>JARUPZ010000028.1:8622511-9254416 GCA_031213475.1 Nereocystis luetkeana
GCGCATGGGTTTTTTGTTCTTGTCCTTGTTTTTCTTTTCTTTTCTTCTTTTTGTGGTTGCCTTGAAACAGCATATCGATCTCGCGGCTTTTGGCCGGCCTTGGATTTTTTTTTTCTTGCAGCGTATTGTTATCGTTTTTTCGTGTTTTCGTGTTTTTTTTTTTTTTCCCCCGTCCACTCTCGAGAACGAGGAGAGACGACAGCAAAAGCCGCCTGCCTCTATTTCTGTTTGCCGGCTTGCCTCGTTTCTTTCTTTCTTTCGACTCGTTTGGATGTTGTACACTGGTTGACTTTTGATTTGGCGAGAGATTATTGTTTGTCGGACCTTTCTTGTTATGATTGACGGACGGACGTCAGCGTGATGGAGTTTTTCGTTTCCACATCGTTTCCAGAACTGTTGAACGAGGGTTCAGGAATGCTTACTACTTACTGCTTGTTCTGTTTGGAGGATTTGAGGCGTGTTTTTTGGGGAGAGGAGGGGAGATTAAATCGTTTTTTTTTTGCCTCTTTGTTCGTGGGATGGGATATAACATAGATGAGTGGAATGCCATCTATCTACCTATTTATCTATCTATCTATCTATCTCTTAGCACACATGACACGTGGGTACCAACGGGTACCTGCTCAATAGGCAAAGCTGACAAGGGATACCAAGTGCCTCAACCTTGATCTTAACGAAAAACCCCCTATATTCCGTCACAGTTGGTGGGGTCTATGTGTGATGGAAATTCCTCCCATTTTAGTCGGGCCCTCTAAAACGGTGGAGGTTAATTCTCCAGGTTGCTGGGGGATCTCAAAACGGCAACAGCACTCCCCCCCACCCCAACTGACAAACGCAAAGCGACCGCAGCAGCAGCAGCAGCAGATTGTAGTGGTCAATTTTTGTACCAAGTAGAGCTGGTGGCCTCCAGATGCCGACAGTTTGTACAACACGCAAGACACCTCGGAGAACGTAACATTCGCATAACACGTATCTACGTTATGTGGCCTAACACAGGAAGGTGGTAAGGTACTAACCCAGTGTTAGCACTGGAGGAGCGACCACTATAACGCAGCAATGCGGCAACACAGTGCTAGCTAGAAACCCACGAAAATGCACACGCCTTAACGGTATGTTGCTGCCGATCTCGTCCAGCTCTGGTACAGTAAAACATAATGTTACGCCGTGATCAGTCCTTCAACTAACACTCACTGTAGCACACAGTGTTGGGCTTTGACCAAACACGTACGTTACCACTCTAACATGCCCAGCAGATCGATATCCATCCGCATATTTGCTGACACGATAAACAAATGTTACTGTCGACGCAGCGTCAGACATAGCAGACTAACATAACCTTAGGAGGAGTGTTATACCTGGTACATAACATCCTCGCCCGCAACATTATTAGACTAAAACATTGTGGAACAAATAGCATACTAACGTACCAGGTAGCAAAATACAGTGGCCAGCACCGCTAACACTACGGTTTCTGGACCCCCCCATCTGATTGTCTTAGGCTCGGATAACGCAACACTTAACGTACATTAGATACGTTACAGTCTTAGCCGGCCCATACGTAGCATTATGTTAAGATGTTAAGCCTAAATGCCGAGGTCCCTGTAACATTATGTTACGGTATTCCCGTCAGTAAATATTCGATTGTAACATTCCGTTACCGTGTTACCATAAACTTCAATCTGGGTCTAACATCATGTGTCTGAGTTGCCGTTGGGGCCGAAGTCGTTCTAACATTATGCTACTACGTTGCCCTTTGGATCTATTCCCGAAATATAACATGTGTTACGTTTGTTAGTGGTAAAGCGGCGTGTAAGTTGGAGTAACAGAACGTAGCCAGCCGCGTTACCAGGTATCTAGTTTCGCCGACATCCCAGTAGGGGATACCTACAAAATATACCCCGGGGGGGGGAGGATAGCATTGCATCCCCGGCAAGAAAACGCCTCCATGTTTCAAAACCCCGGAACAGAGGATATTTAGGAGGGATCCCCGCAAAAAAAACGCCTTATTTTTTTCTGGAAACCCGCGCCAGTACGTTATCCACCTACAACACAGTACGTTGTCAATCTTTAACGTAATCTGCACACTCGCACGTACGAGCTAACGCGGCAGTAACATATTGTTGAGGTCAGATTGGGGGTGCACGTTATCTGCGAACTTGGGTCACTGCATACATCGCATTCGAGCTAACACAATAAATAGCATAATGCTCTTAATAGTGTTTTTTTTATCGATGACACTCGTTTTCCATTTGACGCATGTTATGTATGTGTTATGGTACGAAGAGTTCGGTTAACACCCTCACATAACCTCGCTCGATACGGACTGCTGCTGCGGCTGATACGGTAGCATAATGTTAACGTTGTATTGACCATATATATATAGACATCTTCCCTCTAACGTGTGTTGTTACGATGCCCACTATTAATAGAAATTCACTAACACGCCAACATCGTGTTATGCACGTGTTTATTCGGCCGTGTGCGTTATCCGTCTTAAGGGTGTTACGGTAGCAAGCTAGAATCCAGCTATTAATAACACACCAACATAACGTTACTCGCTACGGGCTGATGTCGCTAACACGGTAACATGATGTTAACGTTTAATTGACCATGTACGTTATCCCTTGAACGCGTGTTTTGACAACCACGAGGAATTCCGCCAACACACTAACATAGTGTTACTCACTCTGGGCTGCATGCCCTAAAACCGTAAGACTGCGGTCAGTATGGGATCAATGTAACACCCTGACACAATGTTACGTGGTCGCTCGCCAGCATCATATCACACTAACACTACGCCATCACAAAATCCAGAAAAAGTGGATAACGTACGTAATGATAGTAACTTAATATTACGGGTTTTTTCCCATTGACGCCTAACATTAGCACAGAACGTTAAGTGTTACGTTTTCCGAGGTGTGCAACCTTTCTTTGCAAAATCGGACACACACACCCGAACAACAAAACATTCACGTACCAGTACCATACAATGAAATCCTGGATGCACACCCTGATACTGGCAGCGTAGTTAAAATATATGAGCCACTCCTACTTTTGGCACGCCGTGTGCGCTCGACGCCAAACCACTGCTGTATGCATCAGGGGGGGAAATGTAAGAAGTGGGGGCTAAACTTGTTGCTAAAAGGTACCAAACGACTATTATTAATAGAAGCAATAATAAATATTTCCCGACCGATCCATCCGTTTTTCGGTCAATCGGAAGCCCATTGAAGAAATATATAGTAGCGAGATGGAGCGTGAAACAATGGCCTAGACTAAATCGATCAAGGCATGAGCCCTGAGACCCGCGGACCACCTACGCATCTCCCCGCCGGAACCGCGTGCGTCAGAACACAGGTAGGTTCCCTCACTGCATCGGCGCTGACTCCGGTCTGCTAGGAGTCGTTAAAACAAAGTGGACGTGGGAGTAGGGAACAGAACGTCCAAACCTATTAAAATCGCGTGTGGACTGCCCCAGCAAGCTTACCGAAACCAGTCTACCTCGGCGACCGCGGCCAGCTCGGGATACTTTGCACCGAAACACAATCCGCGGACTAGCGCAAGCTTTCCTGGTTTCGTGGACACCGAGTTGGCCAAGCTCGGTTTCGTACTATTACGGGGGACCATAGTTAATAGGACCTATTGTATAGATAAAAACCTATATATTTCATAAAATTTACTAACAATATTTGGTCCTATTAACTATGGTCCCCCGTAAATTGTCTCGCAACCTATTATCTAGGCCGTGACAAAGTCCACGACAAACAGACAGGAAGAAAGATAGACACGCGTACGTACTGAAGTAGGTGTATAACGGAGGCCTGTACTCACCCTGCAATGAAAACTGTTTAGTTTATGTTTGCAGAAGGTAAAAATGCCCGCATTGGGCACAGGCAAAGCAATCTTCCAGCATGTATGTCCTACGCGAGTTCAGGCTAGTGGCCATAATTCCTATACATCGACTAGACAACTTCTGGCCGTCGGAGATCACCGATAACCCCCGCGCTGCCTATCAACGAACACGCATCCATGGCGCTACTACAGTAGCACTGACAACCGTGCTCGATTGCTCGGCCTTCCATCGTGTAAGCGCGTTGTTTGTCGAAAACCGGCCACTCGTGTCTTCTTTTCAATTATTAATAGTTCCTAGTCGAACTTGAATAGACGACATGGAAAATATTTCCCAATATTTATTGACCTTGTCCTAAAACGTCTGACCCCCCGCTCCGTACGTTGCACTTTAAACGATCGAACACGTAGCCGTTCATATTTACCATATCTGGTCATTAACTGCCATGTTTCGCGCGCCTCTGATATGTACCTGGTACCTGGTAGGCGTTTCTGAGACGCGAGATCGAAGCAACCGGGAGACCAGGCCAATCACTAGGTTGAAGGCGCGCGCAAGGGGGGTAACGGCTTGACCGACAAGGACTGAGCAAACGGGCGAAGCCCAGCGGACCTGTGGCACGTCCACTTCTTTTTCGCGTCCTTCTTCACCCGGCACAGTGTCCGTGCTAATCCGTGTGCGCATTTATATGTTTTCAACATTCGAATCGATGCTGTGTGGTTACAAGTCCATGAAGAACAAGTACTAGTATCTATTTCGCACATCATTTCGGAGGAGCTGATATAGCTAGTAGTGAAGTAATAACTGTACAACATATCACTGAGACAAAACAGCGTGCAGTAGATAGTGTCGGCACGAGGGCGCTAGCTCAGTCGTGCAGTACGCTTTAGTTTCTAACCAAGACGTGCGCTTCGTGAGTGAGTACGGTCTTTCGGCATTGATCTCCGAGCGAATGACCACCTCACGTATTGCTCTTTGACTGTGCCCGGAGGCTACCCCTCTTCTACTACGCCGAGAGGTGACTGGTTCTCTGGGCAACAAACACATCTACTGGTGATGATGGGCTATATATCGAGCTGTATACAACGATGGTCCACTCGTATATATATGCGAATGAATGGGATACATATATATGCCAGTTCATAGAACGTTACCACTATTACGGGGGACCATAGAAAATAGAACCTAAGGCAAACACTAAAACCTACCAGGTATGTATTACCTGTAGTGGTAACATAGAGCACGTTGTAACAGGTGCGTTGAGGGACCTGCCAGATATCTTCTTGGTTGGAACTGCTCATTTTTTTGTTGGCAGCCCCCCTCGACGTGTGGGGAATCGGACTCCGAAGGGAAACCTGTGAACAAGTCAACAAGTGAACATGCAACACAGCAACGCATGTTTGTGTTGCTCGTGATACGTGGCCGGCCCTTGTCCGCTGCCTCGATATCGTGAGATCTTAGACCGTAGCGCTACCGGCGTTTCTTGGGGGGAGGGGGGGGGGGGCGTACTCATTTGTTGCTTGCCATAGCCATTTGGCCATTAACCACGCATCCCTGTCGAGACGGAGCACCGTTCGAGTGTGTGGGGTGGAAAGGGGACGTGGAGTTGCGCCGTTTTTCATTGTTGAATGGTTCCTCCGGACATATATGCGTGCGCGTCGTCGTTCAGAGCTGATTTGGCTGCCTTTTATATTTTTGGAAGTTCATGTGGGCTGAAATAGCAAGTTTCTACTACTAGTAACCAAACTCCTTGTTGCGAATGCTCGTCGAATGTCCCACGCCCAGGAACGGGAACGTCATGCCGGTCGCTGAAGGATCCAACCAAGAATCTGCCGGAGCGCCAGCATTTTGGTTTTAATGGAGACGTCATGCACTTGCTGGCAGAACTACTATCGAAACATCATGTTTTTTTGGCTGGTGTATCGAAGAAGCGGAGAAATGCTTGGAGTGACCTGCAACGAACCACTCAAGCCATAACGGCCGACACTTCTCTATCTCAGCTGCAGTCGAGCGTTGATGGCGGCCTAAGAGCAAGACCTAAGCTATCCGAACAAATCCCTGAACACTGCGGCGTAGAGCTTCTACAGTGCGCTCACTTGAACGGGTGCAGTTTGCCCTACCGAGCCTGCTTCAAGGCTGCAGCGCAGGAGCAGCCCCAAATGATCCAGTGGGCACTCGATGAGCAGCGCAGGAGCAGCCCCAAATGATCCAGTGGGCACTCGATGAGGATTGCGGGTGGCGCTAGGTGGTTTGCAGAGCGGCTGCGGCCTGCGGCAGTCTATGCGTTCTTCAGTGGGCGCAGGCTAACGGCTGCCCTTGGGACGGCACTACTTGCAGCGAGGCCGCACGTTCGGGGCATCTCGATATCTTACAGTGGGCACGTTCCGGAAACTGTCCTTGGGACAGCGCCACGTGTTCGAAAGCTGCGGACACCTTGGTATCGTTCAGTGGGCGCGAGCAAACGGCTGCCCCTGGGACGGCAGTACTTGCAGCGAGGCCGCCGGCTCAGAGAATATCGATATCTTGACGTGGGCACGTTCTGAAAGTTGTCCTTGGGACGCC
This sequence comes from Nereocystis luetkeana, assembly GCA_031213475.1. Taxonomy (NCBI): domain Eukaryota; class Phaeophyceae; order Laminariales; family Laminariaceae; genus Nereocystis; species Nereocystis luetkeana. Next base: position 8,628,921 of record JARUPZ010000028.1, read on the forward strand.
GAAACATGCCCTACACGCTTCAGTGGGCGCGAGCTCACGGCTGCCCTTGGGACAGTACAACGTGCTCAAGTGCAGCTTTCGGAAGGCGCCTGGAGGTGCTTCAGTGGACGAGGGCGAACGGTGCCGATTGGGGGTCGGACACGGCCCACCGGGCTGCTGAGGGGGGACACCTGAGGCTGCTTCAGTGTCCCTTGAGGTTTCAAGCGTGTCAAGGTTCTATTCAAAAATGCCACTTGGACACGCTAGCGTGGGCGGTGGCGAACGACTGCCGCTGGTGCAAGTCCAGCGGGCGAAACGGCAGCTCAAAAAGGGCACTTGAGCATTCTCGAAAGGATCCGGACCAGCTCCCAGGCCTTGGACACACACGATATATGCACCGCAGCTGCATCAGGAGGGCAATTAGATGCGCTTCGATGGGCAAGAGCTAATGATCTTCACTCGGATTCGCTTGTGTTCAACTCTGCAGCCGGGGGAAGCCATCTTGAGGTGCTCAGATGGGCCCAACGTAACGCCTTCCCCTTGGACGAAGCAACGTGGATAAGTGCAGCCAAGGCAGGCCACCTAGATGTACTGCAGTGGTTGCGGGCACAAGGCTGCCCATGGAATGGCGGTGAGTGTCTCTAGTGCAGCTGCGTGGGGTCGTTTCCAGCTGCATCAATGGGCACCGCGAAACGGGTGCCCGCCCCTGGGACGCGTAAGTGAACGGCATCTATCGGAAGTACACCCCGTAAAAAGGTTGCAGCCTTTCCCACTGATCACGTTGTGGTTGACGATTCTTGAAGACGCGACCTTAGATCCTATGAAAAACATACAACCTCGATATCAAACATTTACTACACCCCCTCATGTACCACGAAACCACCCCCACAAACACACAACACCGGACCAGGACTCGGCAGCTTAACGCTAAACCAGGGGGGCTAATGCTCTAGTCTGGTGGTCAAAGCCCCTCTGCACATCACGCGTTGTAGAGGCGGCGAACAGTTGAGGTGCGTCTACACTACATCTGCTACAAACCATACCCCGAAGCATTCTGAAACCACCCTGAACCCCCGCCCCCCCCTTCAGACTCTGCGATATCTGCGGACAGCGTCGCATAGTCTTGCTGACATCGCCTATAATCCAGACTGCTTGGTTCGCCATCTCACCGCATCCATGACGGCATACCCAGGTTGCTCGACCGGGTACGTTCAGGGCATCCGTTCCCCCGTGCCCATTTGACCAGATCCAAATGGCCTCTAGAGGCTGCTTCGTAGTATGTTCGAGCATCCCATGGGCAACGCTCGGAACGCAACCACTCTAGTATATCCAGGCGGCCAGTCTTGGCAGTACCAAGGCACGTGGTCTCGTCCCAAGGGCAGCCATGCCCGCGGACCCACTGCAGTATGTCTAGGCGTCCTGCCTCTGCCGCGTGGGCGCATGTGCGTTCGTCCCAAGAGCACCCGTTGTCCCGCGCCCATTTGAGCAACTCGAAGTTACCCCTGAGCGCTGCTACGCTACACGTACGAGCATTCCATGGGCAGCCTCCCCCCCGAACCTACTGCAGTATGTCCATGCGACCTGCCCATGCCGCACAGCTGCATGTGCGCTCATCCCAGGGGCAGCCGTTGTAGCGGGCGCACTTGAGCAACTTAAAATTACCTTCGTTGGCTGCTGAGCTACATACACGGCCATCCCAGTCGTATCCGTTGTTTCAGGCCCATTGAAGGACACCCAGTTGACCTCCTACCGCAGCCCCTGTGCATATACCTTCGTCGTCCCAGAAGAAGTCGCTGGCCTGGATCCATTCGAGAATGTGCAGATGTCCTTTCAGAGCTGCGAGGAAGCTGGCGTTCCTGGGCCAGGGCTCGCCTTGCCCCATTATCCACTCCAACGTATCCTGATGGCCGTGTCGAATAGCGCCCTCACACGCCTGTGGGTGCCAGGGGCACCCTTGAGAGCTCGCCCACTCAAGCACCTGCAGATGCCCCCCTTGGGCAGCCTGGTATATAGTCTTCGACTCCCAACCTGCACCGTGCGCCTTCGCCCACTGAAGCACCTCCAGGTGCCCACCTGCGGCGGCGCCCTCGCAAGCTCTATGGTCCCAACTGCATCCCCAAGCACGGGCCCACTGAAGGATGTCAAGGTGACCGCCCTCAGCAGCCTTCGAACAGGTGTCTTTATCCCAAGGACAGTTTTCGGAACGCGCCCACATCAAGATATCGAGACGCCCCGAACTGGCCGCCTCGCTGCAAGTACTGCCGTCCCAGGGGCAGTCGCTAAGGTGGGCCCACTTTAGAATACGCAGACTGCCCGCCGCCGCAGCCGCCCTGCAAAGGACCTCGCGCCAACCACATTTCTCATCGAGTCCCCACCTAATGATCTCAAGATGCCCTCGTGCAGCCGCCATAAAGCAAGCTTTCTCGGACAACTGGCATCCGTTCGAGTGGGTACACCGCAAAAGCTCAACACCACAGCGCTTGGCGATCTGTTCGCACACTGTCGGTCTTTTCACCATGCCACCATCGAAGCTCCACTGCAGCTGCGTTTCAGAAGTATCGGCCGTTATGCCTTGGGTGGTCTTGGGTAGGTCTTTCCATGCGTCTCTCCATTCCTTGGATACACTGGTGAAAAATAAATACTGGTTGGATAGTAGATCCGCCAGCAAACTCACCACGTCTCCGTTGGCGCCAAGAAATGTTGTAGCTCCAGACGAGTCTGCAGCGGCATCCTGGATGCCCGACATGGTCTTGATGCTCCTGACCGTGGAGCTCCTGAACGTGGGGTAACGAGGGAACGTTCGAAAAAAGGTTTGTATTTTCCAGCGCCTACATTCACCGGGCAGATCCGTTCCCGCAATCAATGCAAAAGAACTTACGACTTAACATTACCGCACATATCCGTCGAGCTTCTCTCAACGGAACAACAGACATATACCTGGCATGCAAAGACAGTGAAACAGCCAGTCCTTTGCACTCCGTGCGTGTTTGGTATATTTTTCGTTTCTCAATGCGCTTTCCCAATACTGCAGCCTTGGCACAACACCCGTCCAGAAACGACGTAAGGCCGGTAACGCACCCTGAACGATCCGAACGCACCCGAGGCCACACGCTTGAACGTTCCTAGTTGGAGTTCAAAGGTTGACCGATTGTGACCACCCGGCAGAAGAAGAATATCTAGCCCTCGAAAACCAGACAGGTCCTACGATGCGCCTGTTAGTAAAAATATGTAGCCAATTCGAGTATTATTTCTAGGTTTATAGCATAGCGTGTTTAGTATACGGAGGCGTTCTGTCCTTGTTCGTGAAATTCTCCAGAAGCAAAAAAATCAAGTTCGTTAAATTTCACATATTTGGCGGAAAAAATCAGGAAAATATGGAAGATTGAAAAAATGCGAGAAAAAAATGTCGAAATTATGGGAAAAAACTCTCCGATAAGAATGACCCTACTACGATGTTCACTTATTCCCTGAACAAGAACGAAGGATTAACAGTGCATTCGCAGCACAGCAGCCACAAAAACAATAGCTACAAAAACGGCAGGGCCAGTTGTAAGTAATGTCGTTATCGGGGTGTGGAAGACAGAAAGGAAATACGGGAGAGGTTTGATGGTGTCCCGGGGTCGGTGTTGTCAAGGAAAAATAGGTGTACACAACACGGGGGATATAGTCGGTTCGTGTGCCCTGTGTTGCACTATCTGTTGTTCCGGTTGGCCGTGTTTCGGGAATTGGCCGTTTATGTCCCTGTTTGGGGTTTCCGTGAAATCGGTCGGTGGTTTCCTCGGGGGATGGCCCGTTGGTGTCCCGTGGCTGAGGTCGCTGGTAATTCGCTAGCCGTTGTTCCGCGGCCACTAAGAGCCCTCCTCCTTCTCTTAGGGGTCACTGTTTTTTGTTAATACCAGTAGGGGTGGCGTCAAGGGCAGGGTCAATTTGGACGAGTACCGTAGGAGAATACTCTGACGGTAAAATAGGTTACCCACTTGGGGGGCATAATGTTTCAATACGTTTCGTATCCTCCCTGTGGAAACCCCGTCACAGCAGGCGCCTACTTTACCACGTCATGTTTATGCCATACTACATATACTGACTATGCTACGCGACGCGCTATGCACACACGAGAAGAATGACCAACGCTGGACTATAGCGGCATGGGCGGAGCCGTCGTCGGACCGCTAGAAGGTGTATTCCCCAGGCGCCACATGGGCTGGAGTCCCCTCTACGCATATATATACCTGGTATGTGTTTAAGAATCATTGGAGCTTCAAGTAAAACATCACGGAAACCACCGTCAGTAGTTTCAAGTGAATCATCAACATCGCTAGAAAGCAATTGTGGCAAACTCTGCGGGATAAACATCACTCTCGTGGTTCTGAAAACCGCTATCCGCCTGCAGCAGCTGCCTTGCCACAGGTATTTCAAGATGCCTCGACAGCCTAACGCATACCAGCACGCACGGTCCAGACGTGTACGACACGATCTACATTATTACCCTGAACAGGGCCGTCGTGTGCTCGAACAGCGGCCCCATCGCGACAGTATCAGCAAGCTTCGACAGCCTACTGGTGATGCATAATACATATCAACGGGCTGGGCGAGGTATCAGCATAATAAGCGGTGAAGAATGTGCGACAAAAGCTTCTCGACTGCCATCTAGGGTGGGGGGGGGGGCTACAAAATGCAGCACAACTGCTTGCACCCGCCGCGTCCGTGCGGCAGTGTTGGCCTAGGAGTTCGTTTGCAGAGTTCAACATTACCATGGAAATGCTTTGAGCGTCGGGTTCGCCAAGGCCAACAGCGGTTCGTGAGTTGCAAGTGAAAACAACATGCGGTTGCTGTAGTAAGCCCGTGTGGTACTCCACACTGGGAACGACCACAGAGGCTACCCTGTAGGGGAGCTACACCGATGACGAGATTCGTCTGCGGGGGGTGGAAGTACCGTAGGCTATACTTACAATATCGGCAATACATATTATTTGGAGCTCTCGTGCGCAGGTTACTCGGCGATATAGAACGACAGCCACGAGTCAACAACCAAATCGATCCATTGCGCGGGACGCACATTAGTCGCTCAGAACCTCGAGCTCCGATGCCCGGCTACATCAGAAGCATCGTGGCATTTGTTTTTGCGCACGTTAGCAGCGCAACAAATAGCATCGGCCTCCGCCAAGTTTCAGCACTAGCGGTGTAGAGTGTGCGACGAAGATTTGACTCCTATGTAGGGGCCTCCCGGACCCTCGTCTACTACATCAGTGTAACCACAGCGCGCTCAATCTCGAAGTAGTCTGCAGAGGCCAGGCCTTTGACCCGCGTATCAATGCCATACAGATACGAGAAAACACGTTCCAATAGTACGTTCCAGCGTCGGCCTTCATCGCTCTCTCTCTCTCTCAGTATTTCGAGACCCATTCTCCTGGCAAGGTGCACGCACTCCAAATACTTTCCCTAGAGCCACAGCCAGGTGCTGCTGCTACGCAGGTTGGGGGTTGGTACCGATTGCTCGTTTAGGCTGCAAGCGAGGAGTTGTTATGAGTTTTGACAAACGAAAATTTCTTGTATCCAAGTGGGTGTATGTAGTGTGCGGGCTAAAACTACCGCTGCTGGGGAAGAAATGCTGCTGCTGCTTCTCTTCTGCTCTTACTATCCTCTGCGATACCTATGTATACATTCAAGTATCTGGATCACGGAAGGCTGGACGAGCGGGGGTTGTAACGGATTGTGCGTGTTACTGTACTTGCGCGTACGTCGAATACTTCCGTTACAGATGCACTACTGATACGACGAGAGATGCCATTACCCCTAGACGTACGTACGTATGAGCCGCGGGTGTGGCCGACTATCCGTCGAGTGTACCCTAAATTTTGTACAGTGTGAATGTGAAGATATGTACCGCAGTCCGGATTGCGTCACCCAGTGCACCAGCTACGAGTGTACGGCTCCTATAGGGCTGTTGCTGCTGCCAGTAGTGTTCACGAGTCGGTTCAATCCCGAACAAATAGGCGACAGTCCAAATATCTACTTCACCAAAATTGGTCTGGAGGCCAGAATGAGCGTTAGGGTTGGGGCTGTTCGCGTTGAGCGTCAAACAGGTTTCCACAATACCGTCGAGGCTGGCCCAAGCACTCACGTGCACTCCCACTACTAACTACTATTAACACGAGCACTCACCCCTTGGCAGAGCTGTCGTTTTCACGGCTTCATGTTGTAATGCCTTCACCGCACGATCACTACGGGCACACGCGGAGTGAAGACGCCTCGCATGCAACAGATAAGTATAATACGCACCCATCCAGTCAACACACGCCCTAATGTTGCTGTAGCACAATAAGGCACAGCAGTATGTATACTTCAAAAATAGCATACCGGCATCAGTCGACGTATAGTTGACTATAGTTGACTAACTGACGATTTTTAAGCCCGTGAACCATGATCTAAACACCTCCGACAGACCAGGTGTAAGGTGGGGGCAGTAAAGTCAAGTTTTAGCATAATATAGGGAATGGATATCGGGGGGGGAAAGCCCCCCCAGTTTTCCGGCAAAGCGCGAGGGGTCGGGATATCGCGCGGCGGTTGCAGGCGCTCGTGTCTTCCCCAGTCTGCCCCAAATTTAATCATGGCGCCCCGACAAAACGGTCACAGCCCTTTCTTTGTCCATGAATCCAACTCTAATCCATTTTTTGTCGTGGCAGGGTTTTGAGGCTAACGACCCCGTCGCGCTGGAGGATGCACAACGATTCGCTTTTGTCTTGATATTTAGCGGGTATATCCCTGCAAGACTTACTTCAGTATTCGACTGATGTACCCCAATTTGCACGGATTTCGACATAATACGCCATTCATTGCCCTTTGTTGACCATGCGAAACAAAATCGAAGTTGCGGCGGCAGTCTGCTTTCCACAGACCAGGCAACAGTCCCACGGCAGAGCATCCGGTGTTCCGCAGAGGTCGTGTCCACAGCAGGTAGGAAGGGGATCATCGGACACGTCTCGGGTACGTGTTCAGTTCACTGGGGGGAAACTATGAATAGTATCAAGGGCAACCTCAAACATTGTAGATAATGTGTTGGGGCATACACGTCGAAATTGTAGCCAAAAGGGAGGATGCTCGTGCACCTTCCACGAGAAGGCGGCGTTACCTCTATAGAGTGTTGGAAGGAAACGAGAATCAAGGGTGTGCGTGCTCGGCATGGACTCCGAGCGTCTCTGCAGCGCGTCGTAACGCCGTTTGAGGGAGGCTGGCCCAGGCATCATACATAGCCCCGTTCAGCTGGAAAGAGTGCCTTTGACCAATACCCAGTGAGGATCGCGTCGGATTTAATCAATATTACTATATACTGCAAGTGAAATATTACCCGGCAGGCTTTATGCCACAGGCGTGCAGAGCTTGTGGATATTCCGGATACGTGTATGAGGGTTGCACAGAATTCACAGCAGTTCCCGTACGGATAGTAGGCGCAAAAATACTCCGGGTAGGTAGCCTACAGAACACAACCTAACAGAAGTTCCAGGAACAGGTATGGAGGCCGTACAGAACTCACACAAGTTCCAGGTGCAGTATGCAAGTACAAGGCGCTTCACTCCGCGGGCGGCCTAGACCGCCCGCTACACTCGCTCAGGAAGGAAAAAAATCAAGTGACAATGCCAAGCGGGCAGAGGTCCATGATTGAATATAGTTTTTCCATGATCGATCGTACAGCAGTTACTAGCTGCAAATTGGCGACTTGGATGCCAAGAGTCCTGCCGCCATGCTTCCGTAGAAAACAGCTCGGACACCACATACGCTTCGCATCGCGGGCGTTGCCGGGCGTACGTCGCCCTACGTACATACCCTAGGACCTAGGTACCCTAGGTAGGGTAATCGTTTTCCTCTTTAAATTTGCTTGCTGTACGTACTGCTGTACGAAAGAGCAGAGCACAGCACGGCACAGCAGCACCGCAAAAACAATGAAAACGAAACCGACAAAAAATTGGGAGTAAAAATAATCCCCGTCCCTTCCTGAAGTAATTTTCTGTCTGATTGGAACACCTCGCACCGGTCAAAAAGTGAAAAAAATCGTGCAGCAGAGCTTCTCCCTTAGCCTCGTACGCCACCCGCCTCTCTCGCGACCACCTCGTCACCGATTCGGTCCGGGTAAAGTTTTCCTTACTCTTTGCCACTGTGAGCCCCGTCGCCCGCCTCGGGTTAAGCCCGGTGCTCACTGTGGCCGTCGTTCGTCAGCTCGATAATGTTGTTATTCACACTGGGTACCTCCCTCTGTGATTTTCAGCCCGGTCGCAAAAACAAGCACCGCTTGAATGTTATCTTGCAAAGCCGAACGACCCTTATAGCTCGTACGTACCCTATCAAAAATCACAAATGGAGGCTAGGCGGAGCCCATTCATGCATCTCTCGTGTCTCGAGGCACACGCGACGCCTAGGCACGAAAGCGGCGACCGCGCTCGTTGCAACCCCCGCTCCACCCGCCAGCGCCCGCTGACACCCGCGACGGCGCCGGGCTCACTCGCGGTGCCGTACTCGAAGTACTCACATGCACACGAAACGCAAGATGAAAAAAGGAAGAAAGCACCGAGAGTGCCAAGAGAAAGGGGGAAAACAAAGAACCGCTGGGTTTGTCCGGCAACTAACTAGCGAAAGGAGGCGACTTCGAAGTGGGAGCTCTGAGAGGCCAGGGATGTACCAACCGAGCACGCTCAGAGAGTGAAATCTAAAGTGGTTCTATGATTGCAGAGCTCACATAACTTCCGCGTATGGTTTTAGTTGTTTGTGCTATTGGTTCTCACATTAACTCCTCGCCCCAATGCAGTCCGTGGTCACGGGACTTTATCCAAGAACTTTGGAGTAAAAAAAGATCCAACACAAATGCCTGAAGAGGAAAACTTGGCCGTGTGAATGTTGAACCCGCACCCGTACCCGCACCCGGGTGTTTTTCAACGGGCACACCGGTACCCCGGGTATTGTGCCGCCGGCGCACAGAGCTCACAGAAGTTCCGGGCACGGGTATTAATGTCGTACAGAACAGACGAAATTTCCTGTAGGGGTAGTAGCCCCTACAACAGCACACAACCTTTCTTCGTCTATCCACGATATTTTCATTTCGTCGACTGAGCTTGTGTGCGTTTGTGGACAACTCTATATCACCAGTGTGGAGAAGAAAACTCGTCGGGTATACTCTACCCAAGCACCGTCGATAAACTCACCTGGTACATGCGGTAAGACAGGTCGTCTACGAGTATAATACCCCTGGTATCAAGTACCAGGTAGCAGAGCTTGCGCCACGGTACGTCATTCTTCTCGTTGGTTCCCAATCTCAATTCTCCATCCTCGACCCTTTAGTTCCAATCTGGGAGTTCCACGTGGTATCAGAGGCCATGTGTACCTGCACCGAATCCATTGGCTGGTTCTTCACCTCCCCGGCCCACCAAGGCCGGGTGGCGTTGCTGCAGACCAACCATCGTTCCGAAAGCTGAACTGACAATTCTGGGATACGAATGACTGACTATTTGTGTGGACAGCAAAAAATAAATTTGGTGGCCATCGGGGAATGGGCACGACGGGTTTGCAATGAACGAAGCTGAAGTCGAAAGGGGTCACGCGGAGTGTAAGTACCTCGTGAGGGGGCTCGCACACGCACAGCACGCAATCCTTGGACCTTGACCGTTAGACCTTGGCGGGCAGGTCGTTGTGTAAGATCAGATGTGTCCCAACTCGATTGCAGTGATGCAGCCCGAGACAATTGCTCTCTCAATGACGAATCGGGGAGAGAAATGGAACTGATATGGGACAGCTGAGTGAGTCGGGGATGGCCGTCGTCGCTTGATACACCAGGAAGTGGTGTTCTTTGAGGAGCTGTGGTCTGCTTGGAGCGGCTTCCAGGTTAGTGAAACAAGTCCACCTGGCCAGGCTGGGACTACGAGTACAAGTTTGTAGTGAGGTTTAGACGTTACCAGAGTTTGGCTCCATTTTTGTTTTGAGCCTCACGCAGGTTCCCTTAGCCTTTGTTGCATACCAAGTAGGTACATATACATAACTGGTATCCTCTTCATGAGTTCAATAACGCTGCAGCAGTACACAGGCAGAGTAGAGGCTGCGGTACTTCTACCTGCTACGCTTAATCCAGAGTAGGATGCACTAGACCAAGAGCAGCAAACGCGCCTAGGGCTAGTCGTCGACTACTGCTGACCCTGCTCTACTCTGCTTGTAATGCGGAGCGCTTAAATGTGATGTACCTCGAGCTCTCTCTGCTAAGTTTCTTACCGCGATTACTACGAAACAACTTCTTCGTATTTTGGTCCGCACTCGAGAAATATGCTCGCGAAATCGTGGCTCAGTGCTTCAGGAAAAAATAAGAAACTCGGTGTAAGAAATTAAGCTCAACCTGACCAACAAGAGAGGGAAGTAGACATAGTTGAAGCACCAGCGATCGACTTCCACACGGGATAAGGAGAACTCTCAGAGCATGGAAAATATAGCCGAGGAAATAGCTTTTGAGAGCGCAGCGATACAAGAAAAAGTTCTATAAAACATGCAGCGGTTGATGAGAACCCAGAACATAAGAAACCAACGTGTAACAAATGCACCGGTTGTTCAGAATCCGGTAAGAATGAGACCTTCTATTTTAAGACATACCAGGTACCGGTGGTGTGTGCATATACTCTAAGGCATTCAGCCTCGACGCCAGATGTGACGGCGATGTGGTTCTATGAGGTGCCATGGAAGTTTCCCTACGCGCAACCGGAGGCGATTCTCCGATCGGAGTGCAATCGTCGTGTTCATCATGCGTCCCATAAGCGTTGTTGGCAGCATGGAGAAATCCCTACGTAACACGTCAAACGTTTTTTTTGTATCTATTTGTTCAGGTTCGTAAAGTCGCGAAGTGGTCTGTCGCCAAGCTTTCCTTCCGCTTCTGCAAGCAGAACGATGCATCGGAGGGGCTAATGGACCGAGGAAGGGCTACGGAGGGTGACCATCAGGTGGAACTCTACACAACGTGTTTACCCCATCTTTAATGTGGTGCTTGCAAAGTGCTCCCTTGGTCGAATTTGTTTAGAGCCTTTTGAATCATGTTTCAACTTTTGTTCGTCTTTGGGGAGGTGAACAAAGGAGGGCAACTGTTTTTCTCCTTCTCCTTTCGTCCCCTTTCGCACCCCTTCCCCCCCCCCCCTCCCGACAACTACGCTTTCTTACCAAATAAACACACCCTGTTATTGCAACGTCGCGTTAAGCAGGGTCAAGAGTCCTGGGGCTTGACAAGGTAAATTCTGTTCGTAGAGGGTCATCGGGCTGTTGAACGCAACAGCCGAGTTGGCGGCAAGTACAATGTAGCCAGCGTGGAAGTCCAGCCGTGGGGCTCTGATCTCTACACCTTCCATGCCGCCGTGGTAGATACCCTCTACAAGGCCGGGGAGGAAGAGGTGAGAAGTACGTAGGGTGCCCGTTGAACAGCAGGGCTGTGAATGCTTTCTTACACTATTTTCATTGCATGCCGGGTGTTTGGCTAGGTTCTAATCTTGTTGCCGCTTTTGGGGTATTGTTCCTGGACTTTCGGCTGGTCTCCGCAGTGGATCGTTGACGCCGGCAATTTGAATAGGCGCGTCACGCGGCCTTGTTTTTAGCTATTAAATTATTGTGATTGCGTTCGCCATCCGACAATGCGCGGCAGAACCTTTAACGTTGAACACTGAGAAGCATAACATTCCCCGAAAGAAGAAAACCAAGGGGAACCAAAACAAAATGGAAACCTATGCACGTAGTCTAACTCCCTTGTGTACTACTTCTGCTTAACCTCTATCTAATCCTTTTACTGTCGTTGCTCCTTCCTTCTCATTACATTTTTGTTTGCGATCGATAAACAGGACAAGAACTTCATGCTCCTGGGGTTCATGCCGCATGCTTCGGGTTTTTTTTCTTGATACGGACGGAACGCTCCGTGTGTGTGCAAGGGCTATAGATAAGCGGCAGGATGCACGGCAGTCGGGACTGAGATGACGGGAGTGGGAGGTGGGGTAGGAACGGGTACGGGGGCGGGAGCAGGGGTGGCGCTGAGAGTGGCATTTCCAGTCAGTCGAAACCCTTGCAGAGGGTGGTGTGGGGAGAAGCGCGGCGGCGGCAAGGGCGGGGGTGGTGGCGGGAGCGGAGGTTTTGCAATCCAGCCTACCCAATCCCACGGAACGGATGGTCTTGGGGATAGCAAAGGGGGAAGCACCGGGTAGTGTAGAGGGTTTCAGTTCCATCTGAACTTTGCAGGCGATGTCGGTTGGGTATTGGCTGCTAAAATGCTGTACATATGAAACTAAACTCATTCCGTTACTACTACGTATATGCCCAATGAGCGTGTTGTGTTGCGTTTTGAAGTGCGTGTTTGTGGGTATGTTCTGTATAGGAAGGGACGCGGCATGTTGTTTTTGTTTTGATTCGTTCGTCCTAGCGGGTATTTTTTGCGGGTGTTGATACTGGTTGGATGATACCTGGCTCGTGCTTTTGTCGATTTGGCGTGTTTTTATGTATTCGTTGTTCTGGGTGTTTAGCGTTCACTCTTACGCCCTGCTTTCTTGTGATGATTAATGTGCGGTCTTGTACACGTAGCTCTTACCCTGCTACGACTATATTTACTACTGTTGTGCAGAGTGTGTTCATGTGTGTGTACGCGCGTTGCATGTTGCAGGAAGTACAATCCCGTGTGAGAATAGGGGCATTGTTTGTTCCATTGAAGTAGGATCTGCGTTTCGTCGGACTGCGAACGAACCACCTGGTGACACTAATAAACTGATGTGACGAGATAACACCGAGGGGGAGCAGCGACCGAGGCCGTTTATAGCCTTTGACTTACGCCTCTTCATAGCGGGGTGCGAGAGGCTTTCACTATTTAGTTATTAACTGTAGCTGTGTGTCTGTCAGAGTGCTCGTTTGCCGTGTGTGTGCCGGAAGATAGATTGCGTATATATATGATGCCATATTTTCATGCACATTGCGAGACCTGCAGAGCACCGGTTCCAACGAACGCCGGTTGCACAAAATCAGACATGCACACGGTAGCCCGTGGGTCTGGCTTTGTTTCAACGTCGCCCGGGTTGGCCACCGTGTCCAGTTCTTATCACAGTTCAATCGATCATGTCATGTGGCTACAATGCATTGCAGCGCAGCAGCTTTTCTGCGGGGTGGGGGGGGGGGACATTATTATCATTTTGATCGTATTAATAGTGTCTTTCAGTACTATGATGATACTAAGACCTACTTTGCTAATACTTTACGCTTGCTGTACATACGAAAGGTGCTCATGTATAATACTGGCGGAGAATAGTACCAAGTGTTAGCAATGCTACCACTACCCTTGTTACTGCGACTATACGCGTACCTACCGTCTTATTTTTCACTGTGACTCCTGCTGTAATACCACTACCAGGTATAGTGTACCACCACTACTACTACTACCACCACTACCGTTGCTACTGCTGTACCTACCTCTACTGGCCAAAAGAGGGCGAAGATGGACCCTGTATGACAATATTTCCCCGCGTACAACACCCTGGCAAACATACAGCAGAAGAGTAGAGTGTTGCAGCAGTACTGCTACTGCTGTACGACGTTGTAACCAGCCCCGGGGCACATACAGAAAATCCCAGCATGCTTCGTACGCTGTTTCGAGAGTTAGTAGTCGTGTCTTGCTTCGTGCAAACGCGTGTTGTTGCACAGCAACACAACATAATAATACACGCAGGCACAAGTCTCAACACAGGTCTGCACACAACTGGGCCGCTTTGGCCCAGCGAAGGACACGAGGTCAGGCCACATGCAAGCACCCACGAAGTGTGGCAGTTGAGAGTTTTTTTGGGCCCTGTATCATACGACGATATCCAGTGTGTGATGGGCATTTCAAATTTTACTAATACTCAGCGATTACAAAAAATAATCGCTGCAGAAATTATAAGTATCATATTAAACGAAAAGGGGCAGATGACAGATGACCCTAACCAACGAACCAACGTTATCGAGCTGGCGAACGACGGCCACGATGAGCACCGGGCTTCACGCGGGGCGGGCGACGGGGCTGATTGCGGCAGAGAGTGATAAAAGCTTTACCCGGACCGAATCGGTAGCGAGGTGGTCGCGAGAGGGGCGGGCGGCGTACGAGGCTGAGAGAGAGGCTCTTCTGTGCGATTTGTTTATTTTCTTCTTTTCGAATGGGTGTAAGGTGTTCCAATCAGGCAGAAAAATATTACACGAGAGGGGACGGGATTTTTTTTTCCTTCCCGAGTTTTCGGTTTCATTTTCAATGTTTTTGCTGCTGTGCCGTGCTGGGCTTGCGCTTTCTTCGTACATACAGCAGTTCAGACCTAGAGCATATCGAAAGAAGAAAATAAGTACTGACATTAGTACCCTACCTGGGGTGTATGTACGTACGTACGACATCCGCGACGCGAAGCGTATACGTATGTGGCATCCAAGCTGACGTCGGAGCTGTTTTTTCCTGAAGCATGGCGGCGGGATTCTTGGCATTATCAAGTCGCCGGTTTGCAATTACGATCCTTGAAAACACTAAACTCAATCGTGGACCTCTGTTCGCTTCGCATAATTTGATGTACTTTTTTCCTTCCTGAGCGAGCGTAGTGGGCGGCGTAGGCCGCCCGCGGAGCGAAGCGCCTTGTATATCCTATACACGCATATTATACGTATCTTTTTGTTGGCAAATAATTGCATGTACTCGCAGATAAGCAGAGTATTCTCGGAAGAATGAGAGAATATGAGTTTTGTACGTACGTAAGAAGTTTAGCCAATCAGATGAATGCGATGTTTCACGGTAGCATGAATCGTAGCCCTTGGTACATACACCTTGTCTGGTACGTAGCCGCAGCCTACACGCAACAGCGCAGCAGAGGCAACGCTACAGGTTCAAGGTGTGATACAGACTATTACGGGGGACCCTAGTTAACAGGACCTATGGTGTACATAAAAACCTATATATTTAATAATTTTTACTAACAATATTGGGTCCTGTTAACTATGGCCCCCCGTAATAGTTTGAGTTCCCACCCACCCGCCCGTGCTTTTGAGGGAGTCAGTGGGGGGGGAGTTAAATGGTCGCAGTAACTTGTGTGTTCGTTGCTGTTTGTTAGACGTACCCGATAGGGTTCGCTGGTGGTGCGACCGGGTGTCGTAGATTGCGCAAGTGGCGGCGGGGGCTAGTCGCATTGTTTGGCGTTTGTTTGTTCGATGCAAGTGGGGTTTCTTTTTTATCATAATATATATGATGATAAGTGCATGTCTTCGTGCTTGGATTGCTTGAATTAATAAAGGTATGAACCGAGTTGTGGTTCTTTGTGATGGAAACCAAACGAACCCCCCCGGTTAATATTTTTTATGCAGCAGAGAGAATACGTAGAAAACTACTCAGAGTACCCAGAGAGTTGAAGACACACAAGCAAGGCTCCTCGATATCCGATGTACCTGTGGTAGGAGGTATCACAATCTCCACGAACTACGGCATCCACGAACCCAGGTGGAGGAACCCTCAGCTCTTCTTGAGCCATACCCCGGACACCATACCAACGACACACGGACCCCCCAATAGAGCATCGTCGTGATCACATCGATTCCGCGTCGTCGACGATTAAATCCATCCCTGCCCCCGTCACAGGTGAGGTTTGAGGTGCTATATATATACGAAGTGTGTGCCAGGGTGCGGTTTACCTGGTACCAGGCATACGATTTTTTTTACAGTCTGGTGAGGGCGTGCGTACGCGTACTCACACAGAGCTGCGCCGGGGGAGGAGTGGTGGCTCGTACGTACATCTCCTCCATACAGACGTTCTATCACGAATTATTAACCACGATCAGCTTGTTTTCCTAGCACGCGCACAGCGATCTGTGGCGAATACCCGATAGTCCCAGCTGATTCCAGCGAACAGCGAGACAATGAGTCCTCCAACTTTTTATCCATGTTTTTTTTTTAATTCAAAAACCGGCACGGTTGTTTTTTATGGGAATATCGAACAGCTTCGGATCCCTTGTCGTTTATTGTTTTTTCTACAAAAACGCGTGCGTTTACTATTAATACGTGCCCCCCCCCTTCCCGGCAACTTCGATCCCAACTGACTGACTGAATAAGAAGAAAGTCATAGCGAGAGGCCAGTGCATGAGTCTTTTGACATTATCCTGAAGAGCAGCCATACCATGCATGTATGCATGCATGCATGTGCCAAACTTGGTGTTCCTGTAAGCACGTCTGGATATAAAAAATACAGGGAAAATGGTAATTCCGGGATTTGTTCTAGACCGCGTTTTTCAAGAGTAGGAACACGAATTATACACCAAAGCAAGGCTGTTTCCTACCAGTATGCGGTACGACTTCAAGGTTCAGATAGATTCAAATTAATATTTTTCAATTTCAAACACGAATACTGCCCGTGTTTATTATGCAGTCCCAATATGCATACTCCCACCGGACTTGACTAGTATTATAGTAGTACACTCAATATTTGATTCGACTATATTTTTATCTGGGGTATTATTCGGCTCAATCAAGCATTTTTTGGAACCTATCCTCTTCAATATTTTATGTTTTTGACTTGAGTTAATGTGAGAACAACTCTTTTTTTAACTCGCCGACCTCCTACCGAGTCAGCCCCCAGGTCGTCCATATCCACCACGAGTAAAGCTCCGTACTTGTTGTTGTTGTTGTTCTCACATTAACTCACAATTCAATGCAGTCCGTGGTCGCAGGACAGGCTCCAATAACTCTGGAGTGGAAGAAATACCTCAAGTAAAAACAGAGGCAAAAAAAACAAAAAACAGGCATACGCACTCCACCACTGCGGACACCAGGGAAGCAAAAAGGAGACTATTAATAGCAGACAAAAACCTAAAAAAAGAAGATGAAGCTAAGCAAAACAAAAACAAAAACAAAACTAAAACAGACTATATGATGGTGGTCTGCCATTCCATATCAACCTCTCCCTGCCCCTCGCTGCCTTCCCAGTTCAACCAAGCGAGGCCGTCGTGTCGTCATCTATCTCTGTGAGTGATCCTCTTCCCTTGTTAAACGATTCAATTCCCCTCTATCTAGAAACCTCAGATTTCCTCCGTTCAGTCACCGCCACACTTTTAGTATTTTTGCAGGCATTGCCTACCGCACCCTATTACACTCACTCGCAGAAACAGAAAGGAGGGGCGTCCTCCTTGTACCCCCGTTGTTGTTTGTTGTTGTTCTCACATTAACATTAACTCATCGCCACAATACATTCCAGTTCGTGGTCGCAGGACAGGCTCCAATAACTCTGGAGGAGTGGAAGAAATACATACCTCGGTACAAAAATAAGACAAGCAAAAAGTAGTACACCCGTATACCTCGAAGTATGCGTCCGTGTGTGTTCTTCACATTAAACCGTTCTTTCTACCCGTCGACATCCAGCACAACCAGTGTCCGTGCCGATTCTCCAGTGTCCTAGAAGAGATACAAGTTCTGTGGTCACAAAGCTACGCCACAGAGATACTACGTAGCCACGTATGCAGTTAAGCAGTGCAGTGGGCAATGCAATGCCGTGTCATCATACTAGAGAGAAGCAGTCATAGTTTGTTTTTTCCTGGTATTGTTTTTCACGAGGCAGAATAGTATCTACCGGTACTTGTTATAAACGTCGTCACTGGTCTTTGTAGTTTAACGAGTTATATACCCTTCATGGGGAATAACCTACGCAATTATCAGGGACGTGGTATCATGACTGTGCTGCACCTTTTTTTGTCAAGACAGTCCAGGAAGAGATGGCGATCGTTGATATATTCGTGTGGTATTAATAGAAAGGTTCGATTGCTCCTTTTTTCACTGCATATCCGCGAGTCTTCACTCTGACAGCACTCCAGATAGCAGGCAGGTGTGTTCCTCTTTCGTTTTCACGACTACCGTGCGTTTCGTACGGTGCAGGCAGCACTTCAGACAGCATCCGCTGTAGTCAGCAGCCACGAGTTGGTTAGTGGTGGGAACGGGGGTACTCTATGTTATAGTTGAGAGGATATACCCGCGGCCATGTTAGTTCAGTTTTGCACATGATCCCATTGGTTTTATCTTGTGTGCGCTTTTTTCGTCTCGTGTATTTTGAGGCAGCCGAATTTTCGTTTTTTTTCGTTTTTTTCGGATCTTCCTAGGGCTCCAGCACCTTTGTGTGACCACGGACTCCTTCGTCAGAGAGTTAATGTGAGAACAACAACAACAACAACTAGATACGACAGGCACGACATACACAATCTATACCGACATGCGACTATGCAAAGGTGCAGTGGGGAATACACTCGGCTCATTTTACAAAAAAATGAAAAATCGTCGATGAGAGATCGAGGGTCATGCGCATTTGGAAGATGCGGATCTTCGACGTTGGACTTTTTCATGGGATATACGTGAACGAAATGTTTATGAAAAATACATAAATTTATACCGGTTGCAGTTACTTTAAGAAGACGATGCGGAAATAGTTAATAATGAGGCGAGCGAGCGAAGCGAGCCTTTTTTTACTTGGTTTTTAACCAAGGAAAAAAAAGCCTCTTCATAACGGCTCGGGTACGAGGGTAGGGAGCCTGTTTTGATTTTTTCTGTTGTTGTTGTTGTTGTTGTTCTCACATTAACTCACAATTCAATGCAGTCCGTGGTCGCAGGACAGGCTCCAATAACTCTGGAGTGGAAGAAATACCTCAAGTAAAAACAGAGGCAATAATAATAAAAAAAAAACCCGGCATACGCACTCCACCACTGCGGACACCAGGGAAGCAAAAAGGAGACTATTAATAGCAGACAAAAACCTAAAAAAAAAAAGAAGATGAAGCTAAGCAAAACAAAAACAAAAACAAAACTAAAACAGACGCAGATAGCAAAACGCGAAAAAAAGGCAAGGCAAAACGGACCATACTAACAAAGACACAAAGAGGTACAAACGGGAACGAAAGAAAAATGAAAACAAAGAAGGGACAAAAAAGCGATAATCACGGGCGGGGGGGAAAGAAAATACCAAAGGCAGGCACTGGAGCATACAGACACGCAAAGTTGCCCAGATGGCACCATGCTAGTTACTTGGGTCCCAAAGAAAGGAGTGCATCATGACGATGATGGCCATAACCAGGCTTCAGTCTGTTGGGCAGACCGCCTCCCCTCCCCCCCCCCCGCCATTCCCCCTCGTCCCCCTTTCGCCCCCCCCCTCTTCCCTGTCATTCTGCACACTCGCGTTGGCGTCAACGGCTGTGGTCGTGGTCGCAGCTATTCTATGCCGTTCTGCCGATGCCTCCTTCTCATCTGTATGCCATTTCCGCATGAAGACCTCCGCCCCTTCCTCGACCCGTTGGAACCATCTGCCGGCTTTCTGTGCTGTCTCGCGCCACCCTTCGAGCTTGATGCCGAACTCCTTGAGGTCCTCCTCAAGGTACCTCATCCAGTCCCACTCCTGTCCTCCGGAGTAACCCTTACCCCCAACCATCTCCCCAAACATCACCCTCCTCGGCAGACGCTCCTCTCCCATTCGTGTCACAAAGCCCGCAAACAAGAGCCTACGTCTGCGTACCGTCGTCTCAACGCTTTCAGATGTTGTCCTGAGAAGCGCGCTAGCATAGGATAGAATGTGGTCTTCGCGCTTTCGTTTTCGCCACCCGATGCATCGGAGGAGCATCTTGTGGTGGACCTCCCGTAGCCTACCGTAATCAGTCTTGCTCGGGCTCCAAGTAACGCAACCGTAGAGCAACGTTTCGATCACCTCGGCTCTCAGCATTCGCACCTTCAGGCGTAGGCGCACACCCGGGCGGTCATAAATTTCCATCTTATACCGTCCGAAGCATGCCCATGCCCTCTGGAGTCGACGCGTGATTTTTTCTGTATGTTGTTGTTGTTCTCAGATTAACTCTCTGACGAAGGAGTCCGTGGTCACACAAAGGTACTGGAGCCCTAGGAAGATCCGAAAAACCAAAAAAAAAATTCGAAAATTCGGCTGCCTCAAAATACACCAGACGAAAAAAGCGCACACAAGATAAAACCAATGTGCAAAACTGAACTAACATGGCCGCGGGTACATCCTCTCAACTATAACATAGAAGAGTACCCCCGTTCCCACCACTAACCAACTCGTGGCTGCTGACTACATACAGCGGATGCTGTCTGAAGTGCTGCCTGCACCGTACGAAACGCACGGTAGTCGTGAAAACGAAAGAGGAACACACCTGCCTGCTATCTGGGGTGCTGTCAGAGTGAAGACTCGCGGATATGCAGTCAAAAAAGGAGCAATCGAACCATACTATTAATACCACACGAATATCAACGATCGCCATAATCTCTTCCTGGACTGTCTGACACAAAAAAGTGCAGCAAAGTTATGATACCACGTCCCTGATAATTGCGTAGGTTACTCCCCATGAAGGGTATACAACTCGTTAAACTACAAAGACCAGCAGTAACGACGTTTATAACAAAGTACCGGTAGATACTATTCTGCCTCGTGAAAAACAATACCAGGAAAAAACAAACTATGACTGCTTCTCTCGTGATGATAGTGTGCGCGCAGATCATGGGTCTCCATGCACCGTCTTCCTGCCGCTCTCTTCATGGCCGCATCATCGCCTTGGCCCAATCCACCCGCTCCTTTGCGCGTGCACTCGTTGCCATTCCCTTCCAGTCGATTCCCTTTCTCCGTCATCCTGAAAAACAAAATGCTCCTCGCACTTGCGGTTCTGATCTGGAAAATAAAAATTCTCGCGCAGGGGGAGGTCAATCCGTCTCTTCCCCGCACGTCGACGCTCAGTCTCCCTCCTCCCTCGTCGTCGAATCCAGCCTCCTACCGGCGCAATAGACTGTGCCGTAGTGTGGCCTGTGGTGGCGCCTGCCTCCGCGCACGGACACCCCGATTGAGCATTGCTGCTCTGCCGCAGCTGCCTAAAAAAGACGCGCGAATCGTAGGTGTCCGTGCCTGACGCACCACGTACGACCCAACTCTACTGCCGCCTGTGCCTCGCGGCCACAGGCAGCAGCGAGAAGGTATCACTCCTTGAGGGTGAGTCCGGCCTTACACCCGCCAGAAAGACCTACCCCACTCGCTATTAGCCGGATAGGGCATGCCTCGCAGCATTCCTTGCCGAGGCAGCGAGGGGAACGGAAGTATGTGTGTGTGTGTGTGTGTGTGTGTGTGTGTGTGTGTGTGTGTGTGTGTGTGTGTGTGTGTGTGTGTGTGTGTGTGTGTGTGTGTGTGTGTGTGTGTGTGTGTGTGTGTGTGTGTGTGTGTGTGTGTGTGTGTGTGTGTGTGTGTGTGTGTGTGTGTGTGTGTGTGTGTGTGTGTGTGTGTGTGTGTGTGTGTGTGTGTGTGTGTGTGTGTGTGTGTGTGTGTGTGTGTGTGTGTGTGTGTGTGTGTGTGTGTGTGTGTGTGTGTGTGTGTGTGTGTGTGTGTGTGTGTGTGTGTGTGTGTGTGTGTGTGTGTGTGTGTGTGTGTGTGTGTGTGTGTGTGTGTGTGTGTGTGTGTGTGTGTGTGTGTGTGTGTGTGTGTGTGTGTGTGTGTGTGTGTGTGTGTGTGTGTGTGTGTGTGTGTGTGTGTGTGTGTGTGTGTGTGTGTGTGTGTGTGTGTGTGTGTGTGTGTGTGTGTGTGTGTGTGTGTGTGTGTGTGTGTGTGTGTGTGTGTGTGTGTGTGTGTGTGTGTGTGTGTGTGTGTGTGTGTGTGTGTGTGTGTGTGTGTGTGTGTGTGTGTGTGTGTGTGTGTGTGTGTGTGTGTGTGTGTGTGTGTGTGTGTGTGTGTGTGTGTGTGTGTGTGTGTGTGTGTGTGTGTGTGTGTGTGTGTGTGTGTGTGTGTGTGTGTGTGTGTGTGTGTGTGTGTCAGTTGGTGTGTGGATTCAACATTTTTTTGGTCCACCTTTCACCACCGCGCTCGACGCACACGCCACCAAATCCAGTCCCGGCTGGCTCTGTGCACGCACACACACGCAAGACACTTTCTCGTCCTGGTGGGGTGGAAAATCGTTCTTAGTTCCTCGAGCTAGGTGCGGCAACGTGTGTAGGCACGTCTGTGCTGGGCCGTGTTCAAAATACAAAATCATAACGGTTTTTGTGCCTGTGCCAACAGCAGGCAGACTGCGCTTGTCCACAGCATGCACACTGTGCCTGCCCACAGCAGGCAGACTATGCCTATCCACAGCAGGAAGATTGAGCCTGTCCGCAGCACTCAACAGCAGGCAGACTGGGCCTGTCCACAGCAGGCAGACGGCTTTGTTTTTTTACGAGTAGCTCTTTCTTCTACCTACGTACGTACCTGGTAATAACTAACGAAACCCAACTACGAGTAGTCATAGGCAGACTTCGCCTGTCTGTTCACAGCAACGTTCGGGCCATGTGCTGCAAATGATATTGTCAGGGCTACCCTACTACTGACGAGGGGACGGAGAAACAGGAGAAGATCTGCTGTAGTTGTACAGCAGTCAGTAGTAGTCGTGGCACCTGCTACGAGAACCTCTGTTGGATACATGTATGTCGCATCAGAGGTTATGGATATTTCGTCTTCAAATTATGAGGGTGGAATCAGGAACCACACACACAACATCGAGTACGGTGTACAAAGGGCAGAAGCCGAGCGTACTGAGATGCTGACCCTGGCCTCGTGGATCCTACTGCTACTGCTGCTGCTGTTTTGCTGCTGGAGAAGCTCTGATGATGTAGATGTTGCACAGCAGCAGTATAGTTGTGGCACCTGCTACGAGAAGCTCTTTTGGGCATGCCATGTTCGTGTTGTCGTCTCGAAAATTATGCCGACTCTCGAGGTGGGAAGCAGGAAACAAAAAAATAAACGAGTGCTGGGTACGTACTAAAGTACGTGTGTGTATATGTACGCGTACAAAGGGTGCAAGGGTTAGACCGACAAGCCGAGCGTACGGCGACGCTGACCCTGGCCTCGTGTGACCTACTGCTACTGGTGCTGCTGCTGCTGTTATGGTGCGGGAGGCGCACTGCTGCTGTAGATGTCGTACATCAGACCAAGTAAAGTTGTGGTGACACCTGTTGCGAAAAATAAGCTCTTTCTGTTGGACAAAACATGTGAGATGCAGATTTTTATTGTGCTGAATTTCAACCAGAAAACACTCTGCTGGACGAAACATGTCGAGTGTTGTGTGTTCTTGACTCTTTCTACCCGTCGACATCCAGCACCACAGCAGTGTCCGTGCCGATTCCTCAATCCCTGATGAGAGATACAAGTTCTGTGGTACAGCAGTGCAGATTTCGTCTTCAAATTATTAAGCCGGATTTCGAGATGGAAACCAGGATACACACGACCAAATCCAGTACTTCTTCATATCAAGAGCCAGGAGAGGCCAAGAACATTTATTTACGAAAATCATTGAGATGCACCCTCGACGGCGTACAGTAGTACAGTAGTCGTACGTGGTAGATATTCCTTCGTGTGCGTTCGTTCAGCACAATACAAAATAGTCCGTATGCGCCCAGCATGATGCATCGCAGATATGACTACTGCAGGTATTACCGAGGTCGCGCCTCATTACCGCCAATTACTAGTAACGGCTCGGGTACGAGGGTAGGGTGCCTGTTTTGATTTTTTCTGTATGTGTGTGTGTTCCATGGGTGCGGCACTCCATTCATTGTTGAGGACAAACAACTTGGGAGTTGGAGTTGGACGCGTGTTTCCGCACACAGCAGCGCTGTACGTGTTAACACACCTACTTTTTTCTTCCTACCAGGTATATTTTTAGTCGATGAGAGCCACTCGGCCAAGATACATTGTGCTTTCTTGGCATCCTTGATTCTTGACGACCTTTTTTATTTCGCAATATTCACCGGCGGGGTATCGTTTTGTTACTCTGCGACACCAAAATATGTTTACGTTCGATTCTGAGTGAGATACAGAGCCACTCGTCCGTAGCCCCAGTCTTGCCAAATTTATTTTTGGGGTGACGTATGTAGCAGTTGTCATGCCGAGAACGCCTCGAGAATGCTGAGGACCTGCACTACCGTACAACTCGCCCAATGTGCAGACGTTTCCCTACTAAGACCTGCAGTCACTGGAACGGTCGAACGTTTTCGTGGCGTCCGCTCCTTCCCAAAATGTCGTAAACACAGGAACAGCATACATTATATAAATGAATATCGGCACAGAGTATTTGTAGCTACTTTGTGAAATGTCCATCGAGAGTGGTCACGCATGCATACATTGCCTCATCCTCTCTGATATAACCCATCTCCCCGCTCCGAGCCCTGTAAGGGGCGCCCCTTAGCAAAACAGGTACCAGCGTTTCTTTGGCGCGTTTTCCTGACCCCGTGTGTAACTTATCTTTCGTGCGTTTTCCTCAATCCGTGTGTCTACATGTGTGTCTAGACCTTTTTCATATTACCGCAGTGCACGATTCCACATTCCGTTCCAGGTTGCGCCCCAAGTGGGAGGAGGGCGTGGGAACGGATCAGCAATGGGCCGATATATCATCGCTTTCGTTGGTGCCCTTGCCTTATCGTTGGACCGGTGCATATCCCAGACCACTGACTGCTCCGGGAGTGTCCTTTTCCTTAATGACGGATTCTGCGACGCTGAGAACAACAACCTGGCGTGTGCCTTCGATGGGGGCGACTGCTGCGAGTGCACCTGCGTCGACAGCCCTTTGTACGTCTGCGGCATCATCGGGTTTAATTGTTTAGACCCGGCCTGCCCTGGCGAGGCTTCTTCACAGTACCCAAACTGCACCGGGCGGTTCGATTGGCTAGACGACGGATTCTGCGACACTGACTTTAACAACGTTCTGGCTTGCGGCTACGACGGCGGAGACTGCTGCGAGTGTACCTGCACGGACGGTCCCGTGCACAGATGCGGCTCAAATGGCTTCTTTTGTGATGATAAAGAATGTCTGGATCCCGCCATCGCCGCGGAATACCCCGACTGTACAGGCAATTGGTTAACGATAGGGGACGGGGTGTGCACCGCCGAGAACAACAACCTGCCTTGCGGATACGATGGCGGAGATTGCTGCCAGTGCACCTGCAGCGGAAATGCCTGCGCCGTCAGCGAATTCGACTGCTCGGATCCTAGTGGCGGCGACGAAGTTTACGACTGCAACCCACCGCCGTCTACTTCCCTACCTTGCCGAGACGACGTTCAGACGGTGTGGGTGGTGGAGGACACGGAGCAAGCCAGCGCTCTAGCCGAGGCCGTGAACTGCTCGGGTGGGTCGTTCGAGGTGCTGTGGAGAGGAAGGGTCGTCGTCGACACGACAATTTTCGTCTTCAATGGGACCGTCGTGAACGTGACGGGGACCGGATTAACCGCCAGCATGGATGGAAACTCTTCGACACGGTTATTCACCGTCGTTGACGCTTCTCTGCACGTAACAGGGGTAAACATGAGCTATGGTACTGGCGTGGTCGGGGGCGCGGTCGCTGCCGCGCGGGCTCGATTGGATTTCGCTCGAACGTCGTTTTTGGGCAATGCTGCTACCGGCCACGGGGGGGCTGTTTACGCATCCGATAGCTCAGTCGTGTCCTTTACCTCAGCCACTTTTTTTTCCGGGAACACTGCGGCCAGGGACGGTGGTGCTGTGTACGTTTTCGGTAGCTCCTGCAGTGGGGAAGACGTCATCTTTTTGAACAATACGGCCGGCGATGACGGGGGCGCGATGATGGTAACGAACTCATCCTCTTCATCCTGGACGGGGAACGCCGTTTATCATGAAAACCGAGCCGGAGGTGATGGAGGTGCCATATCAACACATTTCGGGTCCATCCTTCAATGGAGCACAGCAGCAACCTTTCGTCACAATCGTGCACGGGAGAGCGCGGGGGCTCTTGCCCTCCAAAGTTCCTCTAGTGCTTCCTGGGTTGGGGAGGTCACATTCGAAAACAACAGCGCCCAGCAGTTTGCGGGTGCGCTTCATGTACAGGGCAAGTCCCATGTTTGGTGGAATGCCACAACCGTCTTCACCTTCAACCGGGCTGACTTCGCCGGGGGAGCAATCCGGCTAGCCAACGGCTCCAGCGCTTCATGGAGTGGCAGCACGAGCTATGCCGGAAACCATGGCTTGACCGGAGGTGCCGTGATGATAGAGGGCAATTCCGCGGCTTTCTGGAACGGAACTACTACAGCTGTCGGTAACACCGCCGACACCGAGGGAGGTGCCGTCTATGTTTCACAATTCTCAAGCGCTGTTTGGGACGGGAATGCGAACTTTTCAGGCAACGTGGCAGGAGAGGGAGGGGCTATACGTGCCATTTTCAACTCGGGCTTGTCATTTGCCGGGAACATCAATTTTCGCGGCAATCGCGCCGTCGATATAGGTAGAGGAGACATCGCACCTTTGGGTGGAGCTCTTTCGACCATGTTCTGCACCGTTTCGTTCGTCGGGGAATCTACATTCACCGACAATCAGGGGGAACAAGCTGGGGGGGCTTTGTACATGTCTGAAACAATCGCTTCGTTCTCAGGGACGATGTCGTTTCGTCATAATACCGCGGACCTCGGCGGCGCTGTGTCCGTGTTTCGCTCGACCGTTGTTCTCGACGGGAACGCCTATTTTCACGGTAATTCCGCCACAGAGATTGGCGGCGCTGTTTACGCCGACACTCTTTCAAATGTTTCGTTAGCCGGCGAGGCGGAGTTTGTTGGCAATGTTGCGCAACATGGGGGTGGTATTGGCGTTATGGATAACTCAAACGTATCGTGGACTGGGAAGACAACGATGGCAGACAACCACGCCCGTGGCAACCTTTCCGCGTCAGGTGGCGGGTTGTATGTGTTCGGTGGCCTGACTTCCTGGAGCGGGGAGACTACATTCGATTCAAATTCCGCTGTTTTTTCTGGGGGGGGTGTAGACGTGAACAACGGGGCAGCGATATTTTGGAGTGGAGAGACAACTTATGTGCGCTGTACTGCAGCCTTTGGGGGCGCCCTCTTCATCGTAAATGCATCGGCCGCGGGATGGAGCGGACACACGGAATTCATTGCCAACACAGCTACATTCTTTGGAGGAGGAGTTGGATCTTTTTTTTTCACGGAAGGAGGCAACCCGGAAATTTCTAGCCTCGCCATCAACGGATCAACTACGTTTGCCAATAACTCAGCCGGAACAACCGGGGGCGGCATGGCTCTGAACGGAATGTTGACTGTTAGGTTCCAGACGCCAGATGTACTGTTCACCGCGAATTCCGCGGAGGTTGTAGGGGGGGCGGTCTTTGTGTCTAGTTTCGGCGTTGGCTTGACGTTCCCCGGGGTGAGGTTTATCGATAACTTCTCCGGTGCCGGCGGTGCGGTTTACGTCACAACCTCAGGAAACCAAGACTTGGAAGCCTTTACTGTCACACCAGAATCTGCAACCAAGTTCGATGGGTGCCAGTTCATTGGCAACCGTGCGACGGCAACTGGCGGGGCCCTGGAAACCGTTGCTGGACAAGATCACATTTCCAACTCCACTTTTGTGGGCAACACAGCAGGGGTTGGAGGGGCCTTGAGGCTGGGTGGCAAGACGTTCATGGAGAACTGCTCCTTCGTAGACAACAGCTCCGACGAGGGGGAAGGGCCGGCCGTGGATAACGTTGGCTTTGTTGGGAGCATGACCGGGATTTCTTTTATCGGCAACGTGTTCAACTGTCAACCGGGCGAGTACCTCGAGCTTAACGCGGTGAGAAATGGGTTAAGAGAACTATAATTATTGGTCGTACTAGACGAATGCTAACCTGAAGCGAGATCAAACCTAGGTCGCCAAGCGTTGCGGCATCAACCTTTTTTGGGGTATGACAACCTCGCGTTAAGTATCCGACTTTTCGAGAGGATGGACACCCCTCCAGTTCTTTAGCTTGGCGGGTTACTCTTCCGCAGATATTGGCGCCTCTTTCGGCACAGAAAACGGAAATACTACAAATAAATGTGTAACCTCGAAATGTTGACCTCGGATGTATTTTCCTAACGCGACATAGTCGTGGTGTTTAGCTGATTGCGCGTGTCCTGTTCGTTTGTTGCAGTCTTCCGACGCATACCACGTAGCCTGCAACGGGTGCGAGACTTCGTGCCGAGACTGCGTCTTCGAGGAATCTCTGGTGGCGCCTATGTGCACCCAAGTGATGGAGAATGCCGCAAGTTCAGGTGGAGCTTCCAGGTTGGAAACCATCTCTATCAATCGCGGCTACTGGCGAGCCACACCTAATAGCACTGTGGTGTTGGCCTGCTATAATGACGAGGCATGCCTAGGAGGGGTGACGGGGACCTCTGACTACTGTTTGGAGGGCTACAAAGGACCATGTAAGCAATGGACCTTGTCAAAACGAATCGGCGATTTTCGTAGTGTATGATATTTCGGGCACCACACCTGCCGCAACGGGATAGCAAACTACGGTACGTGGCAACTGCCAGCCAGACAGCCTTCGCTTTGGCTCAAGCAGAGTGCCTTGTTTAACCACGCCTTTGCTTTTACACGGATCCCACCCATCAAATATCTGGATGCAATGACGATGCATGGAATCGTTGCTGTATATTTCGTCGGTCATTCCGGTTCTTGCTGACGCGACCCCTTATTTGAGGAAGGGGGTTTCAAGGTATGCCTTATCGTTGTACTACGACGGTATGTACCTCGATCGTAATGTATTTTTGCCTCATTAGGTGTTTCCTGGGACCAGCGTACAAGATCCTTCACAAAACATATTTTGATGAGGTATGTACTGCTCCTCAAGCTAGGGTCTCTAAAATGTCAGGTGCTGCCCCTGCCGTCCCGTATACTGAATGCGTCTCATACCACCACGGACGGGCTTCAACACACTCCGCTGTGGAACCCCGCTAAGGAGGAAAACCTCATACTGTGTCCTCACATGACCCCTCTTTGCACCGCTCGCTCATCGTCGCTACGCGTCAGATTGCTCGATTTGTGTTGACGGGTATGCGGCGAGTTTTGGCTTTGCCTGCGACAAGTGTGCGGATAGGGCAGGCGGGGTTGTGGTCGTCGTCGTTTTTGCCCTGACGGTCCTACTCGCTGCGGCTGTCATAGCGACCCACACAACATCAGACCAGCTCGAAGGTGGTGGACGGGGGAGGATCGAGCGGCTGACGAGGTATATCCCACTCCAGTCTATCAAGATTGTCATCGTTGCGTGGCAGATCGTGACGCAGGTGAGAGCGGTCGTTGTAAGACCGCCGACATACCAGCACAGATGCCTAATCCTGCGCGTTCAGCGTTCAAGCCGCTCCCTGAAGTGCCCTGTTAAAAAGTATCGCTAACCAACGCTGTAGGGTTAATACTTTCTTCGATATGTACATCACTCGAAGGATTGTCATAAGACTTGTACAACTAAATATTAAGTACATGCCACTTTTACTACCCACTGTTCCTAGTAAATCGTTTTGTTCATGTTGTGGACATCGTGATGAACCAGTAGCTGAACGCCAATCCTGGCAAATCGTTTGTGTTCATGTTGTGGACATCGTGATGAACCAATAACTGAACGCCAATGTTTTTGCAACGTGGGAGAGTTGATCCGTTGGTGCTCGAGTGGAGTCCTGACGAAAGCAGAATCTCGCCGACCTGCGTCAAATTCTTTTTATCCCCCTTTGTTTGGCCCCAACCGTGCCGTTCCCCCTGCAGTTCACAGCCATTGCAAACGTCACCTACCCGCAAGTGTACCAGCGCTTCCTCGACACCGTCATGTTCCTCAATTTCGACCTCGGCTGGCTCCTTCAATTTGTAGGTTGTGTGTTTGAAGTTGACATCCACGGCCGGCTGTTGATAGCAACGATCGGTCCCATCGTCGCCGTGGTCTTTCTTGCCGTGACGTACGCTGTCGCGACCAAAGGACACCGGGGGTCTGCCGATTCGCTAGGAAAAATACGCCACAAGCACATGTCACTGGTACTATTGCTGACATTCCTAGTGTACTCAGGTGTCAGTTCTATCCTGTTTCAGATGTTCGCGTGCGAGACGCTGGACGACGGGAAGGAATATCTCCGTGCGGACTACCGGGTTCTGTGCAAGTCCTCGAGGCATGTCGGGTTTCAGGTTTACGCAGGCTTCATGATTTTAGTATACACAGTAGGTATTCCATCGTTTTATGCCTTCCTCTTGTTTAGGGATCGTGCCGTGCTGAACGTGAAAGAAGTAAGTCGAGTGGATAGTCTGCGCATCAAATCGTTTTCCGACCTGTGGGAACCGTACAAGCCGTCGATGTTCTACTACGAGGTGATCGAGTGCGGTCGACGGGTACTCTTGACCGGGACGGTCGTTTTTATCTATCCCAACACCTCGGCCCAGATTGCTGTCACTCTCATGATTGCGTTTTTTTTCGCGATGACGTCGGAGGGCCTACGGCCGTACGTGTCAAAATGGGACACCTGGATAAACCGCATGGGGCATGTAGTGGTGTACGTAAGCATGTACCTCGCTCTCTTGTTGAAGGTAGACGTCTCAGACGAACGCTCGAGCAGCCAGAAGGTCTTCGAGGCTGTCCTCGTGACCGTCCACCTTGGGTTGGTATTGGCTGTGATAGTCGAGACCGGTGTCATCATAAGGTCGCTCAGAGGCACAGTGCAAGACGCAATCACGCCCCGATTTCGCAGGACTGTGTGAGGTGTGTTTTGGACATGGATGTTGCAGGAAGTGTCGAACGGACGAAGTCGATGCGTAGTATGAAAGTATTGGAATGTGGTTCCGCAAGGTAATCCGTATTCGTGACACGTGGCGTATTGATGTGGACAGGTCTGTCACATTTTTTTGCATGTGGGGATGCGGGAGGTAACGTCGCTTGGTATACCCATGGCTCTTAGCTGATGCATATAGTGTTGGCAGCACAAACACACGTGACGGCCTGTAAATGCTTTGTTTTGAGTTTTGATCACGAGATGGCGCAGTTCCGTACGAGTAGCCGGTAACATTTGTCCTCACGTTGCGGTTCTCATCGATCTTGGTGGTATGTTCTTGCATCTTGACCTCTTTCTGCTGTGGTAAATCAAATAGTTGTCTTTCTGTCGTTCTCAGCTCGAGATACGTGCCACTCTGTGTTCTTCCGGCGGCAATAGGCCGGGTATTTAGGTGGAGATTGTGGTCGAACCGTTTATTGCCGTAAACGTCAGAACATGTTCGGGCTCGCGAGGAGTTTCTTCTTTGTTGGATGGAAATTCTATAAATATATTTTGGGCATGGCGTCAAAGCCTCCCAAACTATATTCTCGTTCGGCTGTTTGACGCTATGTAAATAGGGCTCCAATAGTGATGTTGCCCTCCTCCCGGGTTTCGGCTAGTCGTGATTGATGCGTACTTTGAACGGCCGTAGCTGTTGCGGCCTGTGGTTTGATTTGGCCTATAGATGTTGTTTCTTCGGCCTTTTTTGCACATACATGAAGACGAATGGTGGGGACCGATGTCAACACCATCTCTAAACGATTAACCTCAAATAAATCTCGGTGATATTTTCTAGCGCCTTTACTTTCGACTTTCGCTGCTTTAAAAGTGGTGTGCTTGAAGCTTTCGAGGTGAACATGCAGAAGGTCGAACTGAGTGGGCCACGGCCATGACCCAAATTAATGGCTTGTTTCAATCTTTCTTGAGAGTTTTTGTGTACTTCGATAGTTCGGCCGACCTGGAACTATTTTGTAGAGCTATGGCGCGGATGACGGGATACTCCGTGCTTGTATGATATAATATAGTGATGTGTTTTACGTTATTGAGGCAGTGCGCGAAATACTAATCCAGGATATTAGGCAGCCCCATGGCTATTGTGATGCCTCCCTCCGCTCCCAGCTCCCTCTGTTCGCATATTTTGGGGGGTTCTGCGTAGGGAGATTCCGCATTTTTTTCATTTATTATTCGTTTTTAGATTCCTACTCGGCTGTGGCCAGAAGAGTTTTATCAAGCTTCCAAAGGTTTTCCACCGTACGGCCCGTCATGTCGCCGATATATACGTTGATGCAGGATCGCACGGAAATTCTGGTTGGGCACTGTCTTTCGTGCGTGGGTCTCCTACCTCCATTTCTTTGCACCAGCGAGTAGGCCGTGCCTGGTGCTCTCGGACAACGTTGAGTACATTATAGCTTATGACGCGAACACAGCCTCCTTGTACTTCCTTGCTCGTCCAGAATACCCCCTAACCCAAGCATTAGGTGGAATGAGAGTGGTGCCTGAAGGGTGCGGTATGTATTCGGGTGTTTCGTCATTTCGCCTTCTTAGGCCGTTCGCCTGCGGAGTTCTCGCGTTATTTGTAGGTCGACTATAGAGGTACTTGGGGAACATGTGTACGCTCAACCGAGTCAGAACGTTGGCGGGCACTATATGCATATATTTATGCTTCCGTTGGGTTTTAACGGCGTTATGTAGCACCTCAACTCATCCTCCCCGTCAGCCAGAATCGGTTTGCCCGAGAAATGCTACGCTTTTGTCGATCGCATCTTCGATTGAAATTGAGAAGGATCGTGCGTTGCTCCAGGCTGCAATGTACCTGGTATCTCGATGTAAAGCTCATAAATAGTGTTTATGTCGGTGCTGAAAAATATTTGTTTTTGAGCATTCGAGAGGGGATGTGGTACATATAGAACTTTTCAGAGTGGAGCTGCCTTGATGATATGCACCGGGTTACACACAGAAGATGTGACCGAGCGCCCCTGCTAGAGTCGCCGACCTTGGAGCGAAAAACAGTAAGACGCGGTGAGACACATCGACTCACGCTTAGTCCATGCACAAAGTGAGGGTGTTCAAACCCCGCTACAGCCGTGGCGTGGTAACGAGTTGCACCATCTATACGTTTTGCACCCGCTGACGCATCAGCTTTTTCTAGGTAGACATACGCATATTATTTCCGATTAACCTATCGTCCAATATGTCTGCTCTTCCCCCAGGGTCACTGCAACTATGTGCGGTCTTGAAGGAAGGTGAACCTGCGGTTCTATAGCACACTACCCCGCTCGGCTCTGGTCGTGCGAATGGTCTAGCCATTGGTGTTTCAACGACCCGCGTCATACTATGCTCACTCGAGAACGCTCGAAATTTATTTGTGCAACATTCCCTGCCGCTCCGTACTCTTAGAGAAAACACGGAATCATGCCTCCAATGGGTTTGGCCTACTCTAGTCGAAGGCGTGATCATGCTTTCAGGAATACAAAACAAACTGTATGCCGCTGTTCATTCTATTCATGTGTTCCTCCTTGCGCTCTTACTCGTAGTGTCTTTCCTTCGTCGTAGCCGCGGCCCTGGGCCTCAGGGCGAGCTTCATTGTCATGGGGCCACGACAGTAGGCGCCTTGTTTTTCATCCGTTGTATGTCAGCATCTTCCTCTCGTCGGGCAACTTGAAATCGTGTACACTGCCGTCATGGCGAACAAGCGTGAAGGCCGAGTGGGTGTCAGTTAAGCTAGGCTGCTCTCTGGGTGCCCCCTGCCTTCTCTGGTTAGTCGCATGCAAGTCGTTCAACATTTGATCTTTGCTCGCCCTGATGTCTTGGGAGCACAAGTAGATCACTCTCGGCATTAATACATGTTTCAATGCGACAATACCTACCGAAGCTGACTTGGAGCGAGACATGATTATCTCTGTGAGGCAAACCACTGGGGTCCGTGGCGCCAAAGGATCCGTCAGCCCCTCCTGGTTGATTCGTTGCCCACAGCGGTGGCCGTAAGCATACCCGCGCCCATAAAAAACAACAGAAGGGCCGTTGAAAGATTCAGTACTCCACAAACATATGCCTTCCTCAAACGGCTGAAATCCCGTACGCGCTGCTCAAGACACAAGTCCTCTAACATATGAAGAAAGAAAAGTTGTTGTTGAGAGAGTGGCGGAGATCATCGCTTCGGCTACGTGAGCTCGTTCCAAGAGTGTCCCACTGAGTTTCCCGACGGCAACACGCGCTGAGCTGACGGAGGGCCATGCGATCCACCTCACCATCAAGACCTGCCCGCGAAGGCGAGAAGCCCATGTAGTAGCAAGGGAGGGAGGGTAGCACAAATAATACGGTATCTTCATACCCGTCCGCTTTGCAGTAGCAAAATCAAGAAAATCTCTCCTTGTGCGGTTAACACAGGGGGGCGCTCGTCAATTAATTGGGGACAAACAAACCGTAGCGTGGGGTAGACTTCCTCGAACAACCTTGCAGCCACGACGAGGGGCAGCGACAACGGCAGATGATGCACAACATGTAGACTCTATTTTTATGCAGCGCGCACGCGCACATGGCTAATTGCGATTGGCCAACCTGAACAACGCGTGCAGAATTTTGCAAGAGCGGGTAGATGCACCACCTCCAATAGCGTCTCCAGACAGCTACGTGGATTGAGGTGGAACATCTGGGCCGAAGAAACTGTTGCCGGCCCGTCTAGCCGAGGTAGAACACCCCTTCCGGTATGCGGGTACTTTCGTCAGTTTCCTTTTGAAAGGGACCTAGAAAACGCAGTACTTTGTTTGGCTGGCATTTTCGATGACGTGAAGCCCCGAATTGGCGTGTTCGAAGACGTGCGTATGTTGGGAAAGGTGAGCGGTGAAGTGGTGACCCGTTCTGCGGTAGGGGCAGGACCTACGCTTTCTGCGCACAGTTGCTTGACGATCTATACTTTGCTCAAAAAGTAGGATCGACGAAACAATTGTACCCGCACCCCAAGCTATACTCTGGTGGGGTATGTGTTTGATAAACAGCATATCCAGTAGTGTTGTCCATTACGCATAGGTAACATAAGAGCATTCTGGGAACATTTCGCACAAGATAGCGCAGGAAGAAAACATGTATTTTTTGGGCACCCTGCTCCCGCTTGGCAACTTGCGTCGGCAGTGAGCCATCCCCATTCGCACGCTGCCCACGCCAACAAGGTACAATAATAGCCGCTAGAGGACCACCAGCAGCCCTGAACACAGCCTCCATACACGAGTGCAACAGCCACTAATAAAACACGAAAAACATCCAAACATAATAAATATCGACTCTAGCTGCAATCGCGTCTCGCTTTCCCACGACCGGAAGGTTCTGCGTTAGACCGCGGCACCACATCAAACCTTCGTCCAACCGTTCCCCGACCGTCTACCGCTCATTATAGCCTTTCCATAGCTAGCGTCTTCACAAAAGCATGCACAGAAGTAGATGAAGAGGGTACAGGTGTCGCTAGGAACGCGCGCAAAAGGACATGTACAACTCTAGGCAACTTGTGTGCCTTGTCGGAAAATTACTCAAATATTTGGTGTGCGTTGGTGGAAGTGGTGAGCAAACGTAGGTGGTTTCGGTTGTATGCTGATTAAGCACTTCCCTGTAGGCACCCCTACCCGCTTTGCACGCCTGGCGGCCACTCCAGGTATATATTCCACTGCGCCCTACTGCGCACTTTGTTCCGTCTAGTCCCTGAGTATAATCTCTTCAAACAGGCTTTGCTTCGACCCCCTGAGACAGTCCCACCATTGATATTCCATCGAAAGGTATTGGCTCGACGACTAGTTTCAAGAAGCGTTTCGCCCGACGGAGACAATTTGTTTTGGTAAAATCCAGTCAGGATACATGTCACGAAGGGACAGTATCCTGATAGTTCATGGAGCTTATCGGTTGAAGAACTCTATGGCTTACCAACCGAAAAGGGTTTTCGCGGGGAAACAGTGAAACCAGATAAGTAATGCCTTAGGTGGGCGCATCGATTACAATATTGTGGAGCCATAATGACATTCCAACGATATTGGGTCAAGGAGCGCCGTCAGTAACAAAATAGTTAGGTCAAGAAGCGATTCCCCCAACGCACTACGCCTCCATCGGCCTCAAGGTTTTCTCGAATATGTCGTTGCGATTACAAGCGTTTGCCCATAGAGTCCGGCCGCTGGACGTTGCAAGGAATGGGGATGACTCTGAACTGCCGGTATGCCTGCAGCCCCTCCTGGTTGAGCTGTTCCCTCCGGTCGATGGCGTGAACTGGTGTTCCACCAACCAGTGGTAACTGTTCTTGACCGTCCGTCAAGACGGTTCATACCCCTCTGAAGTACCGCCGTCTGGCTGGTTGCCTGGCACAGTCGGTGACCCACCGCGACCATTTCCGCCTCACTGACCATGGGCAGGTCATTGACGACTTACCCCCGACGATTATGGCCTCTGTTTTATTTGATCGATACGGGTATCATATTCAGGAGAGTATCTCGATAAACATCGTATTATTTGTGTCAGAGTACAGCATTTCTGCACGAAGCGATACTATCGTTCAAGCGTAAAAATCAACGAAAGCCAGACATGGAACAAATAGCAGCATTACTTCGCTTCGGTCGTGCGCTCCAGTGTGGCTGCACACCCTAGGGTCCACACCGAAATTAATATTACGCGGCGAGACACTTGAATGCCCCTAATTCCCCGTTTAGTGCGCGTCGTCAAATATTGCAGCCAAAAGTACGCGACCCGATGCTAGCCGGGGCACCGACCACTACAGAGGGGGTCCCTCAACGAGGCGGTGGTGTGCCAGAGCACTATGACCGCCTTGTTGGGGGCAGCGACCTTACTCGTGAACATGCGGTTACAGCCTTATGGAGGGCGTGGGAATATCTCGGTGAGGTGGTAACCGCCTTATTCAGGGGAACTCCTTGTTTCAGTGTGTTGTACCCTACAGTATAATATATATATTAACCTATCAGAACGCTGCACGAGCGCAGTTGCATACATCGCACCTGATAAAATGTAAGACCTGTTGAAGATAATGTATTATTACCGCTGCAGAGTTGACAGAACATAATTTTTAACGTGATTGACAACAACTGACTCTGGTGCCGTACAGAGACTACTACTAGCGCCGCCTAATATATACGCGTTGCTATGATAGGGTGTACCAGTCCCGAAAAGTGCAAAACTACTGGTGTACAGTAACAAGATCGGGAACACCACACCAGAACCGTGCAACATAGCTCTGCTGTGCCACCCCCCGTCCCCTTACGTCCGCCTGCTGCACTGGCTTGGACGCATACGTTTCGATGAACGCCGTCCTGGCCTTCCGCAGGTGGAAGGTTGCGTGTTAATTGCCTCCCTCCTCCACTGCCTTCTCCAGGAAGGAAAATATCGGGAACGATTCAGTGTAAGGCGGCAGCACGGTGCCCCCGCACCCCTTCATGTCATTGTCGCCGTCCTCCTTTTCGTCATCAGTGGAGTTCACGCCCCCCACGCCAGAGTGCCTTCCAACTGCACCGTCATCTCGTCCACCGCATCCAACCGAATAGCTTCGGCGACGTCCTCTTGGTCGTCCACAGTCATCGCAACCTGGGCCGCTTCGATGGCGGCCTCATCGGCGCACCCTCCAGCGATATATCTCAGATTTGTCGAACAACTGACCATCGCCGTGTCAGTGACGGGCGACCCCTGTTCATCTACCTGGCGCACGCGTGAGCGCACGTTGTTCAACGTGATTTCCTGCTTCTTCACCGCAGGGCCCTTGGAACGGTCTGGCACGTCTTTCCCGTGGGCTGCCGTCAGCATACCCTCCATCTCCAGCGGCAGTGGTTTGGCCTTCACCCACCACCTGCGTGGTAAAGGGGTCGCTTCTTCTCTTGGACGCGTGAAACTGTGCGCAACCCTTACTTCAAACGGGCTGATATCGTGCTGCCAATATCTCTCTGATCAAGCAGTTGCAATACCTCAAGCTTTTGGCACAGAGCACGCCGCGCGCGATACGTACTTTTAGCCGTCTTTCTTAATATAGATGGCGCGCTCTTTCACGGTCCAGCCCCACGGCCCTGCTTGTCTGTACTTTAGCGCTTGCCTGCGGGGGCTTTGACGGCATTCTTTGTGGAGGACTTGGCCGCAGCACACGCGTGACAGACTCGGTGCCTTGAGCTGTCGCCATCTGATTCCTCCACCTCGCCACACAAGCCGTGAAGCCGGCCACCATAACCTCCGCTACAAGTATTGCCGTCAGGGGGCTCTGGTGTCTGTTAAAGACTGAGATCTTCGGGCGATCCACTGCTCGCCAGTAAATGTTGACGACAAAGTCAGTAGTCAGTAGTAGTAACGGTATGTCCAAGAGCGATGTCCTCGAGAGATCCACAAGTCACCGGTAAAGGCTCATCGGGAAGTCAGTGAGGGTATGCAGGATACTGGTCACATTGTCGCACATGGTGTCTACATTCTCGCGTCGAATGGTTGGTCACGTAGTGGAAGAGGATATCCATATGGAACGACATTCCAGCAAGTAACGGATTGACCGAGGTAACGAATGTTGACGTACATGAGGACTGGGGTCACGTACTAAATCATAGATATTACCGTACGCTGGTGGATATTGCCGTAAAGACGAGCAGAACAGCGGGTTGGACGTTTTGTTTCAAAATTTAACGTTGTCGAGAATGGGAGAAATATGTTGTCTTTTCAGAGCAACACTTCTGTAACGCCTCGGAGGAGATGGGCTGATTGTTGACAGCCACGTTACGATTCGAGACGTGAATAGAAAGGGACATGAAGCCTAAACACTTGATGTAGAACACGCGGGACATGTCGAGGTTTAGTCGGTATGGAGAACGTGACCACCGGCGTCTGATCAACTCTTGCCTCGCCACGATTCTCACCGGGCACCTGACGAACGGCCGACGTGATGGCACTCTTGTCCATCAACCCGTTATTGGTGGAGGCATGACCTTGTTCCATCTCAAAGCGTGAATTGGTGTAGAAACTACTCCAAACATCCAGATCTCTTATCTTTGGTGGAATGCACGTCCAAGCAGCGTAACCACGTGCTGGTAGCTCCCCATCAGAACAAGTGTGTCAAGTACGCACCGTTGTTTCAAAACGATACGCTCTCTTGTCTGGAGACTCCTCACCAATATGGTGCTGACAGAGGCTAAGGTCAGCGTTGCGGCTGTGCACAATGTCGTCCGGGTCAAGCAAGGTGAATTCCCATTCTCAGCCAACCTCATTGGAAGTCAAACGCCTGAGAAGGAACAAACATTGACGCCCAATGACACGCACGGAAGGACATCAGAAGAGTTTTGTAATAGTAGTGCCTATTTCAAAATTGTCGACGAGTATTATCTTTCAGCGGTTCCACCTCCGTCACACGCGTGGGTGTCGAGGTTTACATATTTCGTGAACATTGCCTCCCCGCCAAAATTCGGAAACACCGCTGGGATGCGCTCTGAGCGATCTCGTAGAGTGGCCGTTACGTCGTGGTTCGAGGCGCTGGACTTGAAATTCGAGAATATTTCAAGGAACGGATGCACAACCGTGGAACAAATTGCTTTCCCCCTAGATGGCGTAACACCGAGGCCCACATACACTCGAAAGTGCGCCACTACGACAATACGGTACCTCAACTCCATCCCCTGAACACATTCTATGCACGGTACACGCTGCATATATACGATGTCCCTGGCACGGCAGCCGGCGTTTTACGTCGTTCCATATACCGCTACGGGGGCCTGGTGTCCCTGCCCCTTGGACTGCACTCTCACGTCAAGGTCGAACACACCCTTCCGGAACAGAACTGGTGACGAACACACCTCGAGGTGAAATAATTGCCAATGGCGTGCTATTACAAGGGGGCATAGTAGTAAGGCCCTATGTTTCACACAACAACCTAGATATTCCCCTAATTTTATTTCCACTATTTGGTCTTATTTGCTTTTGTCCCACGTAATAGTCCGACGTCGGGTACAACCTCTTCTTGTTGATAGATACGATCGACATAATTATGTCGCGTTTTTGTTCCTGTTCTCGTTAAAATCAGATACGATTTAGTTCCCATCCAGTAGCCGAATGAATGGATAATATCCTCTTTACTGGGTCTTGGACGACAGGGCATATCATACCAATCATATATTTTGCACACCACGCTGTCGGCGGCCGCTCATCCGCGCACAATGTCAGACCCATACTGGCGATACCCTTCATATCTTCCAGCTTGTTTCGCTCTCCGGTCCAGCATTACCACCACAACCTACGGCTGTAGTACACAGCGTGTAAAGAAGGAGCCGTCTACTGCAGTCAGTCGATGGTATGCACCGGCAGGAGATGAGGCCTCCCACTTGGATGTTGGATGGTATTCGCTTTTTAGTGTTGCAATGCTCGTTGGCTTTTACATTTCTTTGGCTATGGCTGCAGCTCGTTGGTGCGGTAAGTACTGCAGTCCGAACATGTACTGAGACTCGAGAGCAGAGTAGCTGATGCCGACTTCGACCTGAACTGAGTGCGGAAAGTAAATCAAATATCAAGCTGACATGGTGGACAAGAAGGAATTTCACTCTACAACCAGACTTTCAAATCAACATT
This sequence comes from Nereocystis luetkeana, assembly GCA_031213475.1. Lineage (NCBI taxonomy): Eukaryota > Phaeophyceae > Laminariales > Laminariaceae > Nereocystis > Nereocystis luetkeana. The sequence goes on from JARUPZ010000028.1 coordinate 8,669,048, forward strand.
GGATGGACGTTGACAGAGTGGCTCGACCGTGAGCTTGGTCCTTATAATAACCATTAGGCCACGAAGGGGGTGTCATACCTATTTCGTCGAGAATGCGCGAGTCAGCATTTGGCAGAGACACGCATGTGACCGGTAGATAGAGTAAGGGATCTGGGTGTACATAAAATTCTGCGAACGTATACGTCTACGTCGAAAATAGTACACTTGTAAAACGATGCTTCGGCCCGGATTATTTACTACCGCAGCCCTCGTATCGGATGACGGCGCATGGATTCGGTGACTTGAACTCGAGACCCAGCATTCAAGGACAACTCGAGCTGGAAAGGGAAAGCGGATCTGAGTGAAGTTCTCTGGATATATCAGCTAAGCAGTGAATCGTACCCCAAACTATTATAACCATACCTCGATACCAAATCGGAACTTGTCCTGGCCGGGTCGGGAAAAAGACAACTCGTACAGCTTGAAAATACTTACGCTCATACCTGGTACGTACAAAAATGACCTTGACAACAGAGGTTTCCAAAAACAAAAATAAAAACCAACATAATACCCCCGGCTCCCGTGCTTACCGAGCGTGTAGTAAACAAGATGGCACTCGGCGGGAGGTGGTCCCCACAAAACGTTGCCAGCCGAGAAACTACTCAAACTCGCAGAATTAGTGGAGGTTGAGATCACTTCATCCTCTTTAGGTCGCTATCAGTTCGGTTATTCACTTGTACCAAATTTGGGTCCTAAGATACCGAAATAGGTAAGTGTTCGGTGCATCCACGTGTCAACAGGCAACAAATTACCACGGTTGTGCCATTCCTAAGTCGTCAGACACATTAACTTCGTCAACCTTGAGAGCGCCTGGCGTTGCGCACGCTGATCATAGGAAAAATCACAGTCTCAAGTTTACAGAGAAGGTGGGAGCGGGTTCCCGACGTGAAGCACGCGGCAAGGCTTTTTTCTCCACCCTATGGTTGACGTCGTACATACGATGTATCATCCTAGGCTTCTTGGTACATGCATATTCACTACAAACGCCGCTACGACGGAACTTTCAATCGAAAACGGGGAGGGTTATCGATCTACGACAAGGCATGATCTTGTACGTACGGCAAGAAAGAGGTCAGTCAGATCAACGCAGGCTAACGTTTTACAGGTATAGCGTGGAGCACTCTGGGTCAGTTTGGAGTAGGCACACTGTGCGCGTTGCACGCAGCGGAGCATGGCCAACGCCGCAGAACAAAAGTGTGACAACCAGTAGTGTGGATTATGAGGGTGAGAGGGGTAAACAGCATCAGCGCCGTGTACCAGTTCATTCAATGCTGGATCGACGGACATCCAGTCAGCCAGACGTTCGTGATCGGTAGGGTTTTCGCGACGAGATCCGCGGTAACTGAACATTCAGCAGAAACATTTTTTTAGTGAATCCTCAACTCGTGACAGGCTCCACGATACACCAGTACACCCCGATGAAAGGTTCAACGCATGGACACACTAAACCACCGTCCTAAACAGCAGATAAGGTCCGCGACATATGTTCATGTTTGTAGCTTTGTGGCATGCGGAATCCAGTGCCGGTTTAATATCGAATATTTTACGTACGCGACTCGTAACACGCGGCCACCGCTGCCCATGAAAGGCGATCGCGCGTTCATCGTTTAGCATACACGCGCCGCAGTATCGGTTTCTTTATTGAGAGGTTTACGATCGGTTTGTGGACGCATAGAAAGTCGCTGTACTCCGATGCCCGACATTCTGCGTAGTAGAGATTGTTCCTCGCAGTTCGAGCGGTAGTGTACAGGTTACGCTTTTAAGCGACATAAAACAGTATCCCACAATGTCAACGCCCCACTGTGTTGTCTCGTTGTGTTACAGTTATAGCACTACAGGATATTGGATATTGTGCACCCGAATCCGCGAGCTGGCATGTCAATCTCGCCCAGGGGTGCGATGTAAGCCTTGTCCATTGTCGTATAACGGAGAAGCGGTGGTTGACTAGCGGACTGGACAAGGTGATACCGCTTCAATGTCGCCGAAACCTCTTAGGTACTTGAAGCACAATAAAAAACGCCTACATCTCGCGAAAACCACTTGACTTGGGCCATTTGGTGATAAATTGTTTGAGAACCACTCACAGGTTCGAGAGTGGTGGGCATGAGCTGTGCATGTCGGTCGTGCCTTGATCAAAGCTCGGAGAACACATTTGCCACTCACGTTCTGACGCCATGGAATGGGCCTCAGTAATTGAGGCCGGCAATATGGTTGACGAGTCCTTGCACTACGGCAAGGTTCACGTCGAGCATGGTTTGTCGGTCGCCAGCAGGCAATTAGCGACATTCCGGTGTGGGCGTGCCGCGCTTCTCTCCCGAGAGTGGGCATAAAAGCCACGCCCGGCTCCACAAGCGTTTCGACATTTTTTCGAATATTCAAGCACACACTTTGCTACGAAGAAAGAGCCTTTTAGAAGGTCTCTGAACGCTTCTAACGAAGATATTCATGCTACGGTACCATGGTGATGCCAACTCCGGAAGACATCGGACCCCTTACGAAGGCGGTGAGGCATACTCATACTGAAGTACTGATTCCATGCAGTCTCGTTTGCGCTCGTCATGGCTTGAGCTTTTTTGTGACATCGTGTAGTAGAATTGACGGTATTAACCCGCTGATTGGTTGGGCGTTATAGAAACCCGCTGGTTGATTGGGCATTATACTGTGAATGGTCGAGATCGCAGGAACTGCCGATCAAATTTGGTTCGATGTGTGGTGCTACACGAGTTATTAAGTTTTCGGTAGGACTGTGCCTTCTTTCTATATCCCTTGTGATCGATGCGTTATTGCCTACACATACCTCCAGCGTAGAGTCCAAGGAGCTGGATTGCTCTCATCCTAACGCGTAATAGAGAGCGTGGAGAAAAATCATATTGATCGACGAGCGCAAGGCAGCCACACGCGGGTGTTGCCACAATCGCCAGTGGGAATCTGGAGTGAGGATGCAGGACGAACATCTCGACTCGTTCGACCGACAGATGTGTTCGGCGACAGGAGGATACGAAGGCAGCACTTCAACATGCGCTGTAGCATGAACTGAAACTCACATATCGACTCTCGTCCACTATCCAGTTCCTATAACTCCATCCGTGTGCCGTAGTAGAGCACAAATCAGAAGAGTTCCTCCATTTATTTGCTGGTGGAAACGATATGCGGCTGTGGCCACCATAGGTCGCTGGAAGTGCATGCATGCTCCGTCACTGGGTTTAGAGAAGTAAGGAGATGCCCGGATTGTTCGAGAATGTGGTCGACACGGAAGGCGCTGCCGGGCAGGGAGGAGTCTGGTAGGCAGGGGCGACTGATAAGCTATGTGAATGTCGCCAAGGGAGGAGGGGTTACGGGGTTACAAGGTTGAAAGCCGTTACTTATTGTTGAGAGGAAATTGATCGGATGCCGTATTTTCGCGACGTTATGCGCAGGTGGCCATCTTCCGTGATTCACCTAGACGAGTTCACTAGCTTGTGAGTCCGGTCACGTGGATCAAACAACTTATTGAGTCTTGGCGGAATGACCGATGCCCCCCTTGGAACGACCGGTGACGCAGAGCTCAGGTAAACTCACGAGTAAGCGGATGTGGTATATACGCCACGGTACCCCGATGCGGTGCGTCATGGTGAGCGATGAAAATCGACCCGTATTCAACGGTCGCACTATGAGACGTCACATGTCATGCTCCAAGGCCGAAGGAATACACGATGGGTGAAACGATGGGCTACCTTAGTCTTTAGTATATACCCTGGCATGCTCAACAGGGTTCACCATGGGCCGCACCCCAGGGTACGCCATGACAGTGTAAATCTAACACCATGGCTCGTGGGTACTACCGTAGCACCAATCCATACGTTGCATTCTTCAGTCGTGAGTGATCCATGGGCCATTTCGTGACGGAGTTAATTCTTCGCATTATTGTTTGATCGATCACATACTTTCACTTTCGAGCTTAACTTGTAGAAGGCTCTACCCCCAGCTGTTTTCTTCTGGACAAACCGTGGTCACAGGTGTCGTCCCTTCTCCCCCCCGGTACGTACTTTCATTTTGTAACGCGCATAAGGTTGAGCATTCCCACTGCTTGTCGGTTGACATCGACTGTAGCTAACTCACGCTTTCGCCCTTTTCACTAATCGATTTTTACGCAAGAAAAAGTCCTTGCGAGTATGCACTCGGTGAGACTTGAATCCACGAAAATGATCTTAGCAGGGACGCGGACCACCTTCTACGCCATCAGGGATGCGTCGCCCTGGCGCATCTCATGGTGTACTCTATACAGTACAGCCAATGCCATCGTAAGTAGGACGGGGGTCGCCATTTGTTCACTCTTTGCTGGGGACATGATTGAACGAATCCTATGAGATGCGCCATGGAACGCTCTCTGAAATAAACTTCATTTCCCATGACACGCAACCATGGGGTACATCATGGGATACATAAACCTCTCATGACACACGTTAACCTCCCAGATACGTATCTTGCCATATGGAAAACAGCGATACATCTTGGTGGATACCCGGTTCGGTGCATCCGTGCAGTCCCAAGTGGTTCGTCGTGGCTGGCGAAATGGTATGCTCAACTTATGCTATCAACCGTGATCGCACATACCGTAGGATGCTCCAAGCGGTGCGATCGTGGAATCTCGGGCACATAATAGGAATTCACCCGTTTACTAGGTTCCCTCCATACACCAGCAACAAAGGTGGGACGCCTAGTGGTCCTGTAGCTTGCGATGTTTGGGTAAAGGACGGAAATATCGTGGCAAGAAGAAAAAAAAACAAACCCTGGTATACGTTGCATTCAAAAGCATCTGCCTGTATTTTCTTATGTCATTAAAAGCGAGGAGTGTAGGCGTTTTCCTAACTTGAAATACAGTTGATATACAATCGTGGTGCCGGCCACCTTGTGCGAAAGTGTTGAACGCGTGACGTGGAGGTCTACTCATGTGAGTGATTGCTACACTCGTATGACCATTCGCCTCCGCACCCATGGATTGCCCGGATGGAGGTCGTTGAGTTTTCACGGGTCAGGAAAACTAATCTTGGATCGAGTGCAAAGCCCCGCGAGATGTTCATCGCGACGCATGGAGGCTGACCTGCACCCTGATACGCCGCTTGTCAGGCGCACTTACCCAAATGTGGATCACGATGTTAAAATAAGAGAAGGGGCCTGGGGGAGGGTGGGGGCGGCTATTTTTTTTCTTGCCTTAGCATTTTGACCATTAACCTCGCATCTCTTTCGAGACGGAGAGGCTGTGATGTGGGAGGGGGGGGTTCAAGATAAGACACTAGTTATCTCGGCTTGTCCAGGAGGTCGTTGGGGATAAAACGTAGTGTGCATTGAGCCGAAATGAACAAAAGTAAAGGCTAAACGTTACAAAAGGTTAGCATTCCCTCTTGATTGTCTGATATCACGGTCTTACCGGTGGGGGTGGCCTTCAAAAAGCGGCAGGCCGCCAACTGAACTCCTGCGCACTTGTTGATAATTTCACATGACACAACATCATGTGGGGAATGCCGGCTACAGCTCGAAACCAACGGAAACATAATGAGTGCGTGCCTGACGAAATCAGAAAAAAAACAACGTTTTTGACATACGAAGCACGAACATGGCGGCCAATCTAACCATCCAGGCGCTTCTACATACTCCAATTTATATGTCGCAACTAGGTTTTGTCGATAATTAGGCTGGAAAATCATTGGGCGGCACTCGCATAGAGTAGGCGAGTTAAGTCCCAGAAGAAGGCGGCCCTGGTTCAATAATTGAAAACATCATGTCCCAGCGTTTCCTCAGAGCCCTATGCCTCAAACTACGATGCTTGGCGAAGCGTTTCCTCGACAGGTAGAGTCTTTGTGGTGCGAGTGACCGTTTGATGCTGGCACAACGTTCGGTCGATGTCCGCGATGTCTCACGAGTCTGGATTCATTGCGCAATGCACAAACATCTTATATCCGTCTCTGTCTATGACGTACCCGGATGACATACGACTAACTCGAAAAGAGAAAACAATACATCCTGCACAAAATCATACAACATCCAAGGCAAAAAACGAAATGACCATGCCAGACATCGCCGTCCCTTGAAACCTCACATCGCGCAACCGAGAGCCTGCGGGAGTACCTGCGGATGCCATACCGCCACGGCATCACACACGTACAAAATACTCTTTTGCTAACAATCAAAACTACGGGTGATTCGAAGGACCCCTGCAGCCGGTAGTGGTAACAGGGGCGGAGGCTTCCTCTTCGCTCCGCAGGCTCCTTTCGCCGACGAAAACTTCAGGCCCCAAAAACATACTTCAGATTACCAGAGGGGCCCTCGGTAGTATTAGAGATAGACACATAATCCCGCCCGCTAGAAGCACGACACCACCAACACAAACACCCATTCAAACACGAGCATCGTCGGGGATCGCGCAACCAAACAAAACAGTAACTGTCGTTGTCGTGATTACGACACGGCACCACGAAAACAATTAAACGAGTGCCAGTGGATATGACGGCTGATGGAATAGATGTACACAGACAAAACCCATCATATGCTTAAACGTCGATGCTCTCGATGCCGCCCATTCGCCCCCCCGCGCTCCCGCACCCCTACTCTCCCTCAGGACAGCCGTTTAGCCTTGCCCACACCTCAACATCTTTGTGCCGACACCGTTGGGCCGTCTGGTGCGTAGTATGGTCCCAGGGGCATCCTGATTCCCGAGCCCATTGTAGTATGTCCAGACGCCCTCTCAAGGCCGCACCGGCGCACGTCGTTTCGTTCCAAGGGCAGCCATGGCACCTCGCCCATTTGAGCACCCCGAGTTGACCTCCCCTGGCTGCCGCAGCACAGGTGTAAGCGTCCCAGGGGCATCCGTTAGCTCGTGCCCATTGAAGGATACCCAGGTGTCCTTGGAAAGCAGCACTACTACATGTACGGCTATCCCAGCCCATCCCGGTTTCTCGCACCCACTTAATTACGTGCAGGTGTCCCCGGAAAGCCGCCGCTTTGCACACACCAGAGCTGTCTATAACATAGTGGTTGGCCTGCATCCATTGGAGAATGTGAAGATGCCCACCGTGCACTGCGGTAACTTCGCCTCCATTGGGCCACGGGCAGCCGTCTGCGACCATCCACTTCACCATATCTAGGTGCCCATTTGTGATGGCGATCGCGCATGCCTGCCTGAGCCAGGGACGCCCTTCAGACCTCACCCACTGAAGCAACTCCAAGTTACCTCCCCTGGCGGCCCGGAAGGTCGTGAGAGGCCCCCATTGTGCGCCGTTCGCACGAGCCCATTGGAGCAACTGCAGGTGCCCACGGCCGGCAGCAGCACCGCAAATAACGTAGGTCCTCCACGCGCATCCTTGGGATCGCGCCCACTGGAGAACCGCCAGATGTCCACCCTCAGCAGCCATCGTGCACGTGTGGTCGTCCCAAGGACAGTTTTCAGACCGGGCCCATTTGAGGATATCGAGATGTCCTGAACCGGCCGCCTGCCAGCAAGTCCTACCGTCCCAGGGGCAGCCATTGGCCCTTGCCCACTTTAGAATTCTCATGTTGCCCCCCTTCGCAGCCGCTTCGCATAGAACCTCTCGCCATCCGCAGTTCTCCTCCAGGGCCCACTTAATCATTTCGAGAAGTCCCCGTGCTGCGGCAGTAAAACAAGAGTGAGGACGCAGCGCACACCCTTTGGAGTAGGCATACCGCAGAACCTCTACGTCGCCGCATTCAACGATACGTTGACACATACTAGAACTTTTCCTCCAGTTGTCTTTTAGGCCGCAACCGAAACACCATCGCAGCTGGGATACGGTAGTGTCGCCCGTTATGGCATGCGTGATTCTTGGTAGGTCCCCCCACGCGTCTCGCCAATCCTTCGATACCTCGGCGAAAAACGTGTACTGGTTGGATAGCAGCCTGGCCAGCAAGGACATGACGTCCCTGTTGGTATTTATCCAAAACCCCACCTCAGCAGGGCCCAGGGTGCCATCCAGCATGGTGGTACCGTCTGTGAATGGGGAACAGCACGTAAAACGTGATCTGTGAGTCGGCGGGATTTCACTCTAAAAAACGAATGGGTAGGTGCCGGTAGTCAACTAGTCAGCACGTCGGCTGGCGAAGCCAGATGATGGCCAGCCGACTTGCCCACGTAAGCAAGGCAAGTGAAGCGAGCCCCATCAGATCTCCCAGGCCTAGGGGGCCCGCACAAAACAATACAAAAAAATGTTACGTCTGGAAATCCCTCCTATTAGAATTTACAAAGTATGTCGGAAATGTAGTACCTCCGCGAAGCGAACAACTATAAAGTAAGACAGATACAAAGGTGGCAATATTTGTCGTGCCGACTCACAGCTCCAGTAAACGAGGATTCAATCTATCAGGTTTCACGATATGCAGGATCAATCGGGCCACATCAACCAGTACATTTGTTAGCAGGGCGTCGCCCCTTTGATCGATCATGGGACATAGGACATCCCGTCGTCGAAGAAACACACACAGCAGGGGGAGAAACCAAGCCCGTACTAAGGTCCGTGTCGTCAATATGCATCGCCTCCCGCTGCGTGCCCGGATAACTCTACGGCGTCAAGTCTCCAGTGAGACACACGGCGAGCTAGGACTAGTAAGTGCGCTAAACCCCCACAACATGCGATGCTGGCCATGATCCCAACATGATCGTCGGAAATTGATAGAGCACACCATGGGTAAGATTGCTAGAACCACAAGCTATCAACACTGAATACAGTAGAGTACACACATCAAACACGAAGTCAACATCTTGAGCTATTCGAGCAATGAAGCTTGCCGGAAACTTTGGCGAGAACATTATTTCCTCGCTTGTTTGACCTTCGGGCTTGATGATTTCGTGGGAAGACTGCTGGTTACAAAGAACGACAACTGCCCCTCGCGGCGGAAGCAGCAGCAACAGCCACAGCACCTAGTGCGAACAGTCCCGTTGGCGAAAGAGCCGACACGTAAGTCTCCCCGTTCTTGACATAACGCGCACGGGAGAGAACGAGAGAACGAGCGGAGACGAGAGGGAGATACAAAAAAATAAGAAACGACCGCAATGTTCATGTTCCAAGGCATATAAAAAAAGAGATGTACATCAGCGCCGAAGAAAAAAAGAAAACGGCCGCGATGCTCACCCATTCAGGCGCATCAAAAGGAGAGATGTAGACGAGCGCTAAAGCCGTGGCACTATAAAGAACGCTCATTACGTCAATCTGCGGCCCCAGATCCATTTCAATCGGATACACATTCAACGGAACGCATGCGAACATTTAGCCCCCCGGTAAACGCGTATTTGAAAACAAACATCTCGACCCATCAATGAAGTTAGCGGTAAACATTTGCGCCACCGCAAGCAGGAAGTCCTCGCAGATCTCGTCTCGGCTTGATTTACCGAGTGCTTTACTTGACGCTAAAAAACAAACAATATGATATGTAGCCACGATGGAACACATTCTTCTAATTCGACATGCCCCGCTTCGGTCTTTAATCGGGTCAAGCGTGACGAGGAGTCCAACAAACCCACCACAGCAGAACGACAGAGTAAGAACACTCTTCACTGCCGTTTAAGGACGTCGGGCGGCACGCCATCGTTTGGAAAATCCCACATTGAGTCCATGGGCACCGAATACCTTTCATTGGCACATGTACGTTTGGATATTATTAGCTCATATGAACAAATCGGCAAAAATACACCAATACAAACGGGGCTTCGCGGCGGCGGACTGACGCCCGCCTTGACTTCGCGCATGGCTGCAACAGCCGGGAGTTTAGGCGAGTCGAGGCCCTAAATGCAGCAGCACTGCCAATATGTATAAGATGACGAATCGTGCTCGTGTGACGAGAAACACAACACCGGAATCACGTTCGATGAACCAGGAGACAACAAAGTTCCGCGCCCGCCCGCAGCAGCAGTGGTCGAGGGTGTAGACAGTTCAACAGCCCGCAAGTGCAACACCACCGCCAAGGGGCATACGTTGAAGTCTACTTTGTCGGAGGAAGTGATCGAAACTAGCTGAACCAGGTTCGTAGAACCAGCAGCAAAATGTATGCTGACAAGAAGGGAAAGTCGACGCCACACACCTCCAGAGGTCAGAATAGGAACCAGACCGGAGCATTGTAATTTCTGGACGAAGTCAGAGACAGCACTGATGTGGATATTATTTCCAGTTGGTCCCGATGTATGCCACGTTAGGGGTTTACTTAATATTCCTGGGGCCGGTGCTCACATTAAGCGCTCTGAACCCCCAACAACTTAAAAACAATCATCTCGAGAAAACCCGGCAGTGAAACACAATGAAGAATTCGACTGCCTAGCATTTATCGAAAGAATGTGAAGAACACGAATGGCTTTCCAGTTGTATAGCACAGTCTCATTTACCTGAAGAAAGTGACGAACCCGAAAAGGTATTCCAGCGATATTGGGCAATCTTTGAGATGAGAAGCCCCGCCAGTAGCGACGTTTTCGACAAAACGTGCTATCACTATCGTAGCACGCATTCCCTGCCTACATCTAGGAAACCAGAAACGGCACTGAGGCGTGTCATTTTACAATATTTCGTACGCCCTCGCCTGGCACAATTTGTATACATACGCTAAGAATATAAGGTACTGCACTCAGTTGGCTACGAAGTACCACAAAAGCCGACCCATGCGCTTGTAATGTCTCCATCAAGTATCGCCCACGTCTGCACAATTGCCGTCTTCCCTTTTGGGCCTACTTGCAGGTGCCGTTGTAGGTTCTGGAAATCGTACACCAGCAGCAAAATCACCACCTGGTACTATTTATAGGCCAACTTGTATACTGGTAGGCCTACAGCACATCTGCGTGCATGGTATAATACGACAAAATGTGCAAACAAAGTTGTTGTCGACAACAAACAGCAGTAGCGTAGCAAACACGCTGTGTCCAAGATACACCAAACATAAACAGGCACGCTCTGCTGGATTCGAACCAGGCAAGACCAAGGTAAACGTCTAAATCCTGTGCGCTGACACAACTTGCATCAAATTTAATGTGCCATACCTGGTAGACTGGTACACTCCTCTATGTACGAGGAGGCATTTGAAATAAAACATAGTTTTGTCGATGAAAATAAAACGTCATTACCTATCACCCTCGGGACGCCGTGCAACCCATCCAAGGCCGACCCTGGCATGGTCGAGAGGTGCGGGTCTTGCAAGGCACGCCCAGCGTACATAGCACCAAGAGGTGGACCTCATCTTAAGTGAGATCGTAGTCGGCTACAAACGAAGAATAAAACACAGCTTTAAAACTGGTGAATGCGAATCTTCATGCGTCGTCCCACGAACACCTCTAATTATTCATATGTCTCCCTCCTAGCCTCAAACCAAAACTCTGATTGATAAAAAAGTATCCACGAGGTATCGTTTCCGCACACTGGATAGTACATACCGGAACAGTAAGCGCTGGATTCAACGCAGTCAGTGGGCATGTGGGAATAATTTATCTAGCGCAAGACAAACCAACACTGGTAAGGGTAGGGCTTGATTTGTTTTCCGCAGTCTTCGGTCACCCGGTCGCCCCGTCGGCTCCGGCCATCGCTTGGGCGACGGATTCCATCCGCCAATTGACTATTACCGTCACTTACCCGACCCAACACTGAGCAGGGGACATCACCTATGACGTCATGGCAGCAATGAAGCATAGCAGCAACTTGGAGTTGGCGATTTCCAAGCGTAGGGAAGAGCGTTAGTTCCTAAACCTCTTTTTCAAGCCGTGGTGTGCCGCGTGTTTAACTTCGATTGGTTCACCTCGGGGCCCGGATACCAAAGGAAGGTTGTGGACAAACTCCAAGAGAAGGGGCAACGAGGGGGCCGTCAACAACGCTTGCCTCGTGTATGTCGAGTGGGAGAGGGTTAGGGACGCCGTTGGGAGTGGGGGAATTTGTCGATTAGAGGGAATGAAGCGTGTGGCTGCCGGAAGCGCAAGAGAGTGACAACGATGCACGGCTTCACGATCACTCCGCCCAGGATGTTTGTGAGGCAGTTACTCGACCCGATTACTAAAATGCGCCGTGGCGATGCAAGGGTGGATGCACGGACAAAGAAGGCTCCATGCCGGCGGAGATGGTCTTGAGACAATTTTGTCCTCCACGGGAAAGCCCACACCGTCTGTTACCCGACAAGAAGCTGCCTTACCCTTTCTCAGAGAGGATTGCACGTCGCCTTCGGGGATCGCTCGAGCGCGAACGCAATGAAGGTAAAACAACCCACAGAAAACAGCAGGGTGCACGACTACTCGATGGAGGGCGACGGACGAGACGGAAAGAGGGGGTGGGCGTGGGACCAGGCGAAATATTGCTGCGGTTACTCAATAAACACATCACATACCAACAGCTTAAAGGGGAGCCTCTGCCAAAAGCCAGGCTCACGCAGCTGGGATGAAGAGGGTTAACACGGACAGAAGCAGCAGTAGCTTCGAGGTCATTGCTTGCATTTTGCGGCAGAGGTCCAGTTCAACACGCGTTGCACTCGAGAAACGTAGGGGTGCTAACCAAAATAAACGGCGGAGGGGTTATAGAAGGTACAAATCCAACGGGAAGGCATAAGGAAATCGCGAGCGTTTATGGCTTCCGTGCGGAAGTCAGAGAGAGACCCAGCAACCGTCCGGGTCGCTATCGCGCGGGCACGGTAGACACTCCAGGCTGCCCAACATTTGTGAGAGATACTTAGCCTCGCACGGGAAGGAGTGAAGCATAAAGTTTGCGTTAGCTTATTACCTCAGGAGGTCTTCGGGACCCTTCGCGTATGGGGTACAAACAACGGCGACGCCCACGGCTAGTTGAGCGGCTGGGCACCGCGCCCCTGAATTCGAAGTTTTTAGCAAGGTAGTGATGTTCCGGGCATTCGAAAATTGACAATTGATCATTCTTGACCTCTTGAGCACTAAACATGCCCATATCGACAGTCACACTTCTTGATAGTTGTACGACGTTTCAACAGGTGTACGGATAATGGTCCAATGCCGCAGACCGCGTAACAGTGCGTACGTACGCATTTTTTTTTTTGTTGACACAGCAGCAGTAGCAGTTAACTATATAGTTTCGAAGTTGATTACAGTATAAGCTCTCCAACAATAAACCCCTACAGCAGTAGTCTGACAACACCCTAGAACCGTATCGTAAAACCATCCTTCAGCAACTTGAATGAAATAGGAGTATTATTACAACAAGGCGTGCAAGCGTGACGCGCAAGTTATATACTTGGTTTTCCAAGGAGAATAAAAATCTTCATAACGAATCGAAAGAGGGTAGGGTGCCAGGTATTTTGGTTCCTCTGTAAAGTGTGTGTGCGTCATCGGGTGTGAGTCAACAGTTTGTTTGGCCACGTGTGTCCACCGCGCTCAACGCACACGGCACCTATGCCAATTCAGGCGGTTTTTGAGCATGCACACACATTAACGAAACGTGCTCGTGCTGGTGCGGGTGTAATTCGTTCAGAGTTTGGCGAGCTAGGGGCGGCAACATGTGTAGGCACATGGTTGGGCCATGGTAAAAAACAAAACAGACACGTGAAATATCATAATAATTTGAGTACATTCAGCTCTATCTAACGAAACCCAACTCCACGAGTGCTTGCAGGCAAAACTTGCCTGTCCACAGCCTTCGGGCCGTGTCCCTAAGCCACGCTGCAGCTGGTAGTTTTGTCAGCTTACCTTCCGACTGATAAGGTCGCAGAGAATCCAGAGAAGCTCTCTGCTATAGATGTTGTACAGCAGAAGCGGTGACACACACCACGAGAAGCTCTGTTGGACATGTAAGGTAGTAGATTATTCGTTTTCGACCTGTGCCGACTTTCGAGTTGGTAACTAAGAAGCACACAACCCAACCGAGTACGTGTACAAAGGGTTCAAGGGCTAGACCGACAAGCCAAGCATACAGCGACGCTGACCCTGACCCCGTGTGTCCTACTGCTACTTGTGCTGTTGTTTTGTTGCTGGAGAAGCTCTGCTTAAGATGTCTCGTACATCAGTAGTAGTGGTGGCACCTGCTATGAGACGCACTCTCTGTTAAACAAAACAAGTCAGGTACATATTTGTCGTCTCCGAATTGTGCCGAATTTCAAGCTGGGTACCAAGAAACACGCAACACGATCGAGTACGTGTACAAAGGGTCAGACCGACAAGCCGAGCGTACAGCGACGCTGACCCTGATCTCGTGTGCCACACTGCTACTTCTCAAGTTTTTCTGCTGGAAAATCTCCGCTGTAGATGTTGTAGAGCAGTAGTAGTGGTGGCACCTGCTACGAGAAGCACTCTCTGTTGGACAAAACATGTCAGGTGCAGATTTTTCAGCTTCAAATTATGCCGGATATCGACGTGGGGAACCAGGAACACACCAACAAAACCGACTACGCGTACAAATGGTTTAATAGATAGGCCTACCAGCCGAGCGTACAGCCACGCTGACGCTGGATTCTTGTGCCCTACTGCAGCTGCTGTTGCTGCCGCTGCCACGTCTGCTTCTGCTGCTGACGATTTTTCGTGTCTTAAGATAATGAAAAGAAACGTCACGGATGCATACGACAGCGTGCGTAGATCTTCGCAGGTTCGTTTATGTTGGTTTTCCACAATACTACGTGCACGCCCAGCACTATGCATTCCCGATAAGACTATTAATACTGCAGGTACCGATGAGGTCGTGCCTCTTTACCACCAATTTACTGGTGGAGGGTTTTGTGCTGATTTTGCGGCTGACCAAGATTTTAGACTCCCATTTTCTCAGCGCTCTTCAAAACGTGAGCCTTAAGCCCTCATTACCTTGTTTTTTACTCGTGGGTCGATATTCCAGTGCAGGACAGCCCCCGGCTGAAATGGGGGACGGAGGAACTGGTGTACTGCCGTGCAGCACTATTTCGTCTTCCCGGATTCGGGAAGAAAAAGGGCCTCTATTTCCAGTACAATTTGATTTAATCACAATTTTCTTTATTTTACCCACACAGTAGTAGTGCTGCTGTGTTCTCGTACCCGGTACGCTGAAATTCCACTTGCTTAACACTTGAAATTGCGAGTTAGCTTTATTTTTTGGTCTTCCTCTGTCTCACAGACTGTGACCATAAAATCAGTATCTGTCTAGGATAGGGAACCAGGACGGACACTGGGTGTACTTGATGAAGCTGGGTAAAAAAGACGATTTAATGCGAAGAAAACAACAGAAACAACAGCAACAGGAACACACAAATTATCTTTCATCCGTACACACGTTATGTCGTCTCCCGTAACTCGGAAAATAAATTACCTCAATTTCCAGTACGATTTTTTTTAATCACACCATTCTTTTTACTCACAGAAAAACACACATACATATTACATTTCATCCGTACAAGAAACGGAACGCACACTGGTATTATTGTTTTGACTGGACTTTCCAATTTGTGATATTTATAAAAAGGACGAAAAACTCAGCCGTCGACATTAAATTTTAGTTGAACTGATCAAAGGTTTGCTTCCTTATCGTCCGTACTAGTACTACTGTAGCACCAGGTATCAGGTCTGAAACAACAAACATATACTCGCACGACGTAATAGTGAGTTTCGGAAGACATAGAAGGAACAAAAAAACGCTCATCAGGGTGATTGTTGCTCAGGGGTTATGGAAGTCTCGCCGCATAACAGACGTTGACGGCTATTTTCATCCCTGAGCAGATCCTTTTTTTCCAGATGCTCCGAGGTAAGGGCTCCAAAACAGGGTTTTACCCTGAGCAAAGAAGCTGCTCGGGGTAATGGCCATCGCACAGACCACAGGTAGTAAAGGATGCTTGTACCGTCACACGAGCAGGCAGGGACTGACACTGACTCGCCGCCATAGCTTAGGGCGACAAGGCGCGCCATCTCCTAGAACCACTCGTCGTTTGGTTCGTGATTCTTTGGCGGCGAGGAAGTAGCTTCGGCAATCTCAGCAGGCAAAGAGGTGGAGCATGCATCATTAATTTTTATATAAAATGAAGACAAGTGACCTGGCAACCACATGCCGCGTGACGGTGAGGAGAGCGGTGATGGCGTAGAGAGTACGCAAGGCGTACGACCACTGGCCAAAACGCTGGGGTAACCAGGCGCACCACCTCCTCCACCAGTAGACGATTGGTTGTGATGAGGCTACAAGTACTGCTACTTCGTACCCGGTATAGAGCAGCTGTACAGCAGGCAATCGCAGTAGGCGCGGCGAAGCGAGCAGGAGCAGCTCAGTAAATAGAAGCACATCACGCTGGACACGAAAATGAAGACCAAAAACACACAACCTCGAGCTGGGCGGCGACTTGGAGGACAGCGACGGTGGAGATCGTGTTATAGTGATGGGAGGAGCGGGAGGGGCAGGTCGGGGCGAAAGGTGGTGGAACACGCGGCGGTCGACTGCACGATACCCGAAGCTTGCTGTGATTGATCGGGAAGCTTGAACGCAAGCCCACATCATAATAATCACCAACAAACACGTGCGTACTCATGTACTGGTACGTCAAGATCTGCTGCCACATTTACAGGGAGTATATTGAACATTTTTCATGGTGTCGGTGTGCCTGTCTGTGTTGTCAACCAACTTTCGATTATATTTTGTACCCCGACCTTCGCGTGTCGATCTGCTGTTCCAGTGTACGAAATGGTACAAGTATTATCGCCTCGTCGACCCTGGTAGCATCCAGGGGAGTCACCGGCCAGTAGTCAATCGCTATGGAAAGAATGGAAAACGCGCGATTGGTTCACGCAGCTTGCAAAGTTTAGTATCGATCGATTTGCCGATCGGTTGAACTCACAGCTGACGTACTCTTTTCGTTTCTTTGAAAAAAAAAAAAAAACTCCTCCCACCCTGAATATTTTTTCAACATCCTGGAAGCACCCCGCTTGAGCAAAACCCTAACCCTAACCCACACCCTGAGCCCTCCCCCCCGAAACTCTCTATCAAATTAATAGTACCATACACTCCGTTGACACTCCTTCGAATTTCCACCCAAAGACAAGAAGAGTTGGTCATCAAATCAACAATCGGAAATTCAGAGGTTTCAGTTTTACTGTAGGTTTACAGCCGTACACGCACACGAAAGCGGCTCAAGGTAGACATGTACCTGTGCTTGTCACGCTTTAGCTGATATATTTAGCCCCGGATGTTTCGAGCAAAGTACAAAGAAAAAGTGCTCGCACCAGTACGGATTATGCCAGATGTCACGGTAGTATGACACAGAGGAGCCCGGGCGGCGCGGGGCACATTTGTTCAAGCACTTCAACCCACGCTTGCGTAGAGATTATTGCAAATGGCACGGTATTAGAGTGTATTATAAAGACAGGAGCGTGGGCCACATTCGTTTGGGCATGTTTCCCACTATACCGTAGTTTTCTAACCCGTGGTTGCGCTTGCGAGCGGCTTACGGCGGCACCAAAGCTGTTGTCTACTATTTGTCCAGTTTCGTTGCAGGCGGTTTTCGAGTTACCATCGTAGCAGGGTGCGTTTGATCGTCGTGTTAACACCGAGGTTCCGCCGCACCTCTACATGTACCCTTATTTCGTTTCTGTAACCCTGTTTTGTCATCAGCTTGTCTGTGCGCAGCAGGGCACATAGTGACAACTACCTGAGTCGTCAGATCGCTATGCTTATGAGCTACGGATTCCTTTTACTAGCGCTCGATGTGCGACCCGTGTCTGGTCGGTGCTGCCTTGTTCTGTGAATTGCGTCCATTTTTACGAATCCTGGAATCATACCACCAAGCGCAACGCTGCTCGGACAACTTAACCCAGGACGCGTGAGTCGGGTCTGGGCCAACTAAACAACATCCGCCATCTTACCTGGTCCTGCGCACTAGGGGAGGTAGTCTCTAAATGAAGTAAAACGGTAGGAGCTTGAGCCACGGTGCGTCCTTCGTATTATTCGATCCGCATCCTCCGTCCTGTCTGCTACTTTTTGTTTCCCAGAAAAGATCTAAGTTGGTGTTCCACATTGTTTAGAGGCCATGTGTGTAGGGGCGATTCATTGTGACGGTCCCTGAGCCCTGGCGCCGGCGGTACACCTGTGTTGCACTGCCCCCAATAGTTCACAGCGTGCAGTTGCACTGCACGCGGATCCCAGTGAGATCCTGCACAGAAAGTTCAGGATTGGTCAAAAAGACGGGGATATACCGCCGCACGGGAGCTGCTGTGTGCACCTCTTCGAATAGAGAAGTATTCGCAACAGAAAACAGGCAAACAGACAGAGGCAGGACAATACCCTCTGGTTGTGCTACGTGTAGACAAATCGGAAAAATGGGAACGAAGCCTAAAATGAGAACCAAGCCGTATCTCCAGAACCATGTGGTGTATCAGAGAACCAAAATGATCCTGCGAAACCCCTTGGCCAGCCCTGTGAGAGGAGCTCGTCAGAACAGTCATGCTCCATCTCGTGCCTTCGGGTGGGCGCAAAAAGCGATATACGCTGGCTCTATTGTGATTTCTCTAGATGCTGGCTACCGCGGCGATGCCGAGGACTTCCAGCCTGAGAGACAGCTCATTCGAAGGCTGCTGTACAGCCCCACAGGACTGTCAACTTTTTTTCTTGGAGTTGTACACAATTGGTTTGCTTTCTAAAAAAAAACGTCCGTTCCCATTTTTTGTTTCGTTCCCATTTTATCGTTTTGTCTGTTAAGTGTACACACAGAGAACCAGGCCCCGAATATATATACCCTCGTTTGTAATCCCGCCGCACCGGAGCTGCAGTATGAACCTACCTCTTGGAATAGAGAACCAGACTATGAATAGAAGTCTTAAAAAGTAGTCGCAACAGACAGACAACAGGCATGCCGACAGAGGCAGGACAACATCAGTAGTACTCTCTTGTGCTACATCTTCTACACACAGAGACAGGCCCGGGATATGTCCTCGTTTTATATAAAATGATGAAATACGTCAGCTGTGAGTTCGACTGATTACATAGTTGATACTCAACTTTGCAAGCTGCGTAATATGTCTCGTCTATATCCCGTTTTTACTGAATTCCCAAATTTTATGATAAGCCGTTCGCGCGTATTCGTTTGTAACCCGCTGAGGAGAGTCGGATCTTAAGGTTGGTAGGCTGCTAAGAAAATTGTCTGCGTAAGAAAAACGCCTCAGTGGTGAACCCGGTTGTTTTAATATTAACCCTTTTAGAACCGCTGTCTGCTCTTGGGGACAAACTACTCAATTTTCAAGTCGTTTGTCTCCAAAACGGGACTGCGGTTCTAAAGGGGTTAAGAACCTCAGGCTTGCCAAGATTAGGCGCGTCTTGTTGGTTGGCTCATACTTCTGTACGAAGTAATAACCAAAACAGCCCGTGGCCACAGGACAGGCAAAAACCGGCACCGATATTATAAAATGAAAAGCATCGAGGAGAGTCATTATTCATTATTGACCAGTTAGTAGTAGTCGATCGCGGGGGAAACAATCAATGGGAAACGCTCGAACGGTTCACGAAGGTTGCAAAGCTGAGTATCAACCGATCGGTTCAACTCACAGCTGACATGCTTCGTGAGGTTTTTATAGGTGACAGCCCGATGAGCGTGTCTAAGATCTTACGTAAACGTATCGCGCAGCTTGCAAAGAAGATGAGTTTCGATCACTCAATCGGTCGTACTCACAGCTGAAATATAGAAAAAAACAAAAGCGAGTTTCAACCACTGAATCTGTCGTACCCACCTGTAATCACAGGTAGGTGACGTTTTTACTTAGGCTTATTCTTATCGGAAATCATTTTTTACTTTATGCCCAAAGTTTGGAAATAATTGGAGATATGTACCAATATACAGAGGCGTTCTGTCACTATTCAGTATTCGTGAAACTCTGCAGAAGAAAAAAAAGCAAGTTCGATAAGTTTCACAAATTTGGACAAAAATCAGAAAAATATAGAAAATTGTAAAATTGCGCGAAACAAAATGTCGAAAATATTGGGGAAAAAAACTCTCCGATAATAAGAGTTCCGTCAAAACGTAATAATAATACAACAAAGGCTCAAATTGTAAAAATAAAAAATGAGAAACTGACGAAGGTTTGCGAGTGGAGTTCCAACCACTCAATGCATCGAACACACAACAAGTCAAAATGCTTATTAACAAGAATCCAGGCAAGAATCATTCCACACAACATCGGAAAGATCATCGATTCCCACGAGATTATCTAGATATTTGAGGGCAGACATATTTCATTTTCTCTATGATCTAGCTCATGTTGCAGGGTTTCGGACGATCTGCCTTCCGTATAGGATGGCAGAGCAAATGCAACACACAAACATTTGAAAACATATGACTTCCCACTGAAGTTATCTTATACCAGGGTACCTGGTACGAAAGAAGCAAGCGCCGAGGCTGCTTACTTGCGTATCCCACCCAACAAACACACGACATACTCGGCATATATATCGCTCTAAACGCAGCTTGAGAACGAGGCCGCCGTTGTATCTCGTCGAGTGGACTTTGCCAGCGATTTACTTTTCACACCAGCAGCCTTATACTGCTCTACGACATCAAAACAGAGAGCCGTGCCCTTTACCCGCAAGGGTGGGCTCCACGTACGCCCATGTTCGTCAAACCGTGTTTTGTGTACCAAAGAATGTAAAAAAAACTCGAACAAACGTCGCCGCAGAGGGAAAGAAGGCAAGCTGTTCTCGTTGGTGCTTCCGGTGGAGGCGCGCTCAACCGTTGACGGCAGAGTCGACATCGCGCGCCCACTGCCGAAGGTCGCTCCACATACATGCCCGAATGGACGGATTGGACAAGGCTCGACTGCGGTAGGCTCAGATCGGTCTGCCGGAGCTGCCGTACACTCACCCCCCAACCGGGCGGAGGAATACACGATGGATACGCCACGTGGGCGACGCCCCTCTTGAAGGCAATCAATAAGACTGATCCACCTTTGACATCTTCCATCTTCACCAATCGCGTGTACATGAAATAAGAGAGACCGTACAGCGGATGAGAAGTGTCGTCACGGCCACAGCGAGCGATGAATGTAGTCTTGTGGGACTTTCGTCGAAACCGCGAGGCGTCCTTCACGAGCCGCGACAAGGATCTCGTCTTCGGAGCTTTCGCTGCCGCTTGACCCTTCCGGTCGACGATCCTCTTCGGCGAGCGAAGGTCTGGTCCACGAAAAAAGGGGTTCGTGCGGCATAATGTAGGCTTATTGTATTTTATGCTTTCCAACCAACCCATGATTTTGCACACCGCAGCAGGCGCGCCGAGCTCTGTTTCCGACAAAACATTGCACAAACTAGACTGTATAATCTTCCGGGCACGCTTAGAAGAGGTAAAAGCTTCCCCCTATTTTTGGAGCCTAGACACAGCACCGGCCAAGAAAGGAAGAACGGTACCCATTGTCCGAGTCGACTTTTTTCTGTATACATCAAGATGTAAAGTACAAGACCACGAGCGTCGTCATTTCGAAGGATTATTTTGATGCCCATATTGAAACGTACACACTATTGAACGACCCGATTGTAGGAATTGATGTGGGTTGACCCAAACCTGGCTTTCGACCAGGTAATCGTCATCGTCGGCTTCAGGTGGCTGTCTTGCATGGCGCGCAGCCTTTCGCGCGCGCGTAGCACGGAGAAGTTCAGCTTCAAGTATCTGTGCAGGGTATTGGTCGGCATTCTCGTCCATATGTATTCGAACATTATCCATTTCAATAGAGCCATCTGCATGCACACGAATTTTGCCATTCTGGACGGATCCTTGCGGGAATAGCGGTCTCTCGTCGGTTCCATAACCAAAGCGACATTCTGCTCCCGGTAAAACTTGGACGTCAGCCCCCTTCTTGGCGTATTTCACACAACACTGTGTACATCGATGCGTGTTCGCTACTTCCGACGGAGTTGAAGCATCTTCCGCAATAATACAAGACAGTCGTTCGGCATTTTCACCGAAAACATATCTTGAATCCTAGCCGCTGGCACAGGCGGACAAAATCTCACCTTTTTATTGTCTTTTCTCGCCTTACGGGTTACTTCGTCCTCTGGCCACCCATCGGTGTGACCGCCGAATTCGTCGGCATTGTTCGATGAATCCTGAACGATGTCCGTGCTGCTGTAAACGGGTGCCGATCCGTTCATAAGGCAATAGTCCACTTCCTCAGTTGACATGAGTTGATTGCAGACAATACGGCCTACGTGTTTGGCAAGATCAGCGTGTTTTTCTAAACTTGTGCCGAGGTCTTCCTGGAGCTGATCGCGGCGGCTATATCCATACACCCAAACCAGGAGATGTGCGAGCATAGTGAAGCTGAAATGCTCCTCCGTCATGCCTTGTATGCTTGCACTTTCCCCAGGGCTCCACCGTCACCGTCAGAAGCGCCCACCCTCAGCACATGGTCGAACATCGCTTGAGTAGTTTCGTGAAAGAATGTCGCCGATGTAACAGGGTCGTCCGCAACGGTTCTTAGGCTCGTAATATAATCGGGCATCTGTTCGTTGCATGTCGATGAAAGAATAATGTCATGGGCGCCGTAGTTCATGTCGAGTGGGCTGTATACGTCGGACGGATTAATCGTCACACAAAAAACGGCTAGCCCAGTTGCATCATCGTAGATGTAGGTAGCGTCAGTTCGTGTTTTGTGTTCCCCATGATCCGTCCACGTACAATCCGGTGATATAACCTGCAGAGTTCTCAAAAGCGCGAAGATCTCGTGATGTTCACTGGACGCGGTGCGTATACGTTTTCCCTGCTGCAAGTCTGCCGCCATCGACATGAGATCACTGCTCTTCACCAGTGCTATTTTATCGGCCACACCAGCGGACAGTTTCCCGCGTAATTTGAACTGCATATTGGATATAGAGCTTCGTGCCTGAAAATTATGGCGGCAGCACAGAAAAGAAAAACCCTGTCTTTCCGCTAAGACGGGTGGCGACGGTTGAGCAGGATCCGGATCCGTTTCGAGAATCAAACACGTTTTTGACGAGTAGTTCTACGATAGAGGTAGCACATTTCCGCTATTTTGTTTCTGAAAAAAGGGGTTCCTTGACCCCAAATCGTGGGAATGAAAAATCTTGATTTCTAAAATAAAAGGGTTTTGTAGACTCGGGCCATAGGATTATTCACCGCGATGCATTGTGATTTTTGCTGAAGTCGGTTTTCGGAAGAGGTAAGGAGCTCCTTAAGTGAGGAGCCTCAGAAATTTAAGGGTGAACCTCTATCGTAGAACGCCTCTCTCTGACGAGTTGTGTCAAGTGGTCCTCCACAATCGTTTGGGGACAAGTAACCGAACGCCCCCATCCAGGCGTCATTATTGCGAATGTCAGAAAGATTATCGCCATAATGCGGAACTACAAGAGCATTCTCCGTCCCTTCAGGTGGCGGCCTTCCCTGAGACAGACCAGCTTGAGACGCGGCCACGACGTTGAGATAGATGGAGGTCGTGCCCCAATCTTCGTAGCACACTTGCATGTTGTCGAGAAGACGTCGCAGCGTCTTCCCCAGAGTCAACGGCAGCATATATATGTGTCAATAATGTAGGTTTTGACATCTTCTGCCGCTGTTACTCCCTCGACCACCATGTTGCCGGCCGGCGCGTTATCGCGGTTGGCCTCGGCTATAGCAACGTCGTCTTCACGCCTGTCCTTCGTATAAGACTCAGATGATCTTCCTCTTAAATTGTAAGGATCTTCTGGTGCTAACACCGCTTCCCTCGAGAACACTTCCGTCAGACGGAAAAGTATCGAGGTTAGTCTGACTGAACGCGGCTTCATCACATGCCAGCTGAAACCCGCAGACCAAACGACTTCCGTCGTCCTCCATATACCACATATATTAATTAAGGTCACCGACGACGGTCTTTCGAGCTCCGAGTAAGCGCTTAAGCTAGGACGCCGTTGGCTTGTGTTATACATAACGTTTTAGTGTGTGCACCACCTGGGCCCGACAAAGCGGAGCAGCAGTTGAGACAAACTACGACGTATTATTGTGAACATATCCAATAAGCCGGTCGCAGCCATAGGCAACTCAGTCGCAACGGATGACGAATTGTTCGCGTAGAAAACTGATGCCCCGCGAAGAGATCGTTGGTTGGACCCAGCTATGTTTCTAACCTTCCTTGATTCCAACGCGACGACATGTCTTTCGACGCGAACGGGCGCTCTATTGCCGTGACGCGTCGTATCCTGGAGATGGCCTGGTACTTTCCAACCCGGAAGCCTTTTGCTAACGCAGACTCCGGAATCATATTTGACGAGAGGGACCTACAATATTTTTTACACACGTTCAAATTGCCCGGGTCTGATTCGTCGAACCCATGCACACTGAGAACGAAGCCATCGAGGACGCCGTCAGCATCATGTGGAAATTTTTGCGAAATTCCGACATTGCTCGATCATGCCTTCTTTGAAGACACCCTACCTGTCGCGGTTAGAACATCCTTGTGAAGGATTTCTCACGGCGTCAACATGTATTGTTCCGTAGCACGAGTCCTCCTGTAGCATACCCCCCAGGGAAACCTGAACGCCGAGAACGTGTTAATATGATTGAGTGTTACCGTTCGTTTCAAGTGACGACGATAAAGAGTTACCTTTCGAGATACGCTAGAGTAAACACAACTCACACCGTGTATTGCCCACAAACAATCGCAGCAAAATCATCGTCAAGCTTCCAACTGGTGCCAGATTAAACGAGAAGCCGAGGGTCAGGTCGGAGACAAAGGATCCGACAATAGTTACACAAAATACGAGTAACCTAAAACCAGAGCTATCGTAAGAGGTATACACCCCTCGGCAGATATGGGTGGCTAGTTGCCAGGAACTAACCGACCAATCCTTTACGAATATTGTTTTTTGCTCTCGCTCTTTCAAGTCTGCCTTCAAGTCACACTTGTATTCGAATTTCGCAGCAAAGTGTCGGGCACGTCTTTGAATTAGAACAAACGCCCAGTCGACCTGTCGGCCGTTGTTAAAGCTGGAATCATAGTCCTCCTACGGCATATCTTACCTCCAGCTCTGATCAAAATATTTGGCTCACGACGTAGACGCATTTCCTAGTAGTCTCGGCGGCGGCAAGCTCTCGGCCACTACTGCTGCTGCTACAAGTTGTGCGCTCATCAGAGTGTGCTGTTGTTGTGGGTGGGGGGGTCCTAGCTAAAGTACCAGGTATATCCTGGACGACATGCGCAACGCATGGACGGGTGATACGGCATTTATTTCAGCTATAAGCCTACTGGTGCAGTGAGAGGACGTAATGGAAACAAAGGAAAACGTCAAACACATTTTTGCGAGCTGTCCGTCGCATACTTCAATCGAGCGTGTGCACACGATGTAAAGTACAACAAAACTAGACAGCTCGTCGTAAAATGCCCACAGTGTTAGTCCCAACAAGCTCGTCGAGATGTGCTGCAGGTAGAGGCCATACAAAGCGGGAACATGATCGCCAGCAAATATACGCTCCAAATTAGAGTCCCACTCCATGATCGCTGTTGTTAGCGCTGTGTGCAAGAAGTACAAAACACCGTGTAGTTCAGAGGTGCTGTATACGCCGGGATGAGCGGGCTCCACGCGATTGCGCCGGCGATATTCCAGGATGCACGGTCTCCAGCCGGGTGGAGTAATACAGCCGGGCAACCCGCGTCCTTCGATATTCAGAGCCGTCACATTGCCGAACGCTACCATGGATGTTGAGCCGGATGCCGTCGGCCGTACTCGGCCTGAGATAGCGAAGGCAAAGGCATAATAAGCCGGGCATTGTCGGAAAAGGAGATTGATGACAACAGAACTGACCTCCGAAAACTGGACGCTTGATGACCATGTATCTTCGTCAGAAGGGACGATGCCTAAGGTAGAGCACTAAGTCCTCGGCCCATCAGATATTATAACTGTGGCCGCAAGAGGTCATCGTTCTGCTTCCACGACATGCTAGAACGTAAGTACACATATCGTACCCGTTGTCGACTTCGGACACGACGAGACTCGTCTGTCTTGTTTGACGACTCGGCGAGATAATGGTTTGGGTATGGACCCGGCGAAGCTCTTGAACTAACAGGGTGCCCGCAGCTCCAGTTGGACGGGTTCCGATGAAGCCCGCGTGGGAACCCTCACATGTGTTCCTGCGATTGGTTCGCCCCGGTTGCGAAGTCAAGCGCTGCCCAGGAATAATTGCACACAAGTAAAGGGACGACGGAGTAGACAATGATGTCAGCAGCAGCAGATTGCAGCTACAACGTACGACTACCATGAGTACCGTTGCCGCAGATACCGCATTAGCTTTTATTAAGCGACATGTGAGGGAGGTTTGTGTAACACGGTATCGTTACTGCAGATAGATCTGTACTGAAGCATTTACTTATCAACAAGGGAGGTGCTGTGTAAACAGGTGTTTCTTTGCTGCAGAACATCTGTACTGCAGTATATAATTATCGACAAGGGAGGTGCCGTGTCACACGGAGAACGTTTAATTCGAGCCTCCTATTTCCAGACACAGCGAGGGGTGAGGGAGGCGGATATTCCGCTTAGATTCGTACCGCAGCAGCAGACAGCAGCAACAGCGTACGACTACCATGTGTACCGTTGCTGCAGACACATCTCACTTTCACCTACTGCGCGGCACTCGCACGCTTCCACTTGAATTAACAGAGGAACTGCACGGCACTTGCACACTTGTACTCAACCGACAGCGGAGCTCCTCGCGCGCCTGTTGGCCGACCAAACTTACCACAGAAGGACTCGAGTCAGTATCCGAACGCCCGACCGTTCTCGGTCTGGTCAGGTAGTGGAACACCTCCCTATAATATAACAAGTCGTGCCTCTCAAGCAGTTATGTGCAGGCGTCCTCATGGCAGCACCATGTGTGTCTGCCCGACGCTGGCCGCATTCATCGTGTAAGCTGCAGGGTATCACGGTCATGTATCGCGTTGACTACGCAAAGAGTGCGTAGCAGCAGCGTACGACAGAAATATATATGCCCACCGCCGCCTTTTACGTCACCATGTGCATTCGCCCCGTTTTATGCCCGGTAACTACCGCAACAGCAGCAACCTATATACGACGCTTATTGTGCGTACTCGACGTGGAATTATTCGTCATCAGATACCTCTCTCTGGCCAACGCTGCCTAGAGTCGTTAATGGGCAATGTCCTCCACGTCCTACACGGTATCGTCAGATGCCGCGCCTGTTCATGAAATCGCAAGAAGCAGCACAGGATAGAAGTACGACAACGTCGACGGTCAGGTGTATTCGTCTCATGGCGCCGTGATAGCATTGCGTCGTGATCAGGAAAACGGTGAGTATGTCCTGGAGCAGTGGCAGCGTGCGACGGTCATTATGCCCAATGCTGCCTAGTATACGTCATCACGTGAGTTCGTCATGCTTCACAGAGGGTAAATTCCGCAACAACAACAGCAGAAGCATGCTGCCCGGTGAACTAGGGGACCAAACAAGTAGGGGCAAGTACGTTAGGGGACCGCATCGAGAATTTTAGCTAGGGGGGCGGCTTACTAGGGGGCCGAATACACGACACGGGCTAGTGTGCAGCAGCATCCGACTGGCATCGTGTGTACTCGACGCGCATTGTTTCGTCATCAAATTAACGAGTTCTGCCCGCTTTGCTGCCTCTTCCGTCAGCATGTGAATTCACCCCGCTTTATGTCGGATAACCTCCGTAACAGCAGCAGCACCATATGGCGGCCCTTATGCATACTCGACCTGCAACCCTTGCCATTCAAATACCTCCGCCTGACCGACGCTGCCCGCCTATCGAGTCGTGCACGCACAAGATCCTTCACGTCCTCCATGCTATCGTTAGATGCCGCCTGTTCAAATAATAGAAGCGCGTCAACGCTATTAGTAACCATGTGTACTCGATGCACAGCGCCGCGATTGCATCGCGTCGCGACGCAGAAAACGGCGTAATGTACATCGACAGACGCAAGATATTCGTTGACCCTTTTAGAACCGCAGTCTCGATTCGGGGACAAACCACTCAAACTTGAAGTAGTTTGTCCCCAAAACGGGACTGCGGTTCTAAAGGGGTTAAGCGCGTGTACTACAGTAGCAGCAGCATACGACAGGAATGCGCCCCGCTTTTTGCCGGATATTTCACCCCGGTAACAGCTGTAGTACAGGTAGCACCATACGACGGCCCTCTTGCGTACTCGACCTGCAACCTTTCGGAGTCGAATACCTCGGCCTGGTCAACTCTGCACGCCTATCGAGTCGTGAACGCGCAGGGTCTTCCACGTCCTCCCGTCCTCCATGCTATACCGCGCCTGTTCACTGGATAGAAGCGCGTCAACGGCAGTAGCCATGCATGCGTATATTTGATGCACAGCGCCGCTATTGCATCGCGTCACGACTGAGAAAACGGCCACAGTATCGACAGATAGATGCACGAGACGCGAGCACGTCTGCCGCCTATGTCGCCGTAAATGTGCCGCGCCTCGTCTATGTTGTATCTCAATCCTTCTGTATAACGTGCGAGGGGACCGACAGTATGCAGCAGCAGCAGAAGCAGCAGAAGCAGCAGAAGCAGCAGCATACGACGGGCATCGTATGCACCCGGCGTACGTTGTTTCGTCATTCAACATGCGAAGTCTGCCCGCTTGGCGTCTTGTACTCGACGTGCATTGCTTACCCCTCTGTCTTGCTTCGTTTCGTCATCTAATAAATGTACGACAATAAAACGGCTCATGATAAGAATGAGCTTTTTTACGCCAAACCGAAAGGGGTCGTATCTTTCTTCGGCGGAGACAACATTGGAATCTCGCATCGATATAAATTTGTGAACACAAGAAACTACGTACTGTAAAAACGAGCACAGGTTTTATGGATTATTTAAAGAGTAGAGCACCAAGAACTTTGACATTTTCGGCCATGACGACACGACGGGCGCTCAACCTTTCGAAAACTGCAGCCCCGTTTCGGGGACACACCAATCAAATTCTAAGTAGGCTGTCCCCAAAAAAGGGCTGCTGTGCTATTAATATATATACCTGGTAGATAACAGTAAATATCTCACTCTTCCATTTGGTCAATGTTTCGCGTACCCTGCATAGGATCTTTGCAGGAAAGACCACACTCGCGCTTTGAGATCTTTAATTTTTGAAATCTGTGTATTTTACTACCAGGTACAGATGAGAGGAAGTACCAGGTACGTGCGCCAAATGCCACCGATCTCATAATAATAATAAATAATCAAGTTCTTCAGCACAACAAGATCATTTCTTTGGCCAATCGCTCGGTGCTCCTGGAGATAAACACAAAACCTACACCGATACACATCTCCCTTTTCCCGCTCGGAGCAGAGTAGTAGGCGTCCTGGGCAGCCAGCACGAAGGGATATCGTGAGTTCCCCGACATCAGGATCCAGGTACGGGTGCGTGTGTGCTTTCCAATGGACCGCGATGCTTCCCTTCTCTGCTGTCGTTTTAACTTGTGGTTCTGTTGTACAGTAGGCGCGGCATGCAGCAGGAATAGCGCACTGCTTGCTGTAGGGTACGAAGTACCTGGTATGGTTCACACTCTAAAAGTAGCAATTGTCTGAAAGCACTGCTATTTCCGGAAATAAATGTATACCTGGTATGATGGTATATGTAAATACAGCGACCCTCGGTCCATTCTCCCCATCGCAAAGCGTTCAATACAGCTGTAGTAGGCGTGTGGACAAGTGAAACCGTGCGTATGTCATGGATGCATTGCCGGCGCTGGCCCGAAAAGAGCACTCGGCCTACAGCAGTAGTTGCAGCGGTACCCTTGCACCGAACAAGAGGCAAACCTTCCAGTTCTCTCATTTTCGTGCCGCCGCTCTCTACTGCTTCGTGTTTTATTTCCCTACTACTGCTTGTTGTGTCTGCTCTACGTATTCGTACTCGATACGCACTCGTTTCATGCCTACCACGGGTAACTAATCCCTCGAGTCGACTGGCACTACCGCAGATACTACTGTAGCACTCCAACCGCAAATGCGCCACGACATGCTTCTTGTGGTTTACCAGTATCTATCGCCGTACTTTTGAACACATATCAGATGAAGCATACACTTATTCACGGCTGCTCATGGTTGGAACCTGCTTCCAGGGCGACCTTATCACACCCCGACCTGAAGGCTGACGACACACACCCTAGCTCCTTGTCGACTTTTTACTGCATAATCCAGGGTCGGCGGCGGTAGCTCAGGGGTCGGGCAAGTTTTGTTGAGTAAGTCGTGATCTGGCGGAAGTCGGTGACTGACTGCTGATCACCACGACCACGGGTGTGAGTTGGTTGGACTTCACGGGTACTGCTGCTGCGGTACCTGATAAGCAGTTACAGTTGGTTTAGTAGCGTGTCGGGTGTGGCCAACTAAGTTCTTGGTGTTCCCTATTGAAGTATTCACGAAAACTATACCTGGTACATATTTCGGCCACAAAGTCGCAAGTGAGATACAAAAAGCAACGTCGTACGTCGTAGTCCGATAACTACCACACGCAACCATCCTTCATGTGACGCCAAGGGGCTGGGCATAGTTCACGAACGCAGAGCGGAGACGGCAGTCTGTGTAGAAAGGTACCAGGTGGGCTAGCAGGGAGAACCTGGCTATACTACTCGTACCACAAACTGCTGCCGCTACCTGAAGGGTGCTTTGGGTTTTGGTCTGCCTGTTATTTTCCCCTTAACTTTTTCCCCTTGGTTATTTGTCGTACCAGTCTGTTTACAAGCAGTGGTGTTTTTGTTCTTTATTCGTTTTTTTCCAGGTCGTCATTTTTCATATGTTTCTTCTATTATTATTATTATTTATTTATTTTTTTCTTATTCTCTTTCGATCTGTCTTTATTGTTTTGTTTTCTCTTTGATAATTTCGTTCGTTTCTCTATTTATTTCATAGAATGTGTATGTCGCCCCTGTCGTATCTATTAATAGTATAATGGCATTGCATTTTGTGTTGCCCACTGCTAGCAGCTGTGCTTGAAACCGAACAAAGCCGAAACCGAAACCGAAGGTTTCGCGGTCGGTTTCTCGTTCGGTTTCTCGGTCGGTTTCTCGTCAAACCCAACTAAATGGTCAGTGTTTCGAAGGGTTCGATGTGCATGTGTTGGCATAATGACACATATTATGATCGTATGGTGTCAAATGGCCCTCCTGCAGTACATGCGTCTGCTACGCCAGTGACAGAAGAAGCTATCACACTGGTACGTCAGACGGGGCCGTCAGACGTGCCAATATTTTGCAGCAAACTTAAATTACAGATACGGCAGTTAGCTGCTGCAATAAAACTTTTTTTTAGGATTGTAAAGACACAACTTGCAGCACACAGCTAACGCCATGAGCCTTGAGGAAATCTACGTTGCTCAAGGGGGGGGTGTGAAGACGACGAAGCATTGTTGTAGGCTAAGAGTAACTGTCGCAGTGCGACGGCAGTGCGTGCAGCAAACGAAGAAGCCCGCACTGCCGCCGTCTGCATTTGGCATGAGTTATCCTTCGCAGTCTCGCGGCGCACAGTGCCCTGTGCCCTGTGCGACAGCTGCTGCCGGCAGCCACTGCTGTGCTTCTGTGTGCCGTGCTGCTATACGTACTGCTATGCTGTTGCGAGATGTAGGCTGCGTGCTGGGTATGGGTTGTGTTTTGGTTGTGTCGCGTGTGGCGCATGTATCCAAAAATTACCAATACAAAGGGGTTTCCATACATACATATATGAAGGCTTTGTTGGGGTAGGGGACAGGGGGAAAAACGACCGAGAAAAACCGAGTCGGTTTTTCGGTTTCGGTTTAATTTTCCAACCGAAAAACCGACAAATAAAAGTCGGTTTTCGATTGGAAAAACCGACAAAAAACCGACCGAAAAAAACGAGTTTCGGGTTTCGGTGCACAACACTGCAGACAGCAGACATCCCTCCTATATTGATCACCTCTTCGAACATCTCTGGAGTTTTTTTAGTGTGGGTTTCAAGTCAAAGAACTGCTTTAAATTAGGTATTGTAGTAGTGTGGATTCCAGTTGAGCGAGAAGCCCCTTTCCCCTTGCCCATTGACTCACGCCCTCTCCTTATCGAAGGCTTTATCTATCTGCAGACAACTCCAACAGAAAAAGAAGGATTGCCACAGGCATTGGGCTGAACGATGCTTAATCACTCGGCCGTGCCGTTCAATACCGAAACAAATATCCTACTCCCCTCCCAGTCACGAAAACACGAGGGGGCTTTGTAAACACAGGGATGCTTACCATGTGTAAAGTGTCAAGCATAACACAGTGGAATGCGTTGTTTGAAAAGACCGGTTTACAACCGGAGGGAAATCGGGGGTTTTCTTTGTACAGTTGAAAAAACACTTTTCGATCTGTTTTCGATACCTTCTTTTTGGATCTAAATACATATTCGATCCAAGCTTCCAGCCGAAATACCCGGAATATTTGTATGAAAAAGTCCTTTTTTTATAGACCACCGAATCTCTTCCACCACGCCACAGAAACGCGGTCACGCCACACAGCAGCAGCGTACGAGTACACTCCCTGTGATGGCTAGACTTATGTACTGCTGCTGTTGCTTACAGCAGACGAGCTAAAGTGTGCATCTTCCAGAAACTGCGAACAGGACACCAAACAGTTTTAAACCCCCAGAATGAACACTACTATAATATGCCCCCGGAATGAGCACCTAAAACTATGAACTCAATCCGACTGACGACAGCGAGAATGAACATACACTCCCCATCACATTTTAAGGAGATCACAAACTTACCTATCTGGCCTTTGCAATCCGAAGGCATGATAACTGGTAACCGGCATTATTAATGGAAGTATTAATAAGACATCACCCGCGGGCCGCCGAACAATGGAGTCTCTAATGAATATTGTACCTCGTCCACGACATCTACGTGTATTTCGCTAAGAAGACCCTGGTTTTAAAACAACCACTATGATTCTCGATTATTTTGTGGACGGTTCGAAATAGGCTTTTTTCCCCAACTCGAATTATTGCCGACTGCGCACTGAAAAGCCAAAATTTTAATGAAGTATCCTCAAGTAGCTCAAAATCCCAATATATATGGGCTTTTTTTGAACAACCGACAGCTTCAATTTTTTTTTATCGTCAAAATATGGATTCGCGCCGGACCAGACTCGAGCTACACCTTTCTTTGGAGAAGAGAATAATAGCTAGCAGGGTACTACTTGAAGAGATTCTGGACTCGTCGGGAGAGGTGCATGGCCGCTCCCACCCACACAGAAAATATGTAGTTTATTTGAATGTCAGATAACTTCGCGGGTTACGTCTAACCTCACAGCTTAGGTGAGGTGTGTGTGCTCGTATGGAGTCAGCTAAACAATTTTACCGGACCCATGAAAATCCTACCGGACCGGTGAAGTTTGAGCAACCCGACCTGAAGCGCCCTGATCCGCTAGATATTCACACAATCTCAATCCGACAGGACAAGACCCGTGAGATCATGGCACCTCCTGACTCGGGCCGAGCAAACACTCTAGGTTACAATTGACCGATCGATGGTATACAAGTCACGTCAAAGGTTTCGCCATTACCACCGACAAGCCAACGTATTTCGACCCGTGGGTTCGGCCCGAGGATCCGGGTCGTGGGTCGACACTTGAAAAGTCAATTGATGTTCGTTCGTATTTAGTACCGCTCAAGGATATAGTGGCTGGTTGCACTGAGTTTGGATGAGGTTCGACATGTAAATTAAATGCTGTTTTTTGTAAGACACGAAGGGAAACATATTCAGTTCTGGTACTCGAGAAACAATTGGGCAGAAAGCGGGGAGATTTGTTTTTTTCAAGTGTCCGATTTACCGGCGTGTTTTTCGTCATCTATCTGTTCACATAATTAACCCGACGCTTGATATATATACGAAACACGCTTGGCGGGATCCCACCAGACAGGTGAGATTCGTCAGTTTCTTTACACCACCCGACACGACCCGCGAAAAATTAAAAGCTACAACCCGACCCGACTCGACGCGTGCGAATTTGAACGTTTCTCGACCCGCGAACACCCCTGAGCCGAGCGGTAGTTCACGATTTAATACGAGCCAAACGCCGGACATATAGTTTGTATCCCATCGCGGCCTCTGTGAGATAGTCTGCAGAATATCTAGACCCTGTATCTCCCACCCGAGAAAAACGTCGGAATGATCTTCATCTTGTTGACCCCACTTGGACCAACATGTGCTGAAGCTTGCAGATAATTGATCCCAATGGCTGGCACTGTCTGGATGTCGCGTGTCTTGTGGATCCCACACGGCCAAATGCGTGCCCAAGAGCCTTTATGCGAAGATCCCACCGGATGAAACGTGTGTCAAGGTATTGGGTGCACCAGACGGCATTCGTAAGTCCCCAGAAACGACTCGCAATGAGTTTTCGTGTACTCAAAAACTGCAAGCGAGTACATAGAGCATGAAAAACCCGCAAAAACGCTAGAATCTCTCATTTTACGCAAGGTCGGGAGCCTAGCGCAATGGCTGCACCACCAACGAAGCAATGCCCTTCACTACAACGCTGCTGTTCTCCAGGCGGATGATATATATATGTGTTGGAGAGTCGTCGTCGAATATGGGACAGGAGGGGAAACTTCCTTCCCATGGCAGGCAATACGTTCTTCGGGCCGATAAAGGGCTAGTATAGATCGAGATTCTCATAAATTTGCATCAACCATTCGACAACTAACTACGAAATAAATACGGATATTGAATATTGAATGCAGATCCCTTACTCTAATTCGAAGTCGCAGGTATATGCTGCCGAACCGCCTACGCGCGGGCTCCTGACGACGTAGTACTTTGGGTGGAGGCATCCCTTTATTACACATGGTGTGGAAATACTGTCTTGGAAAAATGTTTTTCTCAGCATGCGTCCACATGGTTGTCGAGGGCTGGGAAGCAATGTTGTAGTTTGCTTCGTAAAACGTTCTTCAACGTCATTCAATTTTCATTTGAGGGCTGGCATTTTGAGATATAATTATTTGTTCGTCAACCCAGGGAGCTAGGTGACCTAAAAACAAAAATACCTGAATTAATAACTGCCTACATACAATACTACGCAAAGGAAAATACTCCCCTACTCACTACTCTTTCGCGTGACCAGCGAACTAAACGGGAAAAACACTGGACCCAACTCTGCAGAATGTCATTGCAGATATTCGATCGTTTTGGTGTCCGTCTGTTGCTTCAAATCTCGCAGGCACCCCAAGAGTTTATGCCAAAGTGCCAACATCGGCAACCCGCTTCCATATTTCATAAAGGCGTGCGAACGTTCCGCCCGCCCAAGTCGAGCAGGGCACCCTTGCATCCCCTTCATCTCCCTCTTTACAAGCATGGCAAGCCCGAATCTGCTTCATTTACGAAGCTCTTCCTTTGATCAATCTTCTTGTGTTATCGCTGTCCCGTTTTTGCCGGCTACCCCGTCTTAGTCGCTTACCAAATGAGCCAAGAGACCAACAACCGTTAGGAGAAAGCCATGCTGTCACCTGCGATGTAGTCAATACCTATTGTGGGCCCCTGCGTGTGATATCCTCTATATATATTTTGATAGTTTATGTGCGCTGGATCGCAACCTCAAGTTCCCCAAATAATCTCGTAGGTCTTTATAGCTGCCTACGACTGCTGTGTGTCGCATCGGATAACCTCACACACCCAGTCAGGAACATGCCCGATAGATGCCGTTCGTAGATGTTTTTGCCCAGCTGCTGCGTTCCGAAACGGAAGCACCAACGTTTTGTCCGGGGTTGTGGCTTGCCTCTCTTTGTGTGTCCCGAGGGTCGACAACCGCTGCTGACTTTTTTTACTTTTTTTTCCAGGTAGACTCGGCCCCGATGCCGTGTGTTCCATTAGTTTCGGAACGAGAAGGACGAGCCTCCGTCAAAACCGACTGCCTCCCAACCCTGGGTGCACGATTCTAAACTATATTAGAAATCACTTGTATCTCGATTGTAGCATCCATGTAGTCGTCGATGTTTGTCTTGTATATCTGCGTAGAGTAGGCCCTGGGGTGGGAAAAATGGATGCCATACACATTCTCTAGAGGTTAGCCGGGTTTCCAGCAGACCAGCCTTGAAATGCTACTCGTGAGTAGATCGATCCTCATGATACCGTGTTCTCGTAACGTACGTGCTTCACGTCTTCTCCACGATGTCACCACCGCACGCCTTTTGAATGTTAGGTTCAAAGCGTTTCTGAGAATACAAGGTCTAACAAAGTAGACTTCTACCTTCCGATGTGTACTACTGCAGCTTGATCGAGACATAGAGTTAGGCTAACCCTTAGCCTAACTATCCTGATGTCGCGGAACAGGTATGGTTAAAATTTGGAAGTCACTCTTAATATTGGTCAGTATGAATCCATCCTCATTGAAGAGCTCGGGTCAACTCGATTCTTCTTAGGATACTACATTTTTCCGATGGTGCCCGAATAGTGCTGTGGCAGAGGTAGAAATATGTATCAGATATGTAGGACGATAACGCTTGAGATAACGTCTCTCTTCGATTTTCCTCAAATAGCGCACCTATCAGTATAGAGGCCTGTCGGGAGGTAGGTAGCCCATGTACCGGTTTTCTTCTAAATTTTTTTGCACAAGTTTCCTTACCCCGGTCATCCTTGAAACATTTATTATTGGCTGAATACAAATACTCAATGGCGGCGTCGCCATTTGTTTTTGAGGGCTACTCTTACTAAACAACCCATCAGCTTTCTGTGTTCAATACTTTGGATACGGATTGGATCGGACTCTATTCTCATACTTTACAGTGTTCAGTGCAGTCACCACGCAGATATTATTAAGGTACTAACACACACGTTTCAAATGATTCCTTCATGTTGATTCAGTCCTCCTAATTTTGAATGGAATTGAGGAGATGTTACTTAAAAAGCTAAAATTCATTTTGAAAACAACGGCCTCAGACGGGAATGCATGGGATATACAACGCGACAATAGTGCCATATTTATGAGGACAGCTTGTATTCGGCAGATGCAGGGTCCTACTTTGCAGGGCTTTTCTCGGGTCAGGTCAAACCTCACGGGTCGGGTCGGGTCGGGTCGGGTCAGATGACCCGACCCGACACGCGAAAAGTTAGAGGTGTGTTGACCTGACCCGACCCGACCCGCGAGATTTCGAAACTCTTTGACCCGACCCGACCCGTGAGCTTTTAAAAAAAATACCCGACCCGACCCGACCCGCGACATTTTGAAAAAAAACGACCCGACCCGACCCGACCCGCGACATTTTGAAACCCCCCTAACCCGGCCCGCGGGTCGGGTCATGACTCGCGAAACGGCCTGCTACTTTGGACCTATGTTCGATTAAAGTATATGATTGCAAGCGTACTGTTCGGCTTCTCGATGCACCCCCATATCAGATTAATGAATGCTGGTTGGCGTTTACTGGCGGACATGACAAAAACATGTAAGTGGTACTATGCATTGATTGGATCTGTACGTACGTACGTACGTACGTACGTAACCTTAATGGGTTTGTTCTTCAAGCTTGATTGATAAGGACGCGGAAAACATACTCGAAGAAGAAAGCGTGTGTACTAGCTTGTGCGACCTAGTGAAAACAAAATAGGACATAGATACATACACCTGGTGTAGAACAACGAAGATCTACGTGTAAACTTAGTAGAAAACGACTCGTAGTATTTGCATATTCTCGTTTTTGGTTCTCTTCTGAAAAATGCGCTTCGGTTTTACCACGTATGAGTTTTGTTCCATCTATATACGTACTTGCACGAGTATAGTAGAAAACAAAGTATTCCACATATTACTATTCCACAGAAGGGCGAGTATCTCACTTGGCCGCTGATAGGTTATTTGAAGTCGCTTGACTATCAGTATACAGTAGCTTACGCGGAGTCTTTACGGGCAGGAGCGAACCTGGGTTTACCTGTTTCAAGGTATACGAGTTCGGCCCCGGCCGGATGGCCGGGAGTCCATACTTTGAAGATTACAAGCAACAGTCGATTCCACAGTATTGGTTCCCAGGTGCAGCAACGTCACTCGCGAGTCTAACGAATATGTCGATCATAAAACGGAACGCCATCCGAAAGGGGAAACCTTTCGCTTGTAGCCGACGTCGACTTGAACAGGATCATAGTGCCAAAGATGTATTGGACATGGTGACATATCTGTGGTCGTCGCTGAAGACGGTGTAGAGGTCATTCGACTACTACTACTGTATGTAAAACTCGAGCATTTTTTAATTTTATTGTTATTACTGACCGTAACATGGGGGGCCGGCACGCCAGATATCGTATCCGGCAAAAATGTCAGCGTATCAACCTGAAAACACCGGTAATCACGTTGACGGTAGTACTCACAGACTACATGACGTATGAGTGTAAGGATATATGAATGATCGCTTTTCTTCTGAAACCAAAATCTCGTGAACACCTCGTACAAAATATTTGTTGGAAACTAAAACCCAAACAACGAACGTCGATATTCGACAATTTCAATGATAGTATCTGACTAGACCTCTCTCCCGTCCAGTGGAACACCATCGCACTTGCTCGACCCTTCACCCTCCTTTTCCTCTTTGTTAAATTTTGGACCCTGCCTGTCCTGGAAGGACCGCCTTTTTCGTCTATGAGGTTGTTGGATTTTTCACCAAAGCCGTCACCAAGGTCTTTCATCTCGAATGGATGCTAAAAACCTCTTTGGCTCCAAACGAGTCCTAAGCCTAGTGCGGGACACCACACGTATCGAGATTGGATTACATCCGCCGCTGAAAACCCGTCGTCCCCGCCTCCTTCTTTATACGATCTACACCTAGACCAAATGCAAAGGTGCTCAGGGTGAAGTCATTTGTCAAACTTCAGGGATCCTCCGTCTATAAGAGTCCGGTCAAACACTTTGGTTGAAACGTGCCGATCCTCATCGTGAGCACTAATATGGTTCCCTTGTGCAGCGACTAAATCGAGACGTCGACTAGAGTAGTTGCAAGTTGACCACCAGGTAAGCTACTCCGACAGTGTACCAAAGCGGACACTAGGTTGCCACAATGTAAAACACCGGGATCTCGGCTTCATGTATGACGTTGTGCACTGGAGAAATTTCCACGTTTTGTCCAATGGTCCAAGTATCGAAGCCACGAAGAGGTCCGGATTGGAAATCGCTAAATAAATGCGTACGTCCTCATTACTAACGCGAGGGCTGTTCTAATGGTAGATGATCTTTATCTCGGAAACGTTCCCACAGGCTCTGACGGATTGAAGATGGCGTGGACGCGACTCATTGGCAGTGGTGCAGTCATTTTGCTCTCCTACCTCGCCGTCAACACGTTAGTGATCGTCACCAACCCCGCAAAGTTTGTAACACAAACAGCGGACTTCCTCGGGGAACCGGTGGTTGACCTGAGTGATGAGGTTCGACTCTATCTGGCAGAAGAAACTGGTGGCGGATCGATTCAGACGAACGTGACATGGGAGACAGACAATGCGATCTGTTTTTTCTCTTGGAACTGGAATACACCGAGCGGAGGACTGGGCTATTTTTTTAGCCAAGACAACAATCTATGCAATCACCTGTACTCGGTGGACTACTATTCCGTCGAGGGTATTAATACGCTCTCACCAGTTGGGATGGAAGTGGCTTGCCATGAGTATGGCTACATGAATGGGTTCCGAACTTACAAGTTTTGTGACGAAGATACCGGCGCACCCGAGATGATTAGGCACATATTTTCTTTTGACCTCGACAATATCACTGAAACACTCGGGCTACCGGAAGGATCGAGGTCGAGCGATGTTGAGGTTTTATTCTCCTCTATGAGGCAAGCTGGGATATACACGGTCCAGGACCCCACTTTTATTTGTAATGAACCAGTTGGGGTTTCGGTTGAATGTGAGCTTATATCTGATTTTTGGGGAGAGGTCGCGGTTGAGGTTAGGAACACAACTGTTGGTGTCAGGTCGGCAATCCTGAATGAGTTGGCTGACCTAGTAAGCAACGAACGTCTTCCGGACAATCTTTCTACTGTAGGCATGGAGGAAGGAATCTGTGGAGCAATCGGGACTTCGGAGCAGCTTATAGACTGCTCGATTGGTTGCACAGCGACATACCCTTATTCTTCCAGCATCTGTATCGGATCGTACGAGTTGAGATTAGTGAAGGCGATACCCCACAAAACCTTGATCATCTCGATTATGGTGGTGACGGTGGTAGTGTCCTGGCTGACACTCTCAACGCTGCGTCTAGGCATGCGCAATGCCCACGGAAGGTCACGCCGTGGGTACCTAGGCCCTGGCGGTACGTGCCAATACTTGTTTGAGGAAGAGGGCGAAGGCGGTGACTCCTTGAGCCTCGCCAACCCTTTACCCTCGATGCAATCAGTAAAAGTAAGCTCACAAGGGACAACATTACCAACACCCTTTCATTCTGGATCGCGATTTCCTAGGCCTAAAGCTCATGAGGAAGCCGCCGGTCTCGGGATTGTAGTATGCGCAGGGGTTCAGACGATCCCGAGGAATGTTTTGGCACCGACGTGTACACCATTCCCTGTCGATAGTCCAAGACGTAAGGTGTCGTCGGGCTCTGGAGGTTGTAGCGAGACCCTACCGATATGCTTCATAGTGCGGGAGAACGTTGATGGCTCAGTCGAAAACATGGACGTAGACGAAGTTCATCGTCTGCTCGACAAGAATGCTCGTCTGGCTCTACTGGACGAATCATTCGGCGGTGACCACGTTGCATGGGCGAGAGCTTTTTCGTTGGTGGATGCTTTAGGATGCTTGCTAACTCTGTGGACAGTCCATTTCGTGGCAGCCAACAGCGGTTGGGGTTCATTTTATTGGGTTGCAGCCCTTATCGCCCTCTCACGGTGGCAAGAGGAATCCGATGTAACCAACCTCATCGGGTCCCTAACGAGCGGCGTGCGGGTGACGCCAAAAAACAGACATTCCCCGGCACCCCCTTTACCTATTTCGCTGGCGGTGATGGAAGTCTTCTACGATCTAGCAATACCACGCGTGGAAGTGCTAGGCTTGATTGTCACTGTAGTTTGGACCCTACTGGTGGTAGTGTTGTGTGGACATTTCGTATTTGTTCTAGGGTATGAACCAGTCTACTACGGTGGGGGCGTTTATTCAACAAAAGTATCGCTAGCAACAGCCCTGTCAGTAGGAACGGCGTTGCGGGCCCCTTTCGCCCTCGCGGGAGACTGGATTCGGAGATCGAGGTGCGGTGACTTGGGGGGAAGACTCGCGGTTGCCTTCTGCCTAGGGAGCCCTAGCACACATAATGGTTCAAGGGTGTGCCATGTCAATCTTCGTTCAGAGCTTCATCCCGCTTCACTAGAGACGAGTGTACTTTGTGGCGACGGGGGTGGGAATTGATGCGGATCGGGTAGAACTGATATCTCAACGCTTTATCTGTTCTTCGTCAGCGATTCTATGTGTTCACTGAGTAAAAACGATGGACTCTGTCGGTTCGAAGTTAAACTTCCTGCGGAAAACCTTGAGATGATCATTCGATAAAATTATCTTACGCATTTTGGTTGTTGTGTGATGAAAGTTATTGAGCACTGTAGTGGGGGGTTACGGGCCAGGCGTTCGTGTATATATATAAAGAACGTCCTAGTGGGTGATCCTGCGCTGACACAGGTGCGACAGCAAACAGAACACTTATCCATGGGCCCAGAGGGATGTGAAGGCAAGGGTTGCATCATGTTGAGGTGTAAATGCGAACCATATATTTCTAACGCAGTACCTCTCGAGGACAGCACCATCAATTCCCTCGTCCCTAGAATAACAGCAATGGCCTAGGCGGCCCTGCTACAGCAGCTCGTTCACGATAGCTAAAGATATGGCTGACTCCTCAGAACACGTAGTGTCCTGCAGGCCGCCCGTCAAAGGCAGTATCTTATCCTTAGAGAGCACTTCATCGGATGGTCTTCCTAATCTGATATACCATTTATATTCCTCGTGAGACTTTGTTTGGTTCTTCGAAGCCAGGCCCAGAACACGGGTGAAAATATGTATATAATTATGATCAATATATATACGCGGCCCATGGTCTAGTGCAGGCGGAAGCAAGCGGTCCCCTCAGGGTATATGGTGATTAGACATGGATGGAGGTGGGTCAAAGCTGTGAGCAGATGACGGGCGGACTTAAGTGGGTGGCAACAGTGGGTGGGTGCTGTAACTGAGGTAGTGGGTACAAGGGACGATTGGTCTATAATACTGTACTAAGATATCTGATAATAATAGCATACTTCGAAAAAAAAGTCAAATTGTCTCAGTGGGGAATGGCGATTAGCTTATAATTATACAAAGAAGAGTGTGACAACCCCGTAGACTTGAAACTTGACCGTGGCATAACCGTCTCGTCAATAGACACACGTCATACACTCTCTTCCCACCTTCTTATACTGCAGTGAAAATTTGAAAAGTAAAATATTCAGCACATATAAAAACGACAGCTCTGCTCGCACGGAGAATCATGCCGCTGATATAACCGCTTAGTACACGGACACACGGTATTCCTCTCCTCTCCGCCCACCCGTAGGAACACATAGATACACCGTCCAGTTCAATGCATTAACACAAGGGGTGGTTCACGGACGGTTTATCAGGAAGCGAGATGGGTGCTACATCTCTGCGCCGTAAATCAGAGGAGAATACGCATCGGCGAAACCGACAGGACACATTTAACCCCTTGCACAGTTCGATGGAGACTCAGCAGTGACAAAATACCTTTAAGAGGCCGTTCGTCCATAGGTTGTATTTTTTTCATGGCTTATAATCTCCAGCTCAACCAGTACGACACTAAACACTCAATAGCCTCTGGGAAAGCCAAGGTTACAGGTACAGTCTCGTCTGGGCATCCTCCGTCGTACATATTTGGTCGTCAGGTTCAGCGCTGACGTGTAAGCCTTCAGACCTTCCCTTAGAGAGTATACACGGAAAACCAACTCATTAGGTCTTCTAAAGAGGTCAGGGAGAGATACTACTCAGGGGTTGTTCGAACCCTGCCAGGTTACCCGCAGGGATGTAGAGGTGTACTAAGTTGCCAAATACATGCTGGTATTTGTTGTCACTGCGCGACCCGGCAGACGGGTATTCCCCTGGCCGATATACCCACTGGGCACCCGAGTAGTGTGTGGCGTGGCGTATCCTTAATCAAATCGTTTGGTGATGTCGAATGGGTTAGGTATGGACCAACTCATTCGTCAACATCAATCATGTCATAACTTCAGGTTGAGCGCTACGCGGGCACGTTGGCTGGTGTCGAATGCATAGCGGCTCCTCGGTGCGAAGCACGTAGTGATCATCTAGTATTTTGAAGCGCTTGTTTTAATAGTAAGTATCATACATAGGACTGAGTTTAGTGTATTTGCTTATGTTACCTGTATGAGCTTGATTGTGGCTTTACAAATGGGATTCAAATATATAATCTACAGGAAATATGTGTTAGGCTTCCCCATCCTCGTGGCACTGACGTATCTACCAAGACAAATAAATGTCCTGGGCATGTGGGTAGGCCTACGTATACTTCGGATGGTTTACAGTATGACCATACTAAATAGTCCCATATTCGTGTATATAGGTATGGTTGTTTTTTTGTAAAAAGGGGTATACGACTAAGATTGACGCCCAGTGAGTTGCTCAACCAAGCCTAAAGCAAACCAACAGACGCTTACGTTCAGTTATTGTCCAACGAAAGTTTAGAGAATACATGTTTTGCAATGCTTACCTCCTCCTGCTTCGAAAACTTACTTCATATTTCCAGCCTATCGGGAAGCGACATCGATCTTGTGCAAGATGACATTTTTTGGGCATGCGTCAGCCGTGCTCGCTGGCGCATGCTCGCTTCATCGGCATGAAAATAGCCGGTAAGCCGTAATCCGGCGTCCCCGGTGGTTTGGTAGGTGGTCCGCGTGCCTATCAATATCAATTTCGTGGGTTCAAATCTCACCGAGTGCATGCTCGTGGCTTTTTCTTGCAAAAAAGAAATTGATTAGCGGAAAGCGCGATAGCGAGAGTTAGTTGCATTCGCTGAAAATCGACGAACAGTGGAAATGCTGAACCCTATGCGCGACGAAAAATAAAGGCACGTACCGGGGGAGAGAAGGGTGGACACCTGTGACCACGGCCTGTCCAGAAGCTCGTTGAGGGTAAAAACCTCCCACGAGTAAGGCTGGAAAGTACAAGTGATGTTGAAAAAAACAGCTAAAAAAACTCTTTCAGAGCTACGGTGGTTTCATGCTTCGGGCAGTACTCTGTGTGGTAGGCGGGAGAAATATTGGTGTGTGTGGCTTCTGCGATATGACACAGATTACCATCAAGTGGACATTTCATTGTGTTTACACACGTGTACCGCCTGTCGGGCTGCAGTACTACATGTGTGGATATAGGTCGGGAGCTGAAGAGTTCATGCTAACTCTGTTCAACATTCAAGATGTCAAAACTTTTTGCATGGAGAGCATTGGTGCTCCACGAGGGGCGTCATTGTACACTCTTTATAGTAGCAGCAAGTGCCCACGCCCAGGGTGGAAAACACAATTCGCCGCGGGTCCTAGTCAAAATACGATATTCGTGCCTGCTGTCGCGTATTATAATTGTCGTATTGCACCTGATACGGGTTGTACACGTTCACCCGACCAAATTTTTCGATCAATCCTTGCACTGGTAAGGATTTCATTACAAGAAGTACTGTAACAGTGTATACATGCCAGTAAATATCGCCTGGCGGTATAACGGCCAGT
This sequence comes from Nereocystis luetkeana, assembly GCA_031213475.1. Classification (NCBI taxonomy): domain Eukaryota; class Phaeophyceae; order Laminariales; family Laminariaceae; genus Nereocystis; species Nereocystis luetkeana. Next base: position 8,713,664 of record JARUPZ010000028.1, read on the forward strand.
GGTTTTTTGTCTGGCGGTATATTTTGTTCTGGCTGGGGGCAAAAGAGGATCCAACCATACGTTGAAAGGTATCGTATGTCTGGTACAATGCCATCTCCCCTATGTTATCGAGCTTGCCAACCCACAACGCGAAGCATGAACTTGAACGTCGATCACTGAAAACCTTCTCCGAAGTAAACAAATCAAGGGAAAAATGCCACAGCAAATAAAACCACAAACACAAGGTGTAACTTATAATTGTTTGCGTACATCGCACCCATACCTATAGCACAGCGCAATGTCTCACGGATGAGAAGACAGAAACATGAAGAAGAGGGGATGTATGGAGAGAGGCGAAGACATGGTACGGTATTTGAGTTGTTGTCAGTAACTGACGACACTAACCGAGACCCATATTATCCCCCTGACTACCGTGGGGATCGAAAATACGATGTGCAAGAGAAGACACCCAGCCCCCCACCTTCGACACGAGTAGGAAAGGACACCGACGGGTCAGGGCATTCAGCAAATCAAAGAACTAAACGGAAGCGGTATTGTCGGTTCCTGTTCAGAGCTCTGCAGCTAAGATAATACGCCGAGTGTACCACGAAATTGTACCGGTTGCTCCAACCAACATACCTAGCAATACTTACTGCCCATTGCCAAGTGTTAAGTGTACTCTTGTACTCGATTTCGAGACATTTGTGATGATGATGCGGTGGATACGTAGAGAGAAGCAGGCAACTATTTTTGTGTTGCTTCCCAGCAACACCTCCGTCCACGGGGAACGTGATGAACAGCATGCAATATTCGTTTCACCTCGGAGTCCCTGCAGTATAAGTGCCCATCTATGAGACCGTCCCATCCCAACCCATGGAACAAAGGGAGAAGGAAACTCGCTATCGACATATCAAGAACGTTCTGGTTTGAAATCTTACGCCGGTAGACCGATTCCCGTGTCCAAGGGCTGATTTGAGGTCCTGTGACTCCGGAGGAAACACCATGGATGGTCCTTCACGCCAGCTGGAGATACAAACCAACGCAGCTGGCACTGCGAAGGGCGTCGCAAATACGACTAGGGTAGAGACCGCGGGGACCACCGGTGCAAGCACCGTTGCCTGGAATGAAGGCAGAAGCCCAAGATTACTGAGAGATCTCTTGCCCGAGAGCGAAGTACTCGGTCAATTTCAAGCGAAACCCCCACAGGCGAACATAGCGGTGCGATTACAGGCGGCGGAAAAGGCGGGATGGTGATATTTTTCGGAAGTACGAAACGAGAACAACGCTCGGATCACCTGGGCCGAGATAGCTGAAACAGGCACGCGCGTGCAACTGCAAGCAACGCAGAGAGGGATACAACTACTTTGCCGTTCGGGGGCAGTGAGCAGCTGGCCTGACGTTAAATACGTTCGTGATTGGCATAGACAAACCCGTACCTAATCATCGTGGTATAGTATAGAGTTATTTATTTTGGTCTGGGCTGTTCTTCTCCTGTACACACTAGGCTATAATAACCATATGTGACGGTGCTCCCAAGGAGACCGATTACCTCATTATCCCTCGTGCGAATACTATCACATCTAGCCGGGAAGGGTTTGGTTATCTCTATGGGGTAGGTAGGCTGGGGGGGACACATACGGACTTTGATCGTATTCAATCTACTATGGCCATCAGACCCTTGCCATCTAAGATCCACGAAGTTGGCAGGTCTAGTCGGGTGTACGTAAAGCATCCTGCTGTACTCGTTCAGATAACCGATCCTACTCCCAATAAAAATGTATAGGAAACGAAGCAGTGGAATCCGTCACCAAATAATCGAATCGATAATTCATTTTCCTTCAGCAGCACATATACGGAACACGACCTACCAAAATATCTAAAACATGCACAGCACCAACCCTTACTTCAGAACGAGTATGCCCTATTTCCAGAACGATACTGCAGAAACAGCGTTGTCGAATCATGAATCTGAGTCTCCTTGCTACGCACGAACCTACCCTAAAACAGACTACAGGCTCAATACGGGGGGCAACCGTTTTCAAGCTTCCAATGTCGCAACGTGTTAGTGGAGACGCCAGGGGTCCGTCGTTTGTGCGCGATCCGTATTTTTGGCGGAGGGGAGGTAACACACTACGTTGCTGTTGAACACGGATTGCTATTATCAGAAGTGTCTTGACTGTGTTTTGTGCAGGGCGCGTTGGCTTTGGCTCCTGATACAGGGAGTTCGCCCGTTCAGAAAGGAGAGAATACCAGACGTTGGCGTGCACGTGAGTACGAAGGTCTTGTTCCTCTCTGGATGATCCTCTCTCCTTATTTGTTTGTGCAACTGGGCACACTTTTAAGCGGGGTTTGCCATCCCCTTTCGATTTCCTACCGTGCGCGGCGAAACACATGCTGAACGACACGACGCAACTTGTTTCGGGTCAGACATGAACGTATCCGACTTATTTCCTGGGATTATGTATACCTGGGGATATTCGTAGGACTACACTGCACGCATCTGCTGCTGTGTGGACTGCTGGATCACACAGCCGGGACCAGGCCTCCACGGCAAGATTACTCCATGTATTTGTTGCTCGAGAAGAGACAGCAACTATAATCGAGCATGTATGGATTATCATGGCTACAGTAGTAGGAAACGTCGCCACCCATCACCGACTCTGCGGCACGTTAGTCACGGCAGGTCGCTACCGAGAGGTTGGTCGCAGAAATAATCCAGTTTGAATTTGCGCTGCTTCACCTGCAACACGACCTGAGGAAAACGTTGGTCAGCGCTGTCAGCTGTACTCAGTGAAATGACCCGGTAGAACTGCACGTAGCGATGAGGTGTTCTAAAGTGGGACAATAAACGGACGAGACCTCCAAGAAAAACAAAAACATACAAACACGGCCCCACCAACGGCTTTACGACAGAATACATCGGTCTGTGGAGTTGAGGGCTATATCAGGTAGGACGCAGCTGGTCGGTACATTCGACTTGGTGGATCGTTTGTGTGAATCTGCGACTAGACGTCAGGTGTGGAGGTGAGGCCGGTCACTGAATGTTGTCGATGACTGGTCCAAGGTGCCAACAACATCGAGTGCGGCAGCGACGCTGGCCACCCAGCAATGTTAATGGTCTGGCTGACGTGCTACCGAAATCTCAGATGTAGCACCGACACAGGCCACACCTCGGATCGGCTGCTTGGAGCAGGCGCTAACGGTAAATGCTACAACGAAAGAGGTCAGACGACCACTTTGATTGGTTTGTTAAAAATACGTGCAAAGTCAAACGTCACAGAGAAGGAGAACACGCGACGGCCTCGATTGGCAATTGAATGCATGATGTGCAACCATCAACCACTAACGTTTGCTAGGCCATCCAATCCAGGTCGGTAGACCTATGCATGGTAGCTCCGACATCCGACGGATGAAGAGAGTCCGCGCAATGTATCCTCGGGGTTGGATACAAACATTGAAGCGGTGCCTATTTTTGCGGCCAAGCTGACTTTCACAAAAGTAGCTCCGCAGTCTGAGCACCAACATCGACGAGATGGCCCATGAGGGCCCCCGTCCGCACCGGACTTCACGCAAGGCGCGCGACGGACCTCACTGGGGCAGTGAGGGGGGAAAGCTTGAACCGGGCCCAATCGGTGACGAGGTAATTGGGGGAGGGGAGGGCTGCGTACGAGGCTGAGAAGAGCTCTGCAGTTCGACTTTGTTTTTTCGCCGACGAAAGGTGTTCTAATCAGGCAGAAAAAAAATCCACCAGTGAAGACGGGGATTTCGTTCTAATTTCCCAATTCCGTTTTCATCTTCATCGTTTTTGGTGCGGCGCCGTGTCGTGCTGTGTGTTATCGTTGGCATATATTCAAACGAGAAAAAGGTATGCCAGTACATAAATGCATGCGGCAATCACGTTGTTTCCCGGGATGGAGCATGGACTTCTTTGCATTCGCAAAGGCTCCTGTTTGCCCCTAACTGTTAGAACCGTCTGCTCCGCTCCGTTCGTCTTCGCGCGCGAGCGCAGCGGGCAGAACCGCCTGGTTCGCGGAGCGCTTGTTCACCATGCGTACCTGCGGTACACGTACTCAACACAAACACTACCAAACGTTGCCTACACTAACGGTCCGCTTCGTTCGGAACGTTTCACACAAACGAAGCATCTAATGCGAATCACATATCTCTGGAACGTTGTTAGTTGTAACAAAAATGACGTCTCATGCGTCACCGCCGAAACGGGAAGTAACCCTCAACTTCTACAGTGAGCGCCCGCCTATAGCTCGAGCGGCAATAAACGCCGTGTTTGCTAAGCCCTGAACATGTTTTGATACCTCTGGATCAGGTCAGGGAGCGACGCTTGCCATGTTCGAATCGTGAAACGACAGTGCTGAGCAGGACGTGAAGCCGTCCGAATATTGAGGGGGAAGTATTTCTGCCAGAGCCCTTGGTAGTCCTTTGGCGCTGCAGTCCCCTTTAATGGGGTAAACACTAAAGCCCTCCTTTAAGTAGGTTGGCCCCTAAACGGTACTCCAGTCTTGAATAGGTGAAACATCTACAAACGTGTGCGTCCAAGTTGGGGCCTTATGAGCGGCCCAGCTACAGAGGGAGGGATGTTCGTCTAATAGTGACGAGCGGAAATGTCAAACTCTGATTAAAAACGGTATCACCAGCGAGATGAATTTGTAACGTTCCAAAAATTCCAATTGCAGGAAAGGTATGAGGAGCTGTTTTTTCGGTAAGAGGTGCTGTTTGTTCTAAATAAATAATGTCGACCAGTCCTGCGCTAAAAGCAAGAGATTGCCTATGACTTACGCCGTAATAAAGATCTCGTGATGGCGACATGTCGAGCGTTAGTGCTGAGCGAATGTCGTGTTCGACGGGGAAGCATATTATATGGATAAAATCATGTCCAAAGTAGTAGTGCAGCTGTAAGCTAAACGCAAATATTTTGTTCCCCGAAATGTGCTTGGTCTTTTCACGAAATAGCCCCCTTAAGGTAAGACACTATATACCAAGGCACCCTACTATGTTGATGGGGTATGACTGGTACATTTACATAGGGCAGCCGTTAAGCCTTGCCCACTCCATTATACGCTCAAATCCAAAAATACGCGCCATTCTGTACGTTTCGGCGTCCCATGGGCAACCTCGCGCTCGTGCCCACTCTAGTATGTCCAAGCGACCTGCTCTGGCCGCACCGGCGCATGTATCCTGGTTCCAGGGACATTCGTTATACCGAACCCACTTCAACAACTGGAAATGACCTCCCCTGGCGGCGGCGGAGCATGTTTTCTCATCCCAGGGGCAGCCGTCACAACGTACCCACTCAATCATCTCCAAGTGACCTATGCCGGCTGCCAATTCACAGACCCGAGCGCCATCCCAGGGGCAACCGTTACGTCGTGCCCATTGGAGCACCTCGAGATGGCCTGCCTGCGCTGCCATAGAGCATGTACCAATATCCCAGTTGCAGCCGTTAGCTCGCACCCATTGAAGAATGCCCAAGTGTCCACCTAAAGCAGCATTACTACAAGTGCTAAACCAGAAGCCGAACCCGCGAGCTCGTGCCCACTTAAGCACTTGCAAATGCCCTCCAAGCGCAGCCGCCGGGCATACACCTTCGCCCTCTCCGACGGCGTAGTCATTGCTGGAATGGATCCACTCGAGAATGTGTAGGTGCCCCCGTTCAGCTGCGAGGGTCTTGGGGCGGCTTGGCCAGGGGCATCCGTGCAGCACCACCCACTTCAACGTATGCAGGTGCCCATTCCTAATCGCGGCGGCGCATGTCCGGCTATCCCAGGGACACCCTTCCGCCCTGGCCCACTGAAGCAGATCTAGGTGACCCCCTTTAGCAGCACTCTCGCATGTTCGAAAGTTCCAACCGCAACCCTGATCCCGTGCCCACTGCAGGATATCCAAATGCCCTGCACCGGCGGCCTCGCTGCAAGTAGTGCCATCCAACGTGAGGTTCTTAGCACGTGCCCACTTTAAAAGGGGTAGACTGCCAGCCGCCGCGGCCGCAGCGCAAACCACATCATTCCATTGCCAAGTTTCCTTGATTGCCCACCGGATCATTTCGAAGTTTCCTCGGGCTGCAGCTTTGAAGCATGCCTCCGGGTACAGATAACATCCGTTCGAAACGGCCCACCGTAGGACCTCTACGCCGCAGTGTTCGGCGATACTTGTGCATATCGTTAGACAATTTGTTCGCAGCCCACTGTCGGAACTCCATTCCAGCTGCGACACCGTTGTCTCCGATGTTATGGCCAGTGTTATTCGGGGGCGCTCGCCCCAAGCGTCTCTCCAGTCCTTCGACACCTCGGCGAAAAACGCGTACTGGTTGGATAGCAGTGCCGCCAGCAAGGTCATGATATCAACGATGGTAAAAAGAGGAAACTCTTTTCCGGTCAGCTCTGATTCGGTGTCCATGTTGGTGCTGGCGTTCGTGTCGGTTAAAAGTCGCAGAACGGGGGAGGTTTTTTTAGTGTTCTAATTATGGGCCATCGATCGAGCAAAACCGAGCCCATGTTAGAGGTCAGTAGAGCTTTGACTGACCACGGCAGTTAAAGCCTTCCTTATTCGGGGCAATCCAGAATAAATGAAGTAGAGAACAAATGCTACTTTCACAACTCTGGAGGACCCTATGGTTATTTCGGCGGGTTCGGGTTGCGCTAGAAGTTCAACATGCTATTGAGGAAAACGACAAATGAGGCAGGCCTAAAAGGGAAACGAGTGGGCTCCGCATCCGTTTGGAAGTTTGATACGATGGCCCTCATGGAAAAAAAAAAAAAAACTAGATCGTTTTGAAGGCATGGTGGGATAAGAAGGGTCACGTACTCTCTACAGTAGGCGCTCGCAAAACAAGATGCTCACCTGCCAGTGTCTACCAGGAAGTCCTGTGCACAAGGTTCATCCTTAGGGCTCGTCATTCAGCGAGAAGATAGGTCGTTGCGGAGGAAACGTACGTTGCCCCCGCAGGAGAAGAAGGAGCAGTAGCAACAGCAGCAGTAGCAGCACGTCGCACGGACACTCCTTTTGGGTCCAGGGCCGCCGATCAAGTGTGCCCTGTATTTGTTATTGAGGACTGATCGACAGGGAAAGACAGAGCCAAACCAGAGACGGAGAGAGAAGGAAACAGGATGTTGCAGCCTACATCGATTGCGATGTGATGCAAAACAAATGCCAGGGAAGTAGTGGCATGGCAACTGAGACGCATTCAGGCGAATTCCAGCAGCAAAGGTATATAACAGATGCGAAGCACCTGGGACACACTAGAAGCTAGAAAACAGAACATTGTCTCGGGAAAAATCTCATTTGAAAAACAAAGCGTGTTTAGTCACAGCGTCTCGCTTATCGCGGCCTGGCGTTTGAACTCACCGAGTGAGGGTTCTCGGAGCAAAACAAATCCGAGGCCGATACTTGAACGTTCCAAAAGAGATCATGAGACAGCCCGTTTACAACTGAATATGTTCCACGTTCGACTCTGGTTTCGGTTCAATCTAATAAGAATGATCAGTTAAGCAATACCAGTCACCAATCAGAGGGAATGCATAGTGGTTATCTTTTTTTTTTTTTATCTCGGAAATGAGATGCCACTCTTTTTCCGAATCTTAACTACCTGCATTCATCTGGGTATCGATGATCATGTCAACCGTCGAAGACACTTGGCCCATGCCACGTCGCCGAAAACTGGGTCACACGTTATTCGAAACCTGTACGTTGGCTACTGTATCACAATCACAACTAACGATCGCAACTCAAGCTCAATTTTATGTTGTGAACTTCCCACTATCAAACCGCAGCGTCGTTCGAGTGTTGCAATCGCTGAAAGACCGACCCTAGCCCGTCCGAACGCTGCGTGCGCTAGATTCATGTACGGGACTCGACCAATATCACGTCCGACTACGAGTATATAACTATACATATGGTGAACTACTGTAGTGGCAATGCTCGTCAGTCCCCTTCGTTCGGTATTTGTCTAATAGACAGTCGCCTTCTCGATCTATCCAGGCTGTTATCGAGCTCGCCGCTCAGCAGAGTCCATACACGGTACTGCAATACACACCGGAACACCATAGAGGCGGTCCATTCCCTTGGCCGTACAGTGTACACTGTAGTGATGCTGACAGATTGGTATCCAACCGATGTTTGTATCAACGTTTAAGCATCTGCTCAAATTCGACCGCAATATCTTGCGCACGCATCCGAGGGCCGACGCGACCGTTTCCATCGATTGCCACTTTACCACGTCGAAGCACGAACCCGGCTCAGGCTTTCCGTGTAATTCAAATATACACCAGGCAACCCCGAATTTAGTTTCGACAAAAGTTGTCAAAAGGGATGAGCTTTACAATAGCAAAAAAAACACCAGCTTCTTACAATCGTCATCAGGCGACTGACGGCTGGTAAAACACCGCAAGAACAGTATAGATGAAACGCCGCTAGGCCAAGGACAAAATACTGGTCCGGGTGTTGTGCGTGCATGATTCAAGCGAGAGCAAAGCGAAGAATGACGCGCCTCTTCGAAAGACAGACGGTCCAGAGTACTGCTGTAGGTATTTCGGTTGTTTAAAATACTGGGCAAAATTGTTTTCAATCGATCAGGAGTGACTTCTTGCGATTGTTCTGCCGACGCCGATTGTTGTACGCTGCGTCATACGTTCGCCGTGTGTGCTCGGTGTTCCGTGTCCATGTGTTGAGATCTCAACAACATACACGTTGGTTGTGAGCACAACCGATTTGGAACCTGTTATTGCGACCTGTGGTTTGCCATTCGCGAGTGCTCCTGAAGACAACTTGTGGAACAACTACACCAGGAATACGTTTACCTGGAATAACCTGAACAACGTGAAAGTCGCCTAGATATCGAGCCGCAAGCCATGCACGAAAAAGTTGCTAGTAGAAATAATTATTTTAAAGGCATTCAACTCGACACATCCGACGAACAAGTACCTGGCATGGATTGGTGCACAAGTTGACAAAGAAAGCCTACATAATTTGGTTTCCATAAAAACGATGATCAAATTTATTTACACGCAAGGTCGTCATCAACACGGACGCCGTGAACCAGCGGAAAAAATCACTGCGACCCACCACCAACACTTTCGAGACAAGCTCCTTTCTGATGCGAGGACTACAGACACTCTTCCGGTGCAGTCGACTGTTTTCGATCTGTTTTAGTTTGTTCCACCAGAATAAAAAACCTCTCGCGGAATTTCACGCCGCAGTGCGGCTCCGCCTCCTCCGAAAATGCAGGCGTATCGGATCCTGTTGCGTGGTACTTAACGCACGCGCGCGAAGCTTAAACTTCCGCATTTACGACGTTCACCCTGGCAGCATAATCAGGTACTTTCCCCGCTCAACCACTCGGTGCAGCCCCCTCGGAACAAACGGCAGGAAAAAAATCTCCGAGCTTTCTATGGGGGCGTGGTCGCCGACCCCCTTTCTCCAGGTTGCGTCAGCCGACTAGCCAGCACAACAATTGTAGGGTCCTGTGCAAGCCGCCGTCAGGTCGAGGTCTCCGGTATCATTGACACGCAGGGCGCACACATACCTTCAAGGTGGACTTGGCAAGATCAACGGTTACGACATCATACGAACGTGAATAAACCAAGCCGTCGGGTTCAAGTTCATGTGTTTCGGCAAGAAGTGGATATTTGCACCAAACAGTGGACCCAACGAATAGGACGGGCAACACCAGCGGATAGGTTGCGGCAGTGTACGCGATTTCCTGGGGTCCTGCTGGGATGCGAACACAACATACTCGCCACGGAGGGTCATGGGTTGTGTTCCACGTAATCAATGGAGACCCGAGGAAGTGCTTGGGAGTACTGACACAAGCACTTCGCGCTTCTCGAGCAAGCGTGTGTGTACTCTCTAATTGTTGCGCCGGTGAGGCCTTTCGCAACGAAAATGAATAGAGGCGTTCTGAAGAAAAAACAATCGAAAAGGGCGCATTCTGTATCGTGCACGTTCTCAGCCACCGCCGCTAACAAGCCTCGAACACAGATTATTCTATCGGAATGAACGACTGCGGCTGGAGCGCTGCAGCAGGGTCCGCCGCTTTCCCAGCTCTGTTGCCGTATACTGTTTCGCCGTCGTCGCGGGGAGTTTCATCACAACGAGCACTTCTAGAACATCATCACGCGGCGGGACCGCCAATAGTAGAACAAGGCCCATAACTGGACGACGGCGTTCGCATCAAGTACGAAGCACCACCACGATATATGTACGGACTACAAAAGGACAAATGCACTGCTGGCAGCGCCTGTCATAAAACCAAAATGTGTGAGTTGGATGAGACACAGGAGACCAAAATTTGTGCGAGTGCATCAAGCCAGTATGGCGAGTACTCTCAGCTCTATTAGCTCAAAGGATGGCGTGCATTCTTGGCCACTGTGATGCCACTATTTCAGTAATCCCGGGAGACGGACACTGGAGGATGTTCACTGTAGACGGCAAACCTCTTTCGTACATCTGGTCTATTACACGGTTGTGCCCCGTGTGATATGATGTCCTGGACGCTGAGTGGTGAAACTGCGGCTGTAAGGCATTCACAAAATAGCTCTGTAGATTGGTCACTTTTAACGCAATTGGGGATGGCTCGGAAATCTGCTGTGAGTAGGTGTGCTTTTGCCTGAATATACACACGACTCTAAAATAGAGCCTGGAATTTAAAAACAGAGCTTGTACTTATAACTGTAAGAAACACGTTGCAAAACAAGAACAATGCAGAGTCGTTGAGTCAGTTTTTGACCATATTGAGGCCCAATACCGTAGTACCTGCCACGGGAGCCTTTCTTCGACAGCTTCCGCTAGGTGGCCATCCCAATGAAACCCCATTTCCGTCGAGAGCACGGCACAAGTTTGCTATGACCTGATCATTTGCCAGTGAAGCAGCCTTCATTCTACGCTTTCGCGCGTGACGTGAAATAGTTTACGTAACGACTATGGGAGGTTCAGGTTAAACTGGCTCGCAACTTCGAGTCCATGACAAGACCTCGTGAGTCGTTTCTGACTTCTCTGGACTGCCGTCTGCCTTACCCGACGCCCTACAACTACCCGCCAGTCGCGTCCCTCAACTTCGCGAGCTGTGAGGAGCTCCAGCTGCTCGCAAGAGAAAGTAGTAGTTTTCCTAGCTTTGTGTACCCCAGGTTTCGAACAAGTTTGATGACTGCAGCACCTCGAAGTCGATACGTAGGCTTCCGCTGTGATCCCGAGATAGGCGAACATGAAACCAGTCACAAGCTGCCGTGACAACATACTTTAGGTCACCACCAGCTCAATGCTGGGCACGAACTAGCCGAAGGTGACAGCACAGCGTATTCACTGAGCTACGGATATGTAGATTCCGTGAAAACCTCTATATTATAGTAGAGACTACACACAGGAAACCCGGAGAGAAGGGGCGGACGGGCATGACGGGCGCGTAGGATCTCCAATGGCCTTCAACGGGATAACGACCTAAATAACGCAAGCACGATAGTGGGGACGTGAGAGAAGAGTCTACATAGTGATCCCGGATCTGGGTCTCGACTTCGCGAAAGCAAGAGAAAGACGGTATAAAACAGTAAACGGAATGGGGAAGCAAAACTCGGGAACGTACGAACGTTTTTCGTCTTGCGCGTCTCCTGATTTTTGTGCATTATTTGTCCTTGATTTGTTTTTCGTGATTATACATTCATAGTTTGTCGATTTGTTCAAGTCTGGCTCGTGTTGCTCTGTGATCGGTTCCGGTACGTGGGCATTTCAATTGAATTGGTATACATTGTTCATTGCGCGATTTTTTTGTGTTTTCGTTCTTACTGCTTCACAGTCAACGAACACATATATATGACAACTTCAGTATCCCCAGGATAATCAGGAAAGGTATTTCACTACAACGTAGGCAGCAAAATATACCAGGTACAAAAATTGCACTTGTCAACTTCCGATATGGTTATGAAATTGTACTTTAGACAGCCAGCATATATAGTACGTGATGGGGAAGAGGAGGAAGATATGGCGCTGTGGTCTCACCGACCACGCGGTGGGGTGGAGGAGGATTATGTAATGCCGGGGTGTAACGAACCACTTGTCGGTCGGAAGAACGTGAGTTCGACTCCGGCTACATGCGATTATGTCTCCGTTGTTTTTTTACTCTGGAGGGCGGTGGGGTACCCGTGATCAGCGTTGCTGGCGAGCCTCCGGCGGTTCCTGCGGAGTGCTGGATACATTCATGCACCTTATGCGTAGGGGTAGGGTGCTGAACGGGGAGGTCCCACGGTGACGTGAAGATACCAAGCGAGAGTAAGGTGCCAAGAAGAGCCAAGAGGGGTTGGCTTCTTTATCCGCGATGTACTAGAGGCCGTATTGCAACAACGTTCGAAATCCACCTGACAACGATATATAGTCGATCTTGGAGGGATCATGTTGCTCATTGCTCAACATCTTCGCGTAGACCCAGCACAACCCTGGTCTTAGATATAATCCTGAACGTCTGTACTAAAATGCACCCTTTTAATACATTTGACTAGAAAAGACTGAATAGCCTTTTATTTTGACCGAAGCAAGTGACGAATACAACCTAAAAAAAGGTGCTCAGTTGTCAATAACGAATAGCCACAAAGGTCAACGAACGCCTGAGGGCAGTCAACGAAGCAAACGACCGCCCGCGTCCTCCCCAGAGCGCGTTGGTCAGCGGCTAGGTACATTTGCAGTGAAGAAGCTATCCCTCCATTTCTTCAGTGGCTGGCGCAGCTTCGAAGCCCCACACGGGCAGGAGCGACGGGAATACAGCTACCAGGCACCTGAGCGAAGTCGTGACCTGGTAGGTGCCCGTGTAGTTTTCGTGGCAAAAAGGTTTGCGACGGCCTCGTAGTTCATGGAGGCGGCGTGGATGGTGGAACCTGTGCTGCGGACAGTGGGGGCTCGCGTTGCGGCAGCTCTGATGCCCCCCCGTCTCTAGAGGATGGTGGATATCGCCCTCGAAGCTGTCGACGACACGACTCAAGTTTGCTGTGGCTTACTTAGGTTTCAGAATTTGCCACCTACCTCGGGTTGCATAAACTCCCAAAATTGAGTAACCTAAATACCTGAAGATTTCTTGTTCATTTCCATTTTCCGTTTTCTTCGAATTTCTATTTAAACCCTTTGGATGGTGATTCACGTTCCAATCAGATGCTAATCAAAAAAACATTCATTATTTCTTGAACATGCTCAAACACCAACACTGACCCCAACCCCGACTCAAAACGGGTCAGAAACGGGCCAGAAACGTGTTCGAGTCGTGTTTTTTTGTTCTGATGTGTGGAGCACGATTTGTCAACTACTGACCACAACGTTTCCTCATTACACTATCAATCAGTGAGATGCAAGTTCCCGGCACGTACTTTGTATCATCGAAAGATCCATCCTTTGTCGTATCCAGGTGTGCTACTGTAGCTGGGATCAAGACGGACATTGCGCGTGGAAAATTTGTTCCGTATAATAAGTAGAAGACTACGCACATACATGAAAACACGCACAATGACATTTGGCCCAAAAGGCGGAGAATGTTCCGCGCCTACGACGGCAAGACCTACTGCTGCTGCTGTATGTATCAGCCAAAACTGAATAAAGTCGAGGCATCCAGTACAGGATTTTGAGGTCGCAGCGGACTTACCGAAGAAACGGGGTACCGGTATCGAGCTAAAATCGACCCGTAAAAGGGTGTAGGGTATGGCATTCAACTGGCAGGATGTGCGAGCAAATGACAGCGGATATCTACCGCGCATTAATCATCATATTTTCACATACATACTGGTACATACAGTAAAAAAAGCTAATTGAAATCGTGTCAACTAAGACACACAAGTCGCAAACACAGCACCACTCGGCGACACAGCCGTGGCCCCAACTACGCCCACCCATTGTCTTGAGTGGAAACTTTTTCAGAGGCGCACCAGCTGTGCTCTCCTCGTCTCTTGTGTTCTCGCTGTTAGGCGATGTCTGTTGCAGAAACCTCGATCTCAGAACAATATTGACGCGTGAGTGGGTATTAAAAATGTCCCACTCCTGCACGACCCTGTACGACTATTCGTACCGTAGAGGGGGGTTTTGAAGGTGGAGCGTGGCGCGACTGTACAGCAGTTAGTCAAAGCCCAGGACAGCAAGGCGTTTGTCGCTCACCGACCAGCGGGTAGCGGACGGTTCCACTGTGGCCGGTGGCGAGGGGGGTAAAGGGCGTACAGGTACTCGTGTAGTTGTTATATGTCTGTTTGTTTGGTAGTTGTTATGCGTTTTACTGTATACATTTTTTTTGTTGATATTATTTACTGTACAGGTATGTATGTAGTTTTCTTCTTACATCAACAACCGCCGCACACAAGTTGACCGAAATAAACTAATATTCAGCAAAGTAAACTCCCATTAAATTATAATACAGCAAGGGGATATTTCGGGTGCCCGAAGACGGAAAAAATATAATTACCTCTATTTCCAGTACGAAATAATTAAATTGAAAGTGAGGTCAATTTATTTAATTGCTTTGGTCAGATAGCATTTAATAAATTTTCCAAACCGGAAAATAAATAATTACTCCAGCAAGTTTCCTCGAAGATTTTGATATTAGAAACTATTTCGTGTGCCCGAAGACTGAAAATAAAAAATTACCTCTATTTCCAGTACGAAATGATTATTTACATCCTATCAATGCTATCGAACCTAACCGAACTGTTTGATACAATACAGTATCGAAAAAAACAAATCGAAGGCAAACCAACCAACAAATAAATACCTGTACAACTGTATACTTCAGTAGGGATGTGCCGTACCGGACACATCATGGTCATTCTTCTCATACGCCCTTTACTCATGGTTCAGCAAGACCGTTTAGAGTTTCGGCTGTTTCCTATGCGGTTCGATTTCGAGCTTCAGATTTTTAATTTTCGATCTGAAAAGGAAAAGCACATATGTCATGCTATCTAGGACCTATGCCAATGGAAACGCGAAGTTCAAAAGTTTTTTTTCAAATATATCGCTTTCAAAAAACTGCCGAAAAAATTCTCGTACCGCCGCTGTGGGAACAAAAAGAGAAAAAAGTTTGATTTTTTCTTTTTTTTTCCCCCAACGGCTGCAGGCGGCGCAATTTTTGTGTTTCTGGTCGCATATTGTCAACACGGTGATCGAAACCAGCTCGTGCGACGATCGACGCTCGACCTCGACATAGACTCAGCCCACGGCCAACCCACTCGGTATCTGGCAAGCCCAACGAGTATAGATGATGGCCTCGAAGATATCAGGCGGATCCATGTCTAGGGGGCGAGAGCTTGCCGGCGGCGTCCTACGGTATCTTCCCAAACCTGAAAAAAAGTCTATTTTTTGCCATTCGGGACGGATGGAGAAGTTTTGTCTTCTGTTTAGTGCAAACCAGCGGCCAAATGTTTTTTTATCACACGCCTGGTCAGCTCCCGCCACATGACACCGGCCATGGTGTGAAGACGGCGACCCTAGGGTGGGTCGGAGCCCCTAACGAGCGCACTCCGCTCAGAATTCAGGACGCAATCGTTTGTTTTGTTGATCGATGTCTGTCGAGGACTCGAAATCTCGCCGCTTCGAATCAAAGATCGGCCTGAGTTTTTCTCAAGCCGATGTTGGCCCAACATCGGCCCCAGATTTATTTGCTTTTTTCGGGGTTTTTTCCAAAAGTTAGGAACTCTTTTGTTTGATTAAGTGGCCCATAGGAAGCGTGTTCTGTTTTTGTTTGGCGGGTATCTTTGAAATTCAAACTTTTTATTGCAACTTCGCTGTACCATTGGCATAGGTCTTAACCCTACCTATGCCAATGATGGGAGAGCGAACTATCAATCAAAAGTTTGAATTTCAAATAAACCCCGCCGATTTTTCCAGAACACGCTTTCTACGGGCACGTTCAGAGAAAAAAAGTTAATTTTATTTCAACAGTATGAAAAAACAAAATCTGGGGCTGATGTTGGGCCAAAATCGGCTTGAGAAAAACTCAGGCCGATCTTTGGTTCGAAGCGGTGAGATTACGAGTCCTTCACATACATCGATCGACAAAACCAACCACTACGTCGTGAATTCGAAACATAGTGCGCTTGTCGGGGGCTCCGACCCACCCTAGAGTCACAGTCTTCACACCATGGCCGTTGTTCTGTGGTGGGAGATGACAGGCGTATGTATGATGAAAGAAAATGGACGCTGGTGTACACTTAACCGAAGCCAAACTTCTCCATCCTAACTCCATTCTTTTCTGGTTTGGGAGGATACCGTAGGACGCCGCCGGTAAGCTCTCGCCCCCTAGACCATCGATCCACCTGATATCTTCGAGGTCGTCTCATCTCTATTCGTTGGCCTTGCCGGACACCAAGCGGGTTGGCCATGTTGACAATATTTGCAACAACAAAAAAAACAAATTTGCGCCGCCCGCAGCCGTTGGGAAGAGAAAAATAAAAAAAATTGAACGTATCTTCTCTTTTTCCCACAGCGACGGAACGAGGACATCTTCGGCTGTTCCTTGAAAGCACCATGCTTGGTTTTGTTTTTTGAACATCAAGCTTCCATTGACATAGGTATGAAGTAGCCCGAATACGCAAAAATCCGATGGGGAAAAAACGATCCGAGAATCCGATGACCCAAGTCGTCAGATTTCAAGTCAGAATCCGACGATATGGGTTACCTGGTATCAGTCATCAGATTGTCAGATCCAATATGGCATGCCCCAAATATCAATATGACATCCACGACAGACAGCAAACAGCAGCAAAGCGATCGATGAGTTGGTTGGTGACACATCCGTATAGCGACGTTGCTTCGCGCCTGACGCGCGGTTGGCGAGCGGCGATCTCTCCACGGCTAGACTACTTTTTGCTGGCGCGGAATCGGTCCTAAAGGCGTAGTGGACCGCACTCGGTGCGCACCCTCTCGGTGGATACGTACTCGTAGACTACAACACTGCTGCTGCTGTGCACAAATTGAAACCCCCAATGTTAAGACAAGTGGACTCTACCGCACTCGCCACGTCTATTCGTTGCCAGACCAGAGGCAGCCAGCTTTGGATCGGACGCTTGGGTCTTACGTGCAGTGCAGCGCACCCAGCGCGTCTGTTTGTTGCGCCAGACCATAACAACCGCAGTTAGTTGGTCTAGACGTTTGCTCGTTTTTTTTAACGCGATCGTTTCGCATAGATAGATAGATAGAAAAAATACTGTTTCAATCTGAGAAATTCACAGTAGAAAATGTGATCGGCCAAAACCCGAAGCTCAAAATTTAAACCGCATGATATGAGAGGCTGATGTAACGATACGTGTAAGCTTCGAGCAAAAGTATTTTACATTCGGTTGCGTAGCCAGGATGTCGGGTATTTTGCATGTCGGGGAGTTTCGCTTGAAATAGTACATGCATGCGTGGTACGCACGAGGGTTGCTTCATACAGTCGAGAAGATATTCAAGAAACACAGCAGTTCTGCGTACTACAGGAATGTTTATATTTTTAGAGTCATCCCACGGTAGGAGTGCACCAGAAGTTCGTGAGCCCCTCACCTGATGCCATGATTGGAAGATTGTATTTTGCACCACCCGACCAGCACTTTAATGCGCCGGTCCTAAAAAACGAATACGCGAGTAAAATCTTCATCCTCACTTCAGGTTCCTCACTACTTACTTGTTTTGGGGAACTCAATCTGTCAGAAACCTTTGGCCCAAAAAATGGAACCCCTACCGTGGGGTTATTAATTAAGAACCCCAACATGCCAGACCAACCCCCCCAACCAAGACCCTGAGGCCACAACCTCTTCTGCAGTCGGAAACTAGGATCGAAAAAGCCGATTTCCGATCGGTTATGTTTCCGACTGGATTGCGACTAGCTACCCATCTTATACCGTCCGTCTGATCGAATATACAGTTTTTAAGAAATAATGGTGTTTTTTTCTGGAGACCAGGAGACGACTGATGTAAGTGAGTGAGTGTAGGTTGACCACTGCTGCTGTAGCACCGAGAAAGAAGGGTAGGGTAGACGGAAGTCGGTTGCACACTGCTTGTAATAAATAGCCGTATTGCTCGTGGGGTGAGAGAGGTCTTCATCCTCCAGCACCACCTGCGCCCAACCACGCATACATGCTCATTTCTCGCTTCTTCCTCGAGCAGCGTGTGAGCTTCACACACGCGGGGCATTCTCCTCCATCTCGTCCTCGAGGCCATCAAGACGCTGGGGTTATTCGACAGTTCGTAACCAAAGCTACAGCCAGTTGGCAAAAGATCGTCATCGATACCGCACACTGCGGCCATCGGGTGGTGTCACGTGCCTGCTGCTGACGGACGTAGATGGGGATATATCGCGCTTACTCGAGCCGAGCAGCAGCAGAAGTGACAGCAGCCAAGCCAGCATCACCGGTGTTGTGGTGTGGGGTTGTGTCGTATGTCGTGTTGTCCTGCTGTGGGCGTGTGATACTCGTACGAGTATGCGGCTGGACTTTCTAAAATTTCCGATCCACGAATCCGACTGACGAGTTGAATCGGAATTCTCAGTTTTTTCGACTGCCTGTGGTCCAGTTGGAAATCATAATCGTTTTTTTATTGAAAAGGCGCTTTTTCAACTGCAAAAGATTGCCATTTTTTATCTCCAGTCGAAAACCGGCTTTTTCAATCCGATTTTCCGACTGCATAAGAAGTGGCCTGAGCCTATCAGAAAGAATTATTGAATATTAGTCGTTAAATGAGCTCGAAATAATTCCACTGGTGGTCTGCACCTCGGAATCGTGGTCTGCATTTATTTGGGCAGAGTTTGTTTTCACAATAATAATAAGAATATTATCGCAATTTTCTTGTTTTTTGTCAAAGGGGCGCAGGCGCGTTGCTGACCTGCTTCGTTGTGGGTCCGATTTAGGATCAGGGCTGGGCTTGAGATTATGGCGTACGCACGTTTTTCTATCCCACCAGGATAGGCTTCCTAGCCCGTAGTGGTATGCGATACACTTTAGCAAAGCCGGGATCGAGCACCAACGTTACAGTCCTAGGTTAATGTTTGAATGTCTTAGAGTGGTGTGTCGTGCAGACCAGTTGATTCGACCAGTCGTCCGTCTGGTAGCGCCGGTTTTAATTACTTTGCTTTCGGACAACAGCTACGAGGCAGGAGTTGCATAGCTGGGGAAAAGGACAATATGGTCCTATCTTTACCTAAGTAGCATCCACAAGCTCACCTGGTTCGTCCACGCGACGAGTAGGGCCGCTCGATGAAACTGTCGTAGATGTGATACCAGGTCACGGGTGGCGAGAACTTGAAATAAATGTACGTATCCGTCCACCCTCGACCTGCCCACCTGCGTGACGTTAGAAATTTGCAATTTGCCACCGACCTGCTGGCCTCAGGGAGTTCCGCTGAGTTCAGAGGCGACGTGTGTCTGGGGGCATTTCAAGGCAAAGACACCGATACTTTGGCACTGCGACACACCTGTGTTGCACTGCCCACAACACAAAACACAAAAAAAAAGTCCCGACAACAAAGCGAATGGAAGCACGTCTGCCGCCGTTTTTTTCTAGGGACATTTTTTTTTTATGCTCTAGCTCGACCGTTCCTTGCGAGCAATTAATTGGCGGACCGGATATGAGCTCCTTGGTGCACTCCCGTGAGTGTCCCAAAGCGACAGCACTTTTCGTGTCCTCCTTCATTACTACCAATACTGCTGCTGCTGCTACTGCTCCTACTCCTACTCCTACTCCTACTACTATTAATACTACTATTAATACTACTACTACTATTAATACTACTACTACTACTACTACTACTACTACTACTACTACTACTACTGCTGCTGCTGCTGCTGCTCCTACTCCTACTCCTACTACTACTACTACTACTACTACTACTACTACTACTACTACTACTACTACTATTAATACTACTACTACTACTACTACTACTACTACTACTACTACTACTAGCAACAACTAACTGTCGACAAAAGCACCACTGCCAGCCAACACCATCAACAGCAAGAAGCAGCAGCAACAAGAACAGCGTCTGGAAGAATCTTCAGAT
Source organism: Nereocystis luetkeana (assembly GCA_031213475.1). Classification (NCBI taxonomy): domain Eukaryota; class Phaeophyceae; order Laminariales; family Laminariaceae; genus Nereocystis; species Nereocystis luetkeana. The sequence goes on from JARUPZ010000028.1 coordinate 8,733,639, forward strand.
GAAGAACACCAAGAAGAACACGAAAAGGACCAAGAGCGAGAACAATAACAAGAGCGAGAACAAGAACAAGAACAAGAACAAGAACAAGAACAAGAACAAGAACACGAACAAGAATAAGAACAAGAACAACAGACATATATATATACACAACTCACGAATATCGCAATCTTTGACGTTTGGAGTTAAATTATGTTCCTGTCCAATTTTATACGAACGTCGGGTATATCCGATATTATCGCGATACTTGGTCCGCAACGCACAAATATATACTTACTTGGGGTATTTTTACCCCAAGCATATATTAGAGTGTGTCTTAACCCCCCCCAGAGAGCATTGGAACGAGCCGAATGGAATAATATTTGCCGCATGAATTGGTGTTGATCAGTTTTGGGAAACGAATAAATTCAGTGCAGCCCGAGAAAAACAGTATATATATCTAAGAAGAGGAAGAAGAAGTGTTGCACCCCTTTTTCTTGTTTGGGAGGACCGAACGGCCCGACCGAACGGGAACAAATAGCAGATTGTTTTATGTAGATGGACACCACCGAAGATTAAGTGGATACCAATTGGTCGTGGCATGTGCAAAATATACCGTTCGTGCCGATTCGGCTGGCGAGGCCCAGGATTCTGCGTGGACCCAAACACGTTTTTTTAGATAGGAACGGAACGAATGACCACGAGCAGCCTCGTCCCGTCCGCTCGTTCCCATGCTCTCTGGGAGGGTTAAGACACACCCTTAGTGTTCTCTTTTTGTTGATAGAGCTGAATTGCTGACATAATTTTAAACATCCTGTCCCCTCTGCTCGGTCATCCGATCACATCGCCTTGCCAGCAAGGACTACAACAGCAGCGGTGGCCGCCACGACTTGATTGAATGAGTACGGCAGTACGGCAGACGGATGCTCCCTTGGTCGAGCAGGGGCGGATGCACGAGATGCCTGGGTTCAGCGGCACCAGAACATCATCCAGTACTTCTTCTGAGCGTCTTTCTGCCGGCGTTGCCCCAAACCCACATGTCCCAAACACACGGCACGCCCCCCGCACCCTATCCGGAATCAACAACCGGGTAGCGCCATCCAGATTTTTCGTTTTTGGCGAAGATGTCTCAGGACAAGCACGAGACGCGTCCGCGCTGCGGCCTTGTCTATGCCAAGAGTACGCGGGCGCTGTAGCCTGCCGAGCTACCTAGAGAAGCAGCAGCAGCAGCGGCTACGTCCTCCAGCCCACCCCATCAATGCTGAATCCTTCGTGTTTCGTTGGTGGACTTTCTGACTATTCATTTCACCCATGTTTTACCTCACGTTCTACTGGCAAAGAACCAGAAATCGAGTTTTATATCGAGGGATTTGTGTGTAGGAAAATCGCGATTTTGAATTCGGCGGAAAGACGCGAAATATCACCCTCTCTTGAGTTTTATATATGTCTAACAACAGCATCAACAAACACCACATCAGTAGCAACAACAGCAGCAGGACACCAGGCAGTAGTGGCAGCAAGAAGCAGCAGATCAAGCAGCCCGGGCTCTCCTACGATAAATTAGCAGTATGATGACGGTGATCAAGAGCAGACTTGCCTTTGTTTCATCGGAACAAGTCACGCTGTTAGTTTTTGGACTAAAAACAACATCGTCCTACCGGTTGTCCGTCGTCTGCCTCGTTCTTTAAATCCACCGCTAGATGACTCCCGTGCTGACCGCCCGATAGTTCAAGAGGGCAACGGGGATTATTTAGTACATGGAATACGAACTGACAGTCGTCATCCGGCCGGCCCTTCTTCTAAAAAAAAGGCTGGAGATGGAGTCCTTGCCGAGTATCGTCTTCGGCCCACTTCGCCGTCGCCGCGGTTGCCCATGCCCTTGGCAAGAGCGACCAGCCGGGTGGAAAAGAAGGAGGTTCTTGGTGTAGACGCGAGTGGGAGACGTTGTGTTCGGGGAGCAAAAAGGGGCGGACATCAATCCACGCCCCCACTACGGCACGCCTTTCCTCTTGCACTTGCCGAGGGTCCCTTCTGGGCTAACAAAGGAGGCGTTCCTTACTGCTCTCGAGGGTCGACTTAGGTGAACGTAGCCAACCATGGGTGGCGCGACAAACAACGTATGGGTACGTTATTCCTGTGTCCCTTGCTTTGTGGCAGGAACACTTGCACTCTCTTATATGTTTGCGAACTTGCACGGCGACCACCTTCCTGCTCGATGGGCACCCTGCGCCGACAAGAATCGCCATCAAACCGGATTCTGCGCAGGTTTTTAACAACTGTGGAGCGGAAGCGGCGTATATCTTGTACTTGCGCACGCTCTATCAGTTGAAATTGGTAGCGTAATCATCTCGACAACACGGCACCACGACGGAATGCCTGATGGGGAAGCAGTTGCCGAACAGCGCCATTCCGTTCTCCTGCTGCACGAGCGCTCTCCACAACGACACACGATAGGACTAAGGTTATAGGATACCTCCGCGTCGGCCGTTCTGTGCAAAACGATGGTCGACTCGAAGTGCGCCATCTCCTCGCCTCTGTGTCCCCTGGACCTTAGAAGCGTGCGCCCTCTTTGAAACCTATCGAGGATATACGGTGGTCGGTGAAAGCTCTATCGTTGGATATGTCTGTACTTCATTATTTATCTGTAACGCTCAGAACCCTTCACGTGCTACGCACAGAAGTACCCTCGTCCTTCCCGCGATCGTCCACCCCCCTCTCCGGGAAACAGATCTCGTCTACGCCCTTTCCGCGAAATAGGTGTGCCTGTACAGCATCAGCTACTCTCCGTGCGTGAACGTTTCTGTCACGGGGAAGCTCGGTGGGGAGTGGTCCTGATCATAAGTGAATTATCACTCTTATGGGGGACCATAGTATACATAATAAATATGACCCACGGTACACTCAAAAACCCATGTATTTACCTTTTTTTACTGTCAATATTTGGTCCTATTGGCTATGGTCCCCCGTAATAGGTGCTTTCGTCCGGTACGCCATGTCGCCGCCAATATCTGTGTCATGAAAAGCTTGGCAAGCCAAGAGCAAGCGTTGCACGGAACGACGTGCGGTATCCACTGCCGCAGGCCATGGCGCAGCGCCCTAAACCTTCTACCTGCAGCAAATCGCAGCAGATGGCGACGTGGGGGTTAATGCAAGTGTAACGGCGAGGGTTTGTTGAGTATAGGGGGGACGGACGCCAAGGGGAAACACAGCCATAGTCTGCTGAAACTGCCCCGTTCGATGATTTTGCGTTGGGGGGCGTATATATCATGCGCAGGCGGAATCGTTCAAGCCACCGCCGGATGATGGTACGGAAGCACTGGCGACTTCAGCATCGACGATCTCCCTACTACTGGCAGCACCGCAAAGAGAGCAGGTGATTCAATGGTCGTTTGACGGGGCTCTAACGTAAAGATGGAAGCATGCGCGTAAACGTTATTACGGGGGGCCATAGTTAATAGGACCAAATATTGTTAGTAAAAATGGTTAAATATATAGGTTTTTATGTACACCATAGGTCCTATTAACTATGGTCCCCCGTAATAGTTGTTGTTTTGCGTATAGTGGAGTATGATACTTCTGTTGCAAGCGAACGATATTGTGCAGCCCTTGCGTGTGATCGACACTTCGGTTTCACGGTCCAATACGCTCATCTGGCGTAGACCGCATAATTTTCTAATCACTAGCCAGAATATGCTGATGCCGGAGGTGACGACTCTGGCGGTGGAGCCAGAGCAGACAACGCGCGGATCGGCCTCGCCCTTGGCAAGGACGACAAAGTCGCGGGTCTGATGCTACCAGGTGACAGGGTTATTCAGGTGGGCGGCGGGTGTAGATGCATACCAGGTACCAGGTAGTTTTTTTAAATATATCATAGGTCCTATTAGAACTATGCCCCCCCACGTAATAGCATCAGAATAATAAAGAGACTGTTTTAAGGCTAGGTTTTACATTATAACAAGTTTGCCGTCCATACCGGGTGTGTGTTATACATGCTCCTACTCTAGGTTGCGTGTGGATAAGGTTCAGCACTTCATAATACTAGCTCCACAGTCCTGATCGTGACAAAGTTTGGACGGAGGAGATCTCTGGGGTTTGTGGAGAGGTATTGGATCGTTGGCGTGTTTGAACAGAGGGGATAGACAAGAGGTTTGTAGAGTGGAGGGCGGGTGCAGCGGGGAAAATATTGGAAAACGCGCGAACGGTTCACGCAGCTTCCAAAGTTGAGTGTCGACCTATGCCAATAGAAACGCGAAGTCCAACAGCTTTTTTTCAAACATGTTGCTTTCAAAGAACAGCCGGAAATTTTCTCGTACCGCCGCTGTAGGAAAAAGAGAACATACGTTTGATGTTTTTTTGTCTATCCCCCCAACGGCTGCACCTGCAGGCGATGAAATTTGTTTTCTCTGCTTGCAAAGTGTCAACACCTTGATAGAAACCAGCTCGTTCGACGGTCGACGCTTGATCTCAACATAGACTTAGCACACGGCCTACCCGCTCGGTGTCCGGCTTGGCCAACGAATAGAGACGACGGCTTCGAAGACATCAGGTGGATCCATGAACTAGGGGACGAGAGCTTGCCGGCGGCGTCCTACGGTATTCTCCCAAACCTGGGTGGAAAAAACTATTTATTGCCATTCGAGACTGATGGAGAAGTTGTTTCTTCTCTTTCGTCAACACCAGCGGCCAATTATTTTCTTCTTATCATACCCCTGGTCAGCTCCCGCCACATGACACCGGTCATGGTGTGAAGACGGTCACCCTAGGTTGGGTCGGAGCCCTTAACGAGCGCACTCTTTTTAAAATTAACGACGCAGTCGTTGGTTTCGTAGAGACAACTATTTGTTTTCCCGCTTTCAATGTCTTCCTGGCGCTTTGTACCTGTTGTTCGGCTTTGCTGATGGAATTCGCCTGATTGCGCTCGTTTGCCGTGCCACTGACCTCCGTGTTTTTTGCTTTGTATCACATCGCAAGCGATGTAAGCTGGAACAACCCGTGTCCTTGTCTCTGCGTCCCTCTCGGCTTATGTCTCTCGATCTGACTCGGTCCTCAAGAAAACACACAGGACGTAATTGATCGGCGATCTCCACCCAATAAGAGTGTACGTGCGAGGTGCTGCTACTGCTCCTATTTCTGCTTCTCCTTCCGCCCCTGCAGGTGAACATACTCTCCCCACGCAACGACCTATCTTCTTAGAGAATGACGAGCCCTAAGTATTAACGTATTACACAGGGATTTCTGACAGACTCTGGCAGGTAAGCACCCTGTTTGTAAAAACCCTATATTCATGTTTCGTGAGCGCCCACTGTAGCGAGTACCTCTGATACCATGCCTTCAAAATGATTTTTTTTCTTATGATGACCAAGGTATCATGCTTCGCAACGGATGCGGGGCCCACTCGTTCTCCCTTTTGGCCTGCCTTGTTCGTCGTTTTCCTCTGTAGCATGTAAAACTTCTAGCGCAACCCGAACCCGCCGAACGAACTTAGGGTCCTCAAGGGTTGTTCAAAGGGCTTTTGGTCTGGACTTCATTTGCTCTGGATTGCCCAGAATAAGAAAGGCTTAAACTGCCGTGATCGGTCTAACCTTTACAGTCCTCTAACGTTGACTTGGTTTTGCTCGATCGATGCTTCATCAGTCGAACCCTAAGCTCGCCTCCCCCGTTTGGGTCAGGCTTACTTACTTATCCGACGCAAACGCCAGCACCAACATGGACACCGAATCAGAGCCGACCGGAGAAGAGTTTTCTCTTGGTACCCACCTTGCAGTTATGTCGTCTCCGGCAGCACTGCTATCCAACCAGTACGCGTTTTTCCCCGAGGTATCGAAGGAATGGAGAGACGCTTGGGGCGGGCGCCCCCGAATAACACTGACCACAACATCAGAGACATCGGTGTCGCAGCTGGAATGGAGTTTCGACAGTGGGCTGCGATTTGATTTAACGACATGCACAAGTATCGCCGAACACTGCGGCGCTGAGGTTTTGCGGTGCGCCCTTTCGAACGGATGTTATATGTACCCGGAAGCATGCTTCAAAGCTGCAGCTCGGGGAAAACTCGAAATGATCCAGTGGGCAATTGAGGAAACCGGGGGATAAAATGATGTGGTTCGCGCCGCGGCTGCGGCGGCTGGCAGTCAACGCATTCTGAAATGGGCGTTTTCCAAGCACCTCAACATAGACGGGACTACTTACAGCGAGGCCGCCGGTGCAGGGCATTTGGATATCCTGAGGTGGGCACGGGATCATGGTTCTGGTTGGGATTTTCGAACATGCGAGAGTGCTGCAAAAGGGGGTCACCTAGACCTGCTTCAGTGGGCCAGGGCGGAAGGGTGTCCCTGGGAAAGCCGGACATGCGCGGGAGCTATCAGAAATAGGCATCTGCATACTTTGGAGTGGGTGGTACTGCACGGTTGCCCTTGGCCAAGGTGCCCGAAGACCTTGGCAGGTGAAGGCGGGCACCTAGACATTCCCGAGTGGATTCCGCCCATCAAAGATAACGCCGTCGGGGATAGAGAAGATGTATGCCCGGCTGCTGCGCTTGGAGGGCATTTGCAAGTGCTAGAGTGGGCACAAGGTCTCGGATTCGGCCTCTGTTATGGTACATGTAGCAATGCTGCTTTGGGCGGACACTTGGGCATTCTGCAGTGGGCTCAAGCTAACGGCTGCGACTGGGATACAAGTACATGTATGATGGCAGCCAAGGCAGGCCACCTCGAGGTGCTCCAATGGGCACGATGTAACGGCTGCCCCTGGGATGGTGCTCGGGTCTGTTAATTGGCAGCCGACATTGGTCACTTGGAGATGATTGAGTAGGCACGTTGTAACGGCTGCCCCTGGGATGAAAACACAAGCGCTGCAGCCGCCAGGGGGGGCTCGGTATAACGAATGCCCCTGGAACCAGGATACATGCGCCGGTGCGGCCAGGGTAGGAAGCTTGGACATACTGCAGTGAGCAAGATCGCTAGGCTGCCCATGGGACGCCGAAACGAACAGAGAGGCGAACCTTTATCGATTCGGATCTATACTGGAGTGGGCGAGGCTAGATGCCCTATGTAGATGTGTCAGTCATGCCCAATCATCAAAGTAGGGTGCCTTGGTGTATAGTGCCTTAAGGGGGATCGTCCGTCACAAGACCAGGAACATTGCGTGGAATGAATTAGTTCCGCTTCGTTTACAGCTGCAGTACAATCTCTACATGGAAGAAGTAGTTTTGGGTTGAATGAAATTAGATGGATATACTCGTGGACGATTTGAAATGAAACATTCATTGATTGTGGATTTTTTTTGTTTCAGAGAAATTGAGGATTGAAGGAGACGATCATTCTCACGTCTGAGTAAGGATAATTTGTCGTGGCAGATCTAGTAACCTGAACGTGTTTGAGGAAAACGTGGACGTACTTGATTGAGTGATACCGGGAGTCTACGTCAACGTCGGCCTTCTTCAAGGAAACATATTGCAACATACTTAAAAACGTCTATACGTGTATTCAGAAGTAGATGATTTAAATCGATAAACGTATCTTCAGCAGCTGCGAGGGCCACACTATCTCCTGCACATTAGCCCATGTTGAACGACAGTGACAACTAAAGACAAAAACGCCTCGCCACGACGCTAGCCATATTTAGATTTCCCGTACGACCAACGGAAAATTGGGAACTTGCAAGGAGATATCACATTTTCCCTCTGCGTTCGTTTTCCATCCCTGGGCGAGGGTCACCAGGCACGATACGTACTTGCTCGTCCAAATATGGGTGCAGCGTCGATCGGAGACCATCCTTCCTTGCGTTGTGCGCACTCCTGGCAACCTCTAGATTTGTCCATCTGTGTACGACCGTCATGTCCTCCGCACACACCCCCCGGCTAGGACATATATGTCCGCCCCTGCCCCCACAGTCCCGGCCGCGACCATGGTTGACGCCAACCAATCCCGCATTTAGGCGTTGGAAGTGAACATTCGTGTCTTGGCCACGGCGGTCCATAAACGGTTGAGCGGGGCTTGCTGCATCGCCCCCCTACCGACCTCGTGGCGATTTTCATGATCGGGAGCCATGCGATTGTCGCCGTCCCCGAGGCATAGCTTTTTAGCTGGCTGGCTATCTTCCTCTTGTTGTAAAATATGCAGAGGGTGCAAAGATGCCGGCAGTAGCCCTGAAATTTGAGGAACGCAACAAGAAGACAAGAATAGCGTTGCCGCGACAGCTGTGATTAATTGTGGCCCGAAAACGACTTTGACGCATTTCCCCAGATTGAAGTGAGCAGTCAATCCTGTGCCAGTACACCCGAAAGGTAAGCTCATTTGACAAGTTTACATATCACATTATAGAAGGTGCATCAGTGCATTAGTACCGCTATATATTTGCTCAAGGCATTCGGCTAGCCATCTCCCTGCCAACAAGAGTGCCCCCCATGTCTTGGAAGGGCTCCTAACCGCTAGCAGGCTGCCAACACACGCATCGAATTTTACAAGCCTCTACATGTTGTTTCGATAGTTATGTACCTGGTATATATTTAACCATATTTACTAACAATATTTGATCCTATTAACTATGGCCCCCCATTGTACCAATCCACTATTCATGCCTTCAGTCGCATACCACGAAACCTCACAAGAATATGTGATCCCCCCATTCGGCCCGCTCGCCGTGGTGTCCCCTGTCCTGGCTGAATTCCTCCGGCCACTGCTAAACCTCTTAATACCGTACCCTATTCTCTTCTCGCTCCTACATGGTGCAATCTTTTCAGGCTTCATCAGCACCTGCCGCTGCTTCTTTCGTGCTTCCGTGGTGGCTCAGTATTGCCCTCCTTCTTCTTGGTTGATATATTCTTTAAACTCGCCGACGTGGTGAAGAATGCCGAACCCCTACCCATGAGTAGAGTACTACGGTAAAAGGATGGTCGTCTTCCTTACTGTTTCAGCCCATTTTAGCCTCTGTCTTCCTAGTTGAACCAAGTGCACCCGTCATCAGTTTTACCTCTTACCCACCCCCTGTGTTCAAACATGCTATCGATTTCATACATCTCCACAATACCCAGATTTCCGTTGTTCAATCCTGCACTTGTGCGCACAACAATAATACTCACACTTCAATCCGACGAGTAGTCGGCAAAATAGTTACTCTAAACGTTGGCCCGGTTTTTATGAGTAAATTGTTGTTCGAAACTTGAACAAGAAACATCCCCAGATAGATTGAAAAAAAAACAAGGACGCCCGACTGCAGCCTCCACAGTGTCGGGCAAACTGTGCCGGACGCAAACCCGGCCGCACTCCGAGTAATTGCCATAACACCTGGTGACATCGCCGCGGCAAGAAACATCGGTGATCGGGCCTGATTATGGAGAGGGAAGCGAGTTACACCTAGGGTTTCGATACGAGTGTGCACCGTCGTCCCACGTGCGACACAAGTCGAGTAAAAACACGCTACGGTACCCCTCTGTCCGGAAACATAGAGACGGCTCAAGCACAGATTTGAGAATAAAGGCTTTCCTCAAGTTTCCGTACTGCAGTTCAACGACTACTACAGCAGCATAACACGGAACTCCAGGCGGGTAGTGAATGCAACCATGATGTAGCTATAACCGCTAGGCTCTTGCCCAGCTGCTCCCACACCGACAAAACGTATCGAGCACAATCTCGTGGTACTCTTGCGGAATATCGGAGTCACATTTGGACTGTGAGTGATTGGGGCACGTGTTTGTGATCTACCACACGGCCGAACGTCAAAACAAAATTGGGCTGTTTCATTCCGACAGGTATGGTTGTCAAGGGAAAACACGTGGCATCGGAGTAGCTACAGCTTAGCGAGAAGAGGCAAGGCAGGGCCTACCGCAGCCGCGATATTTATTTATTTTTCGGATTCAGGGAGAATAATTCGCTCTTCTTAGAGACCGTCTCCGGCCGCAAGTGCGTAGGACAGTACTTCGAGTTCATCTCGGTACAACCGAGGATGTCGATGCAGTTTTCACCTCTCGAACAACCTCTTTGTTGGTGTACTTCGAAGTCTATATTTCGTCTGATGTGTCTTTGCTGGCGGTGGTGTCAACTCCTGGCGGGCGCGTGTAGATTTTAGAATAGTTCCTCCGTCTCTTCTGGTTTTAGGCAGGTTGGAGTTCTGCTTGACCCACACGCCGGTTCGTCTGGAACTTGAGCGACTCTAAACTTCGTTGCACAAACATAGCAATCCGGCCTGACTCGCGCTGGCTGATGGGTACGACGTTGTTTTTTTTGTAGTCTCTGCATCAGCTACTTCTGCTGGCCTCTGTGAAAGCCGGAAAACGGGAATGCGCTCGTGCTGTGTTCGAGATCAAATGCCGACATACATAATCGATTCCAACTATCGTCAGCAGAACACAGGCATACCTGCATTTAACATGCTTCTCCTGCTGATGATGGAACTGGTCGCTATTAATTTTGTTTTTGGAGCAATAGCCCTTCAGGAAAAACGACTCTCCAATCTCGACGGGTCCAAACACTCGTCGTGCTTCTTAGCGCGGTCTCCGTCCACACCGGAGATGGGGGAGACAGTCGAGATTGCCGAGTATCGTCCATACGTGACATGTTTCACCGGGTCTGAGATACGAAATCGTCGCGATGCTGGCCTGTCATTCCTCGGGAACAGGAGTATATACCTGGTACGAAGTCGCTGTGGGATATTTGCTGCGTTTGTGAGTTCATTACTGTGTAGCGACTGCCTAAACTCATATATGTACCACACACTTCATGACGTAAAGTCAATATTTCGAGTAATGAGTTATAGACTGGTAGCTAACGAAATAATGCAGTATCTTATGTGTCGGGTCACACGAAGTACAATCCACTGCCGACCTAGCGAGGGCGCACATGCCAGCTCATCATGTAGACATAGGCTGCGCCAACGTGGATAAAAAAAATGGGGATTACCGATGAACGACGGCGAATCGACAGGATAATATCTGCGTAGATGGCCACGTTGCTGTCGGACCTGGACAACGGAAGACTTGATCGGGTGCTCCGAGGGGGAAACCTCCGACGCCCGCAAACGTACGCACGTATTCTTTTTGTGAGGATTTTCTCAATGATGCATTTTGCGGTTGATCCCTACGAAGGAATAGGATGTACAGTACATTATATATTCGTGATTTGTCCAAGAAATGCATAGCTGGGCAGTCTCTACCATATTGAAAAAAACTCTCTGCTGGCTCGAAAGAAAAGCTTGGTTGGTCGTTCAAAGAGCGACAGCGTGACATGGGCACGGAGCGAGTCGACGAAATTCAACGAGCAGCCGATATGCGTGCTGAACCACAAGCGTGACAGACACCGTGGCGTATGAGATACATCCCGGGCGGCGGCAGTAGAGAGCCATAACAACGGCGTGCCCATTGACGGTCGAAACTAATGCAGTTGTCTGGAACTCGGGGAAATGCACAGCAGGTGGGCCTCGTTTTCCAACTGTTCAACATATTTCGCCCAATAATATAAATCTTATGGAACCCTCAAGCAGTTCTCTCGCCGCATACTTCGTAGCCTGTCTAAAGCGATGGAAACTAGAGGCAGCGCTCGTGTGCCGCTGCTGATGCTGCTACCGGTACGTCTTCTAAGAAGGAAATATCTCCGCACGTCCTCCCTAAAAAAAACAGACAAAACCAAGGCTAAGAAAACTCTGGTATATTCTCATGCGCACGCCGCGAACCACGTAAAAGGCAGACCCTGCTCCTTCGCCTTTCCCCACTCCCCTCCTCGAATCAATACGACAAAACCCAATAATTGGAAACCCCTACAACACGCAACCTCCACCTTCCTTGCCTCGCTCCGAAAAAAAAACTGAAAACAAACAGCCCGCCGCCCGCAGCCAAAATGTCCTCCCACCCCCTCTGCCCTACCTGCTGTAGCAACATCCCTGTCATCAAATGTGACACACGTCCTCGGTTACATGTCGGAGCCTAATTTCTAGACAAGGGACAGAGTGCCAGGGCCGTTCGACGCGTCTGCAGTCAATATAACTCTATCTCGATGGAGGAGGGCATTTTCCATACGGGTCTTCCGCTTGGTAGGTTAAAAAAAACGCCTCCCGAACATTTTCTCATAGGGTGTGCTCTCTCGCGTGTCACTACTCTCGCCGAACAGAGGTATTATTACTCCCGTGCAAGGATTGCGCCGATTACGAGGAGGGAATGTTCCGCACCACGGAAAAAATTCCATTGCCCCTTGGCAATACAAATATTTCAGAGCAGATAAGCTCCAGGTGCGAGTCAGTACAATCTTCATGGTCCAAAACACGGCTTCATGGTTGGATCTGCAGCAAAACTGGTACAGACTCTGCACAACTCTCGTAACGATCTAATAGGATCTACGTAATAGATGTCATTATCTGTCCGAAGTGAGGAATGTTCCTCGCCCTTAGTCTTGCCCTCACAGTCAATAAAGACCGGAGGGACAGTATTAGCGACCATGGCCGATGCACACGCGACGGCAACACCCGCATGAGCAGCGGCAGCAGAAGTTCAAGAAAGTAGCAGCAGCACCAGTTGACATGCCAGGAGCAGTTTCAGACGCAGCGGCGGCAACACGACAAACACAATCCCTCCGGTATCCGCAAAGAAGCAACACTACAGTGGGGGCAGCAGCACTACCCGCTTGCGGAACGGCTCAAAATCTAAAAACATCGGGGGAAACCTGAAGAATAATCGTGACATGCCAAGAAGTCGGCCGTATACTCTGCCATGACGTGGGAATTAATCTAGATATTGCAGAAGCGTCATGGCTTTGTTCCACTCCTCTGTGGGGGAACGTTCCTTCGCCCGATCGCCGGATTTGTCTTTCGAACGTCGCTTGGAACGCACGGGGGACCTGTCCTTGGGTCGGTCGTCCCCAAAATCTCCAGCTTTCGCGCCGGACACTTCCTTGGATCGTTTAGTGGGTCGTTTTTCAGATTCCCGTCGGCCTTGTTCGCTAGCGTATCCCTTTCGCTTGTTGGCCACCGCTTTCTCGGTGCTTATTGTCGCCTTCTTGCGCTGATTTTCCAACCGGTCCTGGGTTGGTTTTGGGGTGAAAAGATCAGGGCCAGGGAGGAAGGGGAGGGAGGGAAGGAACGGGGGAGAGCGATGCTGGTATGCATATCACGTGATACCTAGTAGGCTTATCCGAAAGACACGCGCATGCAATAACTGAGGGAAGCTAAAGTAACCGAAGACAATACCGCTCCCTATGAGGCCCGACCCAAGGGACGGTCAACCGAGACGACGACGTGTCCGAGAAACGGCCTAGGGAACGATCCGAGGTGGTAGGGACGTCTGAGCGAGAACGCACAGAATGACCAAACACGCAACCGATATCTGAGCAACGGTCTAAAGACCGGTGGTCCGGAATACGCCAGCGACGGGGAGTTTTCACGGGTGATCCATAACCTAATGCTTTCGCTCGTTGACGGGCATTCAAGGCGGAGGCGGACACTGTAGTTTTCCAAGCGACAAAAGATGCATCCCTATACAGATAACACGATCACTAACACAAATACCAGTTACAACAATAACAACACGCCAGCCGTAAACGACTCCAGCAGTGCCCACCACGACAACAACAAAAGCCAACACCACGAAAAAAAAACAAAGACAGGAAAACATACGGGAGTCAAGGCACCCATACCACGAAGCAAAACACGGGGCCAAGTACGAGAAACACGTGCCGTGTCACTCTCATGAAACTGGGTTCTGTTGGTTCAACAAACTGATGTTGTGGTCACCGAGAAAGACTGCAACGGCGAACACCCCCACCGTTGATCGAAATGTTCGGCTGCCTCGGAGATTTCGGAAACGTCCATTGTCGAAAAACAGGCCTTCTGCTTGTGCCGCCGTCGTAAATTACTGTTGGAATTCGCTCTCCTAGTACAAACGACATAAGCACCATCGAGTCAAAAAACACAAAAGCCGTACCACCGAAAAAAAAGAATCCAAAACATATTTTAGAACAAAAAACAAACTGAAGAACTGTGCCATCGGACAAAGCGTCCATATACACCCATACGGATGCACGCGCATACATTGTAGCCCCACAGGGTGTACTATAAATAGTCAATGAATAAATCGTCTCCAAGTTGGTGCCCTTTGGTTTAAAGATTTGGTTGCCGAAAATGTAGAGCCCATAATATATATCCTAGACTTTATAGATTGTGTCTGAGCTGGGCCATACCGATCATGGATCTTTTTGCCTTGAAAACTCTTAACTATCAAGTGGAGGCCAATTGTTTGTCCGAAGTATGAACACATTTCCAAAAAAACAGGGGCACCCAAAAACATGAGTAAACTAACCACAAATCGTGAGAAGTTGACCCGGGTGGCATCCAAGTCGGCGACTTGTGAAATCAAGTCGGCCACGCATTTCACGTAGGTGCCAAACGTAGTTCAGGTGTGCCTGCTGAGTCCCAGGCATCTGCCTGCAACGCGCATATGCCTCGACAAGTGTCTGTACGTTCCACCGAGAACTCTTGACACAAAAGTCAAATAGTTAGCTTGTTTTGCCACCCAATTAACAACTACTAGCTCCGAAAAACAGATAACACACAGTCTCCCCAGTCATGACTCATCCCACGATAGGGGTTGCACTTTTGGCCCTCCAAGGAATTATTTTTTGACCAGATGACAGCCTCCGTTAAGCTTTTAGAATTCACACTTCCTATTTATAGTGCATCACTTAGTAAATTGTACGTTTTGCAGTGTATTTGTCTTCAGCCTAGCGGGACAAAAACGTTTGTCGGGTCGCACGTTTTTTTTCTTAAGCCAAAAATATATTTTCGTCAAGCTCAGTACGTCAAGAGCCGTACGATGGCATTGCTCTTTCCGTAACAATATTTTCCGGTAGCGCATATAGTCGTAGGCTAGGTAATGTTATATAGAAGGGAGCCAACCCGTTTCTTAACATTTCAGATTTCGACGGGTACAGGGGCTCCTTACGCCAAGAGCCTCACAGTACTTAGACGCTTGTCGTACCTCCTTGTAGCCGGCGTGAAATAATTTTGAAACATCTGCCAACAAAGTGTGATACTTTGACATTTGCCAGCTCCTCATCATAATCACAAATGACACCTTCTAGCTGTCTCAGCCTGGCCATCTCCCTCTTCCTCACATGCCATACAAAAATCAAGACACAAACATACCAGTTAAACGAGTAAAAAAATCAAGGCCTGGCATGCACCAGGCCTGCTCGGTTTACCTGAAGGTTTTCCAGTTCCTCCTCAAGGTCATCGATGACATCTTCTAGCTGGGTCTGCTTGGCCTTTCCGTTCTTCCTCTCCTCCCTCAGTTCTCGGCTAAGGGAATCAACATCCTCCTCCCATTGAGCACTGAATTCCTTCTTGTCCGCAACAGCCCTGAAAATGCGCGAAGTATACACAAAAACGGCGGGAAATATGACGTTTCAAAATATTTCTCTGAAAACAGCCCGGTTTATAGTTTGTTACTGTTCCACTAGAAATAGAAGAATCGAGGGGGGGGGCGGTGTCTCGGGGAATTATCATACGCATCCCACCGTGTACCGGACTTGATACTCACACTTGTGCTTAAACGCAGATGCATCGGCGGGTTAGGGGGGACTCACGCAACCAACATCCCTTCTAGGTTTAGGCACTTACTGAAGATACAGTAGGTATAGGCTGACACGAACGAGCCCTGTTGGTAGTGTTCTGTACAGATATAGAAGGAAGTTGAGGACGGGGGGGAGGGGTGGACGCATGTCCTGCGTGCCCGTGGTCGTGTTGTACGCCGGGACGGACCAAGTCGGGTTTGCTATGGGCCAGGTAGGTTTTGGGTGCACCGAGGATGGGCGCGATGGGAGGCATCATGAAATCCATTTAAGGTTTCCCCGTTAAACGTGAGGGTGGGCGTACTCATGGCATGCCTGAGCGTAGTGGTACGCCCGTACACCGTCGTTTCGTCACAATGCCGGGACGGAGCGTGTCGGAACCTCACCTACCAGACAGACATCGTTCGCTATTATGTTGGAGGGGGGGCGCATTACGAACCAACTTCCTGAACTTAATTCTGCAGAAACCGACCGTTTCTCCGGGTTTAATACAGCGCATACAAGTAGAGCGTTTGGAGGGGGGGTCTATTCATGGAGTCCATGGTTGTAGGGGTATGGGCATAGACGCTCGCGTACATACAATGCTGACACGGGGCACATCGGGTTTTCAATGACCAGGTAGACATTGCTTGTACAAAGGAATCGAACGCCGTGAGATGTTTTTTGAGTACGAGGGGATGAGCTGCATCCTACCTAAAACCACTTACAGGCGGACTTTATCGCATATGGATGACGGCGCAAGATGTGAGTGATTGAGTTTCTGGCGTGGCCGTTCCCGAAGGCAGCAACGCATATCTTATGTTACTGCCTTGTGGGTGCCTCACCATATACACACTACGTGATACGACAGTTCTTCATATGCGAAGTTCGGTTCTTTACCCCGCACGAAACAAGGGACTCGACCGACAGCTACGTGGTGACCGCCTAAAACACCGTGCCTTGGTTACCTACCCACGCCGTGATTAGCACGTTCTACAGCTCCGTCGCCAGCCGACGGCCACCCAACCAACAAAAAAAAGTGTATACCATTCCATATCAGGGGGGTATACAGGGGAGGGGAGGCGGGGGTAAGCATCCTTCTCTAGCTGTGCCATGAAATACTTTTCATCAAAACCAGGCAAGTTGTCAGGCTTTTCGTCCAGAACCTCGTGACATCGACATATTTCCACTACGCACTAAATTCCTTTTTTTGAAGCGGGCCTTTTGGTGTTGATTAATACAGATACTTATGGAAGAATGCGGAGGGCCTCGGATATTTTACCCCTACCTTACCTTGGGCTTCATAGTGTTTTGTCCAAAGCAAGCCTCCTAATGATAGTCTCCACGTATGAGTTTCGGGGGGGCTTCTAGAAATCAACATGTCCCTATTGTGTGGTAGAGTACACATATTGCGTAAGAACACTCGCGTTTGCAGTGTTTTGTACAGAAACATATTGGTAAGATCATTGCCGTGCGCATGTAAGATTTGCTGTCGGTCAGTGATCGTGCAGGGTTCTGATGGTGGCTGCCTTCTTGGACGTACACAGGCCATCCCCAACATATTTATATCGCCGTGGAAGGAACGCGGGCGCGAGATGGCAGACGATCACTGCGATTGCCAAAACCCTACATGCGTAAAATATCAATGACTTCAAGTACACACCGGGGGACGTGAACTAATACACCAGTGACCACAGCTTAACGGGCGAAATCTGACTATTTCCATAGGAATGTGACTCTGAATATTCCGAGAAGCCCTCGTTACAATCGTACACAAACAAAAGAAAAAAACAGATTCGAGGAGGCTTAGGATATGAACTCCACGTCACGGCGCACCGATATCGATCGTGTACAAATATGTGAGACAGGTGGGCAGAGGATTGAGGAATGCGTACTTTAATTATTGCTTGCAGCCGTCATTGGGCCATTTGTCACGCGTCCCTTTCGGGGTGGAGCCGTAAAACCATTGATTCACGCATACCCACGTACGTTACCGGGACGGAGCGCGTCGGGTTTTCACCGACCAGGCAGACATTGCTTGTACCACGCGCAAAGCTCCCTGGGCTCTTCAGCAGAGAGTCGAGGGTAGCGTAAGCTGCATCGTACTGAGGGCCGCTTGTACGGCGGACTGCATATGGATTACAGCGTCCATGAGCTAATATAGTTCCCGGTGTGGCCCCTCCCAGGGAAAGCAATGGGGTAACGTAGCTGCATGCTGGATGTCTCACCATGAACACCACATGGTCCGTGATATGACAATTCTCTCTTGAGCGGAGTGAAATATGTCCAACGCGCCCACAATATCTACTTCAATCGCCAGCTGTGACCGACCATCAACCAACCAAAAAAACAAAAACAATATCCTGGTGGACTAGCTCACATGATGGACGGCATTCTTTCATGTGTAGTTGGCAACCGACGCTAACTCAACCTCTACACCTGGTATAATACATTGGGGGGAGAGGGTGTTCGTGTACCTCGTGGCCTTAGCCGTGCGTCTCTAGACTGTCGCATCCCGAAGTTGCCTGGGCAGATCCTGTCGGGTTTCTGTAGACGGGGTGCAAACTCGACTCTAGCTGTGTCGCTGTTTGTTACCCAGCTCCTTCTCCCGCCCGTCGAAACGATCGAGTTGGTATCAGCATAGAGGATCTACGCTATGTTCTACTAAACCTACATCTGCATCTAGAAGGTACGCATCGCTGACTCGACAATCTAAAAACAAAACATTTCTACTTGTTCATACGTCGAACTATAACTTCGCCAAGAAACTGTGGTTCGTGACTGCCACAGTATGTAGTTCATGGTTCAGATGATCTATAGTCGCTCATGACTTCCACCCGCTGGATAGAGAGATGTCCTAGAGGGTCTCACCGGTCTGCATCATCCTCCGCTTCTACCCGGGCTCTGTGACTCTCGGCTAGCTGCATCCTGTGCCCCTCATTGAGATCGTCGAGATCGCGCTCTAGCCGTCTCACGCTCTTTTCCTCCTCTGCACACCAACATCAGCCACCAGCATTCGGGGAGGCATCGGAAGAAGAAGGAGGGGCGACGAAGGGCGTTTTCAGTTGCAAAATGTAGGTAGGTAGGAGAAATAAGGCTGGACGGGGGAGGGGGGGGGGGGCTGACGGGCTGTTGATAGGAGAAAGGAGAGCGAGGAGGGGGTAAGGCGTAGATGGCGAGCACTCGTTTGTTGCTTGCCTTCGTCATTCCGACTGACCAGACATCCCTTTCAAGATAGAGCACAGCTCCTACTCCTCATAGATTGACTGCTAACACATGGACGCCCACAAAGCTTTTCCTACATGTATTACGTACAACTGCTTTACTTATTACCTGGTATATACCCTTGATGTCTGGCTTTGTGGCCGCTGTCTGTTCCTGGCATAGCGATCTTTTCGCCGCTATTTATCTAGTGCAAATTACTCGCCTCTGGCACACTCGCCTACTTTCATCCCTTACAACATACCCCGTAAATTGGTGAATTTTTACACTCCCCCACATTGGCGATTTCTGCTTTCTCCTTAGCAATACCCGCAACAACAGCGAATATTGTTCCTCCTCCCGACTCCTGGTATTCCCCGGTACTGTTTATTCTTTTTGAAGGTCCAGGGCACGAAAGTTCCCCAGTTTCAGCCTTTTCGCAAAGACCCTTGGCTCGTGTATAATGCGCTCTTCTTGTAGTCTCTCTTATAAACCTTCGGTGTCTCTCCCAGAACGTTTTTCCCTTCCCCTTTTCGAGCGTAGCTAACCTTCACGAAAACTTTACCCCTGCCTTCGCTTCTTTCTTGTGCCACCCGATCTATCCGTGCCTCCCCTTGCATGATTCATCGACTGCGTCATTGCACCTACTCCATCTCTCGCGTGTAGGCTTTTATCTGATTAAAACTTACATATACTACCTCTTGTTTCGCATTTTCCTTCCCATCTATTCCCATTTCGACTTTTGAAATTCCAATTTATTTCGGGTCGGTACATTCCCAGCGCTGTGCTTACGACCCTCATCCGTTGTAGTACCTCGGCATCTTACACGTTTGAAACTGTTGCCGTCTTTACTGGCTCCACCTGGTTGACGTCCTTCGCGTTCTCTTTCCAAACTTCTACTACATGTTCCATATTGAGTACAATCCCATTAAACATAATGCATACAAGGAAAATGGATATCCTCGCGCGTGTTCAACTATGTGTGCATCCCCACAACAGTCTGTTCGAATTCTCCAGGCCCATGCACGTATATCCGCGATCGGTAATTCAGACTGTTCCCACCTATGTACGAATATTTAAGGTTTACATTTATACTCCTGACATACAATACACACGCGCTGTTGAACGTTCGCCGCCGCTCGTCATTTCTAGTCAACAAAAAAGCCTTCTCCCCTGAGTATTGCGATTGGATGGGTGATTTCGATATCCCCGATACATAATCCTCAATCATCCATCAAGACACCGCATCTCCCCCCACTATGAGTCCTTATCTTGCTGATTCAAGAAAACATGTCACAAAAACATACCGCTGCCAACCGACCCCAATCCATTTCTAAAAAAAAAACAGCGAGGCACCTATTTGCAATGCGAGGGGGGATACATCAGGCAACCGGGTTAAAAGTCGGATTCGAAGGAGAGGTGGAACGGGGAAGGGGAGGCAATCGGCGTGTAGGCGCTGGATGAGATAGGGAGAGGGGGGGAGGGGTAGGAGAGGTAGGGGGGGGGGGGGGGGGGGGTTGAAGGGGAAGTAGGTGGGCGGGACGTCTTGGGTGTACCGTGCTGATCAACGGGGCGGCGCTAGTGTTTGGGGTTGTTGGAAACAAGAGACGAGGAAAGGGAGGGGAGGCAAAAGGGCTGGCGACGGGCGTGGCGAGGATGCGTGTGGGATGATGCTCCAGTGGGGGTAGCGAGGAAGACAAATCTTTGGAGTAGACAAGGGGATGGGGTGGGGTGGCGTTGGGGTTGAAAATAGGTTTGACGTACCTGTCAGGCGTGTTTCTGCCGCCTCTGCTGCTGCTTCCGCCGCTAGCAGCCTGGTTCTGAGCCTCACGTTTTCGGCCCTGAGCCCCTGCATCACCCTCGTCACGCCCGCCTCGCGGAGCGCTCTCTCCTCCTCCCTCAGCTTGGCCTCTTGATCCTTCTCGCCGGCCGATCTTGCCGAAGTATTGTCTGTCACGCCCGGAACGACGACCGTCGTCGACGCCATGGTGAACGCTGATTGGTCGGAAAGTTGAACCGCATTTTCCGAGACGTCCGAAGCAGCTCCGGTGGTCACCAGGGCATCCTCTATCTCGCCAGATAACTTCGGCGCGTCTTCGGTGACCTCTGAAACTAAAACCGTCGCCGGCGTCGCCGACTCCTCCTTGTCGTCGACGCTTAACCCAGCCGTTTTTATCGTCGTGCCTGTAGCCGTGCTCTCCTGGCTTCCCCTAAGGGTTTCTATCTGTGATATCAGCTCGGCGTTAGACTTACGGAGGAACAAAATCTCGTGCTCCCCGGTTTCTGTTCCTTTTTCTCGCTCTTTCTCTTCCGCGTTGTCCGTTCCCGCCCTTCGTATCTCCGTCGCTTCTCCTTGTGCTGCGGCCGATGCCGCTGAGGTTTCTAAGATACTGGCGTTCTCGCGACGAAGTTCTAACACTCTCGCGCGATTTTTCGTGACCTGCGGATCCAGGGACGAGACCGGGAAGATGAGATTCGCGCCGGAAAGACAATGTGCAACTGCGAGAAAGAGCGAGAGTAAATGGGGTGGGACAAGCACTGCATAAATTGGATATCTGGGAGCGAAACTGCGAGAACAAAACAGTTTCCCGTACACGGGAGGAATGCATTTTTTCAGGACAGTGGACGTACGTTTACGTTTTATATAATAATGGAACCACACCAGGACAGAACACAACGTCCCCTTTTATGAATGTGTATCCATATGGTAGGCATACGCCCGTTGTAGGACCTTCTAAAAGCGACCAGAAACAACCACCTTCGGGATCATGCCAAGAAGCCAGTAACATTGTGCGGCCGTACAGGCACCTCCATGGTCGGCCAATGTCGTACATCAGCTCGTGGTGACCTTCGGAAACATTCCCATTACAAAATAATCCATAGCCCAGGCGGCTCCGCGTGGATAATAATGCACTAAATCAAAGTTACTTGAATTTGACAGGATTTCCCCCTGAAGTTCATGGCGTTCCAACAGAATTGGAACTCCACGTTGGCTGCCACGCCTCTTCGATGTCAAAAATGCTGGACGCCACGACCGCACGAGGGCTCCACGTTTTTTGCGCCATGTCCGACACGACAAACCAGAACTACCACAACTCACTTCCCCCGGGTTATTACGTATGACACACGAGAACGATGTACTGACGGGGGCAAATGTTCCCCGTCACCTATGTACACCATCCCTCACCGAAACACTGTATTAGTAGGAGTAACGTTTCCGGTGTTACATCGTATTGGAACTCATGTGGCGACGAAAACAAATGGACCCACCTCCCCCTGGAGAAGCACGGAGCGGCTGCGAAAACGCTCTCCATCCGCCACGGCCGACGCCTCTCTTTCTAGTAAACCCCTTCGCTCTCTCATGTGGGCAGTTTCTGCTCGTGTCAATTCCCGCTCCATCTCGGCCAGGCTGGCTTCCAGTTTGACCATCTCGGAAGTGTACCTGTAGCCTCGACAGAACGGAGAGAACACCAGAAAGATTTCACCAAACGGATCATGTTCCATCTGACCTACAGTAGATTTTTTAGATCGTGGTCTAGTTGACGTTAACAAAGCTACTGCTGCTGCGCATGTGCATCGCATCGGAGATGCAGGTGCTCCCAGGAAAATTAGAGTGGAGACTTAATAGGCGCAGCACAGGTTTTTATGGCGCCACCGGCCGAGTGTGCACTCCCTGGCATACGGCATAGTTGCTGGCAAGATGGGAGTTTCAACTGTTGAAGCGACAACGTGACACAAACCGAAAACATAACATTGGGACCGTTTTTTGGGGGTTCCCGTTTCGGGTGACGCCTCCATCGCCTATACAGAACCCCCGACGAAGTCAGGTGCGCGGTACGACCTACAAAAACACAGCACAAAGCAGCAGAGTACGCATGCCATAGACATGGCAGAAGCAAGTGGTGGCACCCCTGTTTCAACAGCAAGCAGCCAGCAAACTCGGCATACAACCGGCCCTATTCGATTTTCGCGGAGCACAAATAACCTCTTAGAAGTGCAGCATGACCGGGAGAATATATAGCAGGAGAAACCAAGGCCGGTCAACAATGATCCTACAGATGAAACACATAACCCAAAATCAATTCGATCGCTGATAGTCCGATTCCCGTTTCATCTCCGAACGGATACACACAAAAAAAGCAACGCGGCACGAACAGCGATATATTGCACGAGATAAAGGCCGAGGGGCGAGCTGGCCAGCCCGGCATTCGAGGGCATGGTTGCCGGTGCGGAACATAGCACATTTTGCAGACATGCATAGGAGGTGGGGGCGGATACAGATGATACAGGTCGTGCCTGATCGCAGAACAGTGTGTACACAAACGGCACTAGTGCTACGAAATGGCCGTACCTATGGTCGATCACTGACGCCGATACCTTCACCGGTTGTTGAGGTTCTCTGGAGCGGCCCCGTGAAACGATTTGTACGTAAGTGAAATACTCAACATCATGCTCCGTATAAACTTGGACACATGATGCAGGCCCGTAAAAAATATCCCCGGTTCGTGTGATTTTTGCAGAGGATACGACTTGTCCAGATACCAGCAGCGACAGCGGAGGTGATGGTAGCGATGCTCGTGGTAACGCTATAGGGGGGAGACAGTGGCAATGCGGGCGGCAACTGCAGTGGTTATAGTAGTGGGCCTACTGGTAACGGGAATGGCAACCGCAATGACAACCCAGTGGGGAATTTTACCGGTAATCGAAGCTGTAAAAGAAGGGGCAATGTCACCAGTAACGGTCGGGATATGGCACCAGTAATGGTAGCGGTCATCGTATTTATACAGGCTACAGCGATACTGTTGACGGCGCGGTTGACAGCACTGGTTGTGATAGTGGTAGCAGTTATAGTGCCGGTACTGGGCGCGGTCAATTTTGACGCGACGGTAGCGATTGTGGTAATGGATATGGTCATTAGGATGATAACCGTGGCGTTGATACGGTTGTGATGGTAATAGGGATGGTGTTGGTAACGAAACTGATGAGGATGATGTTACGGCGACACCGGGAAAGATGACCCTGAAGATTGAGGTGATGGAAGCGGTGACGGCGACAATGGTAGTAACGGTGAAGCTAGTATTGATGGCACTTTTGAAAGTACTCACCACGTACTACAGGGAGTATAATCTATGGGTACGTACTCGTCGGAAGAGGAAACACACGCACAGGTATGTATACCACTAACGTCTACGATGAGGTATTGGGAGGTCGAGTGCCCTACCTGGACCGTAAGCTGTCAGCGTAGACGTTAAGGTCCGACAGAGCCTTCTGATTGGCCAAAAGGTCACCCCTCAGGGTGTCTCCCTCCTTCTGGCTGACGGCAAGTTCCTGAAAAAGTCCGGCGTACACGAGAGAAAACACAGTCGCCGATAACCTCGAGAGAACAAATGAAAAATAAACGTACACGGTGAATACCAACAAAAACCGAATCGTGCTGTGTACCACAACGCAACACTGGTGACCGAATGACCAAATACTTGCATGGTGTAGCTGAACCAAGCAGTTGCGCGAACAAAGCGGAAAACAAGAAAACCAAGCAGGGACTGGCGATGGCCGCTCAGAAATGTTTGGTTTATGGGGCGTGCTACAATAGAGGTATCACTTTCTGGTCGCAATGTTTCCGAGTGATGGGATTCCGTACCCGTTTGGGTAGAACTGCAGTCCTGCTTCGGGGGCAAATTACTCAGAATTTGACTGGTTTGCCCACCAATTAAGGCGAGGGCCGTTGAAAAGGGATAACTGAAGAACTACCGATTAATATATGCCTTATCATTGGAAACCCCATTCGTATCGTCCAGTATCAACAGCATTGTTCATCAAATGAAGCGAACCTTTTTCTGGTCAAAGTGAGCGATGGGGTTAGGTATGTGGACCTCGTTACGGGGAGGAGCCTCACGAAATACAGTAGCATCCGTGCCGTAGCATGCGCTCCCTGCTGGCACGCTCTTTGTGCCCGTCTCCTTGTAGTGTGTATCACTCACCTGGGCCAGGGTCTTCTCCCTCTTCCGAAGGGCCTCGCATTCTCCCCTTGCTTCCTTCAGCATCGCGCCAAGTTCGCTTTGTATTCCAAGTTTCCACATGACACAGGAAAGGAAAATGACCCAAGAAAGACGAACGACACAGGAATGGCAGAAGGGACAACAAAAAACGTAATAAGGAATCATAAATATAATCATGGCAAATCCCAAAACATAAGAGTGGATAAAATGAGCAATTACGGACCTGAAGGGAAAAAAGAGAGCTGAAAGGGGGGCTTCTTGCTACCTCGACCGTTGGAAAACGTCAAGGGTTTTCTGGTGCTGAGAAACACCTTCTCTAACCGCGTGCCCTCGCCTTAAAGGGAAATTTACCTTTAAAACGTTCGAGTTAGTGGTGAAAAATCCTTTCCCGCCGTCCTCAAAGCTATTATGGAAAGAGTCAGTCAGTCAGGACCGATCACACCTAAATGGCATGACAGCATGAACGTTGATAATCTCGGGGGCCCATCATTGAAAAAACATATCTCCCACTGGGACAGGTGATCATCAGCGCGTGAACTAAACTTTCTCCGTTTCATGACCCTTAACCTGCGCTAAGCGCTAAACAAAAACATGTTGTGGTAATTCAGAAGTATCCAAGTAGGCAACAACAACAAAAACAAATATGAACATTAACGCCAAATCCCACGAAACCTGAAGATCAGCCTGAACATGTGCCCCAACATCAAGTCTAATATCAAAGTCGGAATCGAAACCGAACATTACTTGAACCTCAAGGTCAAAATCACAAGTCAAGAAAGACATGCACAAAACATCAAATCCAACACAGCCTAGAGCACACAGCATAGAGCGTCTCTCACCGTAGCTTTGATTGCCCTCTTCCGCCGGTCAAAATGCGCAGCTCCTTCACATCCAGCTCGCGCTCCTTGAGTCTCTGACGCAGACCAGATATTTGTCCCTACTCTCGCACCAACACGAGTAGGGGAAGGCATGTCGTACGGAGTACACATAGGTTTAAAGTGTGGGTGAGCGAGGCGACAGGCAGTTGGGAGGGTGAAAGGGGGACGCAAGGTATGCTTCGGGAGAGGGAAGGAGAGTCGGGGAGATTGAGGGGGCCCGAAAGAAGGGGGGGGGAAGATGGACAAGGGTAGACAGGAGAGAGAGAAACAACATAGACCAGACGGGACACAAAAAAAAAGAAGCACGGGGTATAAGGTGGAAGGAGGACGAAAGGAGAGGGGTGTACTCGTATCACGAATGGCCATATCACAACCGTTAATAGGACATGAAGATTCACCTCGGGTACATGTCCCCCGTGGAGAATCGCCGGAATAATGGCGGCCTCGTTGTGGCAACACACACACAAAAACAAAAGAGTCGCACGTCTTTTGGCGAACTGCGGGGTTGCACTTTTCGGCCCAAAGCTTTCTTACCGATTGAGTTCTACAAGTGAGGAACCAGCAGTTGGGATAAACATTTTACTGGTGTATTCGTTTTAGGGCTAGCGAAAAGGAGTGCCAGTCGGGTGGTGCGGACAAAATTCTTCCAAGTATTGTATCGGGTGAGATACTGAGCTCCAAATGTGAGGAGCTGAAGAACGTCTGGTGCACCCTACGGTGGGATGGCGCGCCCATCGAATAAGAACACGGCGGAAATATGGGCATCGAATAAGAACACAACAGTTTCTTACCTATCGAACGACCGAACAAAATACGAAACACGACAGTCTTGCTTGCGATCATGAACCATACGGTTGTGTGCCTCGTCGTCGATCAGGCGTCACATCTGTCATGACGCGTTTTTCTTCATGCCGCGTCCCAGAAACTAATGACATTTCTCTGTCGCGCACCTGCAGTAGTAAAGATCGTATCTTGTACATGTCCCTCTTGCGGCCACGCTCTTGCGCATTCCCTTTCACTGCCGCCTTCTCCTCCTCCCCGCCCCCCCCCCCTCCCGCCCCCGCCTCTCCCCCTCCTCGAATTCCGCTACAGACATCGGGTCACCAAGAACCAGAGCCTGTCAACATGAACGTCAATACGAACATCACCAACAAGATATACGAATGTGGACGGAATGTTACCACCGTAAACACAAAGATTGATATTGGTACGCATGTGAAGATGCAAACGGGTACCATAAAACGAGAGAGGGAATATGACCTCCCGTTGACAGCTCTGGTAATATTGCACTCGGCCTCGCAACAAAAACATCAATGCATGAATCAGTAACAATCTGAAAAAATGAATGCCCGATACGAAAAGCAAGTACCTGGTAGCACGTAGTGAAACTACCCGAACGAAACGCCAAACGAACTACGGTAATTTCCCGGTGGTAAAAAAAACGCGTGCAACAAAACAAAATCACAAAACACGAAATATTAGCATAAGATGTTACATCGAGATACTCTCATATATCGGCATCAACATCGATACACATAAACATTGACGCCATCATCAACCATAAACCACCCGCAACATCACCAACAACACCAACACCACGACCTTAATATGTTACATCAACGTCAATGTCAATGTCATAGGCATCGCAAAGACCACACCCTCACCTCAGGCAGTGCCTGCCCATCTCCGTCCACGTCTTCGCACTCCCCTTCTTCCCCACCATCCCCAGAAGGGACGTTTCTATCCACAAAACCACCCGGTTCCCCCGATAAACGTCCCTTTGACCCCCTCGAAATGTTTTTTGTCGCGTCGAAACCGTCTGTGCCCGCACCAGGAACGCCTATATTCTCCACAAAGCTACCCTGAATCCCATCAACACTGATCTTGGCCTTGTCGAGGTCGCCGTTCGTTGCCTGTGGACCTCCACCGTCCCTTCCCGCGACACCGCCACCAACGCCTGCGCTAAGACCATCAACACCAACACCGGATGCACCAATACCAAAGTCAACACCATCAGCACCCCCAGCACGGCGTTTACTGGCTATGCCCGAGCTTGCTTGATTTATTCTGGTTTTGTCCATACTCGCTTGATCTGAACTAGATTCATCCACGCTGGAGTTGCTAGTCCCGGCGTCGTCCCCGCTGGTTTTTCCAGAGCTTGCTTCGTCCGAGTTGCGCTTGTCGGCCTCATTTTGGTCTGAACTAGGGGTGAGGGAAAAGGAAGGTGCGATAGCATTCCACAGCGTTGATATTGTGAACTCCGCTGCTTGAGTCTTGTCTGTTGCGACGGCGTATTTTGTAGGGGGTGGCTGGCCAGCCCCGTTGAGCCTGGAGATACGAAAAAAAAGAGGAGTTTGGGGTAACGTAACAGACGATGTAGGCGGTAATAAAAAAAACGGTCGTATTAGCAACAGCAGTAGAGGTAGCAGTATTAGAAGCATTAGCAGTAGGAGTAGTGCAGTAGCAGTATCAACTACAAGCAAGAAAGCAGACGTGTTTGTTGGGTCTCATCTGCCACAGAGTACAAGAATATCACCTTTTTTTCCCATCGTCCTCGCCAAAATCGGCCAGTTCCGATTCTAGTTCCGACCCCGATCTCGATCCCGAAGACCTCAGCCTCTCGAGCCCTTGGCAGCGTCGTTCCAACAACGAGGACGAACACAATACATCCACAGTCAGTAGCCCCCTCCCGCCGCCTCCTCTCCCATGGCTTACCGCCCCCGCTATAACCGCTGCCCCCCTTGCTCGACCTCCTCCTTGTTCCTCCCCCTTTACCCCCCTGACCTTCGCTCCCCTCCCCACTTGCATCGCAGCCAACAATATCAAGCTCGTTCTTTGTACTCTCCCCCCTCCTCTTCTTCCGCTCACCCCCACTCCTTTCCTTCCCACGCCCACCCCTGTTCCACCTGCTCCTCCCCGTGCCTTCCTCAGACGCAGGTCCGGGAGGCGACAACAACTGCTTCTACCACCACCACCACCACTAACACCACCACCGCCGCCCCCCTCCCCCACCCATACTGGCGGAGAGAGGAAAGCGGAGGCGCGATGCAAGGGCTGTTCAAGCGGCGAGTAGAAAAACGACATCAGGACAGCCGCCAGCCTCGTCTGCTGCCGTGGCCTCCGCATTCTGCCGCTCCCCTCCGATGACCTATTTTTCGGACTGTCCTCCTCCCGACCAATCTCCGATGCGGTGCTATGTAGCGGTTTCGACTGCAAGCTCAAAAATCAGCCCCGGAGTCCGATTTGGAAAAACAAAAACCCGGGATCCGACTCGGAAAGATGCGGACCAAAATCCCAATCGATAGAATCCGATTCGTTTTCGGACAGCGGGGCCGACTTCGGCCCCACTTCTGCCTCAACTGTTGACTCGGTGTCTAGTTCTGCTCCTGAATCTGATTCGGTTTCCGACCGCCGCTCCGACCAAGTAATCGATCGGACGTGGCAGGGACCTGAGGCAGGAGGATTTCAAATAAAGAGAGCTGTGAGTCGACACAAACATCACCGCAATAGTTGCTAGTCGGGCAAATAGGCAGTTGTTACGCAGAGATACCGGCTACCCAACTAACTATTTGTCGCTAAAAGTTGCCTTGATTTGCCGGCTGCTTTATGGTTGTCTGGCGAAACGAGCGAACAAAAAAAAACGAAGTTGACCTGTGGCCTCGCGCTATTTGATTGCATTTCTTACACAAAAATACGGCAACAGGCGGAGAGGTCATGCGCCTTCGAAGGCACTAGCATGAGCACCGGCGCCATCGATGGCATTGGGTTATCATGCGCGATGCGTTGCTGTAGGGACGTCTCGGTTCTCTGTCCTTCACTGCGCGAGTGACCTCACTGGGAATGCGTACCTCGTAGCAAACATGCCTTCTGATAATAGCGAACACAATAAGACGGATAGTTGACACCGCCTGAACTACTGTAGCTATACCGCTATCTGGCGACTTTTAAATATCCGACTCGCCACTCTACAATATTGGGTTTTCAAACTTGCAAAAAGGATTACTGGATGCGGAACACCCGGATTCGTGTATAGGGCGGGGGGGAGGGCTTCGCCTGATACATCTCCACAAGTAGACTGGCTGGAGGTGGCTTCCTGAGCCGACTTGCCGACTAATGCAAGATAGTTGGCTAACTGCATCGGCCAGCTAACAGCAAGTTATTAGTCGTGACGGCCGACACAAAGGTGTGGGTTATGCGGGATGGCTCTTGTTCATCCGTTTAATCGGTGCGCAGGTTAACTCCGATGGGAGTTGAAGGGGGGCCAAGTGCACACATGCGTGATCTGATCTGCAACCAAGGTTTTCTCCTCCATACGTATTGGTGATCTGATCTGCAACCTTGCTCATATTTTCCCTGCAGACCATCTAGTAATAGTTTCCTAGGCAAGTGATTCGTTGTTTGCACCGCCTCTTTCTCAGTGTAGTCAGCTTGTTTCAATTCGATGTCCTGGCTTGCTAAGTTTTACCGCTCGCCAATGATAGGAACCTGCCTTCAGACTCTGGGGTGGCCTATGACGATGAGTCACTGTACGCGCACGCGAAAGTCACCACCGCTAGTGACACCTCAAACAGCATCAAAACAAAATACAAAAGCAACAACCACATCACGTTCTTCTATGTTCGTCCAACTTTTGAATGAGTTCATGTTTTTCGAGTCGAAATCCCGGCTTGGCGTGATGTAAACCTCAACTAAAGCCACGCGCGAGTATTTCATTATGTGTCGTTTCGTATGAGAATACGGGGACCACCGGCCATCTATAGTTCTACCGTAGTACCCGCACTAGGCGAGTAGTTGTGTATACGATTATAGTTATGTCGAGGCCAGTCAGTTCGCCCTGAAGCCGTTCTCGCTCTTTATAGCGTGCCTTCTAAGGGTACAGCGACTGTAGCCATTGTCGCGAGTCGTAGACACGATATGGGCCTTACGCACGAAACAAACACCGAAGTGCGGGTAGCATCGTTTAGGAGCTGCCGGTGTCGAGAACGTCAGGCAATGCCACCATGCTCCCCGATGAAGCTTCAAAGATAAAGGGCGGTCCGTTGGCTGGACATTACGGAGACAGTTACAAAGTGGGCGCCATGGGAAAAAAAAAACGCCTGGACGGCGTAACTTAGTACCGGTACTTACGAAACAACAAGACTTCGGGCCAAACCCAAATTCAAAGTACAACGATACATATCTCATTCAAAATAAACCGCACGCAAAAACGGGAGGGCCGAGTCAACGACTTGATAGTGAGCAACTTCTAGTGAATCAACTGCCAGACCTTCTTAGAGGGGTTCAAACTGCTGAATTTTGCGCCTCCAACTTGTCGGGGCGGTCTCGTCTGTCACGTACCAGGCATACAATAGAGATATAGATATGTCCTCGGAGGGGTCAGTTGGTCCCCGATAAGCCCTTCTGAAGGATGATACCGATGTGTTGTGCTCCCGGTAGGATCTCTGAAAACAAGACGCTCGTGTACAGCAAACACGCGAGCGCACCGTAGTTGTAGTACCCCAACAAATGGTGAATGAGCGCCTTCACCTGGGGAGTTACATCCCTCACACAACCACCAAGTCTGTGGCTATTGTGATCTGTAGCAGGCCTGATATGTTTGCTATGAGCTACGAAATACGGCGGGGGAAGGGGGGGGTGGGGGAGCAACGTATGCAACGGTAACAACTTACCAGGTATTGGATAGTGTGAGAGTTGCAGTGGTTAAGAAGCCCTATCAAAATACTATGGGCGAAAAGACCCACCGGTACCATACCACGGCTCCAAAAGGGGATGCATACGGGCATAGTCTACTGGTCTACTGCTGATATGGGTGGATGGACCTACTGCTGCTGTTGCTGCTAAAGTGTTGTACGAGTCCAAACATGTTACGTCATTTCCTGCTATCGATAATACACGAGACAAAAAAGTGTACTGCCGCTGTTACAGCTGCTGTCGCTGCTGCCGCTGAAACTAGCATGCTATAAAATGCCGTAAACGCCATCCTTCTGCTGTGTTGTAGCATACTACGCGTGCTACAAGACAAGCAAGACAAATTCTGACCGGTTTCACACTAGGCGGGTCGCTTTTGAGTCCCACAGTATCAGCCGACTAGAACCACTCGACCGAGTCACCGCCTTATTTCCTGCCAGCCGTAAGTCTCGATCCATCATGTTTCCCGCAACTAAAACCACCACGGGTTTCTTCCCTACTCTGCGACAACGTTTTATATCTGCGTCAAGTTGTGAGCGAGGCACGGAGGAGCGACCCAGCCCAGTGGCATGAACGAGGCTGCGAAAATTCGTGTACCCCTTCCACCGTGACACCAGTTATCTCAGAAGATGGGTTTAGTAGGGTATACACCCTGGAAAGCACCCTGTCACGCTTAGTATACCACACTGTGCACAATTGACATGGGCCTACTGCTGTATGTCGACAGGTTTAATTTCAGTTGGCGGGCTATTGCCGCTCTATATTGATTGTTGGAATTGGATTCTACCACTTACATAGTTGTAAATACATTTCTCATGTAGATCAAGCAGCGATTCTGCGGTTACACCTCGTGAAACGCCTCGGTATTGTCGGCTATACCACGCACGCGACGGTCACGAGTCGGTGCCACATGAAATGGAGGGCTCAACGGGTTATGTCAGCCATGCTCCTTACTCTATCCATGGGGCAAGCAGGGGCTGGAACGTTCTGAATTGCGAGACCATGTTACAGACAGAATACCGGCACCGAATAAAAAAAAAAATAGAGACACGCCAGGTATCACCTCAATGCCAGGGAACATATTACTTGTATACCCCCCTCCGGCACTGTTGCCGGGAATGACTACCTACCGTTTATCGACACTATCCCAAACACTGCGTACTACAAAGCTGTGGCAACTGACAAGAGCCTATCACAACCACAAGTGTCCGGTATACCCCACAAAAAAACACACTCTTAGGAATTCGAAACGCTACTGCTACTGCTCCTGTTGCTGCTGTTGCAGGATAAACTAAGGGTAAAAATACTACGGTGCATAGGGCTCTTTGCGTCCTTGACAATACGTGCGTGGCATCTAGCAGCTTTGATAGGCTACTACTGCTGTTGTTGTATATCATTCTGTACCAAAACATTAAGATCAGTTACAAATATATGTACATCTGGTATATACATTCGATCAAACCTGCCCTCATGCTTGAGGACAGATTGTTACCTGGTACTTGATGCTCCATAAATAGTGCTCCATGGTCGATACTCAACAAGTAGGCACTGGATACCTGGCAAACAGTAAGCAAGTATATATTGCTACTGTAGTCTTCTTCGTACGCCGGCAAGAGAAAAGCGCCTACCGCTACTGCTGCTGGAGCCTCTGTGTATTCATGCTGTTGCGTTGTACCGACCGTCTTGATATTTTTCATGTATACCAACGTAGTGGCAGGAACGAGGGTTGGGGACTGCTTGCTACAGCTGCCGTTGTTGTGGTTTATGTCATCTGTATATCTTGAATACTGCTGTAGATACACGACAGTCTGGTATACGTAAATGTTTCATAGTGTTGTATCCTACTACATGTGGTACGATAAAAGAGTGGTTACAGCTACTGCTACAGATATTCGTGATACTGTATATTCTGTAAGTGCATGCCGTTGTGATGTACGAGGTATACACCGCTGATGCTGCGTCTATGGGCATTTAGGGTGTATAGGGAGTGCCGGTTGGAGACAAATTACTGAAAGGAGTTCCACGTTTCGATGTTTGCGTTTCTAATAACATCTAGAGTGGTGAACAGGAGCGCCGATAACAAACGACATATTGCACAATGTACAAAAGCGCTGAAACCTTACCTAGAGAAGCCCTCGGAATTGATACCACCACTTCTCCGGTGGCGGGTCGGTACATGTAGTACGAAAGATGGAATAGTAACACAATACTTAGCTTCTACTTTGCTGCTTCAGAGGTTGTCGCATGCTTCGTGGCATACTCCCGCTGACGTACTGCCCGAATGCCACTATGCAGGCGTTTGCTCGGGATTGTTCAAAAACCTACAGCTAAAGTCACCGGAGGTACTGCCACTCCTGCAGCAGTTGGTACCATTCGTCGTACTACTTACCTCGTTCGGTAACTAACGAAATTAACGGATTGGGTTGCTTATTGAATATATTGATAGTTTCCTTGCTGGTTAATCGTGCCTCTTCGCATATTTGGTTTGTATGGCGTTATGTAGGCAATACAAAACATAACTATATGACTTCCAAGACAGGCTAAAAGGAGACTATTAATAGCAGACAAAAACCTAAAAAAGAAGATGAAGCGAAGCAAAAACAAAACAAAACAAAACAAAAACAGAAGCAGATAGCAAAACGCAAAAAAGGCAAAACAGACCAGGCTAACAGAGACACAAAGAGGTACACACGGGAACGAGAGAAAGATGAGAAAAAGAAGGGACAACAAAAGCGGTAATCACGGGCGGGGGGGAAAGAAAATACGAAAGGCAGGCACTGGAGAATACAGACACGCAAAGTTGCCCAAATGGCACCATGCTAGTTACTTGGGTCTCAAAGAAGGGAGTGCATCATGACGATGATGGCCATAACCAGGCTTCCGTCTGTTGGGCAGACCGCCTCCCCCCCCCCCCCCCCCCCCCATTTCCCCTCATCTCCCTTTCGCCCCCCCCCTCTTCCCTGCCATTCTGTGCACTCGCGTTGGCGTCAACGGCTGTGGTCGTGGTTGCAACTATTCTATGCAGTTCTGCCGATGCCTCCTTCTAATCTGCATGCCGCATGAAGGCCTCCGCCCCTTCCTCGAACCGTCGGAAACACGTATATTGTTGTTGAATCGAGTTTACAATGAGCATGCTAAAGCCTAAACCCGTTCATTTCGTGGCCTTAAGTATACCATACTGAGACACACACCGCAAAAACAGAACACTAAGACAGTCTACAGTTTGACTGTGCTACAAATAAGTAAGGTCTTTCGTTAGCAAGACGGCAGAGGATGATAAGTTGGCCTTTTTCATGGAAGGCAAAATACCGAATATCATTAAACCTAAACGGGAACATTTTTTTAAAAGGGCAACAGAGCGGCCTCGAGCAAGCTGACGCTCTGTTAGGTTCCGGCAAGGAGTTGCAAATTCCACGACCATTCACAATATTATAGAATATACCGCACATACATCACAGCCAGCAGCAGCATGCGCCGAGCCGTCTGCACACGGTCGTACGCAAGCCCACACCCACCCGGCCCGACGCCCGAACTCTCGCACCAATGTCGCGGGCGATAAAGAGATGGGGTGGATGAACAATGAGGAGGCGGATCTTGATGGGCTCTTGAGCTGGCGCATCTACGGCAGCAGCAGCAGTACTACTCTCAATGCTAATGCTGAATAAGCGAACTGGCATGAATACCTTCGGCTCGCCGAACACGCTCGGGATACTGTCGTAGATCCTGTCTGGGTCCCGCCGTGGCTCGTGAGTCTTTGACCATGGGTCAAACGGCACCCGGGATCTGCGCGCGCATTACGAATACTTTTGAAGAATACCTGGTACACCAAGCAGCAGTACTCGAATAATTCCTGTATTTCGAGTACTCCTTCACGAGATAAAGTATTGCTGGAGCATTCGTTAGCATTGATGTACAGAATAATGTAATACGTATGTCCGTCCCGACATGTATAGTGGATTTGGCAAAGAGGTACCCTGGTAAGTGACTTGTACTTGCAGTACGAGTACTCGTATACCCTGATAGCAAATTTGGAAGTTCTTTACCGACGCTGGTTGTGACGGGGGCTGCTGCTGTTGCTGTTGCTGCTGCTGCCGGTGCTACGCTTGACGCTGAATGTTGTATTAATAGAGTCCCTACCTGTTGTATACTTTTGGACACTATTAATAACAGGTACTGCTGTACTAGTATGTGTTACCCCTGTAGTACCAGTACATCACACGTTACACGTCTCGAGTTGGGCGACGTTCTAATGTGTGGGTATACAGGATCAGATAGGGTCGTAATGAGCGCACGGCGTACACGAGTGAAATTACCGTAGGCCGGGGCTGGGGTGTCAGTGGCGGCGGCGGTCTTAACCAAAGATGTCAGGGGACATGCCAGACAACACAAAATAAGCGCTATCAAGGGTCTAGGGCCGAGTGTTTCACAAAAACAAACTAGTAGCTTGGTCTCAGTCAACGTATGCCAAGGTGGAGTTGCTGTCTCTCACGGGGTGAAAGCGCTGTCTCCTGACATCTTCTGTCTTGACGGCCGCAAGCCCCCAGACCTTGGAAGAGGCGTTCACCGCAGGAGCGGTAGGAGAGCCGTACCATGAGCGGGCGGAGCAAACGAACAAGATGGAGAACTTGCGCGCTTGCGGCAACACGGAGTGGCGTTGCAAGGATAGATAGGAGCTCAGGAGGCGCAGATCAAAGAAAGAGTGAGGATGGCGCGAGCTGGGACAGCTTGCCGCAGACGAGGCGAGAACCCAGCTGCCTGGATCGCAAAAGGAGATGAACAGGAAGCAGATGCACAGGCTGCAACGACCGGGGCGGAGCACCTGCCCCCAAATCACAGCGAAAAGCTAGGAGTGTCCATCCACTTGTGCGCGCCCTTTGGTTCGGGACGCTGGGAGTGGTCCGCGTGGTCAACCTGAAAATAGGTGCCCGAAAGTAATGCATAGTCCTTTTGCCGAGGTGATACCCGTAGTCCTACCTGGCAGCATGGCACTGGTTATTTAGTGGAGACTTCTCACAGATCTACTTTGTTGGTTGAGCTCGTTTTTCAGGGCAACTCATCCGAGTTGAGATGGTCGAGAACGGAGCCCACTTGGAGGCAAAACTACCCCTATCTTACATCCATGAGCTCACCTAGCTAGTTGAAGCCACGTCGGTCCAACAAACTATTGCAACCAGGGCTTGGCCGCGACTCGAGGTGCAAAGTACTCTAGTCCTGCACTTTCTCCCTCAAGCTTCTCTAGGCAAGCTTAGTTCCAACTTGGGAGTTCACAACGATATCAGTGGCAGTGCATGCCCGGGGTCCGGGTGTGGTTTCAGTCCTCGAACACGGCCTCGTCTGTCGTACAGCAGCACTTGCTACCAGTAATCCCCCTCCACACATCGACAAGGTGCGCCCATGGACGGTGTTGTTGCTCTGTTCGAATACGTATTACGGTCCAGCCTGTCTTTCCATCTCGTCGCCCTAGCCATATTTTTTCATTTGCGAGCAAAGAGCCGCGAGCTTGTGATCCGGGTCCAATCTCTCGTAACTCAAAGACAATGTTGACGTAGGTACGTACGTACGTAGCCGGTGTTGCTGTATATGGCTTGCTCGTGATACAGCAGTAGCTGTGGTTGTGTGTGAAGACATTGCCCCCCCAAGACCCTCGTTTGGGCGCTGCATGAGCCCAGCTGGTTGTGACCGTACCTCTTACGGGTGTACCTGCTTTGTGCTGCGGTGCGTTCGAAACAAAATTGGTACTACAGCAGTACCTGGTACGATTTTACCGAATATCATCAGAGAGAACAACTGGAATTGCGGAATTGCCTCAACCGCAGTTGTCCCCAAGTCTACCCCCATCCTTTTTCGGAGGTTTGATATAAATTGATTAATATAAGTGCGTACGGTACATCAGCCGTGCGTTCGACTACTGTCATTAAATAGTTGATACTCAACTTTGCAAGCTGCGCAACAGGTCTCATCTATATGTCATTCTTCCTGAATTTTACATGCTGGATGATCAGCCGTTCGCGCGTATTCTATGCGGTACCTGGTACCAGGTATGTAGTACAAGGTTCCCCTTCGGGATGTGGGCGGCATGAATTCCGGGGGGTGTCGCAAGTTGAAAAGGGAGACGCAAGTAAAACCCTTGCACATTTTTTATTGAGTAAATATGATCTCGAAGCAAACTGAGTTATGGGTTTCGTACTGTGGTTTACTTCTAAAAGCGAAGAGTAATAGTCTCGTCTGCGATGCTCTCGCATGTCTTGGCATATACCTGGTATATACCTGGTAGGA
Organism: Nereocystis luetkeana; assembly: GCA_031213475.1. NCBI lineage: Eukaryota > Phaeophyceae > Laminariales > Laminariaceae > Nereocystis > Nereocystis luetkeana. The sequence goes on from JARUPZ010000028.1 coordinate 8,771,184, forward strand.
GACATGGACTACTGTAATGCTCACAGGAAAGCGTAGCACTCAGAAGGAGAATGACGGGGTCTGTACCATCCCGGTATTTTTTCGCCTGGGTGCATCTGTATCATCGATAGATGTGATCCTTGATGATCTGAACACCTCTACTGGATGGGGTCTGTACGATCTACATGAAATACGCATACATGTTAATTCAACATGCATCTGCCGTGCCGTGAAAAACTGATGAATAGCTTTGGGTGGGGGAGTCCGCGTGGTCTGAATGATCTGTACGATCTACAGGGTTTGTATAATGTAGATGTTCCACCAATTGTTTGGCGTTGAGATCTGCTTGGTCTTTATGGTTGCGCTTGCGTGCCGGGTGGGAGGATCTGAACGCCATGTGGGCATGATGTGGAGGATCTGCATGAATGATCCGAAGGATCAATTATCTTCCCACTCCGACTATTACGGGGGGCCACAGTTAACAGGACCAAATATTGGGAATAAAAATGATTAAATATATAGGATTTATGTACACCATAGGTCCTGTTAACTAGAGTCCCCCGTAAAAGTTTGCTTGGAGAAACAGGTTTGTTCCGTATCATTTCCACTTGTGTGCCAGGTGGGATCTGGTTGATCTCAATGGCATTCCGAATTTTAAGCTGAAAGGGGATCTGTTTGGTTACAATTTTCCCAGTGTACCTCAGTAGAATATGTGTGATATGTACAATCAGTACAGTGTGACCGGGGTGGGATCTGTGCGATCTACCGATCTTTACATCTTTAACGATATATGGTCTGTACGATCTGCATGGTCTGCACTTGTTTTTTGGTGGGTGTCATCGATCTGCATGATCTGTATCATCTGCAGGATCTGTACGATCTGCGTGACTTTTGTATGAACTGGAGGATCTGTAAAACCTGGATACTTTACACTTGTTCGCATCATGTTTATCGGGCGCGCGTCTGTATGAGGTTGATCTTTCACAGGTTTCTATCTAAGTGTGATCTGTGTAATCTGTACATATTTACCGGGTTGGATATGTATGATCTGCAGGATATGTATGATCTACCTGAGGGGAATCTGAGTGTCCTGAATGATCTGTACATACATCATAACCGGGACGCGGTCTGAACTATTTGCAGGATCCATGTATGAATGATCTGGACGATCTGTAAAACGCGGATACTTCACACATGTTTCAGCATGTTTGGCAACAACAGAAGCAGCACGATGAGCAACCGCATTGCGCGAGAAAAAACAAAATAAGGGTAGCCGCACGAAAAGCAACCTGTGCCAGCAACAGCAGTAGTAGCAGCTGTATACCGCGATTGTGTGTATTAGTCGTAGCAGAACAGGAGTAGCAGAATGATAAGCAAACCGCGTGACACGGGCACATTGTATGTAGAAACGGCAGAGAACACTCGGCTACTACAGCATTACACGCAACGCTATTCTACGGGGTACCCATAAATAAAAATATGAATCGCACCGAGATACTAAAAACAATCTAGCAGGTATAGTACGTGGTGGATACAGCGTTTTCTCATGTCTTGTGGCCGAGTAGTCACGAGCACTCTCAGCAGCAGCAGCAGCAGCAGCAGCAGCAGCAACACTCGGCAGCACTAGAGCAACACTCGATTTGAGCAGCATTCATACGCCTGTTGCTGCTGTTCTTGTACTGCGGCGTACTGCTCGAGCAGCAATCGAATGCATGAGCATGAGTAGGTCAGGATTCCAAGCATGGCCTCTTGTACCGCAGAAAAAAAGCACGGGACCACGATCACTCGATTGCACAAGCGCAACGAACACGAGACTAACACGAGCACGGCGTGGCCAAGGAGTCACGGGCCCACGAGTAGCAGCAGCAGCAGCAGCAGCAAGAGGAGGAGCAGCAGGAGCAGCAGCAGCAGTAGCACCCGGCGGCACTCGAGCAATACTCGACTCGAGTAGCACTCGTACACCTACTGTTGCTGTTGTTTTACTGCTGCGTGCTGCTATTGCATTTGCAGCAAGAAGCGAGAAAAACAAAATCTTAGCAGCTGAAAATACGAAAATACGAAGACCCGGGTAGGTTTTCAAGCCCCTGGATGGCTTTTCGGAAGTGGGACACCATTCCCTGAGTTGCTTGCTGGGTCATGTGACTTTGAGCATGTAGAGCATGGGCCGCGGAGCCCGGCCGGATCCGAACCTTGCACCGTACTGGTACTGTTCACGCCGCCCCCCTGCGGACCCCGCAGCCGGAGCCACGAAAAATCACCCGCGGCCAAACGAGAAAAGTGAACTATTCCGGAAAAAACATCCATTTGGTACAAAGTAATACTCTACCAGGTATACGGTAAGGATATACCCTGGTAGGTCATTGGCTCCCCTATATGCTACCCGGGTCTTCGGGGCAATTTGCGTACTCGTAACCATTCTGGGCCCTGATGTTATATTGTTGTTGTTGTTCTCATATTCACTCTCAGACGAAGGAGTCCGTGGTCACACAATAGTGCAGGAACCCTAGGAAGATCCGAAAAACCTAATAAATCGAAATCGGCTGCCTAAAAATACACCAGACGAAGAAAGCGCACACAAGATAAAACCAACGTGCAAACTGAACTAACATGACCACGGGTATATTCTCTCAGCTACAACATAGTGTTCCCCCGTTCCCACCACTAACCAAGTTGTGGCTGCTGACTACAGCGGCTGCTGTCCGGAGTTATGTCTGCACCGTATGAAACGCACGGTAGTCCTGAACACAAGAGAGAAACACACCTGCCTGCTATCGGGAGTGCTGTCAGAGTGAAGACTCGCGGATATGCGGTGAAAAAGGAGTAATCGAACCTTACTACCACACGAATATCAACGACCGCCATCTCTTCCTGGGCTGTCCGACTCAATAAGGTACAGCTATGATACCATGTCCCTGATAGTTGCGGGGGTTATTCCCCATCAAGGGTATACAGCAAAGACCAGTGACGTCAATAACAAGTACCTGGTAGATACTCTTCTGCCTCGTGAAAAACAAAACCAGAAAACACAAACAAACTACAACTGCTTCTGTCGTGATGATCGTGTGCGCGCCGGTCATGGGTCTCCGTGCACCGTCTTGCTGCCGCTCTTCATGACCGCCTCATCGCCTTAGCCCAATCCGCCCGCTCCTTTGCACGTGCTCTCGTTGCTGCTCCCTTCCTATCGGTTCCCTTTCTCCGCTATCCCGAAAAACCAAATTCTCCCTTGCACTTGTGTTTCTAATCTGAACAATGAATATTCTCGAGCAGGGGGAGTTCATTCCGTCTCTTCCCCGCACGTTGACGCTCAGTCTCCCTCCTCCCTCGTCGTCGAATCCAGCCTCCTACCGGCGCAATAGACTGTGCCGCAGTGTGGCCTGTGGTGGCGCCTGCTTCCGCGCACGGACACCCCGACTGAGCATTTCTTATCTGCCGCAGCTGCCGAATAAAAAACGCGCGAATCGTATGTCTCCGCGCCTGACGCACCACGTACGACCTAACTCTACTGCCGCCTGAACCTCGCGGCCACAGGCAGCAGCAAGAAAGTATCACTCCTTGAGGGTGAGTCCGGCCTTACACCCGCCATTAAGACCTACCCCACTCGCTATAAGCCTGATAGGGCATGCCTCGCAGCATTCCTTGCCGAGGTAGCGAGGGGAACGGAATATATGTACTGTAACCTGAACAGGGGGGAGTAATATGACGTTTTGCAAAATGTTGAAATCTGTTCATTTTACAAATATTGATTGAATGCTCTTGAGTAGTTCTGCCCTACAAGTATAACTAGTAGCTCCGACCTTTCTCATTGGTCCATAAGTCGGCAAGGTATATACGGGCTCCTTGGTGAAATCCCGTCAGTCTGCCGAAGTGACAGCATATCGTGCACCCGCCTTCGGGGCGGACCTCGCCACTGAAATTTGCAGATGTGGTTCCAAGCGCTTGAATTTGCGGTTTCTCGTTATGTGGCGTGTTTCCTTGTAATTTTTATCTTACTGGCGAACGAGCAAAAGTAACACAGGAGCCACACTGCTGCTGTACGTTTTACACAGATCGGCTGAGGTGATCTCGCTCGGACCAGTCGAAGCATACCAAATGCCTACAGTATGTTTTCTGTCCCGACGCCCACACAAACAACACGTACGAGGTTCGCGCTCGGCTCGTTGTTGTAGACAGACTGTGTTCTTAGAAAGAGCAGCGGGAGAACAACGGACCACCTTTCCTTCGCTGGCTTTGTGCCTGCAGGGTGCCGGTAGATCCGAGTGTATAGCTCCTCCTGCGTTTCTCCTGGTCATTCTACAGTTAGTGGAAAATGGAATACGTGGCTACGACGAAAGCGCATTCTCAAGCGCGTGAAATACATTTTTTATGTAGCGACTATTACGGGGGGCCATAGTTAACAGGACCAAATATTGTTAGTAAAAATGGTTAAACATATAGGTTTTTATGTATACCATAGGTCTTGTTAACTATGGTCCCCCGTAATAGTTCCGCCTCGAAAGAGGGCACGGAAAATACAGTCGTCTTGTCACTTCCGGGAGTGCACGAAGGAGCCTTATTTCTTGTTAGAGCGTTTCGGAAAAATATAACTTTGCCGAGGGTGGGTGCTCATGGTGGGTGCTTTCAGGATTTGGAAAGTATTCAAAGCGAATTACGCTCAGGGTGGGAGGGGGAATAATATGGCGTGGGCCTGCGTTCAACGTTCCCGATTTTTCACGGCAAGCTTCGAGTATCGTGCAGTCGACCGTCGCGTGTTCCACCACCTTTCGTCCTGACCTACCCCTCCCGCTCCTGCATCACGCTAACACAATCCCCACCGTCGGTGTCCTCCAAACCGCCACCCAGCTCGAGGTTGCGTGTATTTTTCCGTGCGCAGCGTGATGTGCTTCTATCTATCGACCTGCTCACTTTTCGCCTCGACTGTTGCGATTGCCAGCTGTACAGCTGCTTCGCAGCAGTACTTGTATCCCCATCACAACCAAACGCCTAGTGGTGGAGGAGGTGGTTTGCCCCGTTGCCCCAACGCTTTAGCGAAGGGGCGTCCACCTCGCGTAGCTTTTACGCCATCGCCGTCCTTCTCACCGTCACGCGGCGTGAGGTTGCTAGGTCGCTTGTCTTCTGTTTTTCTTGGGATTGATGATGCATGCTCTACCTACCTGCCTTCTGAGATTGCCGAAGCTACTTCCTCGCCGCCAAATAATTAAAAACCAAACGACGAGTGGTTCTAGGAGATGGCGCGCCTTGTCGCCCTAAGCTATGGCGGCGAGTCAGTGTCAGTCCCTGCCTGCTTGTGAGACGGTACAGGCATCCTTCACTACCGGTGCTCTGTGCCATGACCATTACCCAGAGCAGCTTCTTTGTTGGTGTTGTTGTTTTCTTGACATTACATCGTCCTTTCTACCCAGCTTTATCAGTACATGCAGTGTCGCTTCTGATTCCTTATCCTAGAGAGATACGGATTCTATGGTCACAAACTGTGAGACAGGAAAAGGCCGAAAATGTAAAAAAAGTCTCAACTTCAAGTGTCAAGCAAATGAAATGCCAGCGTACCGGGTACGAAAACACAACAACACATGCAAGACCAGGAAATACCAACAAAAATGCAACAAAACCACACAAAGTATGGAATTAAACATAATACAAATGACGCAAGGAGTTTTTGCTCAACGAAGAAAATAATCCGCTCAGGGAAAAAAATAGCTGTCAACGTCTTTTGTGCGGCGAGACGTCGACAAACCCCGAGCAACAATCACCCTGAATTTTGTTTTCGTTCCAGTTTGTTCCTGAAACTCCCAATTTGCCAAATTATGGACCCGTGGGGAAAACGACCAAGCGGCTGCAACACCCCCTATTTTGAGCAACTATTGTTTCCTGTCAATGTCGGTTGGTGACCGAGTGTTGTGTCTGATATCTACCAGTAATCATGCCGGTTATGGTGGAATACGCGTAGTGCGCCTTCAGCCCCTAGTCTTTTGGAGGTACCATCGTTCTGTAGCGACTGCGTAATATAGTGCAAATCGTTGTCCACCAATTTCTGCTAAAGCAAAGGAAAATACCGGCTAATTTCGCTTGATACTGATACTCTGTACGAAGTTGGCTGTCCAAGAAATCGAAAGCCAAGTAAAATGCTCTTCAAGTGGGAAATGATACATGCCATCGATGAATTACGTGGAACGACAGGATACCTCACACCTAAAACCTCATGCAATCTATGTATTATGATATCCATAATCCAGAAGCACACGCATGAGGTTGTCATTTGTGTACTGCCGTTGGATGTTTCAGGTGATAAATGACGCAGTCTATAAATGGAATCTTGCGCAACGTTTGCTTTGCTAGCACGGCTAAGGCATCGCACTTTACGTCGGTCGGTTACTTGCGCGTGGGGAATGTAGGCCTTGTCTGGTTGGTGCGCACAGGCATTTGATTTTGTTTCGAAGTCGACATCAGAACGTAAAACATCGCACAGCCTAATTCGCGAACCTGTCGCTGTTTGGTCAATTCGTTGGCGGGCTGTGTCAAGTCAATGGTTTTCGCTTACGGTTGTGTATGCAAGGTATTCGGTAGGCTCCCATCCTAAAAAATCATTATCTCCTACTGTACCTGAATTCTTCAAACAATTAGTGCAGATAATGGCACGCCACGATATCGCGAGAGCAAGCGGTACAGGGGTCCCCGGCATCAACTTTGGCTTACCGCTTCGATAGCAGTTGGCGATAAACAATCAAGATGGCCTAAAAGGTTCTAATATTTTCTCAACTAAGGAGGCAGAACATGTCCGCCGGGCTCCTCGTTGTGGTGTGTCAGGGTTTCTCGCTTCCGTTCTGGCGTTTGAAGCAATAGCTCGGCGGTGAAGTGCGTGGTCGTGTATTGAGTCAAGATCGGGGTCGATACGTCGAATACCATACACGAACAAAGTCAGCCCGGCTTTTGAAGCTTTCAAATCTCGGTTTTGTTTTTCGAGTGTTTTCTCGTCGACACTGCTGTAAGCGTTTAACGTTTACCTCATACAGATTACAGGCCCAACAGCAGACCGGTTATTACCGTGCGGGGCCGCCTTAGCTATCCTAGTACTCTGTGCGCTTACATAAATGCCCGAGCGAAGAATTACGTTCCCGCCGATCCGACGATACTTGCTTCAGGACGCATTACATTCAAGGAAAACACATAGAATCAACAGTACAGGGCATACGTACCACGACAGCGCTTGATGTTGATTTGGTCTCAGCTCCGGGTCCCGAATATAAGAGCGTCGTTCGAAAGCGTCTCGTGGTAACGTCAAGGAATTACCCACCTCTCCACCGCCTCCGCACTGACTCGCGTCTTGCCCCATACCCTACTTGTCTCCTGACCTATTTTTTATTCATAACTTTTCTATTTTTTCGTCTATTTGTTTTTGCCATCACGTTTACTTCCGAGCTTAACTCGTACCTGGTAGGAGATGCTACCCTCAGCGATCATCTGGACAGGCCGTGGTCACAGGTGTAAGCCCTTCTCCCCCACGGTATGTGCCTTCACATGTTTATCGCGCAAAGGGTTCAGCATTCCCAGTTCTCGTCGGTTTGCATCGAATGATGCTAACTCACACTCGCGCTTTCCGCTATTGTCTATTTGTGCACGAAGACGTCCGGACGAGTATGCCCTACATGAGGACCGAACCCACGAAAGGGGTACGAGTAGGCGCACAGACGACCTACCAAGCCACCGAGGACGTCGGTTACTCTTTTGTAATTTTGTCACAGGTATGGTACATCCTGATCTACTTCGGTTGCTTTTGAACTGGTACTATTCGTATTAACAGTCCTCTGCTCTCATGTATGACACTCACTACAACTGCAACTGCTAGGTTCCGCTATTGTTGCTGTTGCTATCTCTGCTGCTCTTGCTCCGGCCGCCGCTGTGTTAGTGGGAGCGACGGGTAGCCTATGAGCCCATTGGCTGGCGGGGAGGCCGATATCCTTCAAACGGAGCCCTCTCAAGATTGTGGCAGGGGGGCGCCCTGTCGAATTAGGCTGCTTTCTGTTGTAGCCGTTTTGTAGCTTGAACGCCGCAGTGAAGGAGTTATTCCTTCGTCGTAGGGCAGTCTGTGCTGTTCACGAACAGCTTATCTCCCGATATCATCGCGTCGACGTTCGGACTGCAAGGAACCGTTCGTGAACGTACGACACAACGCGCATCTTGGTCACTCCGGACGCCCACATACCCCAGGCTTGTTTTTGTTTCATAATTACGACCTCTGTAGTTGGGGAAAGCAACATCTGGGCGGGAATAGCACACTCCGATACTAAGCATTTCGTGTTTTCGTTTTTTTGTTCTCAGCCGAAGAAATCCCAAGGAGGTACGTGATTGGTCTGACCTGCGCCATTAACGAGCCCTTGTGCTGAGTGTTGTGGTATGCCTCAGCAAAAATCTAAAACCTGTACATCATTGTTCGGAACTGGGGGTCGCTCTCGCTCGTGCAGGGGAGGGAACACTATGCCCGGCGCTGAATCTACCCAGATACTACCCCCTGGAGTTGTAACCTTGCTTTGCAGTAACAGAGACTTCTTCACCTTGCTGGCAGAACTACTCTCGAACCAACACGCTTTTTTTGCCAGTGTATCCAAGGATTGGAAAAAGGCCTGGGGCAATTTACCAACTACGACGCAAGCCATTACGCCCGATACCTCTATATCCCAGCTGAGGTGGTGCTTCGATGGCGGTCTGAAAAAGAACCGAATAGTATGCGAACGCATCGCCGAACACTGCGGAATTGAGATTTTGCAGTTTGCCCACTCGAACGGATGCGAATTGTCCGAGAAAGCTTGCTATAAGGCTGCCGCCGGCGGGAAACTCGAAATGATCCAGTGGGCACTCGGCGAGAGCAGCACTTGGCGTCGTGTGCTTTGCGCTGCGGCTGCGGCGGGAGGCAGTCTGCGCATTATTCAGTGGGCGCGTTCTAACGACTGCCCCTGGAACGAAGGTACGTGTGCTGAGGCCGCCGGTGCAGGGCATCTCGATATACTGCGGTGGGCACGTGCTCAACACTGCCCTTGGGATATCGGAACGTGCAACATGGCTGCTAAGGCCGGAAACCTCGGGATTTTGCAGTGGGCCCGAGCTCATGGCTGCGGCTGGACCTCGCGCACGTCCGCAATGGCTGCCCTAGGTGGTCAACTAGAGATTCTCCAGTGGGCGAGGGCAAACGGTGCCGATTGGGACTTACGCACGACAGACTGGGCTGCCGCTGGGGGGCATCTAGAGGTGCTGAAGTGGGCGAGGGCCGAAGGATGTCCCTCGTCTTCGCACGTGGAGTTGGACGTTATCCGAAACGGGCACCTGAATACGCTGCAATGGATGCTGGCAAGCGGTTGGCGTTGGCACAGGAATGCCAGCGATGTGGCAGCTTTTCGGGGGCATCTTCATATACTCGAATGGGTGCGGACCACCGATCACGCGTGGAACAATGCCAGCAATTATATTTGCAAGACGGCTGCATTTGCGGGACAGCTGGGCGTGCTTCAATGGGCGAGATGTTACGGCTTAGACTGGGATTGCGACGTGTGCAGCGCGGCAGCCGTGAATGGTCACCTGGAGGTGCTGAAATGGGCCAGAAGCAACGGCTGCCCTTGGGATGAAAATACGTGCGCCGGTGTAGCTAGGACAGGCCGCTTTGACATATTGCAGTGGGCTCGGGCACATGGCTGCCCCTGGGACAAGCACACGTGCGCCCAAGCAGCGCGAGCAGGCCACCTGTACATACTGCAGTGGGCGCGGGAACACGGCTGCCCCTGGGACAAAGACACGTGCGCCGAAGCAGCTCAACAAGGCCACCTGGACATACTGCAGTGGGCGCGGGAACACGGCTGCCCCTGGGACGAAGACACGTGTTCCCAAGCAGCTTTGGGAGGCCACCTGGACATACTGGAGTGGGCCCGAGCTCAAGACTGCCCATGGGATGGTAGTACTTGCTGCGAGGCAGCTAGGAGCGAACGTTTGGACATACTTAAGTGGGCACGGGGCAATGGGTGCCCCTGGGACGAACGCACATGCGCCGGTGCCGCGGAGGCAGGCTGCATAGACGTATTGGAGTGGGCGCGGGCAGAAGGATGCCCATGGGATGAAAGTACCTACGAGGAGGCTGATATTAACTATCACAGTCATGTGACAAGGTGGGCGAGGTTACACGGTTGTCCTCGTTAAGTCGTGGTTGTTTCAGCCCACAATGTGTGAGACATTATCTCGATGCCGGAGGTACCTGCTACGTACTGTACAGTAGTAGGAAAGGTATCGCTACTGTTGCGGAAGGAGGGCTCCCTTGGTGTAACCGCCTAGTCTCCGGTTTTTGTGGATGACACAGGTGGATTGTGGTTTGTGGTAGGGGGGGCGGGGTACTTGATAGGAGGGTGTACTTGATTTCATGCGTGGCCTTAGTCGCGCGACCAGTAGGGTGGTGGTGGGGTGGGGTGTACTCGATAGGAGAGATGTACTCGTTATCATGCATGGCCGTAGTCGTATGACCATAGACCCTCGCATCCCTACAATGCCGGAACGGAGCATGTCGGGTTTTGACCGACCAGGCAGACATTGCTTGCACCAAGCGCGAAGCGCCGTGTGGTGTCTGGCGAGTCGCATGAAGGGTGAGCTGCATCCTAATAAGATCAGCTTTTGAGGCGGACTTGCATGTGGATGACAGCATCAATGAGTTGATTTATTTTCCGGTGTAGGCATTTCCAGAGACAGTAATGGGAGTACTATGTAACTGCCTCTTGGGTGCCTTACCTTGAACACTACGTGATACGATCATTCCCACTTGTGCGAAGCAAAGGTTATTTGCCTCACCCAAATGATCTAACTCGACAACCAGCTGTGGGTGACCGCCAAAAACAAACAAGAAAAAATGGTACCCTGGTTGTCTAGCTCACGTAGTGAGCGGCATGTTTTACAGTGTCGTTGCCAACCGACGCCAACCCAACCTATATCAAATAGGGGGGGGGGGGGGGGGGGGTCAAATGGGGTCCGTTGTATACGGCAGTCAGGGGTTTTCGCTTCAGAACGTCTAGCAGCAGAACAAACGTTTTGACTATTCTAGCAATTGTTGCTTCATTGTTCAGTTGCCGGTCGCACAGCACGACTACTCGTACGGCAACCCATGCTGTGCCGGCTAGCCTATCGTAGTGCTCGCTCGTGGCTTCACATGTTCTTTCGGTTATGTTGCCGTACCCCTCTTGTGGTTCCCACTTAGCTTTCGGGGTTTCCGCTGCCATAACCCTCATCTCTGTGTTCACACCATCAACAATGGCACGCCGATGTATTTCGTTTTTCTTCGTGTATTTTATTATAGTTTTTTCCCTGTTATGCGATGGGGACGAGTGTTGGTGCGTGTGCGTAGCCGGCCGAATTGAACTCGTAGTTTGCAGTTCTGACACACATGTAACCGAGCGTCGTTCGGATCGTTTATGTCCTCTCGAAACACTCCGGATTGGATCAATTTTGAACATGACAGCCGAGAATAAACAGGGCCGTCCCCGACAACGATTTCGGGACCTGATCACTCTCATTTCGCAATCATTGTTTTTTTGCGTAAACCCCCTCAGTTTCCTCTCTGCATTAGTTTGAAACTACCACCTCGAAAGTACGGTCTGGTGTGCTTAGTTTTCAGCCGCTACGGTGTCCGAAACGCATACATCGTTTATTTTGTGCGTTCGGCAGGGCTCAGCGCTTGCTGGCCTTGGAGGGTCCTTCGCGATCACCGCGATTTGTTTTCCACCTGCTCATACAAAGGCGTTCGACTTACTCTAGGCTCGTTAATGTGAGGCTGTTCAGTTACTGTAACTAAGAAGAAGCCACTGGACTACACTACCATGTTATAGTTTTGTGGGTTTTTTTTCAATAAAAAACGATGTCACGCTCATGTGCCTAGAAACACAAAATGTCACGGAAAAAAATGTGGGCATTCGTGGGAAGACTTAGCACGTCGATTGATGCCGTTGCATCGTTTTCCGAAAGTGATACCAGGCGTTTTTCAAGCATGTATGTGCTGTTCTTGGTCGTATGCCACAATTGAGCTAGAAGCTACCGCCTGTAGATCGTGTTTCGATTTGCCGCTCGTGTAAGCCCCATCGGGCCGTGGCTCCAACTACTGTAGTTCTTCGGTGGAAAATGTTCCTTCGGCAGTGAGTATCGGGGAGGAGGGAAAGTCAGTCTTGAGTGACGTTGGCCTCGACAGCGAGTGCGCTACCTGGGATGGAGTAGGTGGCCATCGGGGTCGGAGAGGGGCACTTGTATGCGTATGTATTGTATTCAGTGATTGTTGAAGTAGTGCCAGCCACAAACGAGTATTCTAATCCCTCCTCGAAATCGCTGACAGGTGGATCTACGTACGACGGCGATGATCTCCGAAAAAGCATGCCACTGACAAAAGTACTGAAACCCGTATCTGTGTCCGTGGGCCATTACCACAGTGAATCCAGTCGATCGCGAACGCAATTCAGTTAGGAGAACAGAAGTCGAGTCACCTTTGCACGCACAAGGCAATGCCACGGCTGGAGTGCAGCGTTACGGCTGCTGCGCCGTGCTGAGAACTCCACAAACTGCATTTCTTGCCTCCATTTCGTGTTTTGTATTTTTAACGCGCGCTTGTTTTCATGTTTAGAGACCACAGCCAGGGCTATCGCATCAGCGAAGGTAGGGAGCACGGCGGACTCACAAAGGCTGTACACACCCATCGTCTGTAAGAGGAAGGCTCACTGGCTCATACCTGCTGCTGTGGCCTGCTGGTCTCTGATGACGTTGCTGTTATGCGATGCATTCGAAGTGTCTGCCTCCGAACAGTGTTTACACGTGGTTGGGTACTCAATAATTTCTACTGCTCTACGAGTACGCATGTATTTCGGGGACCAAGATCGGCACACAACAACAAACAGATTTTCGCCGAAGCGCAGGGCGGCTAAAGCGAACCGCTCATCCGCTGACAGCTGGCGAGCAGTTGGACGGTGGCCAGTGGGTTGAATGTGGTTGGCATACGAGTACGTGTGTAGTTGTTGCAAGTTCTCCTTTCCGTATCTGCGTTTGTTTTACACTGTTTTTTTTTTAATTTATATTTCGTGAACGCACGCAAGTTAACGACGTATATAAATACCCCGCTGCGCGAGTTCCTGACGACAGCTACTACCTTACAGCTGAAAAGGCGAGCTAGAAAACTTGGGATGAAATTCGTTGATCCGTGTGAATCTTGCAGTTTTCTACCATACTCACGAAGTCATGTACTCGGAGGGGAGGGTGTACACGATATCATGCGTGGCCGTAGTCGTGTGACCGTACCAGAAGAGGGAGTTGAGGCAGCTGGGGCGTTGGCCTGTTCAGAATGTCGTAAGGGGTACACATCTTGACCGTTGAGAGTTTAGCTGGTGGGGGGGGGGGGGGCGTGACGACATCAACAAAGCTCCATTCGGAGAGCGAGTTGATCACCCAACGAAAAACGTGGAGCCATTGAAGGGCGGCATGTTGCGACCGCCGCTGGAGAGATCTCTGACGAAAAAAGAGTACCGTCCCCATCACGCTTCTCGTGTAGGATTGCAGAAGAACACACTATTTGGTTGTAGACGCCTTCCAAAGATCTATATGATGCGCGTTGCACATGAAAGTAGTAGAAACCCACACTTCTTCCCAAATACTTCATGAAAACGGATATCCGCATAAACCATCGGCAGATGAGCTTCCTGCAGCATGTTGCAGTTGAACTTGAAGTACTTCGCGTAGAAAGAAAAAAAGGGAGTCGAGCAGCGCACAGCATCTTTACTACCGCTCTCCCGTCTTGACTACGACGTACTCAGGAATAGCAAAAGGGTTTAGGTGAAGCTAAAATGCCCTGGAGATCGGAACTACAGTATGTCTTTCCTGCCACGCAGATTCACCGCTAGAGTACTGCGCGGATGAATGACATTCACTTCATTCTCTCTCCGTGTTTATATTCAAGGTACGGGCCGGGTCCGTGTCGTCGAGTTCCGGCACCACGTTTGCAAAAAAAGGAGTACATAATAATCTGCATCACGCTAACTACAGTAGAACGTCGTGTGAATATTCACACCGGTACATGACACATTGGAATTGAAAGCCGTGCTAAGACAATATACAGACACACCTCCTCGAATCTTCGTATATGTTTGTAGTTGGAAACCTATTTTCCTTTCGACAAAGTCCAATACTACCACGGTAATATCATCCGAAGAATTCTCCACCCTGTGTATACACGATTAAAGACGCGCTACCCTATTTTACCCCAAGTATCTTACCTATACCTGTAGGATAACATGGTCGAGTTACACATGACAATATCCATTCGTCGTTGTCCTACTCCGCGTCGACACTGTACCCTTACGACACCAAGCGTAATCTCCTCTCCTCCTGCCTGTCTGTCCTGGCGACCCCGCAGGGTGAGTTGGTGTCAGTGCACCCGACGCGAGACGTGGGCGATCACCGGTATGACCAAAAAAGTGTGTTTCTTACAGACATCTTTCCTGGGTGAGGACCTTCCGTCCGTTCCCCCGATGGTGTTCGCCGCCACGTGATCGATGAGCTCTCCAACACAATAATGCAAGTTCTAGTCTGCGCTTGTCGAAGGACACCTCCCCTCAACGAGTGTAGTGGTTGTGGTTGTGTTTGGCCATTCGCGCCTCAAACGTGAGGGCAGCTGGTCCGTCTTGATCAGCGCTGTAAGCCCGCATGTGGCTCACGACGACAAAGACGAAAGCACGGTTTCTACTCGGCATTCCCACAGTAGCTTCGTCAACCGGAACTCATTTACCCATCGTTCTCCAAGAAAAAATAAGGGGGGGGTGGGGCGGCGGGAAATAAGGCACTAATTCCTGGCTTGGGTCGACAAACCAGCGATTACCTCATTTCTGCCCGTGCTCGTCACAGGACCTCGTGCTTGCTCGTGCCCGGCGTGGGGATGCTGACCTACGCTCGGTCCTTTTCTTGGAAGGACTGCGTGCGAGGCCTTCCCTTCCAATCAAACTTGCTCTATCCCAGTTCCCGATACGGACATGCCACATTCTCTCTACCAATAAACCCTGCTTTGTCCGTTACTTCGTTTGCGGAGGCCGTTACCTCGTCTACGGACAAACCTACCCTTTACCCAGCGTTCTCCAGCCCTCGAACACCCACCATCCCATCCCCCCAAGAAACAAAACAATGCTAACGGCGGTGCAACGACTCACCCACACCGCACAACAGAGATACTCAACCGAGCGCATGAATTCAGAAAGGCCCATTAACTGTACCAGGTAGTATACTGCTATAAGAGAAAAATGTGAGGCAATACTCCAAAGGGTAAAGCAGTATATCGCCACACTACGGCCCCTTTTCCCCCCGACCTCCACAAAACCCAGATATCGTGAACCCGCGCTTTATCACGGGGCCTGTGCATGCCATATTGTGACATGGAAGTCGGTGTCAATCATGTACAACAAGCAATATATGAAGGAGCGGATACGCTCTTGCAGACTGAAAGGAAAACATATTTTCGCCGCCCCCCGCCCCGCCTTCACGAAATAATAATTAAACATCGCTTGACCGTGATCAGCACCCGCAGCTACGATTAGGCGCTGCCCACGGGTGTATGGTACCGGTACGGACAACAGGGTGTACTGGTAAGTTGGGTACCCGACCCCCTCGTACACAGTGAGGTGCCCCGGTCCTCCGCCGCACGACCTCTGTAGGAGTACTCTACCGCGGTATCGGAGCCGTCCTCCTCTTTGCACTCTTCAACACTCCCTTCTCCTTCGGCTCCTCCTCGTCCTGCTCCTTCGATGATGACGATACCTCGTGGGAGGAGTACCTCCCGCCACTATTACTAGTACGGCTTGAGGTATCACGTTGCATCGTCGGCGAAAGCACTCTGACTGGACAGGGGCATCGGCGCAAGCAAGTCATCAGCATGTGTACGGTAAGTCCTTCGAGTAGCTTGCGCGTTTAACGAACAGTTTTGTCTTGATTGGTGGGGTGGAGGTCACATAGTATTGACGGGAGATATTATTTAGCAACCGGATTTTTTCCAAGTGGGAAGCTCGACTCTCTACTCAAGGGTGCACCGGGTGTAGAACCTCAAAAGACATAGCGTTAACCCTACGTCTTACCGCGTGTATTGCATTGTGGCCTTCCCAGGTATGGAGTTATTGGAGCATCTGATATCGTGGGTGTCTATGACCAGAAACGGTCACGGCAAGCATTATACTAAAGGTTACCCTGTTAATAAAAGACGTACGTTGTTCATTACAATGTATATCCGCTTAGGAGACCCGGGTATCTACCCGTATTCAAAGCTTACGTTCGTTCGGTACGACCTCTGATAGTTATCCGAATTTGGCGTACGTCGCGTACGGCGCGTATACCTTGTCCGGCAGTGGGGTGCCCCCGTCGACGTAATACCCGGGTGTAGGTTCGACGAAAACGCGACCCAATCGGCAAATAATAGCTAACGTTAGGTACGAGATAGGATACTGTATCCGAGTTTCTCTTCACATATAGATATTCAATCTCCGTGTATCTATCTACCGGTGTAACACGTTCAACTTTTTCTGTTTTCTTTTTTAAAATCGTCGCTTTCACTTTCTAGCTTGACTCGTATTAATAGGAGGCTGTACCCTCACCGGTCTTTTCTGGACAAGGTGGTATCACGGGTATCGTCTCTTCTCCCCCCCGGTACGTGCCTTTATTGTTTTGTCGCCCATACAAGGGTTCAGCATTCCCACTGCTCGTCGATTTTCATCAACTGTAGCTAACTGACGCTTTGTCGCTTTCCGCTAATCAATTGTTTTGCAAGAAAGTGTCCTTACGAGTATGCCCTCAGGAAGACTTGAACCCACAAAGTTGTCTGAGTAGGCGTGAAGATAATGTACAAAGCCATCGGGGACGCCGGTTGGACGTAATAATCCTGTGGTAAGACGCCCAAAACTTAACCGCTTATGGGATACCTGACCTAAGACCAACTATTATGGGGAAAAAATTGAAGGGGTCTAAGGACTGGCTTTTTTCGCCGAAAACCGGCGATTTACTTGACAGGACTGTCAAAAACACCTGTAGACTCCTCAGTCCTCAGGGTGCTCCCCTTATGTTTCAGAGAGCTTTCTCGAGCATTTTTCTGTTACTACTCCAGAGAAGAGGTAGTTGGACTATTCGTCCATCTTTCCAGTTTTGAGGACATCATGATTTTTCATCAAAAATCCTCCACGATCCACTATTTCTGGCCCCAGTTGTGACCAAGAGCCTTATTTCTGAGCCTCCAGAGATCACTGATTGGCTGCTCCAAATAAGAAACTAGGACTCCGGAGAAACGGAAAATTCTTCCTGAACGCTCGTAAAAAACTACGCGGAGCTGTTGACTGTGCTCAAGAACACGACCCGTAAGATCCATCGTAGATTGAGGAGTTCCATGCTGAACAGGGATTCTGGTAGTAGGGTATTGGGATGTCAGGGTAACGTGTACCCCACCAATACCACTCGTTAGATGTAGCTCCATATGAGGCGAGTCAGCTCGACAGCTCAGATGTGTAGTAATAATATAAGATGAGTATCGTGTTATTGTCTGGAGCAACCACGCGTTCCCGTGCCAGCTGCGTCTATACCTTTAGAGATCAATCAACAGGAGCATATTGAGAAGTCTATCGGTGTTTTTGGCTTTCCCACCGAGTAAAACGCGAATATTAGGCAAAAAAAAACATTTCTGGAAGCTCCGAAATAGTTTCCCATTATAGTTGGTCTAACTTACACCTTACAGACATGATACGATACCAGGTAGAGCAGTACTACCATTTACTATCATATCTAGGGAAGAAAACAACAATTTTGCCTTACTACGAGCTACCTATAATATTATAGTAGAATAACTTAAACACAGTCCAATTATTGGTCGAGTATTGGTCAGTTTTCTTCAGTATTTTCCCCTAATGATCGGTATTTTCCTATTGGAAAAATACAGAGAAATATCGCAATTTCGGGAAAAAAATTAATGCTGAAAAAAACTAAAAAACATCACCGGCAAACACCGAAATTTCGAGAAAAATACTGAAAAAATCCTAAAAAGAGCCCTCGCTAAGATTACCCCGATGGTTACGGTAGTATCGAGTGTTTCTTCAGGCAGGTGTGGGTCAACCCGTCTCAACCCACATGGTTGTGATCTCGTCAGTTGCTTCTTGGAGCAGTAAACAGACCATTTTGATGAAGAAGAGGAGTTTTCTTGCGGTTGAATGATCGTTCTCGCTCCGCTTTCACCCGAGAAAGACCACTTTTATGCCACTTTTTTTAAAGATAACGTTTTCGTCATTTCTTCTATGTACATCGTAGACTACAATTCTGACAGAAAACAGTTTAATATCCCCGTCTGAGAGCGCATTTTATGTCGGTACAGATAGGCACTTCTTCTATTAATTCCACGGGTGGACCATACTACGCCCAAAAGACTATTTTTGTTATTTTCCCGGCTGAGCGTTTTCCGGTATTGTTATTTCAAGTAGACTGCATGCCGTCCTTATGCCTGCAGCATACCCGGAAGATATCACCCCGATATTTGGTATCCGCAATATTCGCAATGTGCACGCTCTGAACCTTTAGCCCAGAACCAAGAGTAGTCAGAGTGAGCTACTCTATACCAGGTACAGAAAATGCTGGAAAACTCTACTGAACAATGTGCATGAAAACTTCACAATGGCTCTCCTCGTGGCGATACAACACCCCACACAGCCCGCACTCACCGGCGCCCTCCGCATTCCTTCTTTCACATCAAGTCCACGTACTGAGCTCCACAGCGTGCCTAAAATCCGAGAAAATATCCCACTAGAAGCTTACGAGGCCGCCCGAGCCCCCCCTCTCCGCCCAGCGCACCGTGGGAGTCCAAGTCAATACCAAGCTATGTTCAACCTATCGGTGGCAATCACGCTTCTGGCGATGGGTGTAGCGACCGCAGCTGCTGAAGATGCTTGCGCAGTACTCGGTAAGCCTAGCAATAGATCGAGAGAACCAAGCACGAAGGCGTCCAGTACATACTCTGTAGTGTAACAGAATTATAAAATCAAAATGATGGTGTATGGGTTAGTTCAAGACTTGTATGGGGAGGGGTATATTTTTCCGAATGTTGAACTACCGAATACCTGGTAGTTCTATGGAGGACAGGGGAGGCTTATATTGAATGAAAGTTCAACTCGATGAACTATCCCATGGTCTAGAAGATATGCAAGGCATGCCTTACTCTTCGGGCAACTTTTGTTAAAGCCGCACGTCGTCAAGAGCCACTCACTATTGCGGCCCAGAGCGGTGAACGAAGGGTGGGCGCATTGTCTCATCCCATCAGTCTGTACTCCCAGAAGTACCCAGAAACTGTTCGGCCGATCGTTCGACGGCACAGCTTGCGGGGTTGAGCGGTGACCTATTAAATGCACAAGAACATTCAACAGCTTCCGCTTTTTTTCGCGCTCCCTGAAATATTGATACGCTAGAATGGCGGTGTCGTCGTGTCTATGCTGCAGCCACAGCAGTACTCACGACATCTACTATGCCGCGGTACACGTGAAAGATATATACAGGTAGTACACAAAACATGAAGAAGGCCTTACCGTTACTGGCTGTTACACTGGGGTAAACAATGGGTGCGTACTTTTACTCTCCAAGATGGAGGTTTATTGCGCTGTTCTTGAAGCATTTTACATACATACGTTAACCCTTTTAGGACTGCAGTCACGTTTTGGGGGCAATTGGGAACAAATTACTAGGAATTTGAGAGCCTTGTCCCCAAAACCGGACTGGAGTTCTAAAGGGGTTAAGACTGGCGACGGCGTCACTTTTAGTCTACCCGTGATTTTTTTTTTTTTTTTTTGTTTTTTTTTTTTTTTTTTTTTTTTTTTTTTTTTTCCATCCCATTCATTATCTTCGCACATCTTCTTCTCTCTCTCCTTCCAACTCGTAACTCAGATCCGGGGTCACATAGCAGGCTCTTCTCCCCCCTTCCCGCTACGGTACGTGCCTTCATTTTTTATCGCGAGAAGATTTCAGCCTTTTCTTCCCTCGTCGACTCGCATCGAATTGTGCCTACCCACGCTGCAAGGCGCTCTCAACAATTGAATCCCTTTTTTTATTTTTGCAAATAAAGTCAAAGTCCGACCCTCCTAGGGCTCGAACCCAGGACTCAAACAAGTAGAATTCGAGGTTAACCACTTGAACCACCGGGGCGACCGGCCTGTGTACAATGGAGTAGGTTGAAGGGGATAAAAATGCCTGCCTACAGTGCTTCCGTCAATCGTATGTTCAGCTTTCGCCACGGAGTTTCTTTCCTGTTTCTCTGTATGGGTAAATAACATACCTACAGATTGCGTGTTTCACCACGAAATGTGAACAATTTCACGAAAAGTGTATCCGCAAAATAGCGAAAATAGTCAATCCGCATGGCATGGGTGCTTCTTGACCCTTTTAAGACCCCAGTCCCGTTTGGGGCCAAATCACTTGGAATTCGACAGATTTGTCCCCAAATCGGGACTGCGGTACTAAAGGTGTTAAGGGGGCTTGACGATGATGCTGTACTAATACTGTAGAACAGCAGTGTAACGATCCCTCTACATTGAGTGTCGATGCTTGAGCGGCAACCGGTACTACTCCCCACCCACACCGCCGCACGGTTGATCCCATGCATGTCAAGCGATTTCTCGGGCACGCTCAATAGAGCGCCCAGCCGGCACTACTCAACCGGAACTATAGCACTAAAACTATATACACGACTGTTGTATCCTCGACGATGTCGCTTGCTGGCGAGGCTTTGGTTCCGTCTTGGAGCTCGGGGGGTCGGGTTCTGTGGCTCACTTCGTCACCATGGGAAAGGCAACAGCAGTGTTGTTCTGTCGTTCTGTCATCGCATTTACCCCCAAAGTAGTACGGTAGTAAGTTTGGAAGCGCCTTGCACAACAACAGTGACAAGCCCACTCTGACGATCGGAATATTTCTCTTGACGTGATACGATCATCGCCGGTGCTCAGACGGCGAGTGCTACACCAACGGCCTGTCCTGCTGCGACCCAGTGCACGACTGCGATGAAGGCTTCTGTCACATCAGGATGAGCTTCTCCACACACGGCAAGTATACTATTAATACTGGTACACTGTTACAGTATACCAAGGTTTCGCATATCATACCCGGGTATTTTGCGAAATATCACAACTCCTGGTTGTGAAGTGTTTTTTTTCGCCGTGTTGTTACTGCACTTTGCGACTCATATCGCGTCCCTGTTTTGTTTTGGACTAATTCTACGCAGTGATGGTTAGGGTGGTTGTCTTCTGTCCCCCGTGTGTATGTATATTTTTTTCTGTCCAACAGACGATCAATCGGTGATTTCAACCCGTCATATGTCACGTTCAGGTGGCGGAAAACGAGTACCTCGTGAAACAATGTCGTCGCCCCAAAATTCGAATCCCGAGACCGGGCAGCGGTCACGTTAGGGGTGGCAGTGGTCTGGGCATTTTCAGTACTGCTCTGTGCAGTGTTATACATTGGTCAAAACCAACGAATATTGGGGCCGTGAATTGCCTGACTATAATATCACCCACAAGTGTATACGATAGATGGCTAGGTACTTTAGTAGAGTAGAGTTACCGAAGACCTCTCCTGGGCCTCAGCTAGAAGAATACTTTCAAGTAGTTCGCCACGTACTACAGTACAGTAAAGTGGAATAACAGCAGCCCTGTGCTGAGCTGCAGCAAGGGTCGACGTATCGGCACCCATGTCATCAAAAATTCCCTCGAGAGCGGAAAAGGTATTTATTTGTTGCCCTGGAATTCTGGCAGGTAGGTGAATAACTCCAGTATGCGTTCGATCGGTGTTATGTGCCTGGTATACTAATATATATACAACTGGTACGTTTTTGGCTGGGCATCTAGTAATAATGTGGAGGTGTGATTGAAAACTAACCCTCTAGTATGATAGTGTAGTTGCCCTTGCTTTGCCACCCAGCTGCAGTATTAGAGTCTTGTATCTTAGTAGCCGTTAGTTCCGGCCATATCATATCCCTATAGCAGCCATACAAACAGCAGCAAGCAGTGGTTTAGCAACAACGCTGAGTCGAGCATGGCAACTTCACGGTAGACCAGACATATTCGAGGCAAACGGGGGGGTAGTGGGAGCAGGAGTGCAGGACAGCACGTAACACAAGAGTATATCCGCTTTCTGTACTGGTCGCACGTGGTGCGTAAGCATGACGTCGAGCACATCATGCTACGTAATACACAGAAGTACATACAACCTCACATGAGTTTTACGGTGCGCCGTAACATGCTAGTCCCCACCCAAATACGGCGTAGGTTGAACAAATGAGGTTGTCAACCTAGTTCAGTTACCCGACAAAATTTCCATGGCCCACATACCTGGTATGCAATTTCGTCATTTTTCGGAACAAGATTGGCACTCCGACGATTTTGGGTTAACCCCTTTAGAACAACCGCAGTCCCGTTTTGGGGACAAATTACTTGAAATTTGAGTGGTTTGTCCCAAAAACGGGACTGCGGTTCTAAATGGGTTAAGAAACCCGGTCATTCAGAAACAAAATAGCTTAAATGTGCTACCTCTATCGTAGAACGGGTCTCCAGACATACATAAGTTTCCGTAAGTAAGTATGTATGCACGCTCCGGGCAGGGTTGTTGCCTGTGGTCCGCCACGACCTGAACAAGTCGCTCTACTACTGCAATGCATCAATCCTCATGACGATGCCGTTGCCTCAGTCACCTAACCGCGTCGTGCCAAAGCGCTACCACCCCTGCCATCATCCTCGCCATGATCAGCCCTATAATAATGTCATTTGGTTCATCGTCACGATTGTTACGATGATGACAGGCCAAAACTGCGAAGACTGCGCGAGGTGCAATTTGGGGAGCGAGGAATGCATTGACGGGTTTTGCCGTCCCGGTGATGGCGTCGAATGCGCCACGTTAGGTGAGAATCGGAAAGAGTAATGCACCGCTGTACGGTAGTACTGGATGTGTGCAGCATTTTAAAAAAGTGTCGCCGACGGTACAACCTCCCACAAGTCGCGCTGGCATGTGCAAGAAGGTGGTGATAATTACCCAAGTTATCCAAGTTCTTACTTCGGACCGAGGCCAACTTGTCTTTAAGAGCGGCCGCTGCTCGTGAAATGGGTAAGACTGAAGCGAAGAGTCTATCCATTGTACAGGTACGGTCATGCTTTATACGTCGACCATAATTGGCGATCGGCTGGGGATGCACACCGACTAACGATCGACCACGCGTTGCCCAATTTCAGTTTCTATCGACCAATGAACATTGCGGTGTTCTCGCGATAGCAGTTCTGCTGAGGATCGCCCAAAGAGTACCCATTGGACGATACTCGCTGCACGTTGCCCGTACAATGTATTCGTCCCGTCTATTGTCAAAGGATTCGCCCTCAGTAGTATTACCGGCGCCCCCCGTGGCTTGGTAGGTGGTTTGCGTGCCTATCAAGATCAAGTTCGTGCTTTAGCGTCTCACTGGGTGCATGCTCATAGATAGGGAGTTTTTCTTGCATAAAAGAAATGATAAGCGTAAAGCGCGAGAGCGTGAGTTTGCTACATTCATTCGGAGAAAATCGACGAGCAGTGGGAATGCTGAACCCTATGCGCGACAAAAAATGAAGGCACGTACCGGGGGGGAGAAGGGGCGACACCTGTGGCCACGGCTTGTCCAGAGGACCGCTGAGGGTAATTGCCTCCTACGCGTTGGGCTCGAGAGTACAAGTGACGATTGAAAAAAAGAGAAAACAAGTAAGTATCGGTCTCCAAGCGAGAATAAGAATAAATATATTACGGGGGACCATAGTAAACAAGTCAAAATATTGCTAGAAAAAATAGCTTAAATATATACCAGTAGGCTTTTGTATGTAACGCAGGCCCTATTTAATATGGTCCCCCGTAATAGTTGAGTTTTGATTGTGTATCAAATCGAATGAAACATTCGTCGTCGTTAATAGATAGTCCCTACTCTTTTTGAGGCCTCAAGTACATTAACATGCAAGGTATATATATAAGGAAAATAGCCCCTTTCAACAGATGCCGCTCTTCGTCCGAATATTGGGTCTACATAATATTTTCCTTCCCTGTTGTTTTGTAGGAAATAATGCTATCGTCCACGTGTCAAGTGCGGAACTCGGTGTGTCGTTCAGTGGCTACGCGGGCTCGGTATACGGTATCGATGCCTGTAGGACGGTCAGGCAAGAAAACGTGTAGGTGATACTGATGTTTAACGTCTCTCTCCTGTGTCTTACATTGATACTTGCTTGAAGATAACAACATTACACATACTAAACCGGTCGTGCAAAAAATGATTACTTACCTTTAATAGCCGGCAAACATACACCAGGTACCTCGAAACCTCTAATAGTATGACGTTCGATCCGTCAAGTACTATTCTTCGACCGCTCAATCGCTCAAACGCTCAATTGCAACCCCCCCTTCGTTACTTGCCTACGTATCCATATAAATTCGCCATACCCCCCGCCCTGCCTCTGCTCCTATTGCTCCCGGAACTCCTGCTCCCTCTAGCCAGTGTATATCCTATAATTTGACCCAGTATGTCCGTCTTACCTGCGCAACAAATTTTCCTGACGCCCGCTCCCCCTGAATCGTAACGATGCGAGGGTCTACGGTCATACGCCCACGACCATACATGACATGAAATTACTCCCCCCGCCATCGTCTTTGATTCTTGCTGTGCGTTCATTGTGGCTCTGGGGCGTACAGGTGCCGCCTGCAGCAACCGTGTCCCCTGCTGCTCCACTGAAGAGGACTGCATCGTGCCCCCGGAGATGGATACAGCCGACAATTTCCTCAACAACGGGTTCTGCGAGGTTGCCGAGTCTCGCACGGGTGAGAGTTAGGTCGGACAACTGTCCAAGACCATTCTCCGGATTGGCTCCACTATGTATGTGCGAAAGTCGTCGCCGAAGATTTGTCGATCAAGATAACTATTTTGTCAGAAAAAAAAAACGATCTCTTGAACGTTTCGACCTGCCAGCCTTCATCGCAAACGGACTAATCACGTCAATTTTTCGAAACCAAAATCATCAACAAAGAAAACGGTGACTTCCTGTACTTCAGAGGGGGGTACGGGACATCCATGTTTCGCTATTTGCCGCCGTATCTGTTGTCAGTGCTGGCTGGGTCACGCTGCGTTTCTTGGCATGTTACAATTCCACAGCACCCTGCCGAGGCATCCGATTCTTTTGTTATCGAAAGGCAAGCTGTATGTTCACCTGTCTCGAGCCACCTTTGCACAAAAACTACAACAAGGGTCTACCTTACTGCCTTACTGTTGGGCCGCACTACGCCAGGTGATGGGGTTAAGCTTTTCAGACAGAACGCTTATCACTGTCGGAGTTCCTAAACTCACGGGTCTCACAAACAACCCCGCCCAGAGCTACCGAATACTGCTGGATCCGCGGTTACATTTTTAAGCGTTCGCTAGATACCCAGCTCATGCCTACATTACTTGTATGTGTACCGTGCATCTATTTTGAGTGGGTCGTTGAAGCCCCTAAATTGAGAAGCCTCAGAAAGCTACAGTAGGTGCGATCCCCATGCTATCAGGGGTCGTTGCCGCTGTGGACATCCAATTGCCCACCTGTGAACTTTTCGACTGTCTGGTGTACGTCGCATAAATGTCCATGTTTGTTTAGGAGGTATTTGCATCATAATATCGTGCGCGTCCACTGTCTGGCACCGGCCCAAACGCACCCAACAGGTGAGTCATGCTCGACAGCAGATAACTGCAGGTTCGAGTTCGACCTCTGCGTGGACGGCATCTGCAAGGTTAACCCCAGCGTGCAGGAAGACACGGCGGCCAAGACCACCGTATCTGTGAGCGCTAACGCCTACGATACTCGCTTGGCGGACAGGAACGGCTGCGGCGACACAGGCTGCCTGCCGGGGCTGACGCGTGATGGCAACACGAAGGTGGAATCCAGGTGGTCGTGCAGCAAGAGCCTGGGCGAAGGTAACTGCTATGTGGAGTACACGTTCGACGAGCCCCAGGACGTGATCAGCATGAGCATCGCCTTCCACAAGGGTGACGAACGCAAAAGGAAAATCAAGGTGTGTCCTCTGGGAAGATCGTGTAGATACCTTTCCATCTCTGGCGTGTGTAAAGGATCGACTACGCGATTTGTGTTGGGGACGACAAACTTTTTGTGGCGGCAGTGAAAGATTGGCTCGAGCTTTGGAGAGCCTATACTGTTAAACGTATCACTTGTGTGCGTGTAAGACGATGCGTATTCCAGCAGCCCCCGCACCGCACCGCATCCCACCGCACGTCGATGTCGGGCGATTGCGTTAGGTACTGGGTGACGGGTCCAAGCTGGGCACCTTTACATCGAGCGGGAAGACTCTTGGGTTCGAAAACTGGACCCTGAACGCCAAGGAAGTGTCTAGTATCAAGCTTGTCGCCCGTGGCTTGGGGTACAAGGACTGGCTGAGCATCACCGAGGCAAGCCAACCCTTTCAGAGGTTTCCCAACTGCTGCCTTACCTCCCAGTGGACAACTAAGAGTTGAAATGCTTTATCTGCGAATTCGCCCTCAAGAATATAGCCTAGGCTCACGTTTGGTTGAACAACATATTCGGAAGTAGAATGAAAATGTGTGATAGGTAAGTTGCCTATCTGTGGCATTTTTTCATGGTCCTTGTCTAGTAGTCGGTATGCACGTTGCTTTGAGTAGCAACAAGAGAAAACAACGGAAGGCTGTAAAAGCACACTACGGAACTTTATACGACATGGGCATCTGGTGGCAGTCCTGTGTTCAGTATGGTGGCATGTGGCATCTTCTACAATATAACCTACAGAACAATCGGCCACTTCGTACTGTACCATATTATCTTAGAGTACATTGATTGTCGCTTCTTCGAATAATAAATTCCATGCCCGTTGCCGGGCTTTGAAGGCAAACACCAAAGGGGGGCATATACAGTGTCCACAATCCTTCCTTTCCTGACGCCACAATATCATCCAGATCAATATGATATCAACTAATCAAACAAAGCATTCGCAGCATGTCTATATACATACATAGTATACGCATCATACATACATCACACACATCTTACTGAATATATATTACGTATCACCCATACATAACCAGGTACTCATACCTACACATACCTCGAGTCGAACATACATCTCGTTGCCACCATCGACTTGGGTGCATGGTACCAGGTACATGTCAGAATAGGTCATTAACACGCTCATGGTTTTGTATTGAGCTGTAATATTTACCCTTTAAATTTCAGAGCTTCACATTACTCTACGCATCTTTCGGGGACAACGTGGGCAATTTCGCTGTATGAACCGGTGCGGATGGCCGTCATCAACTTGATGCGGACCTCCTTGGCCCGATGGGATACATACTGCTACTCCTCAGTGTTCGCTGCAGCAGTCGAGACTTTGGTCGGATCTCGTCCTAGTAGTGGTATGCAACGAGAACGTATGCTCGAAAAGCATGTGTTGATGCCTTCAGCTCTAAAGATGCGAATGGCGAGTCAGGCTTGTCTACTCGGTGTATCCTGTAATGCCATGAGAACATTGCTCAAGACTGTGATTACTTATGCCATTTCACAAATAAATACTATGTGCGCAGTACTGGACGAGTTCGGTCTCGCCTTGGGGTGGAGAGACCTTTCCGTTGACAACAATGAGATACATTCATACCTACCAATCGCCGTCTACACGATTTTCCTTATCTAAGAAACGTGTGTATGCACCTCCTCTGCACACCCAGTCACAGCTTCGTTACCATCTGCTTCTCCCCTCGTACTATGTCAACGATCTGCAGGTCCAGCTTCTGGACAAAAACTACGCCAGCGCTTGCTAGAGATCGTCCATGCTACGGAAGAACCACGGCGTGGCATGCATAGACAACGCATATCGTCCATGGCAATGATTTCCCGCCACCATCGTCCAACAAGAGAGGGGACGTGTGCGTTGCAGTAGCACCAAGCGCGTGGCCTGGGACTACTTGTACGAAATGTTGCACAAACCAGCGGGTGGATTGATTGTAAATTTTATCTGCTGCACATGGCAAGATAATATGTTGGGTGTGTGGATTCGTTCGTATTTGGGTGGGTGTTTGCTACCTGGTATATGTAAGATAGTTTCGCGTTCTACCGTACCATCTTCTACGTTTAGACAACGCCTCGGCCAGCTTCACGGTAGGACTCCAACGTCGCAGCCAACGGTACTAGTGGATGCCGTGGCAGCAGCGCTAGGCGTGAAGCAACCGGTCGGCTGTTCTGCTTTTAGAACACGACGACAGAGACTCTCGGGCATGCCGAACCGTGTCACAACCTATCAATCTGCGATGGTAGGTCGAAACCCGCTATCACGCCATGTCACCGACAACACTATTTGCCTAGAGTAGGTGCACCAAGGACGCGGCCCCACTGCGCCACCTATCTACCTAGGGCGTAGCACTTCCCCAACAAGCGACGGCGAACGGTTTGGCCGAGATAGTGTAAGAGCTATTTGTTCAAGCAAGCCGGGCCAATTCTCCGTCCCACTAGACGAGTATGTATGACATTGGTGGAGCCAATTTCGGTGTAGGGTATGATACTGGTACGGGCAATTCCTATACTGGAACAGGATGGAGAGTTTCTGGGGGTGAAGCGGGAGCCCATGGTTGGGGTGGTGACTGAAAATGTCGTGCGGGAGTGGATATAATCACGAGCATGTGATTGTATTAGGTTTGTAAATTATACCAAGTTCAACGGGCCAAGTCGAGTTACGTCCAACTAACAGTGGTTCTAGGCTGACATGTAAAGCATGGTTGCCGCTGATCTTACAGTAGAACACATCGTGTGTGGACCCACAGTACATACATTGGAACGTATGTAGGACGCTTATGGTGTGAAATTGGCAATGCGGAAAGCCCTCTATATGTGTGTTTCTGTAAAAAAAGAGGAAACGCGATTTCGAGCACGAACAGCAGTCCACGCGTTGCTGCAGAAGAGAACAAATTTTCCGCTTCTATTGTCGCCCATGTATCACCCTACCGTCATTTTGAGAACTTGTCGGTTGACTGTAACGATTGAGTGCGTCCCACCTGATGTCATCACTTTTCACAAACACCTTGGAGAATTAAGCTGCTTCCGACGCCCGAAAAACATACAACCCTTATCGCTTGAAAGGGTAAAATGATGGGCGTGAATAATCCTCGCACCGACAGCGTAGTAGTGGGCGTACAATACACCTCCTGTGCAGGAAACTCGCTGGTACCACCATCCGACCTTGCATAAAAGCGTTTTAAGAACAGCAGGCCAATGTGCGTCTTTGGTGCTGACCTACAGCATTTGTTTGGCTTTCAGTATCGACACATATCCCTAAAATGTATCGTAGTATACAGGAGAGTGTATTATTTTATACAAAAAAAAACTACCTATATATCCCAACCCTAGCGCGTGTGATATTTTTGCCGCGGATCATGTTTAAGTACAACAATCGTACTTGGGTCTAGGATCCTTCACGTCCTTTTCAAAATGGTCTCGGCAAATAAAAGGGTGATCGATCAAGTGTCGAGAGAGTTGCCTTGGCGGCGATAGCACACGCTATGCGTCGGACAGTGCTGCATGAGTTCGTGATCGATGCTCGGGGGCTGTGCCCCAGCTGTCCCAGTGGCTGATTGGACTGTGGGTAGTGAAGCCTACACGCCGTTGCATATTTTTGGCCTATGCAATAGACTGCAATCTGGGCAGAGGTTATTATGCAGTTACGGCAAAGCATTATGTATTTATCAATGAATTCGCCACTTTCTGGGGTAGCTAAGACTTAGACCGACAGGAGTCTTTAAAAATCGGTTGATCGCGTTTTTTTTGTATGCCACCAAAAAAAGCAGGTATCATCCGCCACGATCAAGACAATAAAATGCTGCAAGTGCCAGTCTACTAGGCCTCCATACTCCAGTCAGTATACCATTAAATTTTCTTTGAGAACCAATCTCATAGTAGTATCGGTTCTCCGCAAGAAATCACATGTGCGACTCCGAACCACGTATGCCACGTTACCGGTTGCGATACTGACACACACTGCGGACTGAATAATGTTTGGCGTCCACCTCGCACAGCTTTCGTACCCCAATACAGACCCAGTTTTGACGTCGCGGTACTGATGCCACCCTGGTGCTGGCCGTGTGCAACTACGAAATGTTCAGTATTGGCCAAGAACATCGACCCCTCGTTCTCTCCAAATTAGTATCAGGACCGTGCTTGTCAATGGTTTGGTATCTATGTATGTATCAGCCCAAAGAGTATGCGAGGGGTTCGGGAGACACGTCGTATCTGCCCAAAGAGTATGCGAGGGGTTCGGGAGACACGTCGTTTGCAATATCACCGGTCGGCTTTCCTCTGCGCCGCCTCCACACTTAAGTCTTCTTGTCCATGCCGTCCTTGCGTGCCACACGGTTCAGGGCATTTAGATGTCCTACAACAGTGAGTAGGTTATGAAAATAGCACGTGGGACGCCCGAACGTGCTCGAAGGAAGCGAAGGGCGGATGCCTCGTCTTTCTTGAGTGAGCTTCTACGGAAAGTGGAACGTACGTGCGTGAGTATAGCTGCCGGCCGGGGCTTGGAGATTTTCAGGTTTGCAAGGTCATTCGGTGACGACTGGGGAGAAGATATGACAAGCCGGGCTGCGGAGGGGAACAACTTGGAGCCGCTGCAGTGGGCGAGATAAGAAAGGTACCCCCGGAGCTCGCGGGTGATAGTTTCCGTTATTCCATTCGGGGACCTCTACACATTGAAGCAGATGGAAACCAACCGCCGTTGCTGGCCCGACACAGTCAATGCCACCCGCTTGGCGAAAAACGCGATCACCTTCACGTTATCGAAATGATGGTGGTCACCCACTACCGCCGCCCGGACGACCGTAGTGTGTATATCGAGGCTGCAGAGGGAGGACACCAAGGAGAGCTTAAGGGGGCAAGTGATTTCGGCGCCTTGTGGGCTTGAAAAGCTTCTAGTGCTGCCTGCACCTAGCCAAGGTTATGTCGAGTTCCTAAGATGCGCCTGGCCTGGCGGC
This sequence comes from Nereocystis luetkeana, assembly GCA_031213475.1. Lineage (NCBI taxonomy): Eukaryota > Phaeophyceae > Laminariales > Laminariaceae > Nereocystis > Nereocystis luetkeana. The sequence continues at coordinate 8,802,220 of JARUPZ010000028.1, forward strand.
TGCCCCAGGGACAAAACCACGTGCGACTCTGCCGCCAGTGCGGTCGTCTGGATAGATTGAAGCGGGCACGGGCACGAGGCTATCCACGGCATGGCCAAACAGGTAGCACGGCAATAGTTGGAGATCATAGCGTTACTTCGATGGGCATTGACCAACGGGTGTACCGATTAAGGGATCCCGGACAGGCTGGAGTGCGCGCGCGATCCAAACGCAAGGAAGCACCGTCCTGGATGCAGAGACTGCCAATTTATAGGATGACCTGCTGGAGGTCGAGAATTTGTGCCTTTGTACTGTAGCCAGGGTGCAGCGCTTTGGGCCGATCGACTCCACAGCGAGGAACCAGTCGTTCCCCTCACCAGCGACAGCTGCATTTTGTTCTACAGGATACATTGGTAGAAAATATTGGTATCGGTTATATATGTTCTCTATTGCTTCATCGTCTGATTTGATGTATCCCAACGGGCTATTGGACTCTATAATAATGCGGAAATCGTACACTGAGCGCCGCCTCTCACGCGTCATACCATATACTGAAGGGGGTGCGATTCTATTTGTGTATAAGCATAAAACTTTACCCCCGTGTTAGATGTATGTTCCGAGCATCGCCGGACTACAATTCTCAATACTATGAGCATCGGTACACTCCTATTATTAAAAAAAAGCAAAAAATGTCGGCTGCAGAGATGACATTGGTACAAACGTGGCCAACTCATGTTGTTCAAACCTTAGCTGCAAACGAGTGTTCGCTCGTCGATCGTAGAACAATGTAAGCTTTTATCATGAACCATCAAACCCACTCCTGACATATAATCTCCCACTTGCTGCCATACTACGGGCAGATTTTATATATGATATATGTAGCGGCTGCAGTATTCGAACAAGGCATCGGCAGATTTTACCGCTTTGGGTGGTGCCGTCGAGGCGTTCTACAATATGGGTTCCTTCTAAATTTTCTGAGGCTCCTAACTTGACCTTAAGGAGCTCCATACCTCACCCGAAAACTGACTTCAGCAATTTATTTAATCTCAAGTTGGATCTCGATGAATAATCCCATGGCCAAAGTATTCTAGCACGTCATTATTCGAATCAGGATTGGCCTTATGACGGTTTTAGGTTGAGGAACCCCGTCCTTCAGAGACCACACTTCAGTGGAAAAGTGCTACCTTTATCATAAAACGCGTCCGTCGTGTTTCAGTAACTGTCTTATGTTTCTCAGGTGGACTATAGGGCGTACTAGGTGGACATTATACTCTTGTCGAATCACGTCTTGTCTCGAAGGTCGCATGTTTGATGGAGGCAGGTCCACACCCAAAGATATACTTGAAGTGCGCCCATAACGAGGCGTTCTCGGATAGAGGTTCCCCCTGAATTTCCTGAGACTCCTCACTTAAGGAGCTCCATACCTCACGCGAAGACTGACTTCAGCAAAAATCAAAATGCATCGCGGCGAATAATCCCATGGCCCAAGTCTACAAAACGTTTTCTTTTTTCGAAATCAAGATTGACATTCCGACGATTTGGGGTCTAGGAACCCAGCCTTTCGAAAAGAAAATAGCGGAAATGTGCTACCTCTATCGTAGAACGGGTTTAAAGTAACACATTCAAACCTCTTTATTGGCCCAGGAATCGGTAGCTCCAAGATTTTCGACACCTAGAATCGCCCACCTCGAACGTTTCCACGACTCTGGCGCACGACGGTTGTCAGAGATAGCGCAAATCATGTCGTGTTTTAAAGCCCCCGTGGAAGAATCTGAAAACTCTACTCAGTGAAGTCTATGGCCGTATTATGAAAAGGCGTCTGGGCCCTTGTGCATGTATTAGAAGGTAGGGGTTACTACGGGTGCTACGCTATGGGGGACATTGTTTGGCCACTTTTGTGTTTTGGTTGACAGGGTGCCTGCACTGAGTAGCTACCCCGTACCGTTTGTTTCGTTTATTTTTACTCTGTTTTTCGAATTCTTACCAAGATAGGTCGAACATAATCGTCCGATTTTTTCAAACCAAATTTTCGTGAGAGATACGGAGTTCCACAAGAGGGGAGTCTCATAAAAAATAAACCCTCGTAACACCGAAGCAAAGCCCTACATACCTCCTCTTACGGCCAAGCCCATACCCTCAGCCGCAGTCTCCGGGAACGGGCAACAAAATCTTGCCTACGTCTATCCGACTGGATATCCATGCTGGCTCGGCGATTGCACTTGTTTCTTCACACGGTAATATATTGCCGACACTCAACCACGTGACGGATATCGACAGAGGACCCACAGACCACCAGGCTTCGACAACTCTCAGTCCCTCTCGCCCCCTGCTCGTCGAGCTTCCTTATGCCCACCCGATGACCCTGATCTTGCGAACACTCAGAAGGTCATGCAAAGCCGCGTCCAACTTGATCTCAGTTTTCCATGCAACTCGGTACTGAAGCGTAATCATTCGGAATGTCGTGTATGGTCCGGGGTATATCAAATACTGACACTACTGCAGTAAGCAATTCATCTATAATAATAGTAGAGTCTGGTACTTCCCTGATGGTAAAGGTCCGTCATAACCAACCAGTGATTCGCCCGTACTAGTGGCCTCAAACTGGTAATTTGGCCACATCCGCATGTAACCCCTACAATGCATAAACAGCCATCGCCACCGGAGTTGCTCAATATTTATGAAATACGTCAGCTGTGAGTTCGACTGATTACATAGTTGATACTCAACTTCGCAAGCTGCGTAATATGTCTCGTCTATATCCCGTTTTTACTGAATTTACAATTTTTATGATAAGCCGTTCTTGTAAAGGCAGGCCTTGCTCGTAAGGAGTGTATCGCTCTCCTAGCCATTATTAGTTTCTCGAGAAACACTCGCCGAAGAAATTAGTATTCAAGTAGCACTTTCCGGATGCTGTGCGACGCCACCGCACCCGGGCACTGTGCCCTGAGCTTCGCGCCGCTTTTTCTGGCCCTACAGATGACACCGATCCCATTCAAAAATGGCCCAAGGTAGAATTCTAGTACGCAACGCCCAAACAGTGGGGAGCGCCTACTTCGAGTTGCAATCGTCTCGTTGCAGACGTGGAAAGGGCCGAATATTTTGCCACTGTGATATGTCAGCACATATATTTTAGCGGTTTGCGCCCAGAATGGATGTCGTTCGATTTTTTCCCACCACCGGCTAAGTGGGGTAGATGAGACGATCGTTCAGCAAGAAAGAGCAACAGCACCACCACTGCCGCCAAGACTAGCACCGACGCCAACGCCAACACTAAAGCTAACCTATCACCAACACCTACACCACCAAGAGTGACAACAACAACAACGATCTCGCTATCAACGGTACCACCAGCAGAGCCGCGAACTACTAGTCGGTATCGAAGTTGTCGTCACCCGGTGGCGGTCGTATTACTCTCCTTCTTAGCCGTCGAGCGTGTCGGTAAGCGGCTGTGGCGGGACAGAGCCTGACGAAGTTACCCATTCGATTGGGCAGCTCCCCCACGTTTCGTGGCATTCGACCGCCGAGAACGCCGTAAAGGTCATTATCTAGCTCCACCTCGTCCTGGAGCACCATGCAGGCATGAAAAAAACAATAATCAACAGCGGAATTGACATGGCCAGTGGTTTTTGTTTACTTGCATGGACATCGCAGACTCGAACGAACGATAACTATGTGGTTCGAGTGGCGTATATACTATGCATGGATACTTAATGCCTCCCAACAGACGAGCCGAACTATTGTGATTGTCGGGTAACACACATGCAAAGAAATGGACCGTAGAAAAGAGCGGTATAGAAATCGAAAGGGTATTTCCATGCCTGCATGGACATTGCCACACAACAAAAATATAACAGTTTCGAAAACGGGGCTCCTGATGCGTGCGTGGACACTGCAGGCACGAAATACTGGAATGGACATAAACAGCGTATTTACATACATACATACGAAAAAATCGAATGCACGATCAAACACAATCGATATTATTGCTACTGTAGTGGCTTAACACATATCCATGGGGCATCGATCTCGCATAGATACGCACGTGCTACGGTTGAAATCCTTGCGAGTGACTCCGGTGGCCAGCACAGTACCATATATATACAGCTACGAGAGCTCTGATTCTTCAACCCCACGGGCATCCACCTACTGGCTGGTTGTTCGGGATTTTCTGAAAGCAACGCGTTTTCTTTCAGACTATTTCCCATATATATATATATGAGGGCTCAGCGCAACTACGGAGAAATATCCTGGAGTTTCTGAGTTGCCTAAAACGGAGTGGAGCAAACGTAGATTCATGTGTTGACCCACCGAAGCAGGACAAAAACCCCAACGCCGCACGGTGTAAACCGCGTGCGCCAATAGATGCCGGGTTCATGCCAAACCCTAACTCCTGAGGTACAGGGTGGAAGTTTTCATCGAAACCGACTCCATCGGGGTGAATCTAGGACTCGAGTGCCTGCTACTAGTCAATGGACACGGAAGGGCGCGGCTCTTGGCTGTGACCCTTGTCTCAATGTCGAAGCCCATAGTAAGTTGGTGCAGTGGAAATAATGTGGAAAGCGCAAGCAGAACATCTCGTTCTCACACGCCGGCCATCCAACATGACTGGCGTTAACACCACTATCACGTTCTCTGTAGCTCTTACCCTTCTTCGACGTGGACGCGACCCGTGAAGGGATGACCTCACACCCGTCTCCGTGTTGTTGTCCTCTTCAAACGAAGGTGCGCTCGCATTGCGATGGTCAAAATTCTCCGACACGGGCCGCTCTTTGAATGACCAAGCCTTAGACTTGTCCGTGGCCGATAGACGCTTTTCCAATATGTCGGCCAGATTTTGTCTGGGAAAGGTAACACCCAGCGCGTAGGCACGACAACAGGGGTTGTGTTGGAAGATCGTTTGAGCATTTAAAAAGGGTATGCGCCGCCACAGTTCGGTTCTTCAGCCGTAGAGGCGGCTCCAAATAAACCACGTGCTGCTAATTGTTTGTCAAAGTACGAGTATGTTCATTGTTTTGTCATCACCGCTATGCTTACCAGTCCATCTAGCATGCATTTAAACGCTTTGTAGAGTGTTCTGGACAAGCCAATGTCACCGACGTCTTCACGGCATTACTCTCGGTTGATCGTTTTAGGGTTTTTGCGGAGAGGTTTCCGTATTCACAGTGCGCGTCGATTCTCGTCCTTCTTCGGTTTCGGTTGCGAGTTTCAGGTTGTCGCATTTTCTGTGTTTTAGGGCTCTCGGTTATATAGTAGTGCGCCTTTTTTCAAACAAGGGATACTACAGCACCACCATGATGACGTAGGATATGCACGGCGTCAGACCAGCTTAGAGACGGCTATCCCTGTAGGTGCATAAAATTTCACAAAGTCATGCCTTTATTCCTTGAACGTGGGAAGGTTCGCTCAGAGACAGGATGATGGGCAACACGATGGCTTACCTGTCGAATGGGAGGGGATCCACTAGATGGATCGTGTCGAAAATCAGCGCCTCCTTCACCTGATCCGCCCGCGTATAAATGAGCAGATACGCCGCAAAAGGGTGACGGTTATGGTACTGCTATGTCCACATTCGTATTATATAGGTGAACTGGACTATAGGGTAAAGCTCTAAGGCTCATTTGGCGACGCGGTGCGTCTGAAGCTATGCCCATGCTATGATACCTATGACGTACGGTCATAACCGCTATGCCTTGGAGGTCCGTTTTGGCACTCAAACGCGCGCAGACTATATAAGTCACGGAAAAGGGACAAACACATCTCGTCGCATACCCCGATACCGCCTGGCCCATCTCATGTTCGCAGCTGCCATGCCCTGTCATGAGTTTCCATGACCTGTCGTCACTTGACATGGCCTACCAAGTTTGGTACCGATGAAGTTATGTGTATCGTACCTGCCGATCGATGTGGTTGTCGCGTGCCATTGATGGAGACGCATTTACCTCGATCAGCCATGGCCTCAGCCTTCGAGATATGAAAATAAAACACATAAACGCATACGCCAGGCATGTCAGCGATTGGAAGCGGACGTCTTGCGGTATGGGTCAAATATGTGCTGGGGGGGATTCTGCCCGTGCCCTTTTCTCTGAGTTGCGCATTTTTAACTTCTGGTCTGCGTTTCCCGGTCTACTTGTATTATTGGTGATAGGGTTGTCCTAGAAGCCCCTCTGCGCTTTTCGAATATGTAGTATTGTAATCATGTGGTCTCCACGGACATTGAAAACCCCAACCCAGATCGATCAAAACATACAGTACTGCACGGAACCAACAATACGTGAGGACCTTCATACGGTAGCTTCTACGTTCATACCATATAAAGAGTGACCTACTGTACAATCAACACAGCAGTAATCGGTTCTCGGCACTGGAAGCTCAGCACACGACCCCGACCCCTTTCGAAGGGCGATATAAACCTGCTGTTTCGGACCGAGCGAAGGACCGTGCCTGCTGAAGGGTTTCTTCTTAGTCTGTACACTACATCTAGTTGTGGCCTCCTCCTCGGCAGAGCCAAACATACTGTTAGTTCTAGACATCACATACACTGGTGCTTCGATATCGCGGGATGTTCACTACGTGCCGGGTTCTCTCTGCTTAGATGCGTGGCTCTGTACCTCACCGACAAAAAACATTTAAAAACAATAATTGCCCTGTCGCAGAGCAGGAACGAATCATAAGGCGGTGCCTACCGCGAAAACACAAAACATCACTATTCCAGAATGCCGAAAACTATGGCGGTCGCTCGACCGATTGACTCTCACCCCCGGAAAACAAGAACTTCGGACGCGAATGCAGTCCCCCTACCGTACTCATAGCACCGGTCTTCGGATACATGGTAAAAGTCAGTTGTATGGATATTAATCGGCGCCCCTGACGCTGGCCGCCGATATAAATCGAAGCGGGTTTGATTCGGGGGGTTAGGATATATAAGCTCTCACTTGTCGTCGATGAGGACGTCGTACCCAAACAGCTCGAAGCTGACGCGTCCACGGAAACGCGACCATGCCATGACATGCCATGCCATGCCATGCATGCGTTTGCCGGCGTTTCCGTCGGGGTCAAGGTGTTCGACAACGGGCGGGGGGGGTGGGGGGAGGGGCAATCTCAATCTCAATGAGGCATGCCTACACCAGAGTGCGGTGGTGATGTGTGAAAGCCATGCGGTTTTCACCAGATCTTGGCATCGTGATCATGAAGCGATCGATAAAATGTAATATTGACTCCCTTTTTCGGTGTCCGAGGCACTTTGCCCGCACTCGTTGTATGTAGAGTAAATAAAAAACTCTCCATGGCTGGGTGCAATTTATATCTATATATGTATATATAATATATATATATATAGATTCCACTCACTACGCCGGATGTAAGAATCGCTCATTCACGGCAGTGGAATATGCTACTCCGGTCCGGAATTTAAGGGCCGTTCATATATTCAATATAGTACTAATATGTCCTTATATGTACGCCCAAAGTGCTATGGTGCTGCTCAACTATTGCAAGCAGTTCATCAATCCACTACAAAACCAAGTTACATCCTCTATGTTCGCGCGTAGCATAGAGGCGAGGAACATGCTAGCAATGATGTTAGTCCTGGCAAGCTCCCTCTAGCGCAATCAAGACCACAACACGCCCAACACATTGGCCGCTCATACCTGTTCGGCTGGTTGGGAATGGAACCTTCCACGCAAACCAAACTCTTCACCACGACCGAACAGATCCCGGTCCACAACGCCCCAACGTCCACCCCGGAGGCCGCCAATCTTCTCCAAAGGTAGGAAAGGGTCGTTTTGGTACCCCCAGCTTCGGACAGGTTTGCGTGGTGCAAGGGGTTGTCCCGCGTTGCCCCCGACTCGTTTAGCCGCTGGACACTGCACGAAGATAGAGCGGCACATGCGGGGTGAATCATGTGTCGGACGCCAGCCAGGAAAATTTGGTCTGAGACTTTACACATACCGGTACCTCAATTGGTGTTTGCTGTCCGCGGTGGATCGTGGGGTAAGGGGTATCATACTTGTAGTAGATACCGGTACTACACGGTGGGTTCCAAAACCAAGGTGATTTTCCACAACAGAAGGTTTTCCCCCGATTGCTTGCCAAAAGGCGAGGAGACAAGAGGCCCCGAAGGCCGTCCCAACTGTTTAGCGTTATACGTGTGGGACCCGCCTTTACTGCGCCTCAGAATCTTCAACATCACACGTCGCGGTATCTGTACGAAGTATCTCATCGACGACATACAATACTGTTGCCGTGGGAAGCATTCGGAGAATTGCTTGTTTTCGTTGGCTGCTGCCGTCGGAAGTATTTCGGAACATTGCTTTTTTCGTTGGCGGAACCTACTGTAACTGCCGACGCTGTACAAGGCGTACCGTTACCGGCACCGGTGGCCGCCGGTGTACCCGCTTGCACGGTGTGGGCGAAAACATTCCCTTGTGGGGACCTGGAATACGCAGCACACCATTACCCGTACCGAGTTGAGATATTATTGTCGACACCATGTGACGGCTACTGCGTTGTTGTTGATCCTGGCAAGGTTGTTTGCTGGTGCAAACTGTGCCCGGAGGAGGTCTCGGTTACGTGTGCAATGAAGTACAGTAGTAGCCCAACTGTTTGCTGCTTTGAACGGATGTACTACGCACACAGAAGTTTGAATCCTGTTGGGAAAATGCTTGTTGGTTATGGACTGGAAAAACAGGTGTAAAGCTCGGAGGCCATTCGGCCTAGATGCATAACGCTTTGCAGGCCTGGTGTAAAGAGCCAAAGGGTACAGCTGCAAAAAAACTGAGTACTACCAAAAACAAACAAATAAGGATGTGGCGCTCGCGGCGTTTGCTTTACCGGGTTCACCTGCTGTTGGTGAGGTGGATGAAGGGGTTACCGATGTCCCCCTTCTCGTAGAGATGCGTGCTCACCCGGGCGAAACCCTCCTTGTACATGAACGCCTCCAGCCTGCTTGCAACGACCACCCGTACAGACACACTTTGTGATACCGGCACGGTACGGTGTTCAATAGAGTTCTGAGCCATTGCCAGGGTCATGGAACGTTGGAAGTAGTCGATATAATATATGTGTATTCATGTGCACAGGAGCGGCATAAGCCGCGACGACAATCCACGACCAAGTTGGGGCGGTGGCCACCACACGCAGCGGCACATTTCGGAGCCTGGCATGTATCGAACCTACGGTCTACGTACTGTGCCTAGAATATCGTGCTCTACTGTATTTACCGCGGACCCTTTCAAAACAAAAAACGTCCAGCCTCGGAAAAAAAGCATCGGAGGCCCGCTCGGGATAGCGCACACGAGACATTCGACTCTTGGACCACCTGTTGGCCAAGGTTACATACGGCAGGGGTGTCACTTGTAGGCCCTTCGTCTGCAGCCGCTCGGAGCCACTTCGCCGAATGACGACCATAAGCACCCGCAGTGTTGTGGCTCTGCTCCGTGTGTATGGTACGCGTTTTGGTTTCGCGATATGAACCGCCGTAGAAATGTGTACTGCTGTTTCGCTGCATCAACAAAAAACAGACATAATTAATCCAATAATAGGGGGTACAGTACACAGGAAGTGAAGACAACGGAGCCATACCCACCACCACGTCGGGAAAATGAAAACAAACTAGTGGGTTGGCATTTTGGTCTGAATTGAAATAAAACATTTAGTTTGTTAGGTTGCTTAACTTGGGTTAAGTGCCCCGCCGCCACCATTCATTCCACCCGCCAGACACCTCACGGCGCTTCGCGCTTGGTGCAAGCAATGTCTGCCTGGTCGGTGAAAACCAGACATGTTCCGTCCCGGCATTGTAGGGATGCGAGGGTCTATGGTCGTACGACTACGGCTATGTATGAGATCGAGTGCATCTCTCCTATCGAGTACACCCCCCGGACTTAAAACACGTGGGGTATCGTATTTTTGGTTTTGGTGAATACTTCGTCTATTAGTGAGTGATTTACCGAGCCACTCGCCCGTGTGGACTCAGCGTGGTACAGGTAGTGATAATCGATGAAAGCAGCCGCGTTCTCTAGCACTTGTCTGGAGGCGTTCTACGGTAGAGGTTCACCCTGAATCTGCCGAGGCTCCTCACTTGAGGAGCTCCTTTTCTCGTCCGACAAATGAACTCAGCAAAGATCAAAATGCTTCCCGATGAAAACTCCCATGGCCGAAGTATACTGAACGTCGTTTTTCGAAACAAGATTGACGTTCCGACGATTTTGGGTTAAGGAGGCCCGTCATTCAGAAACAAAAAAGCAGAAATGTATGTGCTACCTCTATTGTAGAAAGCGTCTCTGGTCGCCGTTTTTGGTCGATTCGTCACAGGATAAGATCATGACGGCAACCAGACTTTCCACAAGCCAGCGGGTAGTCAGAAACATAGGTGGGAGAGGGCCTGCAGGGTATGTCAGAAACCAAATGGAACCAAAAGCTAAAAAGAAGAGGAGGGCTTACGGGTTGAAGGATGTGACGAGCACGTAGAGCCTGAGGTCGAACTTGTAGCCGTCCAGCAGCAGGGGGGTTCCGATATACCTCTGCAGCACCACCTGCCGTTGCCAGAAGCCGGAGGGAGTTGGGTAGTTGGTGTCGCGTGTGCATTTGAGTGTTGTGCGGTTCACATCTTACATATAGTCAATACCAATATCCAGTGGCATCCGGCCGAACAAGGGTACATCCTTAGTGGTTTAGTCGCTGCTGCCGTCGGCAGATCTGATGGGGCTAACGTAATCATACCAGACAAAACGCCGGTACCGGCCGTCGACGCATACCTCAGCAGGTGCAGAGCAGGGGCGCACGTACGAGTAACTCTTACGTGCTTCCTTGGTCGAGGGGGGTGAAACGTAATATTTGTATGTTAATAAGCCCGACCCCTAAAAAACCCACATAGATAGGCTGTATGGATAGTGGAAAATACGCAGCCTGTTCCAAAGGTACAATTATTGAATGGCGCACCTGGTTGCAATGGTTGATGTTATTGTTGACAGCAATTTTTTTTTCCCCTGACAAAGTGTCCTCTCTCTACCGTAGCACGCCCTCTCTCCTTGCGTGCATGCGGCGTAAACAAATCCGCGAGGGGGACAGTGAACAAACCAAACAAGCTCCACGAGGTGTAGAAACCCTCTCAATACTAGGACGCCCTGGTGGTGTGCTACAGCACGCTGCCCGAGGTCTCCACACGGATTGGTTTACCCCCACGCGGCTGTGCATCGGGAGACTGTCGTGGTCCTCTCCGCCACTCCGATGATTGTTTTTTGTTTGCACAAACACTACCGTCGCTCCTTCGATACTAGGCTCACCTTGTCCGCGTAGGTGATGTTTTTGATGTCATCGATAAGCCGGATCCCCCTGCCGCGTGACATCCCCACCGGTTTCATTATCCACACGTTATCCCTTCTTCCCACCCCCGCCATTGACTCCCCACCCCTGCCCCCTCTGCCATCTCTTCCCTCAAACTTGTCAAAGCTGTCGACTGCAACACATGCGGGAGTATCCTTGTCTGCCCTCGATTTTCCTCGATCTCGACCACAGTGCCCTACCAGCGCGACAGGCAAGGAGGCATTTAATTCAAAGCGGGGGTTGGAACCAAACGCAATCGGACCGAACTAGCCTTTCCTCAATGGGTTCACTCGTCTGCTCGGGCTGTTTAGAGTACACTGCAGGAATATGTCGGTATCCGGCCTTGGTCGATTTCGTGATTCCCCTCCAGATGTACACGCTTTTGGGGGCTGCACTCCCGTTCTGAGGACAACTCCGTCAATATATAAATATAATATATATATATACATTCTATAGATTGCACCAGTGGTAATTTGTACCCGAAACGGGAATTCAGTCCGAAAAGGGTTAAGACGCGGAGTAGAGTTGCACCAAAAAAAAGGGGCCTCCCTTCAGGAGGGTTTTACTACTACTGTAGTAGAAAGCCACCCAGAAACCAAAATTTTGACGTCACAGTGGAAAAAGAAGCGAACTACAGTAGGTAATACGCTACCGCGAGGTCTGTGCAGTAGGTATATCACGAAATATGTCATATTTATCAAACTATCCGTATTTTGACCATAAAACACAGCAGTTGCTCAGGCAGAAACGCATACATATATATGACGTCTATATATACTAGTTATATGTTGTAGATGGTGTAATGTGCTACGAATCACTATCGTAGCACGCCTCTTTCCAAAATCATACCTGGTAATAGTATCCATGACCATAACCACTACCTCTGGGTCTTGCGATGAATAAGCGCGGCAGGATCGCAACAAAAACGACAACAACAAAGCCAACAACTCCTGCACCACAACGACAACAACTAACACAACCACAAACGACTATTACGGGGGACCATAGTTGATAGGACCTACGGTATACATAAAAACCTATATATTCAGTCATTTTTACGAACATTATTTTGGTCCTATTAGCTATGGTCCCCCGTAATAACACAAAAACAAGAGCGTGAGTGAAACTATCTGGTACAGCAGAGGTCAGCTTGTCGTCGTTCCGCTTGGGGGGGGGGGGGGGGGGGTAGTCTATCGTTTAAAGGGGCTGGGCAGTACAGTAGCCCTAACCCGATGGCTCGCAACACCACACTGCAGCATTGTGTCCACGTACATCGAGTATTTTTCGGTTGGGAAGGAAAGAAGGGCTACTACTGAGATGCTCGTGCCCTCTTCACCCAACGAAACCGGTGAAAACAAGAACTCCCAGTACCACGGGAACTGAGAAGGTTTCTACGCACACGGTGGCGTCTACCGTAGCAGGTAAACAACGGTGATGCGAAAGGGCACACGCGCGGGAGTGAATAGAATAGTCGACAAAAAATGTTGTGACCACCTAGTGATTAGCGCATGTCGATTTTGAAACTTCGTGATCGTACATAGCGTCTCACGGAGTATCTCACAGAACAAGTCATTGAGCTTTATTTTACAAAGAGCTCTGAAGGTTGACGAAGATTACTGTGCTTGGCATGCCCATGCGCGTTGTCTCACAACCCACAAGTGTCTATTTTTTCTGGGATCATCCCCCCCAAGGTACGCGTATGCGCCCTCCATTGCCGGCTCCCTCACCATGGCGCTTTGCAAACCTTCCCGTACAGACACCATGACCACCAGATGGACACACGAAAGGTACAGTACGTGCACATTTTGAGGTACAGGACGAATGTACTAGAGGTAGAGTAGCCACATACTTCGTATACAAAAGGTGGAGTACACGGTTCCGATATACCTGAGGAAGTGAAGGCGGCGATGAAGGTGGTAAACTCGTGTGGCAGGACGAAGGTTTGCGGCATGATGTGGAATTCCTTGGCGAGGCGTCCGCCGGGGGCCATAAATCTGCGACGCAAGCGGGCGATCGCAGACGCGGCGATAACTTCGTTGAGAGGGCATACCTACGCAAACAGTATTGATGCAGTAAAAAGACACGCCGGAAACAATACAGGCTTGCGCAACTCTGTATACGGAGAGCGTCGACTCCCAAACGTTTTCGACTGAGAGAATAAACGACGGTGCTGCTTATTGAAGGCAGACAATGGGTGATGCTGCGAATGCCGTACAATAATGACGCTCCTTTGCCCTATACAATGTCCTAGCCCAGGTGGTTCTACCACGGGAGGACGGTACATTTACGAGAAAAATCGTCATCACCATTACCTGGAGATGTGTTTATTGAGGAGGTCCTTCCTGGTCAGCTCCCGCGAGTTTGGGAAATGGTTCACCTGAACACAACCACACACAGCCGCGGAGGGAGAATGGAAGAAAACAGTTTCATGTACGTGGTGGCGATGCTGCTCAAATTTTGCAGTCCGTCGGTCGTTAAAATATTACGGTACTCACACTACTCTGGCGTGAAAACCTTGAAGCTCTATCAGAGGGTTATTGGATGGTGTATGGTATCCGACAAACCGCCGACGACTTTCAAGGTCAAGGTTTATTTACATCCCCTTACAGGGGAGTATTGCAGGGCAAGGATGTTAGCACAAACCAAGACGCGCCCCTGTTTTGGTGGGCGATGCAGGCGTTCTACAATAGAGGTGCAGCCTTAACGTTCTGAGATTCCTCACTGAAAGAGCTCCATGCCTCATCCGAAAACCGACTTTTGCATAAACAAAAAACTGCATCCCGATGAATAACCTGACCCTAACCCTAAGTACACCAAAGCGCCATTCTCCGAAACAAGATTGGCATTCCGACGATTTTGGGTCATGGAACTCCATCATCCAGAAATATTTGAGCTCATCTATGGTGGGCATCATACTTCTTGAGCACGCGTTCTCATAATGTATCCCATCGAAACGTCGTATCAACCTTGGCTTTTCACAACATCATGTATGTATTTCAACCTTAGTAGTGTGTCCCCAATGTATGGCGTGGCATCCCGCGGTGGCCTTGGTACCAAGGGTGGGCACAGGTCATCTACTGTACCCGTGTCCACCGATATTAGCCGTGCATGAGGGGCACGCCTTGGATGGGGCCGGTACACGGCAAAGAGTTGCGTGCGTCACCATGGACGCCGCACTATAGTACGCAACCCAAAGAAGAAGATAGCGGGCACCACAACAGGGAGTTCCTATGGGCGTATGGAGCCTGGTGGTGAGGTTCCGATACCAGGCGGGAAGGAAGGCTGAACACAAGAGGCTAGCAGGCAGGGGGTTGTCTGATCTCCACCAACGCAGCCCGGCGATCTTGTTTTCACCTTCTGCCACACCAAGAGGCTGCTGTATTGAATGTGAGGCTTGGACCACGTCCACAGAAGGTTCCACGTCGTCTTCAGCCCAAGTCCCGTGGGCAACTCCTCCCACTGCTCACACCTGCAAGGGTAACTCGAGCATTTCAGAGGCCAAACTTGGAATTTCATGGGAAATCACTGCTGTTGAAAATTGAATGTGATCTTATGAGGTACAGTATGTACAGTAGTAGAAGGCTGCTATGAAAACTTAAAGATTGACAATTTTAACGAACGGAGGGTATGCAAGGCGGAAATATTTGAGTGCATCGCAACAATCGTTTAGCCCTGTGCTTTATGGAACTTTTTGTGTACTGTCAAAGAGTTTCTCGTTTGCCTCCCGGTGTGTACGCTACACGATACAGCATATATGATATCCAGTGTGGTGTTGTTCAGAAGATTATTCTAGGCTCTACTGTACTTCCGTACAGAAACATATCATGATGGTAGAAAGTGCAGGGATCCCTTCAACAAGTGCCTTTTTCTCCAGTCGCATCAACCCGTAGAGCCCGACGACGTTTGTCCATCGCGGGTACCCCTCGCCCCTTGTAGGTTGGCATTGCCCCATACCCTCCGCCTGCTACACACGCGTTTCCCAAGCTCAAGAGTCCGACGACTCGCATCCGAACCATGGTCCTTGATCTGCGTCCACGCACGCTGCTTTCAAAAACAAAATGCCCCAAAACCGTTCGCTGTTACCGCAATATGAACCGCAATTGGAGTGAGCAAACCCAGTGTGTTCTCTCGTTGTACCGGCGGGGCATTGGTCAACGTATACCGAGCACCAAAACGCGCACGAACCTGTTGTTGAGCACATCGGTGACAATGTTGTAGACCTCCGGCCGTGATTTGGAGTTCACCCGGTAGTGGAGAGCCGATGGGTCGCCACTGCGTGCGTACGTTGCAGCGATCGATCCGAGTCCGTGA
This sequence comes from Nereocystis luetkeana, assembly GCA_031213475.1. Taxonomy (NCBI): domain Eukaryota; class Phaeophyceae; order Laminariales; family Laminariaceae; genus Nereocystis; species Nereocystis luetkeana. The sequence continues at coordinate 8,817,829 of JARUPZ010000028.1, forward strand.
GCATGTGCCAAAAAAGGGGACGAAGCAAGGACATGGCCTTCGACGTTGAACTATACCGATAGTATACAGTATCGTATCGTACCTTTGTCGCTGCACATGACTTACGGGATGAAGGCATGTGTCGTCCACTCGACGGGCTGCGGGCCTGCTTTTTTGTGTCGCCACCTCCTCCTAGAGGGACTAAATGTTTGTTTGCCTCTGCCGGCATGGTGATCCGTCGATTCCGCTACAGTACCGGACACCTACGATAAAAACCAGAGCAGCTGGTCTAAACTGGAATCAGCATTCGAGAAAAGATATCTGTATTTACACTACTGCGAAGGAATGAAACACGTTCAACGGTATGACTCCCGAAGTTCTTAGGTTCCGGTAACTCTCAGCCTGAGCTTCTTGTTGCTTCGTTTCTTGTTACGCACTGTAGATACAACACTGCATTCGGGGTGTGATATTTGGGGCCTCATTGTTGCAAGAGAGTCTTCTCTATGATTGTCGAACACGACGGTGCTTCTGCAATACCTGTATACAAGGGAGCTGGGGTCGTCTTCCCCGCTGGTTGGCCAGCCATCTCCTAGAGAAAATACCGCAGCATAATCCTGCAGAATGCAACAACAGCATATGCACAGACGTAAACCACACGATCTGTCAGGTAAGCCAACGACTTGTGGTTCGTCCGAAGCAGTTACTTATGGCGTGACATGTTGGGAGTGATAGTTTCGTAAGAGGAGTCATCATCGCGAACACAACTTTCAAGGAGTGGGTTCCCGGCGAGTATTCACTGATAAGAATAGTATCCCTGCTTGAAAAAAGGTGGCAGAGGGGGTTGGGATTGTCCAGGCCTGCCTGTGGACACAAGCACCCCACCGTTATCGTACCTAAGCCCGCAGGAGCAGGTTGTTCTGAGGAGAACAATCGCCAAGCACAATCATGATAACATGGCGGTGCATGTGTGCTGCTCTATAAGTACGTTTTACCTGCCGAGCGTGCGCGTGTGTGTGCGATAGACGTATAACGTGCCAATATCATCGCCATTGAAGACGTTCGGATGACCGCGAGATACATTATAGAGATCGGAGAAATATCCAGAAGAAAAACCGCAGTGACAACGGCAACAAGATTGAATCGCGTTGATAACGGCCTGGGGTGTACGGCATGCCCTTCCCAGACAGACAATATGGCTCACCTTGATGACGCGCACATAGATAGAGTACAGCTTCAACTGCAAGTGTAAGCACGCTTCTTCCTCTGAAGCTGTCAAGCCCGTTGATACGCCCCTCCCCCCCCGACCCCTGGCCATGATCGACGAGGTCAGCGGCAGACTTCTGCAGTCCGTCTCCCTCGTGAGCGCCCGACCGTTGTGGTACGACGACAAAATTGCACCGATTCTCGGGAAGCATTCCGTGTATGCTCCGAGGCTGCACCGTGTGCTTCTTTGAAAATCGTTGCGGGTGGTGCTGCCGCTGCCTGTCGGCATAGATGGCAACGATTTGTGTCGGTGGCGAACCTGCGTGGCTACCGCGCCACCAAGAGGGCGGTGCCCGGTAACGCTTTCAAGACCTCTTCCCGTGCCTCCAGCAGGGGCCTCCGTCGGACGTAGGGCTGTTTCACTACCGGTTTCAGTATTTGGTTGACCAGCGCTTGAGGTGTTGTCCGATAGCACGTCGGATGGCCGTCTTGAAACGTCTTCGTCTAACGCCAGCATCACGCTGGAAGCAGGTGCGGCGTTGTCGGTGCCCGGGCGTCTGTGGTCCTCGGCGGGCTCGGGCCTGTCATCCATGGGCATTGGTGACGTCTTAGGGGACACGAATTTATACTGTCCTCGTGACACACGCCCGTCAGCTCGACCAGTTTTCGGAGGTCCTACGTCCAAGGGCCCCGGAAGCTCCAGAGCGGTAGCATCGCCATGACCACTTGCCGACCCACTGTCGTCATATGATTGCATGTCTGAATCTGTGCCCGACCCGCGTAACTCCTCACGATCATCTGCTGAGGTGATGGTATTGTCTGGTACAGGCAAACCCACCGCCGTAATGGCCATCTTCTGCGGAGCATCATCGTCACCCACCTTGTCCGCCACCGAGCGGGGCCCGACATCCACGTGAATTGCGGCAGCTTGGAGTTCCTTGGCAGAGACGTTCTCGTGGTGGTAGCAGCCGACAGGACCTGAGGATATCCCCGGCACTAGATAGTCGCGCACTCCATTGGCGGTGCATGGTGTGGGTTCTGATACCTTGACATCTTCGCCAATAGCCAGTTCAACCTGTGTTGAAGGACGAATATCCCCATGGCCCTCTAAAAGGGCGGCTGGCTGGTCAGCAGCGATGCCGGCCGCGTCCTCGCCGGCCCCATTAGCCCCGAAATGGACATTTTCCGCTCGGGTAGCTCGTTCGAGCCGCTGTTTATGTCCTAGTTGGGGAGCTCTGCTGTCGTTCTGCTCCCCACCCTCGTCGGCAGACAAATCGCCATCATCGCTTGAGTCTCCACCACTGACAGACTCGCTCTCGCTACTGCTTATGCTGTCGCGAAGAGCCATCGTATCAGGTATGTTTCCCTTGCTGCTGCTCGCGGGCACATGCCCTTCGTAGATCTCGGACACTGCTCGAGCAAATTTTGCCGGACGATTTCTTCCGCGCGGCTGTTGATCTCCATCCCGGGATAACCCATCAACGTTGTCGTGGAAGGTACCTTCCTCGTGCCCAACGCCTTTACCCGCATTCCCTCCTCTCGTTCCAAGCGAAAGCGCGATAGCGTTCGCGTCACTGCGCCAAGCAGGTGCCGGAGGCGAGGCCGGGGCTGTCGCTGGGGTAGAAGAGAGGTCGCTGGCAATGTCATTGATCTCTCCTTCATTGGCAGTGTGTGCCGGAGAACGAGATCGGTGGTCCTCGAGCAACGGGGCTGTGTCTGTTGCCGAACTTGAAGCCGCTGAAGGTGTAGGAGTCGTTTTGGTGGTGGTGGTGGTGGTGGCGGCGGATGCCATCCCTGCTTCTTCTGCTGTCGATGTGGTTGCTGTTTCTGCTGTTTCTGCTGCGGCTGCGGCTGCTGTTGCGGTTGCAGCTGTAGCTCGAGCGGCGGCGGCTCTTCGCTTTCTGCGCGTCTCCTGGGCATAGATTAAACTCGATACAGTCAGAGATGCAGCTTCTAAGCTTCTACGATGTAACCACCGTTTGTAGGTGGTATAACCACCAGCTTGAGTACGGTCGTAAAACGAGAGGTGGGTTACAGTAGACGGTTCATGGGTGTACGCAAAGCGTTTCCAACAGCTGTAAACCTGATTAATTAGAGCCATGTGACGATAGGGGGGGTACTCGTTGGCTCAGCGACGTCTGGCTAGCGTTGGTTGCACAATCGGACATTTCCCCAAATACATTTCACATCTATCGATTTATGTTTTCCTTCCTTTCTTTCGGGTTTTCTCTTGTTCAACAAACCTGAGGTGCTATTAGCAGCATGCGTAAGTGGCGCCCGCCGTACTTGGGATGACGACATGGCATTTCAATGTCTACTACGCTTACTGCGTTACAGCGAAATATCTCTGTGTTGTGGTGTTGCGACCACAGAACTTGAATTTCGCTAGGATGAACAATCGGCGCGAACACTAGGTGCGATGGATGTCGACGGGTAGAAAGAACGGTTCAATGTGAAGAACACAAACATATTCTTGTAGTGTTCGTCACACCTATTCGATGCCTAGGCCAGCGTGTGGTTTTGTTCGTGTTTTGCGAGGCATAATGTCCTCAAAGTCGGGTGTTGGGGTGCGTTTTACAGTAGATAGAGCACAATGCTATACACGCCGAGACACGTGTGTTATCCGCTACCAGCGATGGCACCACTTGTTCTTGTTTTGATCGATCGGCTGCTGGCGACGGTTGTCTGTCTGGACAACGCTATTTCTGACGCTCAGTTACTCGTGAATGAAACTGACGGGAAAGAAAATACAAGGCGGAACTCAGACCTATACTTGGCCGTGCCTACGTTCCAGGTTTGGCGTCGTGAGTCATATAAACCTTCCCGCGCCTGGGTACTGCTGGTGTGGTTGCTACGTCGTGCTTTGGACTGTTCGAAAAACAAACTGTGCTATGCCATTGCTTCAAACGGCGCCAATACAATCGTTTGTCGTTGTACGGACTGCCGCCGAGTAATGGCTTCAGAAACAAACGTGCGAAGCATCTACCGGGAGACGGGGCAAATAAGAGAGCGCCATCGATGAGCATCACCGCTACCCAACCTAAGGAGCCTTTAGTAGAAAGGTTTATAGCCCGCTCTTGACCGTAGCGCAACTCCTTCCTGCCGGTATCTGCCTTTATCGATCGCCCACCACAGTAGCGCTGTACGACTCTGGCCTTGACAACGCAACCAACCATGCTCGACTACTGCTGTCGTTCACGAAATTGGTGGGTAATAAGAGCCACGGCAATTGGGCGGAGCGCAACCCTACACTTGGCGATGCCTACGTTTCATTGTCGACGTCACGAGTAGAACCAAACCTTGCAGCACCTGGGCACATAAAATGCTCGGTTGTTGCGCCATGAATCAACATGTATCGGAAAAGCAGACTGCACATTCCGTTTTGTTGTACGACGACAGCACAACATCTCGTCGTGATCAACTCTGCCCGAACCTTGATTCTAAGAGGCAAGCGTACAGAGCATCTACCGTTAAAGTGGGCTAAAACGTGAGTGCTACCGATGATAACGGCCGTCACCTGCTGTAAAGCCCGTTGCTCTTTTCTGGCGAGAAGTCGGCACAAGGAGGCCTTCCTCCTCTCCTGCCTCTCTTTGTCCACCTGCCACCAATGTAACATGCGCTTTCACTATAGGCGATCGGTTGTGTTAGTATCTGTATCATCAACCCTCATTTATTCGATGAACAGGCAATAGGGGTGGGTCGATAAATGTGCGTATATGTATGTATGTCCGAGGAAACATAGGCCCGACTGTCTGCTAGCCAAGCAAAAAATACGGCGAGGCTCCCTACGATCGAGGCACAGCACAATTGGGCCAATATGGTGAATTGTGACTGCCCGAACGGGACTCCTTGACGAAGGAAATAGGATTTATTATTGGAATACAGGGAATATTTTGGAGCAGTATCGTGATGTACCTGCTGTTCATTCAAAGTCCGTTCTTGGGTGACTTAGCTTTAGTACTGTACAAAAATAGTACAATGGAAATACAGTTGTATTATTTTCACTAGTGAGGACTCTCAGAAAGCATCGGGTCCATCCATACTACTCTGAATATTTATAGTATACTCGGGCACTGCGGACAGAGGCTGTGTGTTCGACCTTAGTCGAGGTAATGACACTGTGCGAGCGGGTAGCCGTGTAGAGAAGATGTCGCGAAGAGTTAAACACGTCGCTTTTGTGGCCAACACACACATGTAATCCACAGTGTATGCAGGAGTCCAGACGAAGGCAGGTTCTAGAGATGAGCTAGGACAGCTACCATACCATGACGATCCGGAGAGATCCACACATAAAATAGGGTGAGTTACGCGACCCATCAAGCAGAGAATCCTACGGCAACAATTCCTCAGCGTACATACGTTACATACCGATACATCGAGATCTACGATCGATCTACGAAGAGCAATGTTACTAAGCATTGACTATTATAGTACAAGGACATGTGCCGACATTTCCGTAACGCTCCTCCTCGATGAAAGTTGCAGTGAATTGTGAAACCAAAACTACAAGAAGATGATAATTAGTCAAGCAAACCAAATCATTTGGTTCTCAAGCATGAAATTCATAGCAAGTGCTACGTGATACGTTCACACGTGTTAAGTGCTAGCGTACATACATTCATACCTAGGGGTACTGCCATTAATATTGCACAAACCAAACTTCCATTGCTTCCAATCCTACATGGCTTTTTTACACCAGCGATGATGCACAGCCGTGCCGCTGATGACCTGGTACCGTTGGGTCTCTTTCTCATTGAGCAGCGTTTCTTCCGGTTGTTTCGTGGAAAGCTCGGGGCTGTAGCCTGGACTACTGGCGGGGTTGCAGCCCACCAAGCCAAACCGATCCAGGACCGACTTGGTGCTGTTCTCCGTGCTGATCGTCAGCGTACCGTTCTGGTGGTCTCGCGTAACTTGCATCCCCAAGAATAGTGATACATCGCCCATTTCCATCCGCTTCCTCTTCATAATCCCGGTCACGTCGATGTTGTCAACGATTATGAGAAAATCGTCCACGCAACCGGTGACGATGATGGTATCTCCGTTGGGTTGGTAGATGTACACACACAGGTATCGGAAACAATCCGACCTCAATCAGGACGGAGTCCATTGTAAAAAAAACAATCCCTGGGGCTTTGCGCCAACCCGTCGAGGCTCTTCCCTAGTTTTATTTCAAAGGGCTTCTATCCTTGTCTTGGGGCTCGAAACCAGGGGGCTCTTCCACGAACACCTTCTCGTCAGTGTCCGCGCAAAGAAGAGCACTTTGGGCGACCATCTGCTGTACTTCGCAGTCAAAATTCACGGCGATAACAAGCACCATTCGCACACTCTGTAGTCGTCAATATAAACAAAGGTGCTGCCATTGCCCTTTCCTGGAATAGGATTCTAGCCTTGAACTACCAGACGCGTCTTGCGGGTCTTGTTGGGCTTTACATTGGTGACCCACCTGGATTTGTAAAGCCTGTGTTCTGGCGGGACTGTAGAGAGTGGAATCAGCTTGTAGACATTTAGTTCTTGTAAGCATTTGATCTCCCACTTAAAGGCAGAACGCCACAGCTCAGCATCGGGCATCTTCATCGTCCTCGAAACACCCGATTGTAAGGTTCTTACGACGTACGCATACTCCAGGACTCTGTTGGAATCGTCCTCGTGGGCGACGTAAATGAATTCCCCTTTCGTATTTAATGCGTATGCTAGACGTCTCACGTATGCTAGGCGTCTCAGCTCGCCGAGAGTCGTGGCGTTAGGCGCGCTTGGTACCGATCTGGTAGCAGGTTGCGTTGGTGTAAACCACGCTCGCGAATCGCGTCCAACCCGCGACGTAGGTCTTCCACGCGTAGAGCCACCACGTCCAGAGCCTCCACGCAACGCCGGATCAGACGGCCCACGCCCAGATGTCGTAGAACCCCATGGCGCAGAACCAGACGGTGGAGACCCAGATGGCTGGGAACCCTCACCCGGCTCTGGAGGGCCCACACCCCCAAGCGGAGCAGGGACTCCCTCTGGTGCTGCATCGGATGGAGTGTCAACAGGTGGAGTCATTTGTTGGACTGACGGGTCTGCAACGGTTGGGTTGGGAACAGGCAATCTGGATTCTTGGTTGAAATTGTAGGTTCGAACATCCCGCACCATGTCGTCGTAGTCGTCATGCGTGAACCCTTCCTCGTCGTAACCACCAACATCCGGACGAGGCAAGGCTGAAGGCGTCTCACTATTGATCACATTTCGACTCTTCCGTGCACGTCTCGCCTCTGGAGTGTATCCCCAAAAGGACTTGCTGTCCATGCTGTACCCGACGAGGCGTCTTTCCCAAGCTCGGTGTTCAAATTGCTTGGTACAGGTCTCGACATGCACGAACGCTCCAATCCCGATCGCCCGAAGGTTTTCGAGGTAAGCATATTAGCCTTAGAGTGCCGTGTATGGCGTCTCGCTGTTCAGTGCCGCGTGTGGAGCCCGATTGCTATGGTATACAGCCGTCTGCATCAGCTCTCTCCAGAGGAACTTCGGTAGTCCCGAAACAGCAAGCCAACAGCGTACGGTGCAGGCACGCGTCCTGTCTGACTGCTCGTTCGCCCCGATCTGCTGACGAGTATCGGCAACAGCAAACGCTAACTTTACACAAATGTCGTACCTGCAAAACACCGTGTGCGTAAACTCCGTACCCTGATCCGCCTTGACACAGACGGAGCGATAGCCAGTAGGAATCACGAGGGCCTTTGCTGTACAACCGTGCGTTGCGGGGGCAGCTCCGCAGCCTGACAATGAAAACAGATGCAGATCCCACTGGCTTCATCGCCACCATGGACGACCTTCGGCCCCATCTGAAGGACAGGGGGGGGGAAACGTCCAACGAATCTTACACGGGCTTGATTCCTCATGCCCTCACGCCGGTGTACCAGTTCGTCAAGGATAAAAGCTATGAGCTAGGAGACGTTTTCAACGACGAGCTACTCGCGCGAATTGCTATCCATTTCTGCATCATCCAGCAGTCACAGGAGCCGTTGGCACGGCCGGTTTGGGGGCGTGGTGCAGCGATGGTGGCGACAGCGTCTAAAACGGATCAATGCCACAAAGGCAAGAATCATGGTAACGTCAAGCTCGACTCTTCTTCGCCAGCTCAAGGCAATCGCGCTTGAAGTGACCGTAAGCCTTGCATTGGTGGCATTGATCCGTTTTAGATGCAGTCGCCGCCATCGCTGCTCCAAGCCCCGAACCCGGCGGTGCCAACGGCGTCCGTGACTGCTGGGTGACGCAGTCATTAGTAGCAATTCGCGCGAGCAGCTTGTAGTCGAAAGCGTTTCCCAGTTCCTAGGTTTTATCGTTGACGAACTGGTGCTCCACCGTGCGGGCACGAAGAATCTAGTCCGGGTAGGATCCGTCAGAATCTCCTCCCCCATGCCCTTTGGACGGAGTTGGCGATGAAATCAGTAGGACCTGCACCTGGTTCTATTGTCTGGCTGTGGAGCTGCCCCCGCAACACACGCCGAGCTTCCTTGGTGTTGCCGGCGAAGCGGTCTTTTCGTGTTATCCACACCGCCGCCCCATCGCCTACAAAACCGGGAGTGTTGTGCTGGTGAGCATTCGCGGTGACATGTGCTGACCAGGTCTTCGAGGAGAAGAATACCGAGCAGAGGCCGGTGTTGCCTTCGTCCAGGCAGCGATGTCCACAGAGTTGAGCCCGACGGCTGTGGGGCAAGGTACCCCGTCGAGCAACGGCGAGGAGCTCCGGCGCGAAGGAGGAATAACCTGGCGCATCATGTCTCTCCACTCGAGGTAGTGGGCCTGTCTATCGCATTTACCAATGGATTCCAACGCTCGGTTGAGCCCAAAGGTATTCGATTCCGCCATATTCACCCTAGTTTTCACCCGACCGCAGAACTCGACGGCCCGGTGCTAGGCGTAGACCTGTAGGACGCGTAGGCTTGCGCGCGCTTTGAGCGCCCCGAGTACCTATAGAAGGCTCAGTGCGCAAGCAATACAGGAGGGTAAAAGATATAGCTACATGGATGTAGACTTACGTGTTTTGGATTGAAGCTCGGAAAAGCGCAACCCACACCCATCGGACCCTGTCCAATGTCCGTCCAGACTCCTGTGCTCCATGAGGGAACAGTTCGAACCTACCACAGGTGGCGAATCTACGGTGTCGTGGCGTCGGAGTAGCCAACTCCGGCCACGTTCTGCAGGCACACGGGTCAGATGTACTGCTTTCATTTGCTGCACGTCTTTCAGTGGAGACTTGTAGCTAACCGACCTTGATGCACGTCTTTCAGTGGGGGCTTGTGGCTGCAGCACGGATGCTAGCAGGCCCATTCAGAGCCCCACCCTACACACGCTACTAAGACGGGCACTTAGCACGTGGAAGATATCTTGGACAGACTTCACCTCGCGAAAACTACGCGCAGATGATTTGGAAGTCAGTTGCACACATGCGGAACACGGAGGTACTCCGCATGCGGAACCAACAACTTTAAACAACACTTCATTCGCCGATCAAGATCAACGCCTAGAAATCATGCCCCCGAATGATGCACACACAGAAGTATCGTACCGAATGTGCGGCCGTGAACCCACGTGATCAGTCCGGGTCCTAAAAGCATGCGGGTTGACTCAGTGTAGACCTCCTGCAGAGAGTCCACTCCAGCAGGAAGCTCGCCCCGCGGAAAATATGTAGATGTGCGTATGCGCACGTCAACACCGCTCAACGACAGACAGTCGCGATCATCGAGACTATCCGCTTGCCCCGCTCGAGGCTCATGAACCTATTCTGGACATTTCTAGTATACCATGTCACTGCGGACAGAGCCTGTGTCTTCGATCTAGACGAAGTAGTGACACTGTGCGAGCGGGTAACCGCGGTAAAGAAGATTACGTAACGAGTTACACACGATGCTTGTGTGGCCAACAAAAAAACAGATATAATCCAAAGAGTATGCAGGAGTCCAGACGACAGCTTACAGAGATGACTAGGACAGCTAAGATACCATGATGATCGAGGGAGATCCACACGTAGAGAGTGTGATACGCGATCCCGCAAGCAGGAAAGCCTACTGCAGTAATTTCTCCACGTACATACATAGAGATCTCAATATATCTATGAAGAACAACGCCACTCAACATCTTGACTATTAATAGTACAAGGACATGTGCCAACATTTCCCTGACACATACTCCACTGTAGCACGAATCGTGGGCTTGAGTGGTATGTACTCATACCTGCTGGCATTGCGCACGCGCGCTACTGTACACTGTAATACAGACATAAGCAGCGGCGTGAGGTGTTTTGATATTTCGAATTGTAATTTGCAGTGATGGAGTGTTACGCCATTGTAATTTTCTCGGTGTGATCCAACCCGTGACACTTCTTTCATCTGGATTTCGGTGACACCTTCTTATGCGGGACCTTGACAACCTCCTCAAGGCTCCTGGCTACATTTCGAAGACAAGTTGCGCGCGGGAATAGGGTTGGATACTTCTTGCAAAACGATAATTGGAAAATGAAGTGGGGTGAAAACGCTTCGATCGTAGAACACTATCGCAGGCGGTCTCACATGCGCTCTTCTTGTCGCGGGGGTATCCTCGGTTTCCACCGACCTCCGTCGTGCAGACGTCCGCCTGCGCCGCTGTCCCCCCCCGACAACGAACACGGAACCCCATTTTTCGTGCATTACATTTGGCAAAGATGGCTGCCCACGTTCTTGGCGGCTAGTGTGCATGTCTTGGCGTCTCGCGCATGTCTCGCCCGGATTGGCAGCGTCGGATACCGTGGCAATACCGCGGCCGCCCGGCCAGTCGGCTTCGCAAAGGCGGTCGTTCGAGCTTTCTCGGGCGCAAGCCTGCGGCGTGTTGTTGTCGACGTCACACTTCCGGTCGCCCTCCCCCGGTGACGATTCATCTAGCTGGTTCCCGTTGTGTCTGCCCCGTGCTGAGTCCAACGCCAAGGGGGATGTTGCCGTCGGAAAGCCAGCAAGGGGGGCTATCTGGTAGTGAGGCTGACGCTGATGTTGGTGCTCAACTCTAGCTTTTGGTGGCGATCGCACAGATGGAAAACATCCTCCCTCGCTGTCATAACCGAAATCAGGTTTGCGGCCAGATGGCAGATCCGGCTGAGGTTCCGACGAGGAGCGACGGTTGTGACGAGATTTCCCATCAGTTGAAAGAATACCATGCGATGCCGTCGTGCTCAAGCTGGGTGAGGTTGATCCTGCAGCGTAACAGGGAAGAAGGAGAGGGATACTTGGCGCCAGAGGTCGTTGTGGGGGGTACGACAGAAAGGGCCTCAGGAGATTCCAACTCATATTACCCTCATGTAGTCCGAGCTGGAGCTTCGACAACTGAAACACCACAACCACCAGGCGGCTAGCCTGACATCTTGAGGAAGGATGGCGCAGGGAAACATTATTTCATATTACTTCCTAGCACCTCGCCGTCTTCATGTTTCACATACAACGGCATTTTATCGTAGTTTCGGGGATGGATTATGCATTGGTTGCAGATAGTTATCGTAGCACCTAGTCGAAGAGGAAAGACGTTTCGCACAAGGGCCTTAATGAAGTCGCCACCTTCTGCGACGGCAGCCTTCATATTTCAGAGGCGTTTTCTGAGGCTCCTCAATCAAGGAGCTCCATACCCCACCTTGAAACTGACGTCAGAAAAAATCAAATTGCAACCCGATGAATAATCCATGGCCCAAGCGTAAAAAAAACAAACATTTTTCGAAAAAAGATTGGCATTCTGACGAATTTGGTTGGAGGAATCCCGTCATTCACAAAAACTATTGGCGGAAATGTGCTACCTCTATCAAAGAACACGTTTTGAGCCGAGGGATGCCAGACGCTGTCGAATCGCGTCCAGGCTAGTATCATGCGCGATGGTTGGTCCTCCTGTGCCGTAGACGTCGCGCAAGGTAGACATGGCGCCTAACTCGTACTAGTATACCTTACAGGATCGCAAGGTCGACGGTCAAGGAGGCCGATGTACTCGCACAGGCCTCTAGTTGGACTGTCGGTGGAGTACTACAACACACTCTATGAAAACCCGCACCTGTCAGCAGTGCTCGGACTCGGACCTGAGCCGCCCTCTTCGAGAGGAGAGACGCCGTGCGCTCCCGTTGCCGTTGAGCGTAGTTGCCAATGGCGTCCTCTGTAGGGGGGGCGGGAATCACACTCGGCCTCAAATTATCGCCCATATGAGAAAGCGGCAATTCATGACGACACCGCATTATTTCGCTGCTTCCTGTGGTCTCTGTCAACATCGAGATTTGATCTTCGGACTTCGAACACAGTGGATAAGTGAATGGCCCACTGCCCCGTGAGAGGTATACGCCCGCAATGGGTGCGTTGGGCCAACCCCACTGACCGTTAGTTCATGTCATACGGCGTACGATAGATATGCTGGGAGTGCTCGAAGCACAGCGTAAACTCTCGGAGTAGTATACAGCAAGGTATTAGTAGTCACCTTGAGGTCGGTGTCGAGTCCTTGAGCCTCTGGCTTACCGTAGAGAATGTATGTACGAGTACAAGTATGTACTCACCATGTAATATATCCTCATTAAACATGAACCACTGTCACCTGGGGATATTCTGCGCCTTACGCGAGCCCGACATTTGGATGGAATTCACGTGTAATATATATGTACATACACGGCAACCTCGACGGCGGTAATGTTTGGCTTATGACCTGCTGAGCAACCTCACCGTCGGAATTTTGGGCGCACAGAAGGTCTAGAGCTTCTAGGCTGGCCTTCAGTACGCCAGATGGCAAACTCGCTAGCTCATCCGGCCGTAGCAGAGGCCATGAACCAAACTTGTCAGTGTCGACATCATCACTCCCCATATATTCGCTCAGCTCTTCCTGCTTCTCTTCTACGTGATGCTGTGCTCGGAAAACTGCAGTGCTCCTCAAATATGCCTGTCAATCAAGCATGTTCCCAGCAGCAACAAAAACAGCGCGATGACAGCATCCATTTCCCTCGAAGCTGAAGGTTCGGAAGGTGTGTACGTGTATCTCATGAGGGGGAGCTATGTTTGCCTTGGCCCTTGATGCAGGTATATATTATTAACAGCACGCTCGTACAATAGTACGAAAGTACGGTAGATGCACAACAGTGACGGGAATATGGCAACAACAGGACGACTGTTGCTGCGGGGAATATATTTGCAAGGCGTATATACATAGCTCCGCATCAATACGAACCAGTAAGCGGCAGAATCACTAATGTACGTGCGAAATTGGTAATATAAACGGAGCTCTGTGAGTACGCAACCAGTACCAGGACTTGCCTTTTGACGGAGCCACGGCAGTGTGCTCTGTACGTACTATTATAGTGGTTTCAGCGCGAGGTGGGGTACCAAATCGTTGGCAAATACGACTATTATTAATAGAGTAAAATAGAGACGGAGCAGCCACGAAGGCATGCATAAGATGTCCCCTGCAACTGTGTCAAGGTACGGAATGTATGAAACTGCCTTGGCTGTCTTCGAGGATGCTAGGGCAACTGCTGCTGTCTATGAAAAAGTGTCACAGCAGCATGCACGCCAGCTCCCGCATGCAGCCTCAGTTACTGTACGTACGTTGGGGACAGAGTTAGGGCAGGTGCAAAAACGCCGGGTGTGTGCTAACCCAGGACGTTGGCTCAGCTCGTATGCGCCACCGGTGGCCCTTTGAAACGACCATTGGCAGCGATGGCTTATATCGGAGATGGACGAACGATGCACATAACCATGATCGCTGAGTTGGCAGCTGCTGTCACGACGGTGCCAGACGCACAGCAATCAGATACGAACGGTAAATGTACCAAAATCTTCGTCGCACACGTATGATAGCAAACGATGAGCATATCCCCAGGGCAGTCAGCCGTCAATGAAGCTGGGGTGGACATGCGTAGACGCATAAGACGCTCACACTAGGTGGGAAGGTGTTGGAGTGCGACACCTACTTGATATGTGGACCGCACCTGACAAGATCGCGGCAGCTCTGCGCTCTGCAGAGCGAGCGGCGCGGCGCGTGAAAACGTTTGAAAGGGTTTGGTAAACAATGCGCGGGATTCATTCATAAAATTATTTGCGGGGATGATTGCGATTTACCCCCTTCTGTGTTTCTCCGTACAACGCAGAACAAGCTCAATTAAAATCCAAACAAGCCTGCAAAGAAACGCGAAGCTCAAAGAAGGCAAGACAGCTGCAGCTGCTACTACGGTACAAGAATGGTCTTGGGCGTCACGACGAGCGTGGCAACAGGGCAGCCATGCGTGATCATCCCGTGAGTGCCGTATGCGTCATACCCAAGGTTTTTTGCCAGAGGGCATCCACCTTCCTCTTTCTGTGCATTTCTTTTACGCCCCTTGCCTTGCCTCGAGCATGTTGCTCTCGACTCTCGGAATATGAGCCACGTACGCGGAGGAATCTGTTTTTGTAGTTCTCGAGCACCAGTGTTATGCAGTAGGTCGCCAGGAAAGATATTTGACGCAGGACTGCTGGTGTGCAAGGTGCAAGGCTCCCTGCTCCCTGCATGGAGTATTCGAGTTTTGGTCATCAAATACCATACAGCAGTATGTCAGATGCTGTTGAGCATATCTCGCCGCGTTTAGACCGAGTTAGGCCGCGTGCTTTGAACCGTCGTTCGTCGTTGATTCAGCCTAGCCGACAGCGTGGGAGCATTGCCACCCGCCACGCGCTGCACCTGGGTAGAAGCTCTTCCCCGTACGTACTGGTCATGCGCGACCATTCCCGTGTGTGTGGATGAAGGGCAGTGCGTCGGATCCAGAGGGTCTCTGTGAGACGGACGTATTATACACGAATAGAACCACGAACCAGCAAAGCCTTGGGAAATTCTACCCGTATTGTTCTTGCTTGCGGAAGTTGCATGTGGTACGTACGTCTCCGTATACTTCGTATATGTGCAAGTACGTGGCAGGGCAGGGCGTGTACCGGTACAGCAGAGCGTAGGGCAAAGCGCTGCGAAGACGGCCATAGCTATTTTTTCGCGTCGACGACACACGGCACGAGCACTATTAAGCCTGTATTTGCTTTTGGTGGCTCTCACCGATCCTGCCCGTGAGTTACCACGTATAAATACTAATACTATAAGTTGGCGCTACCGCGCTACAGCAGCAGCAGCAGCAGCAGCAACAGTAGTACGCAGATACCAGGCCATACTGCGCATCATACGAAAATTCCGAGAACGTTCCCGCAGGTGCCTTGTCGACCACCTGGCACCAGGCATCAGCATTGCAAGTTGGATAGTGCTGCGCATGTTCGTTACCTGCTGCCGTAGACTGTTTGTAGACTATCATACCGGGACACAACAAGGCGCCGACAAATGATGTGCTTCACCAAGGCGTGGTATAGCCGTCCCTTCTGAAAGTACATGTACGGCTTGCCCTGTGGCGCCAGCGCAACGCTTCTCAAGAATTCACTGATATTACAGATTAATACACGCGTAACACGCGCCGAAGGCGCCTGGCATTCTGCCACTAGACGTATAATACCTGAACTGTTTGGCTGCAGGCAGACTGGTTGCGGAGCCTTTTTTGCGCTGCAAGCTATTTTTTCCTTGAGCATTTTTTGTCTGTTTCCGCCTAAAAACGCGTTTTTGAAGGGTTTTTTCGCGGCGTATTTTAACGTGCAGTATTAACGGTATCATATGAGACTGGTTGTATGGCAAAATAGGGGTTTTTCGCGTAAAATGATGATTCGGAGGGGTTTTCCCGGCGCATTGTAACGTATCCCAGTATCTACACCAGTACCTCCCAAAACTTTGCCTCTCGCAGACCAGACCCTGCGCGGGGGGTCGGGGGTCCTTGCTGCTGCTGGGTACGTAACGCGCCGCCGGCACATGCTGCGCTGCGCGCAACACGCGCCGGCGGCCTAAAATACCCCCTACGTAATACCACTCTGGCCTGCCTGCCTGCCTGCCTGCCTGCGTGGTACCACTGCTGTCTGTGACACTGCTGTGACACTGCTTCGAACTTGGGGGCACGCTGGCACCCGAGCGTCTCCTGGTGCACGGATTTCCGTTGTCTTTAATCTGCAGATGTTTTATCGGAACATAAAATATAAACAGCATCGCGATTTTAAGACTTATTGCCAATCACGGAAAAGCGAAGTATCACTAAAAAGTTCGGATTTCAAAGATACCCGCCGATAAAAATAAGAACACGCTTCCGGTGGGCACGTTTAGAAAAAAAAAAAGGCTCTAAACTTTTGGAAAATGCCAGAAAAAAGCAAATCTGGGGCCGATGTTGGGCCAAGGTTGGGCCAAGATCGGCCTGAGAAAAACTCAGGTGGATGTTTGGTTCGACGCGGCGAGATTCCGAGTCCTTGACAGACATCGATGGACAAACCCAGCGACTGCGTCATGAATTATGAACGGAGTGCGCTCGTCAGGGGCTCCGACCCACCCTAGGGTCACCGTCTTCCACACAATGGCCGGTGTCATGTGGCGGGAGCTGACCGGGTGTATGATCAAATACAATTGGCCGCTGGTGTGCACCAAAGAGAAGACAAAACTTCTCCGTCCGTCTCGAGTGGCAAAAAAAAAGTTTTTTTTTCAGGTTTGGGAGGATACCGTGGGACGCCGCCAGCAAGCTCCCGCCCCCTCTCTCCCCCTAGACCATGGATCCACCTGATGTCTTCGAGGCCGTCATTTATATTATTTCGCCTTGCCGGACACCGAGCGGGTTGGCCGTGGCCTGAGTGTATGTCGAGATCGAGCGTCGATCGTCGCACGAACTGGTTTTTACCAGCGTGTTGACACTTTGCAACCAGAAAAAAAACAAATTGCGCCGCCTGCAGCCGTTGGGCAAAACAAGAAAGAAAGCATCAAACATGTTTCTCTTGTTTCCCACAGCGGCGGTACGAAGATTGTTTCGGCTGTTCTTTGAAAGCAAAATTTCTTTAAAGAAAACGTTTGGACTTTGCGTTTCCATTGCATAGGTCTAAGACACCGCAGTTATAACTTCGCCTGGCTCGTCCTTACCTCATAGAGCGCTATTTTTAACACAGCAGCTTACGTCTTTCTCTCGAGAAGGCTCTCCCGCAGGGTTTTTTCAGAGGCCTACTCCTCGACTTGAGAGGTGCTGCAGTGGCCGAATTTTGGTCCAAATTTGGGGTGCCCAAAATGACACAAAAATAACACCCCCGACTTGAATTTTTTTTCACTTCACTTATCGACAGCTACAGCTCACAGGAAACTACACCCCGTGAAACTAAGGGATGCTCTGGATGGTGTGTGTGAGGGCGTCGGGTGCGCCAGACGGCAGTCGAGGGCAGCCAGAAACGACTCACGAGGTGTTTTCGTGTACTACTGCGCTGCAGAAGTTGTGAGCGAGTGGGACCAAAAGCTCGCAAAAATGCTCAAATGTTTCATTTCACGCGCGGAAGCATTAGTAGTACACTGGCTACATCACCAATGAGGAAAGGGCCTTCACTGTTTGATTCCTGTTCTCCAGGCGGATGATATATATATATATATATATATATATGTATTTTCGAGTCGTCGTCGAAGATGCTGCGCGAAGCAAAAAAAAACTAATTTTCGCCGTTATAGGTAGGAAGTTAAAAAAGGCCCAAAAAAGGGCAAAAAAGGACAAAAAAAACTCATGATTTCTGAACGTTTTCATCCCTTATTCTCGAACTACGAAATACGAAATAAGGATATTGGTTCCAAATATCTCACTAGAATTGTACAGTGGGATGTATAGGTTGCCGAAACGCCTACGCGCAGGTACTTGATGACGAATACCTGAGTGCTGTCATAGCGTCCCCTGAAGTGTTGGGACTGCTTGGTGCCTGGTATGTATCATCAATATTAACAACCAAGCGGGCATTGTAGTTTCTGGCAGGTGTTGCTCCTACGTACGTTGCATGAAGTATGCCGGATAAATGTTTCTCCATCTGTTTTAACGATTCCGGGTATATGCCACGTGTGTGATCGTAACGTATGTATGTCAGGCATTCTAACGGAGGCAGCGTGGAGGTGCAGCTGCACGGATCGACGGTCACCAGCTTCAAGACCTCGAAAGGCGAGACAGAGAGGCACAGACGGCAGCAGCGGCAGTGCCAGTGTTGTATCATACCTGGTACTACCACAGTATGCATCCTATTGACGTTTTTCCCTAAATACTTTGACTTTTCTCCTCCGGTCGCGGGCGTTTTCTCGCGCTCTTGACTGCGGGGGGGGCTCGCGTGTACCCCACGGCACAAATGGGGGTCCCGGCCGGGCTCCGTGGGACGTCCTATGAGCAACGATGTCAGGAGACGTGTCAAGCAACGCAAAACGTGCGCCGTCAAGGGTGTAGGGCCGAGTGATCCTCACTAAAGCCTAGTAGTTGGGTGTCAGTGAAAGCATGTCAAGGCTAAGTTGCCGTCTGTCAAGGGGTGAAAATTCCGTCTACTGACATATTCGCCTGCGAGTATGAGCCTTCAAAGTCCCGAATTCCGGCGAATAACCCCGGGGAGCCATTCCGACCTGCCAGAGCCAAGCAGGACAATGGAAACCCACACGAAAAAAAATCTTCAGGTGTCGTTGTTCTCCGCTGCTGTGTATCACACATCGCATCTCGCCCGGTCGCCTGGCCACGTCGCAGCACGTGAAGTCGATACAGGAAACTATCCCCGAAAGTGGTACCTGGCGTTTGCAAGCCGCGTGTTTTTTTTTTTGGTGTGACACCATCATCACACATAACGTACTGTCGCAAGAATTTCCCTTTGTTTCCTTGCTGTTCGTTGTTGTTGAGCTTGGTGGATGGGCAAACATTTTCCCGGAAAAATCGCTCAAAACGGAACTGCAACACGACAAGGGTTAACCGCATACCATCACAAGGGCCGTACTAGTACGGGGGAGCATAGTGAATAGGACCAAATACTGTTAGTAAAAATAGATAAATATGTAGGTTTTTGTATGTATTGTAGGTCCTATTTAATATGGTCCCCCGTAATAATAGGCTCAAGTTTCGACATACAGCAGTGTACTATTATTACTGCTGCTACTGCAGCTCGTTTTGCCTCATTCGCCTTAAGCTCGATGTATGTACTGCTGTAGCCCATCTATACACCCCCGGCAAAGCAGCTGCCGGGAGTTGCTATAGATGGTGCGCGTGGAATGACGCAAAAGTTCACCTTGTTCTTTGTTTGCTGATACATCCACACCTGATGATGCATGCAGGGGTTGAAGTGCTGTTCGTGTCCGAGGAGGCGGTATTTAACGGGGCCAAGGCCATCCGCGGAGGAATTCCCCTCGTATTCCCTCAGGTATGACACCACATTACACCGCATCTCATACATGAGGCTTCCCAAAGGTATGTATATATGTTTACGTAGAGGTTCCTCTTCGAATGGGGGTTACTTGAAATCCCGGCGGGGTATCGCAAGTTGAAGAGGGGGGAGCAGCATCATCATCAGGCATCCCCATCCATCCGGGTACTGCTGTATTGCTGCTGTGTGTCAGGACGTGTGCTGGGATATAACCCTTCCAGCGCTGCAGTCCCGTTTTCGGGACAAACTACTCAGCGTTTGAGTGGCTTGTCCCCCAACCGGGACTGCAGTTGTACTGTAATGCGATGTAAGGGTTGCGGTTGCAGTACTGCTGTGTCTCCTGGTTAACACCGCACACACGTACTTACTGCATGAGAACACTGGCGTTGTGCCGCTGCTGTTGTTGCAGTGCGTACCATATCTGCGCGGTTATTTTTGCGATACCACAGCAAGTGTGAGTTTGTGCTGTACAAATCGGCGTCCTGCGCAGTATCCAACCGCACCTTTTTAGAGATTGCGCACGTGTTCGTTCTTATTTCCTGGGTCCACAGGAAGCACGGCCCACTCACACGAATACACACACAAGGAAAAAGTCGACGTCGGTGGCCGTGAATATCTTGTTGAGCGACTGCTACTGTCTGTTCCGCGGCTGCCTCGTTGTGGAGAGCTCGAGGGAGGGTGTGATCAGACATGGTGCGACAGCAGCAGCCAGCAGCACAGCAGCAGAAGAAAAAATCTCGAAATATGTGGGGTTTCAAACTTCCAGCTTGCCTCTAGCAGGTCGGAATGGCTCCCCGTGATTGTTTGCCAGAATTCGCGACTTTGAACGCTCAGAGCACACGCCGCGGACCTCGGTCGGGGCCCGCATTTGCGCTCTGTGGTGTACCCACGGCCCCCCTGCGTGCCGCGCAGCCGAGAGCGGGAGAGAAGACCCTCGGCCAAAAGAGAAAAGCAAGAGCACTGCGGAAGAAATTCAACTTTGTACATCGTAGTAAAAGGGTCGTTTCCAAAAACGGTAATACCCTATTGGTTTTGAGTCAAAAACGGGTACATATTGTACTCAAGACAAAAACACACCCCACGAGCCACGCGATTGCCTAAAGATAAATCGTACCCGTATCTACTAATAGCTGCCGTGAAGCTGCTCTCCCAACATAATTGGCGTAGCAGTGGCATACATCCACCGAAGTGTGATTTTGTTTTATAGATTGTCAGATAATCCTATTTTCTAGGGCTCCAGCACCTTGGTGTGACCACGGACTCCCTGGTTTATTGAGAGAATTCGTGTGAACAACACCAGGAGTGAAAGCTGCTGTTTCTGCAGAGCCTCCTCCCAACGCGGCGTCTCATTCGACACTCGCTTTCCCGTCCGCTGCCGACAGGTTGGGTAGCTTGGGGGAGCCGCAGCCAGATCCATGCCTGCCTCATGTGCCTCATACATGAGGACCGTTTCGACGAACTATTAACTCACAACAGTCCACTATATTACGGGACAGTGTGATAGGATAATATGACACACCGCTCTCGAACGAGTTTCCAAGCTGGTTTTATCAACAGCGGGGAGGGTGTAAACGCCTACTTACACGTGTCTATGGAAAAAATGTCGACGAGATATTTGCCAACGCCACCATTTCGTTGGGAGTGGCCTAGTAATAGTCCCTTAAGGCATGTTTCGGAGAAAGTCGGCTCCGGAATTCGTAGCAGGGGGTGTGTTGCCTTACCTCTCTGGTGTGATGGTCTTATGCGGAAAGCGTGCTAGCCGGCAACGATTACGAAAGGCGAAAGGTACACCCACCCACCCGTTTCTGGTGGTGACGATCCACTGATAAACCAGCGATAGCCAGCTAGAGCCTTCTTTGCTTGGGTAGCACGAGGAAAGAAGAACAGGGGGGGTTGGTTGGAAGAAGGTCGAAAACGGCACCCTCTCACTCAGCCTCAGTTTTTCCAAGTACATACCTGGTACATAGCGCTCCTTCCTGCCTGCGACACGTCAGTGTTTGCTTGTGCACGCTCGTGGTGTATCGACGATTTGTCGTTTGTTTTGCGTGGCCTCATGTGACGTGTTGCTGTTGACAGTTCGGACAGCCTGACAAGGCGATGCCTAGCCACGGCGTCGCCCGGACGGCAGCGTGGCAGCTGTTGGAAGAAGACTCGCCCGAGGCCGACGGCCACATCAAGGTGAGGCGGCTGTTGTCGCTCGTTGCTTTTTTCACGAGCTACATATTTACGGGGGACCATAGTAAATAGGACAAAATATTGTTTGTAAAAATAGGTGAATATATAGGCTTTCGTGTGTACCATGGGTCCTATTTACTATGGTCCCCCGTACTATTAATTGTAGAGATCTAATTACTCTCAAATAAGCGCCAATTCTGGACGGGAATATAAGGATCTCTGTGGTATACACATTAATACCCAACGGTCCTTACATTTCCGTCATGGTAGTGCAGACCGGTAGCTGATACCCTGCTTGTATCCCGTGCGAGTCATTACTTCCAGTAGTTTTTCGGCTAGAGCAGTTGTTATTCTGCTCTTGTTATCGCAGTGTCATGATGTACCAGTGACAATCAGTAGCACAGTACACCGATGCCATATTGCTGGCCTCAGAACGAGGAAAAAAGCCCGCCCTGTTTGATTTTTTCACGGAGGTATGCATGCGAGTGTGTACCAGGTACTGCTTCATTGTATACCGGTACCGAACTTCAGTATAATTGGGTAAGTATTGTATTATTTTGCTGTCTTCTTTTTGAACGAATGCCATCCTGTCTTTTTTTCCCGTTCTGATTAGTTTTTTTTTTCATTTCTGTACTGTTGATTCCATGCAAATGTGTTGAATTCGCCCATTTAGTACTGCGGAGCACAGAGCCTTGGATAGAAGTGAGTACCGGTTTCGAGTCATCTGCCCACAAAATGGGAGTGTAGTCCTACTCGAACGACTTATAACTTGAAGTGATTTCAGTGGTTTGCAGAGCCGCGGATGGCGTGAGGAGGTCAGGAGGTCTTCAATATCTCATCGATCGGGTGGGGTCGGGTCTGCTTATGAGGTCTTCAAAACCCGGCCCGACCCGACACGTGAACAGCCCTGCTGTTTGTCTCTTCAACTGGATTTCAGTCCCAAAAAATGTTGAGCGTGCATTTTTTACAGCCAGCGGCATTCGTATGCTATTTCGGGGGACCATACTCGTCGTAAATAGGACCAAATATGGTCAGGAAAAACAGTGGAATATATAGGTTTTTGTGTGTACCGTAGGTCTTATTAACTACCCTGGTATGGTCCCCCGTGATAGTACCTTTTTTTCTGCGGGGGTCCTGTCCTGCTTTGTACCACTCTGGCCGTTTAAATATAGTGAACGCTTGGTCTTGATAGCAATGTATAAACGTTCCTTGTATTTCCGGCCGGAGTGTGATATGGTACTAACCAGGACCCACAATGGACCCAAAAACGATGCATTCCCCTACTCTACATACTACCTTGGGTTTCCCCCGTACTACTACTGCTGCTGCTTGTTACTAATGCGCATCCACTGACTGTTGCGAGCCGGGTCGTTTTTTGTTGTCGCGATGTCAATGTTTCGTCGCAGGGTTGGGTTGCTTCAGAAAGTAAGCCCTTATCGCCATAAACAGTACTGGCAGTACTGGTATGGCACCTCTCCGATCGGGAATAGTGGCTAACCTTGTGTTCTGTGATACGGGTAGAGCGGTAAATAGTGCCTGGTAAATAGTAGGTGGGTTGGTTCGCTGGAGTTCCAGGAGACCAGGAGAGCATGTCTCCGGAGGGCGCGGGTTGGGGGGGGGGGGGGTACTCGATATCATGCATGGCCGTAGTCGTATGGCCATGGACGCTCGCACCTCTACAATGCCGGGGCGGACCGGGCAGACGCTGCTTGCACCAAGCGCGCCGTGTGGTGTTGGGCGTGTCGCATGAGGCTCGAGCTGCACCCTACTACCATAGGAAGTACTTATGAGACGGACTTGCATGTGGATGACAGCTCGAATGGGTCAATCTATTTTCTGGTGTGGCCATTTCCAGCGGGGGGGAGGGGGGGGGGGGAGGCTAAAGCCGGAGGCTACCACAGCCTAACGGCTTGGGCTAAAAAGGTGGTGAAGAACCGTCGCAACGCACATATTCGCTCGCATGAGCCCTAGTCCCGGCTCCAGCCACTTCCCAACGAGAAACTATTTTATCGGGTGATGTTTCGCGAGAGAATGAAAACAAAAGTGAGCCTTTCTACCAATGCAGCCACCCGCTCTCAACACGCAAATAGGGGGGGGGGGGGTGAAACGTTTCATACAGCCTGATAACAGTTATGTGTGGGACAGGTAGGATGTCGTATATACGTGTGTGCGACGTCGGTTATGGAAAATGAGACGGAAGGGGTTATGTGTCGCCAACCCCCGACCTACACGATTGTCTTCTGGTGGCGCGTACCGGTGACGTTCCCCCCGCGTCTTCGACCCCGGCCCCCTCGTCAATCGTCGATCGTCTTTTCAGGCCAACTTTCTCCTGGAGCATTCGGACGAGACGCTCGCCAAATGGCCGCACAAATTCAGGTGCGCTACTGCCATTGTCCCACTGCTGCCGAACTGCTGTAAATACCTCTATAATTGCTTCACCACGGCTGCCTCCCAACTGCTGCTGCTGCTGCTGCTGCTGCTGCAGATCACGCAACGCGGTCACTCGTGATGCGCCGTCGCTGAAGTGCTGCAACGCTGCTCCATTTTTCGACCTACGGTCTACGACTCGTCGGATGCTGATGCTGATGCTGCTGATAGTGCTGCTGATGCAGCTGATAGCGCTGCTGATGCAGTTTCCTTGATTTCGTTTTCGCGCGTTGCTAGTCCCGTCTGTCGCACGAGGAGGCGAGCTGGCGACGAGAGGAAAAAAAACTCATCCTAACATTTCAAGCGCTTGCTTTCCCTTCCGGTTCGTGTCCGCTGGGTGCTGGGTACACCCACCGCGTGCGCGGACGACCGTTTGCCTTCTCTTCTGCTGGGTCGCTTTCTTCCCTTTGTTTTTGAGTGTATCTCCGTTCCCTAGCCTGCCCTATCCTGCCCTTGCTGAAGCTGCTCCCGGTGAGTTTTGTCCATTTCTTTTTCCCTGTTTTGTCTATCCTTACCCGGAAGGTTGTGGTCTTCGCTCACTGAACGTTTTTCGTTTCGACCCCACCCCGCCCCTCGCGATTCTTCTCTGCGCGGCAGCCTACGCTACGAGGTGGACCTTGCCGAGGATGTCCTGGGAGTGACGCTGCACATCACCAACACCGGAGAGGAGGCATTCGACTTCCAGGCATGCAACCATATTATTGGAAACCCCACCCCCCATGGCCCCCAAGAAACGAAAATAGCGGGAAAAGGAAAAAAAAAGTTTTTTTTGTCGCGTTATGTGGAGACCTCGTGTGACCCCCAGGATGAAGAGGGAAGACAATTTTGTCTTTCTGGAGGTTTGACCGCTTG
Organism: Nereocystis luetkeana; assembly: GCA_031213475.1. Lineage (NCBI taxonomy): Eukaryota > Phaeophyceae > Laminariales > Laminariaceae > Nereocystis > Nereocystis luetkeana. Next base: position 8,842,713 of record JARUPZ010000028.1, read on the forward strand.
GTTTGGTTGACACTATCCCGAAAAATCAGCTTCAGACCCGTGCTACCGCTGCTGTGGAGGGTCTCCTCGCGTGTCACATTCCTGCTAACCGTCGCCGGAGCCGCCTCTGCAACCGCCTCCGTGACCGCCAGCGTTGGTCGGTCAACCTCACCTCAAACCTAACCCTAAACCTATCGTGAAGGCCACCACTTGCCCAGTAAAAATGGTTGACATACACCGCGTACAAGTCAAAGGAAATCTATTGACGGGGGACCATATTGAATAGGACCTTGCCGTACACACAAAAACCTACCTGATATATTTCGCTATTTTTCCTCACAATATTTGGTCCTATTTACTATGGTACCCCGTAAATAGTAAGACGTTTTAACAAATGCCGACCAATGTTCGATCGGGTCCGATCTGATTGGCTTAGAGCTGTGGGGTTGGGGTTGGTTGTGTTCGCCTCATACACAGGGAGCTTCGGTGATTTGTATCGGATCAACTGGTTGAGCCTAGCCTCCTGGGACGTCGAAACGGAACAATTGAATACAGCAGAGGTCTAGGCGTGGCTCGCGGATGATACGATGGTTGGGTGTCCCGAGTGAGTTACGATGGTCGAATGAAAGCGGGCGCAGCACGATTATCCTACCTGCAACGCTCGGCGCGCATACCGCTGTTAATAGTAGACGGTTGATGACACCCAACATTATCAGCCATTGCCGCTGTCAACAGTCAACAGCAGACGGTTGATAATACCCAACATGTCAACCATTGTTTTTGTCGCTATAGTATGTCGACATCCTCAACCCCTTTAGTAGCGCAGTCCCGATTTGAAGACAAACCAGTCTAATTCCAAGTGAATTGTCCCCAAAACGGGGCTGGGGTCCTAAAAAGGTTAAAGGGGGTTTGAGATACCCTGTCACCGAAACTGCGCCCGTAACCGTGACCACCGCCGCTCCCCGACATAGCACCAGATGTAAGCGTTTCCCCATCCATACCCGTGACCGAGATACCCTCCATAACCGCGTCCGCACGTAGCTGTAGCTGCCACTGTAAGCCTTCGCGACAACCGCCAGCCTCGCCGGCTAGCGCAACCATTACCTCTGAAACCGTAGCCGTGCCCGTCGCTACAGCCCGCAGCAGTAACCGTAATGGTGTCCGCGTCCATATTAGCGACCGAACTATCAACACATGATATATGGCGCCACTGCGACCGTCTCCATCACCGTGTTGTCCGAAACGGGTGAGCGCCAAGATAACCGCAAGCATACGTAACCAATACTATTGACGTAACCCTAACCTTGGCCCTTGACCCGTGCCGGCGTGCTTTATTGACCAGAGCTTGCTCCACACGTACATCGCGGTGCCGGAGATCGAGAGCGTTCAGGTCGAAGGTTTCCACAACCTTCAGTGCATTGACCAGGTCAGTGATGCTCTCGCACCTTTTTGCAGCGTGACGCCCCCGATTGCCTGGTAGGCACGATCGTTCATCTCCCGTTTTGGTCAGACGGAAGGCCCGACTCTCCAGACAGAACGGTGCTGAAAAATTCATCAGAAACGACGCCAGGAACGGTCCGGGGAAGGTGCCCAGAATGGCACCGGGAACGGTGCGCGGATTGGCGCCGGGCACGGTGCTAGGAACGGTCCCGAAAGACGCTAGAAGTATTGCCTAAACACGTCCAACTCTTGATCCTATTCACACGTATTGGCTGATAATGATAAGACTTCGCGGGCAATGCCTTAGCTTAGGGGCACGTGTCTAGACTAGTGATGCGGGCATCCGCCATAGCGTTGCAGAGCCGGAGTAGGGGATGGGAGCTAGGGGAGGCGGGGAGGGGGGGAGGGGGAGATGTACCGGGGGGTGTACCCATTATTATGCATGGCCGTAGTCGTATGACCATAGATACTCGCATCTTTACAATGCCGGGACGGAGCACGTCGGGTGTTCACCGACCAGGCAGACACTGCTTGCACCAAGCGCGAAGCGCCGTGAGGTAGGTGTCAGGCGAGTCGCATGAAGAGTGAAGGGGGGGGGGTGTGGCAGGGTATTCCTTTGAAGCGACCGATGCGTGCGCGATAGATACGACGGTGCTTGCAAGGTCGGACACTCTCTTCTTTTTGGGGGCAGTTCCTCCGCGTTTTTCGTAACGTTCGCTTGCTGCGCCACCACTGGTAGCATCTTGCGAGGCGCCTTGCGGCGTTTCGCGTTGTAGCCACGCTTGCACGCCGCGGCCGGGGCCCTCGACTGCAAGCTGCAAGAATTTTGTTCCCGGGCTGGTCCATTGATCTACGTCGACAGATTTACGATACCTTGGTTGGTTTGTGGTTGGTCAAGCAGTTAGACGTCGGCCAATCATTGATCGTTTGGGTTGTTGCCTGTGCAGACCGGCCACGCGTGTTACTCTTTATTACCTACCGGTTGCAGACACGTGAGGTGCTTGCATATATGTTACGGCTAGCCTGTTGTCTCACCCATGTCGGGTGTTACCAGATACACAGCTGTAATACGTGGTTCGTGTTACCCTTCGTGTTTTCTCGTGCTTATTGCTGCTCGCATGTTACCTCTTGCGTGTTACCTCCTGCATGTTACCTCGTGATTGTTGCTGCTTGCGTGTTACGTCCTGCGTATTATCTGGTGCGTGTTATCTCTCGCGCGTTTCCTGTTGCCTGCTTTATTTTACGTTGTTCTTTCTAGCATGTTCTCTCTTGCGTGTCACATATTTCCTGTCTTTTGTTACGCGTAACCTTTAGCGTGTTACCTCTTCACCTCCTGCGCGTTGCCTCTTGGTCGTTCACTGTTACGTGTTCGTTCTTGCGTTTCACGTACTGCCTGCTGTGCTTGTCACGTAACTACCACGCCCCTCTTACCTCCTGCGTATTGCCTCTTTGCCACTTGCGCGTTACCTGTCACGTGTGTCATGTTTACTCTGGCGTGTTACCTCTCGTGCGGTACCTCTTGCGTGTCACGCATTACGAGTACCCACTACGACATCTGTGACGTGTTGTTTTACCCCTCCCGTGTGTGCTGTTCCGTCAGCTGGAGGGCAACGCTGTGAGCACGGACGAGCGAGCCCAGGCCGTCTTCACCCGCGAAGTGGACAGGTGCGACATGGGCCAGGCGTATGAGAGGAACAAAACAATATTAAAAAACTAAAAAAATGAGACACCCACTTATTGTGTTGAGTCCTACACGGGAAGGGGGGGGGGGGGTTCATGCGAAAACCAAATAAAAATAATTCTTGAAAAAAAAGGCTTTCTTATTTTTCTCGCGCAGAGATGTAACCGATTCAATTTATTTCTCATTCTGACCTTGGGAAGGAGTGTACCATTAGGCCCTTAATTTTATTTTTGAGCGTGGGCTCGTACGAGCCAGTGGCCGAAAAACATTGACGAGGCAGTACAGTGCTACCGTAAGCGGTTCGATGTTGCCCCCGTTGTGAGGCCGCCATTATGTTGAAATTCCCGCTGTTGGCGGATAAAGTTGTGTGGAAGTAGGCTGCTTGGTAGGCCTGTCGGCTCCTAGATATATCTTACCCCGGTGAGTAAAGACAGTCAGTCTACCCTATAAAAAGAAGCAATTATATATACGCCAGGTACCAAACAACACGTGTGATAAGAAACCACACACCATCGGACTATTACGGGGGACCATAGTTAATAGGACCTACCGTACACACAAAAACCTGTATATTTACCTATTTTTAATCACTTTATTTGGTTCTATTTACTATGGCCCCTCGTAATGGTCTCGGCAACGAAAACAAAGTGCTGATGCCGAGGAGCGACGCGTCCATACAAATCACAGCATGGAAATATCTCGACCATTAGACCTGTGCCAATGGAAACACAAAGTTCCCCTAAAAAGCATGAATTCCAAAGATACCCGTTCAGGTTTTTTCAGGTACAGCTTGCCATGGGCACGTTTCTTGAAACGGAAAGTTCCAAAATTTTGGAAAAAGCCCGAAAACACACAAATCTGGGGCCGATGTTGGACCAGGATCGGCTTGAGAAAAAAATCAGGCGGATGTTTGGTTTTAAGCGACGAGATTTCGAGTCCTCGACAGACATCGATCGACAAAACTAACGACTGCATCGTGAATTCTGGACGGGGTGCGCTCGTTAGGGGCTCCGACCCACACCCTAGGGTCGCCGTCCTCACACAATGGCCGGTGCCATGTGGCGGGAGCTGGCCGGGCGAATGATGAAGAAAAACAGTTGGCCGCTGGTGTGCACAAAACAGAAAGACAAAACTTCTCCATCCGTCTCGAATGGCAAAAAAAAACAAAAACAGGTTTAGGAAGATACCGTAGGACGCCGCCGGCAAGCTCTCGCCCTAGACCATGGATCCACCTGATGTCTTCGAGGCCGTCATCTATCCACGTTGGTCTTGCCGGACACCGAACGGGTCGGGGGTGGGCTGAGGCTTAGTGGAGATCGAGCGTCGATCGTCGCCCGAGCTGATTTTTATCAGCGTGTTGACAATTTGCAACGAGAAAAAACAAATTGCGTCGCCTGCAGCCGTTGGAAAAAAAAAAGAAAAAATCAACCCTTTCTTCTCTTACCTTTTTCTCTTTTTTCCCACGGCGGCGGTACGAGGAATTTTTGGGTTGTTCCTTGAAAGCAATATTTTTCAAAGAAAAGTTGTTAACTTCGCGTTTCCATTGGCATAGGTCTCATCTATAGATATTTTCCGAAGCCACCATCTTGGTTGTGTGTTCCTCCCTTGCTTTCGAAAAAATCGTCTCCGACGTTCATTCACTTACAGTAGTGCCGTCACCCGTGCTCGGCACCCACGAGACATGTTGCACCACTCTGAACGGATATGTAAGGACCGTTATGCCATTCTCAACGGATTTTCAAGGACCGTTATACCACTCTCAACGGATGCATGAGGTCCGGTATGCCACTCTCATCAGGTTAATAAGGACCGTTGTACCGCTCACGTGATATCACTCTCGATGGATACATAAGGACCGTTATGCCACTCTCCACGGACATATAAGGACCGTTATACCACTTTTCACGGATACATAAGGACCGTTACGCCAGTCTGAACGAGTGAATAAGGACGGTTATACCACTCTGTACGGATACCCAAGGAGGACCGTTATGCCAATCTCAGCGGATATAAGGACCGTTATGCCAATCTCAGACTCTATACGAACCGTTACATCACTCTCAACGGATATCTAAAGACCCTTACGCCACTCTCGACGGATACATGAGGACCGTTTGCATTAAACACATACCTGGTGTATTGTTTTGTCCACAGGGACATAGTGATGCTGATAATACCCCTAGTCCGGTACCCGTGGCCGCTCTAGTAGTAGAAACCCCAATTCTATGAATGAAGACGCGTTGGATCAGGCGGCCTGAGTGGGCTGTGCCGGCGGCTAATTATGCATCCGGCGGGTTCAGCTGGGAGTGTTCCGGCCCGGGTCGAGTCGGGTCGGCGAGTCAGGTCGGCACTGGCTCAGGGTACCCGCTATGTGGGAGCAGGGTCCGTAAAAGCGTGGGCCTGTGGAAAAAAAGAAGACTTGCACCGTATATCAGGCATATCACACTGGGTGATTTATGGGATAACACACCCCGGGGAATAAAATTCAGAGGTGATTTTTTTCCCCCAAAGCGGGGGGGGACACGGGGGGCGCACACGACGGATTTTCCGGCGTTGGGAAGATCAACGCCCGCAATTCCGTAGACGCGCCGCTCGTCGTCGTTCCCAACTCCCCCCACTGCTTGGGTTATCTTGCGTTTTTTTACATCACGTACACAGTTGTTGTCGTACGGCATCTTGGTGAAGCGGTTTCACTCGATGTATTTTGTCCTGATGCACCGTCCTCTTGGGAACACACCACTTGGAGTTTGGGTGTGGATTTTTCACGCTGTACGTGCCTGGTACATAAGTGCAGTAATGCGCGGTTTTTGTTTTGTAGTCCCATTTTTTTTGTCTTCGCCTCACCTCCCCATGCCCCCCCTCACCCCATTTTTTGTTGCTAACTCTGATCCAGGGCCACACAGCAGCCCCCCCCCCCCCCCCCCCCAACCCTCGCCTACTACGGTGTGAAAATGTCAACTTAGACGACACAAATATTCCAACTTTCGAAGGTGCTTCCTCTGTTTTTACCTAACCTTACCGGCGATACCAGAGTCCAACAGCCTCGATAGATGGGGTCATTAAACTCGTGACCAAACCCGACCCGACCCGACCTAATCCGACCCCACCGGTGACTTTTTGGAATTATTCTGACCCGATCCGCGGGTCGGGCCATGGCCCGTGAGCAGCCCCGCATAAATTTACCTTTTTGAACATTTTTTTGTTTCCCGGCGGCTTATCGCTGTATTTTTTTTCTTGTCGCTTATCACCAGAATTTACACCGGGGAGATCGGTGACGTCACGGTCGTGGGCGGCACGAAGGTCAACAACTCCTGCGCCAAGAAATCATCGGAGGGCTCCGAGGTGAGTCAACGGATGTACCAGGTATATATACTGATAAAACTATAAAACTACAGGTGTGAAATACTCGTAAAGGATTTGTTGGTCGGAACTCATTTTTGCAAGCTCTGCGCGACACTTCGATCGCGCGTACTACGGGTTATATATGGTCCCACGCCGGAAGTATTTGTGACGTATTCCTCCAATGATTTGCCGTTGGGAGGAACGTTTGGCGGGCGCCGTCGGCCAGGCGCGTTTATAGCTGACGAGCGATGACGAGCGAGAACTCGCAGGTCGGACTGATCTTAGATTCCCACTTGGTTATCTACACTATCTTACATATTGCAAGGAGTATAGACTCCTAGAGCTGGGCTCTGGCACAGTATGTATATTCTGGCAGTAGCCATCTACTGATTGACCTGGTCGGTATTTTGCTCGTTGTTTTTATATCACGTACCAGAGGTACGCCAAAGAAACGGGACGTATCATTACTCGGAAATCCACCCAATGCGTCTCGGGGGGGGGAGAGAGTAGAGGAGAGAGACCACAGTATGCTGCTGCAATCCGGTACACTGATTCATGCCGACAGCAGTATAACCGATTGGTTTTCATGCTGATCTTTAAAGGGTCAAAGGCCCTCATAATCCGAATCCGTGTAACGTATCGAAGGCCATTCTCGTTCGACATCGAACACTACGGTAGCGCCTGGATATCTATCGGGAGTGACATATACGTACATGGAATGTCGAGCTGGTGGCTAGTTGCAGTATTTACAGAGTACATCGTATCGATATTCATAGTAAAAGCGCTGTCCCCACCCCTAAACAGTATCTGAAGGGATTGGGTAAAACTGGTACAGAGGTCGACCGTTACTCAGGAGCCAACTGTTTCTACCACCTTGCTTCGCTTCGGGATCCGTTTGTTGTTTTCCGTCGGCGGCAGGTGTGTGTGCCTGTGGACGTCGTGCTGTGGAACCCGTGGATCGCTAAAGCCAAGGTGGGTTTTGTAAAAATATGTTGGGGTGGCTTGTGCGTGTTTGTTTGATATTCCCCCCTCCCTTTCAATTTATGCGCCCCTCTTTCCCCCCTCTCTCTCCCTTCCCGGTAACAGTCGTAACTCAGAGCCGGGGTCACACAACAAGCTTTCCTCTCCCCTCCCCATTACGGTTCAAGCCTTCATTTTTATCGCGAGAATACTTCGTTCAGCCATTTCCTTCGTCGGCTCGCGCCTAACTGAGCCACTCCGTTGGCGAGGGTCGACAACATTTACGTTATAGGCACTACAGTAGTTGCAGTACTGCCTATCCTCACGGGTTGCTTCCCAACACATCGCCCCATCAAGTACGCAGACCTCAAGAGTTATTTTCGGCGCCGTATATATCAATAGAACCAGGGGGAGCTTATCGTGTCTTAGTGATCAGAACCAAGGCGGGGGTGAGGGTGACTGATTTTTGGACTCGTCGCGGGTTCTGGTTCCTCTAGCTTTCAGCCCTCCGTTGTATTGAAATTACGTATCCCAGGCATACCATGGTGGTGTGGAAACAAGCGGGGATTAATGGCTGTTGGCTCCGCCGGGGGTTCTGATTGCCGGATGACATTATCACACCAGGGTGATGAGACAGCACACCCCCCCCCGGGCGATTTTGACAGCTGGGTTTCCTCGACAATGGGGAAGGCGTACCGAATACGACGACCGATGCGTCCATGCAACCAACCTTCTCGACGAATATTTCCAAAGCCACCGTTGCCGTTGTGTGTGTCCCCCTTAAGGCATCTCATCTCATGTTTTGGAGGAAACCGGGTTTGAACAATTGTCCCAGGGGGTGGTGCTGTGACATGGCCCCGAGTAAGAGAAGGCAGGCAAGCTCGAGTTGTTGTAACCACACCTTTCGGACCCTAGAGAATCTGACAGCGTCGATCCCTGGGCAGTGTCGCAGCTCCGACGGATGATCCACAGATCATACAGATCGTCATATAGTTCTTTCGGGGTAGATGTTTTCCTGATTTGCATGATCTGTATGATCCGTATGATCGGTGTAATCTGCAAGATCTACTGTAAGGACACGTTTTTCTGGGTTGGGTCTGTACTCCTGCACAGCCTCTCGTAACGGCCGGGCAGGGACTATATTTATCTAATGATAGATCACGATCTATCTGTACACGATCTGTTCGATGTGCCGAAGATCTTAGCTGCCTCCAGGAGTTTTTTGTTCTGGCTTTGTGCGTGTCCGCGATGCCGTGAGTTTTCGACGCACCGCCGTCTCCCGTGAGGTATTGTCTTTTCGTTTGGCGCGTGAGTTACTGTCAGCATGATCTATGACCAGGACAGGTTTCCTGGGTTGGATCCGTACCATGCATATCCATATCCTGCACAGCCTAAAAACGGCGGGCTAGGATGTAGATGATCTATTTGTATATGATCTATCTGTAGATGATCTGTCCGACGGGTGGAAATTTCTGCGACTTTTCCTACGCCTAGCACAGTCACCTGTGACTATATACAGTATGTTCATCCGAGCAAGAAGAGGCCAAGGTGTGTACCAGCAAGAAGAGGCCAAGGTGTGTACCAGCACAGTATATATAGTAGGGGAATCAAGGGAAGCCGAGAAAGGATGACGCTCTACGTTTTCATCACTGCTGTAGTCGACCCCTTCCTCTATGCCTCTATGCCTCGTATCCTATATTTTTGTTATACTATGTCACTACTTTTCCACTGAACCGTCTCCTCTCCCCGCTGTCTTCCTTTCTCTTGCCTCCCCCTGTTTTTTTATTGGTCGATGGTGGACAATTTCGTTGCTGTCGTGCTTTGTTTGCGCGTGTGCGTGTCTCTGCCAGTCTCTGGGAGACTTCGGCGACGAGGAGTACCACAAGATGGTCTGCATCGAGCCCGGAATCGTCAGCAAGTTCCACAGGTGATGCCCTAACAGACAAGAAAAGAAAAAAGAAAAACAATAGAGAAAAAGAAAAGAGGAATGTATACCTGGTGTGTATGCATGATAAACTGTATACAAGAAAAGAACAAGAAATAATGCATGGAAGTAAGGACGAAAGGCGGAAGGGAGCAAGGAAGGAACTATATATATATATATAAAAAATAGGGGATGGAGGACATAAACGAACAAAAAAAAAACGAAGAGCAAAATGAAAATCGTGAAACATTCGAAGAAAGAGGGAAGGAGGAGGGCGATGAAACCAACCTGGCGTTGCGGTACGAAGCATCAGCATGTCGGCATTACGGTGTCGTTCTCGCGGGGCGTACGTAGGCGTTACGGTGTCGTTTCGCTACACGGCCGCGGGCCAAGCGATGTGTGCCCTCGACTTGAAGCGAAAAAGGGACTGCCGCTCATGTGCTACCACTTTCAAGGAGAGGTGGTAGACTTTATAGTATTGTAGTTGTCCACCAGTATAGATGTACCGTGTCAGAGCGCGAGTTGACAAGATCCAATGCAAATCAACGAACAGTACGGCTCGTGCGCAAGATGACCCCACGTAGTGTAGACGGTTGGAAACACCAGAGTTGGCATTGTTACGGCCACTATTTAAGGGTTGGTATGACTTAGACATATGACTGTTGTTTTTTTCGTTGTTTCTTGGCTCTTGCTTCCGGTCCGGGTGTCGTGCGGACCGACAATTCCTACGATAGCGTGAGAGCAAGCAACATACAGAGCGGAATGGCGCGGATGCTAGTAGGGACAACCACCGTTGAGAATCTGATGGTGGCTGGCGAGAGAGCGAGACCTTTCTCGACATGCCCGACACTCGTACCTGCTTCAGAGCGCCTGAACGCTGGCCCTGCCTACATGCAGCTACAGAAAGTCTTCCCAGACGCCAGTTTCCCCCACCCAACTATTACGGGGGACCATAATAAAATAGGACCTACGGTACACACAAAAACCTTCCTATTCCGCTTTTTTTAGTAACAGCATTTGGTCCTGTACACCATGGTCCCCCCAAGCAGATAGAGACTGAAAGCGATGCTGCTCAGCCACCCTGTTTTGGTAATTCGGTGTTCATACCTGCATATACCTTCATCCTCCTGTTTTGAAACTATTGGCACCGTGTATACGTGGCAGGTATAAAATTTTGATTGCCCCTTTTCCCCTTCCGTTCCCCATTCGCCTCGCGCTTCCGCCTTCTCCCCTCCCCTCCGCCTCTCCGCCCCACTTTCCTCTCCCCCCCTTGCACCCGCCTCCGCCTCGCCCCTCCCCGCCCCCCTCCGCCTGCCCCCTCCCCTCGCTCTCTTTGTTGTTGGCTTGCGGGTGTCGCAAACGTATTCCACAACATAAACAGCATTGCTCCGGGAGAGACGTACTCCCTTAAGCAGGTCATCACCCCCTCGGAGGCATGAAACCGCCAAGGACTGAACAGACCGACCACCCCTGCTTGGTCGTCGGCATGGCGTGGAGACTTATGATCCCTAAAACAGCTATACTCGGCATCATCAAGAGGGGCTGTCAATAATGTTGTCTAACCAGGCCACCACTCCCCCCACCCCCCCCCCCCGCTCCCCTTCCTGATCAAGACAACATCAAGTCGTGATATGATCACGATTTCTCCCCAAAATAATCAGGCCGCCGCCCCGTTCCCGAGCAAGGCCTCATCATCAAAATACTGCTTCCACAATAAGGCCAGCATCCTCGCCCTCGGCACGACGAACCAAACAACTGAAAGCTCAACCAAATGGCGTGATGTTTGGGTGGGGGGGGCGAGGGGTTGCCCAGGCTATATTACCCTAGACTCGCTTTGGATGGGATAGCGGCGGGAGGGGTTCCGGGTGGAATATATTAGTGTATGATATTGTCTGCCTGGGGTAGGGTTTTTAACCCAGCGACCCAATTGGATTAGGAGCAACCCAGTTGGGTTGTTGAGCTGGGTTGGTAACATTGACTATAGTAGGAGTTGTATTAAGTGGTTTTTAGTTTGTGGCTCGACACTCGACTGCGCGGCGTCCCGTCTTGCGGCTCGCGACTGCATTTTCGCGCTTTAGTGCGTTCTTGGCTTGCGATCCGCCTTTTTGTTGCTTGCGTTGCGCTTTGTGGCCTATCTTTTTTGTGTGGCATGAGATTCGCCTGCGGGCGGAACCATGTGGCACCGTTTGCGGCTTGTGGGCGGCTGCTCTGTGCTTTGTGGCATGGAAGGATACCGCCTGGCCAGAGCGAGCCGACTCGCGCGATGAAAGCACTGCTTGACTCGATCTCAGCATGACTATCTCTCATCTTTGAATCCGATAGTGCGATCGATTACCTAGGGCAGCCACATCTTTGGCGACCTTCTATTGACAATAGCAGCAATGCCTAGGGATGCCCCCCGGGGCGGGGGCAGTATACTCAATGCCATGCGTGGCCGTAGTCGTATGGCGAGGGGAGGGCTAGGACCTTTGGTGACTGATGCACGAACGATATGTCGCGTGCACTTGACGCTAAGCACTTGCTGTAGTTTCCGTCGCATACGTGAGGTGTACTTTTGATATGTGTCTCGCTTGCTGCTTGGTAAGTCGGTCGTGGATTTTTTTCTGGAACCCCGCCTGATCGTTCAGTTGGCTTTGTTTTCGCACCCGCCTGTACACTCCCTTGTTGGGCGTTTTTGTGGTCACCGGGTAGACTGTGGCTGGTTGAGCTATCATGTTGAGCGCCATTGCGACCACAGCAACCATCACAAGGGAATACCACTGCTGTGCTTGCTGCTGTTGTGGTATCTGCTGGAGGATGCTCGATTTGTGTCGGGATTTGGAACATGTAGAATGCGATACGTAGCCGCGGGGCAGAATTCCCCAGTTTCTCCCGTGGAGGTCTTCTATAAGAAAAAACTACCATTTGTCGTTGTCCGTATCACCCCCGCCCCCGCCCCCATTCAGAAGCCCACGACCTACGTACCAGAGCTAGGCAATTATGATCTACCGTAGCCTCTTACTTGAGTACTAAGTATCAGGCAATTCTACTGCAGGGGCGATATTTTATGATTTTGATCATGTTGCCGGGTGGCGGCCCGTTTATTCCGCACGATATACTGATGTACCGCATGTTTCCTGGCGTGGATCTGTTCTATCCAGATCCTCTCACTGCGGCAGGCGAACAACTAGATGATCCATAGTATGTAGATCATGATATATCTGTACATTGTCAACTTTCGCGTCTGTTTCCGACAAACAGGCCTTACTCTCACCGGTTGAAGCTCATATTTCCTAAAGCGGAGTTCGATAGCCGATATACACACACGACGAGCAGTCTGCGCCAACGCTCGGCTGCTCCGGTGCCCTGTGTGCCTTGAGCTAGGCGACCCGGCACCCAAACATCTCCCGTAACTCCTCTGCTCGCTGGTATTATTCGTACATTCGTGCTGCTTTTTCTGGGGACGAGACCCCCTTGAGCACACAACAATGAGCACCAGCAGACGGCTGGGCGACAGTCCTTGGATACCGCGGTTTGACGGCCCCCGCCCCCTACAAAAACTAGTGGTAGTTTGATGATGCCGTCCGAAAGAAGCCAAAGGGTGTAAAGAGATGGCAAAAGAGACGTTCGTTGGAGCGTCCCAAAACACCTGTATCTTGAAAAGACAAAAACAAATGGTACATTTGGTGAGCAGCCATATTCGTATATAGGCCTATACCAACGTTTGAGTCACATAGTGAGTAGCAGACTGCTCAGCAAAAGTGCTCGTATGTGGCCGTTTTACCCCCCCCCCCCCGCCTCCTCGAACAAAAACAGTATACTACCCCCCCACCCCCCCCCCCCCCGCCTCCTCAAACAAAAAGAGTGTACTAGAGCCAAAAGGGACCTCAAGAGAGGTCAGCAGAGGCCAAAAAGAGAGGCAAAATAAACGAAAGAGAAAAGAAAAGGCGAAAGAAAAAGGGCCTCAAAAGCGCCCCGAGAACACCGGCATCCCAGAAAAAAAAAAAAAAATCTCAGGTGAGCAGTCCCGGTTACGTATCATCCTATGCTCACCGTAGCGCTTCCGTGAGGGATAGATTTCACCATGATCGGGCGTAACACCCACGCACTATATCGAGTAAAGTACACACGTGTGTATCACCAATAGAGACATAGGCGAGCCCAAAAAGACCGGTCTTTTCACTACCAGACCGGTCTTTTCACTACCGATATGTCCCAAGTTGTAGTAAACGCTGGTGTATCGGAAGTCAACCAAAACGACCATTATATTTAGGGTTACAGCGGTTTACGTATTTAATGGCATGGGCGCTGCTGGGTGCGGGTGACTGCGTGTTCTTGCCAGGCGTCGTACGTATGGCACCACTCTCCAGTCTGAGACTGCTACAACGGAAGCATGAGCACATTTCGGTGATTGTATCAATGACCACGAAAACGCTCCGAGTATTTCAGCCCAGATCATGAGCACGACCCGCCACGAGACGAGTTGCCGTGCCCTTGGCTGAAAAAACGAACAGAAAAAAAAAATCGAGCGGATTGTCCCAGGCTTTCGGTGGGTGGCTGAACCAACTTCAAGCGCCACAACGCATCCATCGATGCCCGCAACAAACCGCGCTGGGCCGTACCAGAGCACAACAATGTCGCCTTTGAGTTGTCGATCAGCTCACAGCGATTGTCGCTTTCGTGTCACCTCACCTCACACCACATCACCTTACCTCACCTCACCACCTGCTCGCCGCATTCATCCCTCTAGAAATCAAGAAAAAACCGTATTCGAGCAATCAGAGTGCAACAACGCAACTCTTCAAAACTCATCAAACTCGCCGAGTCCTCCCAAAGCGATCTAAACTACGGTAATAATTTAACTTGTCAATTTCGGCAGCTATCACCCCGTCCGACTCTATTGAGTCATCAACTCCTGAACCCACCCTCTCACCAAACAAAGCAACCAGCTCGCCAGCTCACACAATCCCTCAAAATAATGACACAGTGAACATTACGCTTATAACGGTAGCGGCAACACCTACTAAATTTCTGCCTTCTGAGGCTCCTGGCTTATTTAGCTTGGTTGCAGCATGGGACTTCTGTACCTCAACCAAAAAGACTGTTTCCCTTTGAGAAACGATACAAGTGCAACCCGACGTACAATACTTTAGCCTAGGTATACCAGTAACATTGATGGTAGTCCAAACTACATTGGGTCAACCCCTTTAGAACCGCAGTCTCGTTTTGGGGACAAACGAGCCAAATTATAAGTAATTTGTCCCCAAAACGGGACTGCGGTTCTAGAAGGGTTGAGGAGGCCGGTCAGTCAGACAGATTTGCCTTGGAAGGCAGAAAGTGCTACCTGTGCCGCAGAACGCGTTAGCTCATCCAATACTGAACACATCACTTGGCCAACCCATCAGATGATCGCACCATCGCCCCACGAACCAATCTGCCGCTCGATCAGCTCATCAGACTCGTCAAACTCGGCGAATCTCATCAGCAACTCCCCAAACTCCCCAAACACGTCAAAATCACTTGTCAGACTCATCGATGCCGTCAAATTTCATTCTAAATATATATATATAGAAAAAGAAACACCATCGCCCTAAAAGAAAAGTCGCGTTCTCCTCATCATACTCATCAAACTTATCAAAACCATCAAAATCGCCAAGAAACTCGTCAAAAGTCAATCAAAACCTCGTCAAACGTTGTCGGTAAAATCGGAGTCATCAAGGACCCTCATCAAAGACCCTCATCAAACGCATCGACACTCATCAACCCCCCCCCCCCCCCGCCACGAGTCGACAAGGGAATACATGACTAGCCTAAGTATCCTCGCGATAAAAAGTAAGGCACGAACCGTAGTCGGGGGGGGGGGGGGGAAGCCTGATCTAAGTTACGACTTGGAGAAGAGCGAGAGAAAAAAAAAGAAGAGCTGAGTTCAAAAGAAGAGAAGAGAAAATGAAAAAAAAAACTTGAAAAACAAAATAAATACGCCTGCTCGCCATTTTTCATCCCGGACTAAACGAAATAAAAAACTCATCCGTGACGCTCGCAGGGGTCCAGCAACAAACCCAAACCCACAGCATGCCACTACTAACACTCAGGCTCCACATGCGCACGCACGCACGCACACACGCACGCGCCCTGGGCGTCAAAGCTGTCACTTTTTACCTTAGAGCACAGCACGGTCAGTCAGCGTTTATCAGGAGCTGCTGTAGCTAGTCTAGATGCTGCTCTGCAGTCACGCGGTGCTGTCCAAAGATCTTTGAATAGATGAATATCCAGTCCAGAAAAAAAAAAAAACACGTGCTACGGAGTACCGGGGTCGTCATCCAGCTCCCACCCGGCAATATGGGTCGCTAGATAGCGCCTATATAGTGTGCCTATATAGTGCACGGAGATCAGGTGTCCATCTGCCCGGAATGGCATGGGGTACATCACGAAAGTATCGTAGGGATCAATGGTCTGTTCGAGGCGTGAGTAACTGAACCTCAACAAGCGACGACGGAAACAGCGGTCAACGGTGCCTAGTAAAATAGCCACTAGTGCCTACTAATAGTACAACCGTCACCGTTGGGCTTTCTGGTGCATTCGTACCATGAATACATTACAGGTACCAGATACTACATACGGTACGGTACACGGGTGACACTAAAACCGGAGGCCCCCTCACAGGAAACTGCCCCCCCTGCCCCCAATCCGGGGCACTACCAAGGCGATCCCACGGCTCCCGCGTTCCAGGCCTTTGACGACCTCGTTGATGACCTTGACGAACCAGCCGGGGGGGGGGGGGGGGGCTGCTGCCTCGCGGCCTTAAAAGCCACTCGAACAACCGGTTCGGGGGCGCATCCTGACTTCAGATTTTTTTTTATTAACACCTCTCTCCTTGAAAAAAAAATCAAAAAAAATCGTACCCTCACAATCCGATGAGCGGTCAATCCCATCATGGCTTCCCTATATACGTCTGCATCGAATAAACAAATACCGCCCTGATCGGGGATATAAAGACGATTTGGACTCTGATATTAATATCCAACGGAGCATATATTTTCGGTCATTGGTAGCTCCTCAGTTCAGAAGTTCTATCAGTTCAGAAACATTCTGGCCAAAACGCGTTGCTACTGTTGTAGCAACGGTCCGGGATTTCCCCCGTCACACTAATAGGCGACTGGAAATTTCCCGGAAACTTCCCGAAAATTCTCCCCAACCCCTCGGTTTGAGTACTATGTCTACGCCGGCGTAAGAAGCCCCATCAGGTCAGAAATATTCTGGCCGAAAAGAAGGCTACCGCTTTCGTGGCACCCATCTACCCTTACACTATTAGCGAGTGGAAGTTTCCCGGAAACTTCCCGGAAATCGTTTCCCGATCACTCCGTTTGGGCGCTATTAATATTATACCCCAGCGGGCAGGGGCAGCTCTCAGTGCTGCCGATGCTGCCATCCTCATCATCATCATCATCACCATCACCATGCGCATTTCCTTTGGCGGCCCATCCCCCTTTCCCCTTCCGAGATGCAAACGCGGCTACCGACGTAAGGCGTCTATCGGCCTTCAGGGACGTCTATATACCATGCTCACACTTTTTTAACCGTCTCGGGACCTCCGAAATCCCGAAGCCACTAAGGCATGCCTTCTATCAATATTAATAGCTATCAACTACCTCGCTGGGAGTACCATTTCTTTTTTAAACTTCTTGGGGACTTTCGAACCACCAAACCGGTTACGTTTACCATGTCAAGGTTGCTGTCCCGTCTGCGGGAAACACCCCTCTAACCCCAAGTAGTGTGTCCGCACAACGGGGTCACGGCTTACCCACAAACAAAATACCAGGTATATAGTTCCCTTTTTTTACAAGCAACATTTGCTCCTACTGACTATGGTCCCCCGTAATAGACGGCCTGGCACCTTGCTACCCTGTCTACCGCCTGCGTCCTGCGTTGGTCAATTGCGCCCTACCCCCGGGGAGGATGCGCCAGACAACACGACACAAGCGAAGCAGGCTCGTCATCCGCCCAAGCCACACCAGACTCCTTTGGAAAGGACAAGGAAAAAAAAAAGCTGTGCGCAACAAAAAAGAAAACCACGGGGGGATCGAAAGCGCGAAGAGAAAAAAAAAAAAAAAACGACGAAGGAAGACCGCCTTCGAATCGACTGCAGCAGTCGGCGGCACGAGTAGCACGGGCATGTCCCACTCACACGTCGGCCTGGTGTCTTGCCACCCTGTCCGCCATCTCCTCCCCTGCTCTCGCCCACCTCGGTTTCTTTTCTACACCTCCTGTTGCGCCCCCTCTCCGCATTCCCTTGGTAGGGTTTCCGTCCACTCTTCCTCCCTTTTGCCCCCCCCTCCCCCCCCCCCCCCCCAGCTAATTCCCTTACGCACCACCCACTGACCGATGCACCGCGCTGCGTACTCAGCTGTGCCTCATCCTCGCGCCACCTCACCACGAACCGTTCGGCTGCTTCCAGGACCTCCCCCCGGTCCCACTTCCTCGCCTTTTTTCCTGCAGCAGTGGACCACAGCGAGGTCTCTACTCCGAAACACCAAGCGGGGAAGTGTTCCGTTGACCCTTCCGTGGCCCGGGTTTCCCTAACTAAGGCCTTGGACTACAGTACGCATCTATCTACGCCGAGTCAAACGTAGAGATCTTCCAGCAACGGCAAAATTGCGACTGGACGATGATGCGCGTTGGTGTCCAGAGTGATGTTGGAAGGAGGAGCTCCACAGCACGGCATGGCAGCGGCATGATCCTACCCCGCGCTGCCGGGCGCTGACGCTAACAATAGACGGTAGGTAACACCAAGAGCACGGTCACTTGGTTTGGGACGATACCTCAGAGTCCCGAAGCGGTCAACGGGCTGCTTCAGCCCCTCGCCCTCGACCTCTGCCATACCGGCCCCGGGAAGAAGGCAGAGGAAGCTTTTCGTCTGGAGTTTGGGTGTGCACAAAGTACACCGGCCCCTTCCAGACTCCCGTGGGAGTAACCTGCGCTTCCAAACCAAAACCAAAAACAAACCATGCAAAAACGAAAACAAGTCTGGGCCACTTGGTCTGGTGATGATGATGGTGTTCTCACAATAGCTCACCCCCTTCAATTCCTGGCTGTGATGTGGCCACAAAACAGGCTGTAACAAAATACGCCTCGATGGCAGAACACAATGAAGCACCAGGTACGTACGAAATAGTGCGCATCGCGGTATCATACCATACCAGTCCGTAAGGGGCATGTTGCTAACGAGGTAAGGTATATCATCCCTAAAGCCCTTTTACTTTCCTGCTGAAAACGATCCTATACTAATTCTAAGTGTTTCGTGCGGGGGGAAAACATACTATTAATATCACGGGGGACCATAGTTAATAGGACCTATGGTACACACAAAAACCTACATATTTCCGTATTTTACTTTCAACATTTGGTCCTATTTACTATGGCCCCCCGAAATAGGTACCAGGTACCAGGTACCAGGTAGGTGGAATGGGGCGTGCGATGTTTTTGCCGAATCATTTTATGACCTTTTTCACTTCATGGGCGCCTTATGGGCAGCGCACCTTTTTGAGAACTGCGGTCCGTTTTTTGGGGACAAATCACTTGGAATTAGAGAGTGGTTTGTCCCCAAAACGGGATTGTAGATGCCTATTACGGGGGACCATAGTTAATAGGACCTATGGTACACGCAAAAACCAATATATTCATCTATTTTTACTAACTATATTTGGTCCTACTTACTATGGTCCCCCGTAACAGGAGGGTCGACCCAATATCGTTGGAACACCTATAGTGGTTGGCAGTACAGTACAAGTCCCTCTATAGTGCCGGTTGAGTGTATAGTGCCGCTTGCCCACTACAGTATAGAATAGGATTGACCAGTGTGATGTTAATACGGGGGGCCATAGTAAATAGGACCTACGGTACCCACAAAAAACTATATATTTCCCCACTTTAACCAACAATATTTAGTCCTATTTACTACCTGGTACGAGTGGTCCGCCGTGATAATAGTGTGCGGCATAGCGCAGGTTGCCGCTATACTGCTGGTACTACTAGCCAGCGCATGCATACTTGCATACTAGGCACTAACGGCACTATATTGTAGATATGCCGGCACTATATTATAGATATACCGGCACTATATTATAGATACACCGGCACTGTATTATAGATGTACCGGCACCACATTATAGATATACCGGCACTATATTATAGATATACCGGCACTGTATTATAGATATACCGGCACTATATTGTAGATATACCGGCACTATATTGTAGATATACCGGCACTATATTATATTATAGATATACCGGCACTACATTATAGATATACCGGCACTATATTATAGATATACCGGCACTACATTATAGATATACCGGCACTATATTATAGATATACCGGCACTATAGAGGGGACCACTGCATAAGCGGGTTGCACTTTTAGCGTTGTAAAAATAATACCAGGTACCTGGTAGGTTGTGATTATTTGTAACGTACATACCTCCTATGTTATAATCAAGTGAGGAGCCCCAGAAAATATCAGGTGCAGCCCTCTCGCTATTATTAGTGACTGCTGTACATTTCCCTTCATTTCTCCAGGAAACATTCGGCACACCAGTCGTATGTAATTCTAAAGGCACTGAACACACAAGGCACACAAAGCGACGTGTGTTCGCTCCCTCCGTTCGCGGTATATGAAGAAGGTGGGAGTATGTTCACAATGTAGTGGTGATGCATCGAAACGTTAACACGTCGTACCAGTACTATTAAAAATAGTACTTTCGACAACCAAAACAGGTGCACACGTATACAGAGGGAATTAGGATGATGGCACGAAATTGTCATAGTCACTGTGTGACATTCGTCGCTTTTGCAGAGCAGGAAAAGGAATAGAGGCACCCGGACCATAGGTAATAGGACCAAATATCGTGAGTAAAAATAGTTAAATGTATAGGCTTTTATGTATACCATAGGTCCTATTAACTATGGCCCCCCGCAATAGCAATCTGCAGAATAGGGAAGTCATCTGTTCTTCACAATTGCGGCGAGCACAAAAAGAATGAGTTGGCCTTTCTGAAACCCCCCAGACCATGTGCAAAACACAACCAACCGCAGCAGTTCTAGTTTCAAAAAATCGTTTTCAATGTGTAGGCCCAGCCAGCAGGTTGTACGACCGAGAGGATATCATGCGGTATAGAACCACGGCAGATTGAATTTTATCTTCAAAAGAAAGAAAAATATATATATCGGAATCAAACTCTCTTCTGCTAACGCCACCAAATGTTTTTTCTGTACTGGAAGGGTCAATACCTTACGATTGTGGAACATGTTCGGCTCCCAGTCCGCGATGGAGGGTATCGAGTGCCTGCTGCGTCTCGTCTCGGAGGCAAAAAATGTGGCCAAGACCTGCGCACGTGACACCCCGTAAAGGAATAGGGGGAAGGAAGGAGGGAGGGAGGGAGGGAGGGAGGGAGGGAGGGAGGGAGGGAGGGAGGGAGGGAGGGAGGGAGGGAGGGAGGGAGGGAGGGAGGGAGGGAGGGAGGGAGGGAGGGAGGGAGGGAGGGAGGGAGGGAGGGAGGGAGGGAGGGAGGGAGGGAGGGAGGGAGGGAGGGAGGGAGGGAGGGAGGGAGGGAGGGAGGGAGGGAGGGATAAACTTAGCAGGCGAGCACGCACGCAATCAAGCAAGTTGTCAACGACCACAGAACCAACCAGGAGGTAACATAATAGAGTAGTCTCGGCACAGCTGATAGATACTGCGAGTACATAAAACGTGCACATGCGATGAAGTACCAGGTACCAGAAGCACGTGGGATGGGAATCGGATGGGTGCGTTCAGAGAGTAAACGGTTTGCGAATAGTAGACAATGGACAGTTGACACAGTAGACCGTAGACAGTAGACACATCCGATGAACGGACGCTTGCGATCTCTGCTCTAGGACCTAGGTGTTTCCTCGGGATCGCAAAAACAAACCAGACACACCCAAACGCGATATGGCTCTTTTTCTTCTGGTTCGCAGCACAAAAAAACACGCCACGTGCGTAATATCGAACGCCCAAGAGAACGACATCAACCTAAAGCTGAAGACTGCCCGCACACGAATAGCATGATGATATCCCTCTAGCCGTGAATATAAGGTACGTTTGATGATGATATCATGTCCTAAACGGGCATTGTATTATCGGTCACTGTTGCCAGAGCGGTGAAAATAGAGAGAAGTTTCACATTTGGGAAAAAAACGAGCAGAAAATTCTACACAAACTCCTCCAGTGTAATGGCGCTCCCGATCGCGTATTGTTCCCGTAAACATTGGTCTGGCTTCCTTGGCGTCCGTTTCACTACCGATGCCGATGTACAAGAGAATAAGCTTAATCCTTAAAGGGCTGTTCGCCCCCGAAATGGGCATTACAGCTATAAAAGGGTCAAACCGGCATGGGCATTACTTGTACACAGTAGCCGGCGTCCCCGGTGGCTTGGTAGGCGGTCCGCGTGCCCACTATAATCAATTTCGCGGGTTCAAGACTCACTAAGTGCATGCTCATAGATAGGGATCTTTTCTTGCAAAAAAAAAGATTATTACGGGGGGCCATAGTTAACAGGACCAAATATTGTTAGTAAAAATGGTTAAACATATAGGTTTTTATGTATACCATAGGTCCTGTTAACTATGGTCCCCCGTAATAGAGGAAAGCGCAAGAGTGTGAGCTATTACGGGGGACCATAGTTAACAGGACCTATGGTATACATAAAAACCTATATGTTTAACCATTTTTACCAACAATATTTGGTCCTGTTAACTATGGCCCCCCGTAATAGCTACATTCTATGAAAATCGACGAGCAGTGGGAATGCTAAACCCTATGCACGACAAAAAATAAAGGTACGTACCGGGGGGGGGGAACGGTAGACACCGGTGACCACGGCTTGTCCAGAAGATCGCTGAGGGTAAAAACCTCCTATTAATACGAGTCAGGCTGGAAAGTAAAAGTGATGATGAAACATAAAAAAAAGTACATCGAAGGGCAGCTCTTAGCACGGCCGTGCTCGCTCGGGGGAAAACAAACGGCAAGAGGTGACGGTTAAGGCAACCATTGTGGCCACTGCGTCATCAGGGGGTGATGCGAATCGGCGCCACTGCGGGCAGTGTTTGGGGGATGGTGCGAATCGGTGTCAGTGCGTGTTTTGGGGATGATGCGAATCGGTGTCACCGCGTGCTCGTGGGATTGGTGCGAATCGGTGTCCGAGTTATAAGCCCAAGAGTCGTATATACCGCCCGGGCGCAGCGCGATCCCGGTTTTGCTACTATTACGACTCTTGGGAGACCATACATAGTACCTGGTAAATAATATCCAATATTGTTAGTAAAAATAGGGAAATATATAGGTTTCTGTGTGTAACGTAGGTCCTATTTACTATGGTCCACAGCATACACAAACAGTACCGGTAGTAGATGACGCTAAAAGCGTTACAACCATTGCTTTGGCCGCTATCTCTGGCATAACACCGAACGGGTCATTGCTAGCAACCTGTTTAGAACTGCAGCCCCGTTTTGGGGGCAATGCACTCAAATTTTACTGACAGCAGTCCTACAAGGGTTGATCAACCGGAAAGGACCTTTTGGGATATACATGGTAGGTTAAAGTCCCCCGTGCTCTCTTAAACCGGAATGGGTACATATTGTTTTATGTACTCCTTAGTATGCCCATGGTGGAATGCGAGCTTTAGTGCGTAGGTTTCAGTACCCCGTGCCCTTAAATCGGAATGGGTATAATTTCTTTACAGGTTTTAGTAAGCCCGTGGCAAGCCGATTTCCGCCTTTGAAGTGGGATTTTCTCTTAAATCGTAGCCCCCCCCCATTGGACTACTCCTGTGGGCGTTCTGTACAGCTATTGTAACCCATACTTTGATGTCCTCATTTCGAATCTTGGGCCTTTGCAAGTGTCCAAACAGCCATCGTTACACTAGCCCGCCCTGTGATGAATATCATACCAGAACATTCACTGGTGTGAGTCTTGTGGTAAATACGATTTCATCCTACTTACCTGTGATATTTATCATTTGATAACATATTTTGTGAGTTGGTAACTATCATATCATAACTCTCACCTGTGATAACTATCGTACGATAACACTCAAGTATGATAAATCTTACCGGTAGCCCGATAAGACTAACCTGTGATGGCGTTCATACCATAGCAATCAACAACAGAATCCGAGCCTGTGACAGCTATCATATGATACCACTCAAATGTGATAAAATATCACACGATAATACTAACCTAGGATATCTATCATGTGATAACACTCAGATATTATAAAATACCATCAGTAACGATCACCACAACACAACACAAGTACACATGTGGCAACTGTCATACATATAAACAAACACCGCTGTGACTGATAATTATCACATCATGGTACCCACCCGCGACTATCATGCGATAGCCCTCAAACACGATAAAATAGAGTACGAAAATACCAACCTGTGATAAATATCATGCCACACGACACTCACTTGCGATAACTACCATACCATGTCACCCGTCTGTGATAATGATCATACCTGGTACCATAATAGTCACTAGGGAGAATCGTGGTAGCATGGTAGCATACGTCAAGACTGACCTGAGATAAGCGTATGGCATCCGCCGTGTGATTCACTACTTCGTGGGGAGTGCCGTCCGGATCCAACTGCCACTCGAACTGGCTCTAGGAGAAAGGCGAGCGCAAATCACGGCACCAAAACAGCAACGGCAGTACCAAGAGCAGCGGCAGCAGCAGCAGCAGCAGGAGCAGCAACAGCAACAGCAACAGCCGGAGCAGCACCAGCAACAGCAACAGCAGCAACAAGAGCAGCGGCGGCGGCAGCAGCAGCAGCAGCAGCAGCAGCAGCAGCAGCAGCAGGGAGTAGTGGGGGTAGGGATAGTATCAGCCGAGTGAAATAGGACCAAATAGCGTTGGTAAAATATAGGAAATATATAGGTTTTTGTCTATACCGTAGGTCCTGCTGGTATTTACTATGGTCCCCCTAACACCAAGGTGCGTATTAATATGTACTACTATGCCCTATACGCCGTGGCATAGTAACATACAGTACAGCAACAAGTCATCAGAACCAAACATGTTAGAGGTAGCACCTACTTTTTCGGAGGCTGGTAACTTGATTTATAGTACAGGAACTCCATATCTCCCCCCCGAAAATGATTCTGAGAAGTAAAAAAAAAACGGACGTTTCGTAACCTCGGTGCTCGAAAATATGTTGTATTAACAAAATGAGACTCGTAACGATATTATCACAGTAGTTTTTAACCCCTTTAGAACCGCAGTCCCGTTTTGGGGATAAACTACTTGAAATTTGCGGTTCTAAAAGGATTAAGGCAGGGAACCCCGTCCGTCACAAGATAAAAACAAAAAAACGAAAAACATACGGGGGCACAAAGTGCAGAGGGACAATATTACTTGATTATAGTATGGTCCCGCCAACAAGAAGCAAGTGCTCTTATATACGTACCAGGTGTTCATGCACGTTATTATAGTGTGACCAAGCCATACTCGACCATAGCCTATTACACCTTACAGTTGGATTTACTCTATTACGGGGGAACATGCTTAACAGGACCAAATATTGTTACTGTAGTATAAAAGGTTAAACATACACCAGGTGGGTTTTTATGTATACGACAGGTCCTAACAATTTGGTCCCCCGTAATAGTGTAGCGCTATCGCCACTACATAGGGTTTTTTTTTAACCAAGAAAATCGATAGCGTCCTCCGAACAGCGAGCATTTCGTTCTGGGTCCATTTTAGGACTGCAGTCCCGTTTTGGGGGCAAACCCCTCTTATTGAGACTAGTTTGTTCACAAAACGGGACTGTGGTCCTAAGACCGTTACTACGACGATAAATATCTTTCATGGGGCTATGCTGTACCAGGTACTAAGAAGTGCAATAGGGTTGCAGGATTAGACGTACCGCAGAAGCGCAGAATCTCATGCTGTGCTCTGTGTGTATACGTGCACAGCACTTGCTCTTTGTTTTGTAGCTCGGAATAGTAAAAAAAAACTCGGATGCAGCTTAGGATTCAAGAATAGAACGTAATGAGAAGGAAGGAGCAAGGGCAGCAAACGGAGTAGACAAGCCGAAAGTTGGCACGGAAGGGAGGTAGACTTGGTGCATGGGTTTCCTACCGTTTCCGAGGTTTTCTTCTTTCGGGAAAGTTGTGAGTGATCCATGTTGAAGATCATGCTGCACGTTGTCGGATGGCAAGATAAATAGCAAAAAAAACTTTCGCCGAGGGGGAAAGTCGCCCCAGCAGAAACTACCCAAGGGCCGTCAATGTCGAAAAGCGTTTCCCCTATTATTTGTTTCTCTTTTCCTGGGAAAAACAGCTCAGGAAAAAGGAACCGTAGATTACCGATCGACTACACTCAGAAACGGTATGTTAAGAAACGGTATGTTAAGAAACGGTATGTTAAGAAAGATAGGCTCAGATCAAGACGAACAACAGGAAAATTGGGTGAAGAACCACGGCTCCACGGTGAGACCAGCTCTAAATCCTACCTGGTACCGTACAATAGAGTTAGACCAAGGTCGGAAGCAAATGGAGACATTGAACCCCGACACCAAATAGACGTTTCTGCTGTAGACCACCTGCCGTTGTGAGAGGTTGGGCAGACCGTGCGCATAGTACAACAGATCTAACCCAGGAAACATGAGCTACAAACATCGCTCAAACCACACGGCTCCCACCCTGCGACACGAGCCAGATCATGCAAACATCGGGCTACACATCTGCCTCGAAAATATATATATCTAGACCGTCAAGTGGGATTGATCTATCTGGGCTAGATCATACAACATCGGGGATATATATATATATCTGCCTCGAACGATCTATCTAGATCATCAACAGGAAATGATATATCTGAGCTAGATCATACAACATCGGGAATATATATGCCTTCCTCGAAAGATGTATCTAGATCATCAAGAGGAAATTGTCTGTTAGATGATCTGTAGACGATCTGCAGATGATCTGACCCGAGGTATGGACCTTCTTACCTTTTCCGGGTGCCACTGGAGCCCGTATATGGGGTGGTCGAAAGCCTCCACTGCGCTGACGTACTCGCTGCCCTTCCTGTCCGCGTTAACGGCCAACAGCCTGTACGCCCCCCCCCGCGGCGCCAAGCAGGCACCGGAAAAAAAAAAGAGTAAGAGCGCGTGTGTTCTTCTCGTTAACCCCTTCATTCATAGGACTGCGTTGCGGTTGTCCGAACGAAACACGTCGAACCACGTAGAGTCAGGCGGGCTCAGGCATATGTATGCAACTGCTGCTCAAGTGCAATGCTACATACATCAAAAGGGTGGAGCCGTTACATACACCCCTCATTGATGTTCGCTCAGCAATATCACTGTCTGCGCGTCTGGATTCCTCATCCCAATAAATGAAAGATACAAGCCCACAAACCAAAAGGCAGAGATATTTTTTTACAGGAGCACGCATTATAGGTCCTGTAGGACGAAATAGGACGTGAGTAACTGATTACACTTTTGGACGAAAGTTACTGGTTTTATTTCGGCCGAAAATGTAATGTCTGTTTCGAATCTTGTAAGGAAACCGAACGGGTCCTATGTTTATGTTCAGAGTGGGTATGCGTCCATACCTCTAGAGGCACACGAGCGTTTTTAGGGGTTAACACTGCTTGGAATGAGTGAATACACGTTATGCGGTGGCCTAAGGATTTCAACTCTTACGGGCTTTTGCTTATGTCGAGGGAAACAAAAAATGAGGAAAACAACGATCAGGTTTCATCCATCTGCCGCTGGGCGCTAGGTGATACAGGCGCACGCTGTTGTTGTAGTTGCTACGGCAGTATGTGTACTATTTCTCAGTTTTTGTCAGGTATCGTTTTCCCCCCTGAGGCAATATCATTGCTCCACCCGAGTTTTGTTTTGGAGCCTGTCCTGTGATTATGGAGTGCGTTGGCTATGGCGACGACTTCTAAATATTATCATAGCAGCAACAACAACAAAGCAAAGTTTGTGCGCGAGCTGAAAAGCTGGCGTGACACGACACGCTGCTGCAGGCGTGGGCATGAAAAATACACCCATGGGTGATGGATGAGATCAAACTCATACTCTCATGAGATTGGGTTAAAATATGATGCAAACAAGCAGACCAATAGTAGCAAGCAACCAGACCAAGCCATGCATACGCTCGCTTGCGCAAGCGCGCAGGCCCATCTGCAGGCGACGCTAGCTGCCTCGGTCAGGGGAGGAGATTGCCGAACGTGAAAAAAAAAAACGCCTCCGAGCGCAGGAAACCTCAGAGCCCACCGAACTCCATACCCTCACGCCATGACAATTCCGTGATGAACAAATCACAAAAATTACTCCATTCGCGCCTGAGTTTTTTTCAAACGAGGAAAAAAACTACTTGAAAAATGAAGGTACACGAAAAATTAGGGTGAACGTCATGAGCACGAAACATACACTATCACACGTTAAATTGATGCCACATCATGCCACACCATGACTGCACCTAGCCACACCAAAACATCCAACCGACGATCGGCGAGCAATACCACTATTGCCAGTCAAGCCTCGCGGCTCAAGTCAGGTCGAGACGGGCCGGGTAAGGGGGACGCGACCCGACCCGCCTCGATCAGGCCCGACCCGACCCAACCCGACCCAACCCGACCCGACCCGACCCGACCCGACCCGACCCGACCCGACCCGACCCGACCCGACCCGACCCGACCCGACCCGACCCGACCCGACCCGACCCGACCCGACCCGACCCGACCCGACCCGACCCGACTCGATCACGCCCGACCCGACCCGTAAAACTTTGAAAACCACCTGACCCGACCTGGCAGTCCAACACGCTGTACTACGTACCTATAAAAAATCAGAGCACAACGGATATAATATCGAAAACAGAAAACAGGCTGTGGTCCGGCGCTGGGACCAACCCTAGGAAAGCGGGTATATGAGGAAGGTAGTGTTCGTCGGTGTCAAGACTTTGATATACACGGGAATACTACCTTTAGTAGGCCCAGGCTAGATTAATAGTGGACAAATCTGTCCATGAACATATGGATGTTTTGGAATTACAGTATTAATAGTAGTACTAAACACAACGATTATATCAAATAGGGACGAGGTAGCGGCAATTTTCAGGGCAAGGGTGCAGTGGCTTCGTTTGAAGTAAAAGAATAAAAAGTGCAGCATGTAAAAACGGTTCCAGAATTGAACGTTTTCTCGCGAGAAGACTGGCTTCCATTTTTTACGGCTACTGCCTGCATGCAAACCTCGGTTCGGCCAGGATCGGTAACCGTTTTTTCCCAGCGCTTGCAATGCTAGCAAGCGCCATTACCCTCTTTAAGGGAACTACACCGACGGCTGACGTGTGTTCAGACTAAGTACTAGCTTGGAATTAGAGTAAGAATTTCGGGCAGTATGCACCGGGCTGGTGCTGCTGCAATAATCACTTTATTGGTCTCTCCCCTCCCCCCCTCTAGCCCTCGACACCTTCTCCCCCCCTACAACCGCCCCTTCCAGTACCAAACCCTCGCCAGACACCTCACGTTTCGCGTCGCGCTTGGTGCAAGCAATGCCAGCCGGGGGTCGGTGAAAACCCGACGTGCTCCGTCCCGGCATTGTAGGAATGCCAGGGTCTACGGTCATACGATACGGCTACGGCCATGCATGACATCGAGTACCCCCCGCCCCCCCCCGTTGTTTGCTCCGTCTCGAGAGGGAAGCCTGGTCAAAGGTCAAATGACAATGGCAAGAAACAAATGAGTACACTACGGCCATGAATGATATCGAGTACTCCCCCGCCCTGCTTAAGTCGACGCGGTCATCCACATGCAAGCCCGCCTCACAAGCGGTTCTTGGGAGGGCGCTTCGCGCTTGGTGCAAGCAACGTCTGCCTGGTCGGTGAACATGCTCCGTCTCCGCATTGTAGGGATGCGAGGATCTATAGTCACACGACTTCGGCCATGCATGAGATCGAGTACACACCCCCCCGGAACATCTCCCCCCCTCCCCCCCCCTCGCATAGCTAAGGCAAGCGACAAATGAGCACCACACCCCTTCCCATACCTGAAGATCTGGTCCAGGCCCGAGCTGGCGAAGTCTTTGGGGGCCACTCCCTTGCGGTGCTCGTTAGCGGTCAGGGGCTCTGTGGACGCCTTCTCAAGCAGCCCAGGAGGAAACGCTTTTTTTCCCCCAGGATGAAGCGACAAGCAACACGACAGACGGGAAAAAAAAAAACGGCCCGGAGGCAAAGGGAGGGAGAAGCGATGGGAAGGGAAGAAGGGGAAAGGGAGAAGCGATGGGAAAGGAAGAAGGGGAAAGGGAGAAGCGATGGGAAGGGAAGAAGGGGAAAGGGAGAAGGGGAAAGGGAGAAGCGATGGGAAGGGAAGAAGGGAAGAAGGGAGAAGCGATGGGAAGGGAAGAAGGGGAAAGGGAGAAGCGATGGGAAGGGAAGAAGGGAAGAAGGGAGAAGCGATGGGAAGGGAAGAAGGGGAAAGGGGGTGCGGGTTCAATCAGAGGGATAGAAGAGGGACTACAGCCAAGGGCGGGGAATGTATTTGCTTTGTTATTAGACGTAAAACAAATGTCCACTCTATTCGAGAAACCGTTCAAACAAATCGCGGAAGAAAACTGCTTGAATAGACTCTTGCCACCACCCTATTTACTTGGTTTTAGACTGCATCCACGGTTGCAGCAAACGCCTCATTTACTCGATACCGAAGAACGAATTGGATGACAGCGTTCGAAGACACACATCCCTTCAACGGAAAAAAGAGGCAGTGATTGATTAGGATAGGATCTGCATTTGTGTTTTTTTCTTCTCGTCTGTTTCAGCGGAAATATGCGGGAAAAATCGATTTTAGAAGTTGTATTTATATCTTCCTCTCTACAGGGAAGAATTATTCCGGGGGACCATAGTAAATAGGACCAAGTATTGTTGGTAAAAATAGCGAAAACTATAGGTGTTTGTGTGTGACGTAGGTCCTATTAAATAAGGTCCCCCTCGAATAAAAAACTTATACGGGTCGATTCCTCTGCGAAAGCTTTGCGGACACAGCAATGGCACCCGCGCTTGAATTCGACAAGTAGCCGACAAGAAACTGGCAACCAGAAATGACCCTCGTTAGATTTGAACAGTCAAAATGGTGATGGAAAATTCGACAAAAAATATCCCGAGATGAAAAAAAAAGGACGCCCAGTCTTCGGCGTATCGGGGGAAACGGTGCCAGACATGAATGCGGTCGCAGCCCGAGCGGTGAGGATGTTAGCCCTAACATCTAACATAAGGATGTTAGCCTAACATCTAACATAAGGACGTTAGGCGAATATCCGACGTAAGGATGTTAGCCTAACGTCTAACATGATAATGTTATCCTAACGATTAACATGAGGATGTTATCCTAACATCCAACATAAGGATGTTATACTAACATCTATGGTGAGGATGTTAGCCCTAACATCTACCATAAGGACGATAGCCTAACGTTTGAAATGATGATGTTGAGCCTAAGATGCGATGTCAGGTTTTTACGCGACGACCGTTTGCCGCTGTATCGCTCCAAAACCGTCGCCGAAAGAACCGCCTGTTGCAAACCGCATCGAAAAAAAAAAACACCAACAGCCCTCTTAGGTGTACCAATGGAAGAGCTGGCCACCGCTGACCTGAGAGCATTCGGCTGTCGGCCTCGACGCCAGGCAGCACCCCCATAGGCTGGGTCAAGTTCTTCGCGTCGTAATCGACCGTCAAGATGTTATCATCCCCTGCAAAAGCCTGAACCAAACAGGGAGAGATAAGGGGGGGAAGAAAACGCCGTATTACACGTATGCATCATACGAGACCAGAACAGTGCCGCAGCAGGGTAGGTCGCAAAAGGTCAGCAGGACAAGGGAAGCCAATTGAAGACGTGGTCGTGGGGTGGAGTGGGGTTGGGTGGGGTGGAGTGGGGTTGGGTGGGGTGAGGTGGTGCAGTAAGGCGGAGCAGTAAGGTGGAGCAGTAAGGCGGTGAAGTGAGGTGTAGAATTAGTAAGGTGGGGTGGAGTAGGATTGGGGTGGAGTGGGGTGGGATGGAGTGGGGTGGAGTGCGGTAAGGGGGGGGGGGGTGGGGTAGAGTGGGGTGTGGTCCTCCGCGAAAAAAAAAACGCGCAACAAGAAAGGAATGCCGATATTTCAGGAATTTAATCAGGAAGTTAATAAATTCGGCCCTTCAGACCTGCAGATATAAATTATTTAACACTCGGAACTTGAGCGCTCTGCCCCCTGCACGGGACTGTAGTCTACGTGGCATACTAAGGCCCAGTGCAGGACACACTCATTTTCTAACACGAAATCCAGCATGGTCCAGCTCTGACGCCGTGCTTCGTGGGGTGTAGCTCAAAAACATTGTACACGTCGGACGTACAGACTATGTCCAGATCATACAGATAATGATGTATCCATCTACAGCAGATCATTCAGAACCCAATCTGCCGTGATGGAATGTCCTGCAGGATCTGTGAACTACACATCCAACCCAGGCAACATGTCTTACAGCACATCGTGCTGATGGTACGGGATCATACATATCGTACAGATCATACAGATAATCTGCCTTGGAAGATCTAGATCATGCAGTGGGAATCGATGATCTGTAGATGATAGATCCTAGGTGGTCAATTGTTTCTGATTCTCCTCAGTTCTGAGGATCCTCTCCTTATCTCTGGCCAAAGATTATTATTTATTTATTTTTTCTCATCCCATTCATTATCTTCGCACATCTTCTCCTCTCTCTCCTTCCAACTCGTAACTCAGATCCGGGGTCACATAGCAGGTTCTTCTCCCCCCTTCCCGCTACGGTACGTGCCTTCATTTTTATCGCGAGAAGATTTCAGCCTTTTCTTCCCTCGTCGACTCGCATCGAATTGTGCCTACCCACGCTGCAAGGCGCTCTCAACAATTGAATCCTTTTTTTTTTTGCAACTAAAGTCAAAGTCCGACCCACCTGGGGCTCGAACTCAAACAAGTAGAATTCGAGGTTAATCACTTGAACCACCGGGGCGAATATGAATACCTACCTGGGAAGGAGCATCGGTCAACAAGAAGGGCATAAAGAAATGAGCCACCCGCACGGTATACTTGGTTGTTGGGTCGAAAACGCGTTTGTGGTTTGTTCTTGCTTTTGGTTTTGTTTTTTTAATCCCCGCCGAAGATATGGTGGCGTTTTGTGTTTACGGGCGATCGACGGAAAAACCGAAACCTTCGGTCAGGTGACTTTGCGTCGACGGCTGTCGTATGCCTGTCCCACAATAAAGAAATACGAGAACAATCCCAGGGCCCATACAAGGTACTGTACACAACGAAAAATATTGTGAGCTCACTATCAGCAGTAGCATCCCAACGTTATCGATACATTGCTATTCGTATTGATAGTTCCTCCGTCAGTTCTATAAACGCTCTTAGGACTGCGGGTTTAGCTCCGGAAACAGACCACTCAGGGTTTGGGTGGTTCGTCCCCAAGACGGGACTGCATTTTGTTTTGCCCTCAAAGGGTTGTCAACACTTACACTATCGCACACCACGGACAGATAAGATAGATCGTTCACACTTGAGGAGCTACAGTACATCCTTCAGGGCAGATATATTTGTATGATTTGTATGATCTATATGATCTGTATGATCTAGCTCACGTCATCAGGTGGGAGCCGTATGACCTGCAGGATCTAGCAGTAGAACATGCTTCCCGGGTTGGATCTGTACTACACAGATAGATACTGCACAACATCTTATAATGACGGCAGGTTAGATTCTACCTGGTAGATAGATGATCCACAGCAAATAGATAGATAGATCATGATCTGTCCCACAGGAGATGATGTGCCCTATTATTTTTTCGTAGTGACTCAGATCCAGGGTGACATCGTACATAGCCTCTTCCCCCCCCCCCCCCCCCCCTATTTTATATAGGCTGGGTTGGCGTCGGTTGACAACGACACTGTAAAACATGCCGCTCACTACGTGTAGACAACCAGAGTACAGTTTTTGTTTGTTTACTTGTTTGTTTGTTTGTTTGTTTGTTTTTCGGCGGTCACCCACAGCTGGTTGTCGAGTTAGATCATTTGTGCGAGGTAAAGAACCTTCACTCCGCACAAGGGAATTGATCGTATCACGTAGTGTTCAAGGTAAGGCACCCACGAGGCAGTTACATAGTACTCCCATTGCTGTCTCTGGAATTGCCTACACCGGAAATCAAATCAACTCATTGAAGCTGTCATCCATATGCAAGTCCGCCTCACAAGCGGTCCTTAGTAGGATGCAGCTCACCCTTCATGCGACTCGCCAGACACCTCACGGCGCTTCGCGCTTGGTGCAAGCAATGTCTGCCTGGTCGGTCATAACCCGACATGCTCCGTCCCGGGATTGTAGGGATGCGAGAGTCTATGGTCATACGAATACGGCCATGCATGATATCGAGTACATATCTCCCATCGGGTACCCCCCCCCCCCCCCCCGCCCTCCACTACGCGTCGTGCCTTGGTAGGCTTTTTCATCACGGGGAGACTGCAGCCCTTCCTTCCCCCGGTCGAGTTACGTCTGTGAAATATCGCTGTACATCTATAATGTGCTATTAGCTACCCTAGGCGCAGTGCCGTAGTCGTAAGCGCCGTACAGGTACCGTACATACGACTTACCTGCGCTATCCACTCCCAGCCGAGGCAGATACCCCAAACCGGGAAAAAGTCGCCATTATCGTTGACGGTGGTGGCGTACTCGACGGCCCACCTTTAAGGTGCATAGAAAACACACACGAAATAATACCCATACACCCATATACGGACGTGGAATCTTGAGAAGGGGCGAGACAAGGCAAACGAAGATCAGATCAGAGGGGATAAAAATAAGCTATCAAGATAAGACAAGATGGCACCATACTTAGTATATAGAGGTGCGAACATACCTGGCTTATATAGGGATGAAACAAGGTAACGCGACGTATCGGAATGTAAGATATGGTGTAACAAGATGAGGATAATGGGGAAACATTTGCGGCAAGAAAAAATGAGACAGTGTAGCGGAACACTGGATAATATACTACCTTGTACCTGGTATAAGACAAAGATAACATGACACAAGACAAGCCAAGATCCGACAAGACAAGCATAGACAGGAACATACAAGACGAGACAAGACAAGACAAGATAAGGCAAGACAAGACAAGGCAAGGCAAGGCAAGCGATCTCCGCACAGACCCAATACCCCCGTTCCAACTCTGATCCTGACCCCAAAGCGGACCCACAACGGCTCACGAACAGGCCAGAAACGGCTCCTGACACTATTGGTACTGATAAGTTGACCAAATAGCGGAAACCTCCAGCAGGATACTCGCAGCACAGACGCGGGACGAGCAACAGTGGGCAAACTCATTCAGTTCGGGTCCCCAAGCGACCAACACAATAGCATTGAGTGCGTTTTGTTCAAGTGAAACCCGTCACGCATCTATGGTCATCAACAGTCATTCAACAGCCATCACCATCTCCACCACACTGCCGCGGACAGACAGATCAAATATGTCCAAAATATCACACAGACCAGACAAATCATAGACATCATACATATCCCACAGATCATACAGATCAGACAAATCAAACATAACAGACATATCATACAGACCTAACAGATCATGCAGATCATATACATCAAACATATCTATAAATCCAGCAGATCAGACAGAAAATACATATCACACAGATCAGACATATCCTATATACGAGATTGGCCAGAGAGATCATACCGATCAGATGCCTCAAACAAATCAAACCGGTCAGACATAACGGACAGTTCAAACATATCGTACACATCATACAGATCTGACAGATAAAACAGACCAAAGAGATCAGACAGATAAGATAGGTCAGGCAGACCAAACATATCAGACATCTCATACATCTCATACAGGTAGACAAATCAGATATATCGGATACATCGGGTGCTTGACGTGGCCCGGGCTGTAGTGGTGACGAACGCTCGGCAAGTTTTCCTTCTGCCAAGAACAAACAATCAAACCAACATGACACACACAAGCAAGTGATGCCCACCTGAAAAACAACACAAACGCCCGTCTCGAAAGGGATGCGTAGTTTAATGGTCAGTTGGCTAGGATAAGCAACAAATCAGTACGCCACCCCCCCCCCCCGCGCCCCCTCCTCCAATGCCTAGCACTAACCTAGCGCCATCCGGAATAGGCGGTCCCCCCCCGGGAAAAAACAGTCCGTTAACCCCGTCCATCAGCGGCTTGAGCTCTTCCGGCGTGGCGTCGTACCTGACGGGTATCGCCCTTATCCCAGCGCTCTCGAGCCTTGGGATGAAAGCAGGGAGTGGGGGGGAGGGTGTACTCGATAGGAGAGATGTACTCGATCTCATGCACGGCCGTGGCCGTATGGCCACAGACCCTTGCATCCCGACAATGTCGGGACGGAGCATGTCGGGTTTTCACCGACCAGACGGGGGCATATAAAACGATTGGTGCTGCAGGGAATATCCCACTGTAACTCCGAAAACAAATGTACTCAGAAACGTGGGTGCATGTTTTTAGAGGTGACATATTTTTTGCTTTAGCTTTAGTTTTAGATCACTTTTGGGGACAGATGATCTATCTGTCTTGAGAAATGTAGATCATGAAATGCCTGAATCGATAATTTGTCCCGAGGTGTGGAAGTGCCGCTCGCTTCGGAGCGAAAAACCGTTACAGAGCGTCCTTCCTGCGGCACATCTGACCTCTATAAATAGCAGCAGTCCCGACAACCAGCAGTTGCTTGCCACCAAACCATAGAGATAGTACAGCAGTAAACGCAGCAGCAGCAGCAGCCTGCGGAGCGCGCTAAAACAGCCGTCAGGGTGAGACGAAAGCCGCGAAAACCCCCCCAAAAAACTACCGAAAATATTGGCGACTTCCGTCAGTCACTACGTTACACCAGGTAGACAAATGATACTTACTCGGAACCACGATGTATTACATGAACAGCTTTCTTTTCTGACAGAGACACACCGGTACAGCAGTGACTCAGCGCTTCATGTGCGCTTGACAATAACCCTAGCGAGGTAAGGCGTCCTGCACGCCGGCGTGCGTCCGCTCTTGATGGGGTCGTTTTTAAAACATTTCTTATCAACAAACGAAACAAAACATCGCGAATCTCGTCACATAAAAAAAGACGGCAACGAAAAAAAAAACCCGACGGGAACAAAATCGAAAAAAAAGCGCGAAATCGTGGTGGTTTGTCACGAATAGCAACAGAACAATAGATGCGGGGGGAACAAACCCCAAACAACTCGAAGAAATGGTGTCACCGTTCATGGGCAAAAATAAGAGGAAAATAGAAAAGGGTGGTGCCATGGTACGAAACATAATCGCCGTTGAAGCGCCCGGCTACGGAGAGATTATTCGAGCACGTTTTTTGCATTTGTTTTTCGCGCCTGAGATTACGATTACTGTTTCACTATTTTTTCTTTGGCCATCACGATTACTTTCCAGCCTTCTGGACAAGCCGTGGTCACAGGAGGTGTCTTCCCTTCCCCCCCCCCCCCCCCGGCCCCCGCCCTCCCCTGCCGATACATGCCTTTAACTTTATCGCGCAGAGCGTTTCAGGAATACCACTGCTCGCCCCTGCCGATACATGCCTTTAACTTTATCGCGCAGAGCGTTTCAGGAATACCACTGCTCGCCGCTCAGCATCGATTATACACTAAATATACAAACCGAACTCGAATGTCATACTACGGCCGGTTTCGACCGGCCGATATGACAGACACGAAACACAGAAAGTTGGTTCCTCGGGGTGCAATTCCTTCGTACAGCAGTACAGTAGTGACATGGACAAGCAACACACTGGACACATGCCGAGGCAGAAACGCCCCATATTTTTTTTCCCTGCGGTTCCTGACTTGAGGAGCTCTACACCATTACCGAATTATTTTGGAAAAAATGGAAGTGCAACCCGATGCAAAAAAACTCCGACAGATGAAAAACCAAAAATCCAATATCGCAAAAAAGAAGGTGGTAATATTCCGACGGTTCTCGGTGAAGGGTCCCGTCATTTCAAAAAATATTTTCCAAAAAAAAAGGAAAAAAAATACCCACCCACGCCTACCCCGGCGCGTGTCATTGCGCCGCAGCAATACACAATCGATTGGCCGCATAGGAAGCACAAATGGGGCTGGTACACCCCCGAGGGTACAAGAGGCAATATCTGCTCCTTTTCTATGCTCATTTTTTGTTTCCCGCAGTAAAGACTGATACCTCTCGGACAGAAGGTCGATTCCCATTTACCTGATCTAGATATTTCAAAAGGAAGATGGGTTCCTGATCTGTAGGATCTGTATCCTCTGTGTGATCTGTAACATATATATATATATAAACTCAGTATGATCTGTATGTACGATTTACGGCAGCAGGCCATGTTGTTTAATTGTTGTAGAACTGCAGTGCAGTTTAGGGGACAATCCTCTCAAAGTCCAAGTAGTTTGTCCCCAAAAGTGACCTACAGAGACTGCAGTCCTTTGAAGGGCCAAGGGTGGGACCCGTAGAAAACCTGCATGATCCAGACATGGGGGGCAGATCCTGCGCAACCAACACCTCCTCACGGCGTGTTTGGAACACAGTGAACGGCTTTTGAAAGGATCTATCTACTGCTCTGTCGGGACGCACCAAACAAAAACAAAATACTGCCATTGTACGTGCGTACATGCCTCGGAGGGCAGGAAGGACTGACCACGAAATGTAGCCCGCCTTGACGTACTCGCAGTCGCCGCCGCACGCTGGAATGCTGAAGGAAGAGAAAAAAAAAAAACAAAGATGGGAAAACAACGCAACGGAAAAAGGAGCAACCGATCGGTGCACCGGAAATATCGAATAGTTCATATTGAAGTATCAAGCGACCGTGGGAACAGGGAGCGCACCAAAAATGTCAAATGATACAGAGTATCAAGCCACGGCGGAAAGAGGAGCACGGGGGTTCAAACAAAAATCAAAAATCAAAAGCAAGAGGACGGGGACGAGGACGGGGGGACGGGGGGCAGCAAGAGAACGCGAAGGCGAAAAAACAAAATAGCAGCATGGAATGAAATTCTTACTGTAGGACCGTTTGACACTGCTGCAATCTAAAACAAATGTGCACATACTTTTATTTTATTTTATTTCTTTCAATCCTCCGGCGGGTTGGTCAAAATAAAGTTCAAGCTCACCACACTTCCACGTTCTCGTGTCGTGTGCCAATTTAACCTATAGCTCCCGTTGCAGCGTCAGCACAGGCTGCTGTTGCTACTGGCGCTTGGGCACGTTGACCCGACCTGACCCCCGACAGGGGCAGGTGAGGTGTAGATAGCCACCCGGCAGAGTAATCTCTCCCGTGTAGTGTGGGACTCGCGCGAGCATAAACAATAACCGAGGCTATGAGGCCTTCCCGCCGGACTTGGTCCAGTTACCGTCCACCCTACCCACCCGTTGGGACGTTGATCCTCATATTCCCGTCCAGGTGGATGGTGCGTACGTAAAAAGTAAAAACGTAGACGTAGCCGTAGCCTTGTGTGGGATGCCAGTACCGGGAGTGAGTTTGCACACCTCCGCGACCCCGGCCGCGTTCAGACGCACGCTGCGTGGAAGGGGCGTGGCGATTGAATCGGCGCAACGCCGTGGTTCCACAAGCTGATTTCACTCTTAGAAGTTTGGTAGCGACGGTGATCTTGCGGACCCTTCCCCTCCCCTCTATTTGTTACATAGAGGTCGGGTTGGCGTCGGTTGGCAACGGCACTGTAAAACGCGCCGCTCACTATGTGAGATAGACAATCAGGGTACCATTTTGTTCTTGTTTGTGAGTGTCATCTTGCGCCCCCCCCCCCCCCCCCCCCCCCCCCCCCCCCCCCCCCACCCATGGTTCCGACACGGGGATACACCCCGTCTTGGTGCCGGCGCTACCCCGAGCTTGCAGCTCCTAGGAAACCGACCTTCCGGGAGCAGCTGGTCCATCGGCAGTGTGTCCTCTTGTACCTCATGTACCTGAGAAATTATGTAAAAACGCTTCAAGACTCCATGGCCATATTTTGAAGGTAGAGGTGATGTGCTGCACATACTCGTAACATTACGGGGGACCAGAGTAAATAGGACCAAATATTGTTATTAATAGTACAAACAGCGAAATATATAGGATGTTGCGCGTACCGTAGGTCCTATTTAATACGCCCCGCCGTAATAGTACGTACCACTGCTGTAGGTACATACCAAAAGTGTCATGTTACGGGGGACCATAGTAAATAGGACCACTTTTTGTGAGTAAAAATAGGTAAAACATATAGGTTCTGGTGTGTACCGTAGGTCCTATTTACTATGGCCCCCCGTAATAGCTATTTCTGCTTGTTTCGTAGATCTGTTTTATGTTTGTGGAATCTGTTTTTATACATAATAATCTCTCCTTATGCACCAACACGAAAAATCACGGCGATACACGAAGTATATGAATAACGGGTTTCAAGAACCGAAACCAAAAATAAGCATGCCTCTACGATGCAGACCACTGTTGTAGCTCATGTCCCTCCTATCAATATACCTCGTTCTGGTCCGGAAGGGCTAGCTCGTGTGGATCCTATTAATAGTATCGCTCACCCTGAGTAAATAGTTGCAGATGAGTTCGTATCCTCTTACAGTTCAACCCTTGGAATCATGTGCAGATGAGCCACCGCATCTGTAGCTCAAGTCGGGGGGAAAGATGTGTACCTGGTACGTGATAGGTGAGCTATCGCTTACGAGTTCAAGCCGGAAACGTATGTGTGCGGATGAGCTATCTATCGCCTACAGCTCGCCCCGTGAAAATATACTAATATTACCGGGGACCATCCCCGGTGGCTTGGTAAGTGGTCCGCGTGCCTATCAAGATCAATTCCATGGGTTCAAGTCTCACCGAGTGCATCCTCGTAGGGTTTTTTTCTTGCATAGAAAAACGGTCAGCGGAAAGCGCGAGAGCGTGAGTGAGCTACATTCGATGAAAATCGACGAGGAGTGAGAACGCTGAACCCTGACTCGCTCCGAGATGTGACACGAGCAGTCTGACTTGCCCCGAGCTGGGATACGAACAGTTTTACCACAGTAGCTTACATCGGCGCCAAAGCACAACAAGAGCGTTGTCGGAAGCACAACAGGAGCCTTGTTGGTGTCGCGATTTCCTAATTTTGCGGTTGGCGTAAGAGAGGACAGCGCCGGTGAAGGACTAAGCGGGCACCGTAGGTGTTCACCATCGAAAAAGCCAAGCCATGGTCACGGCTCCTCGTTCCGTTAATTTCGCCCGAGGTCTCCGCATAGCTTCTACGAAAGTGACGCAAAAAAATCGTTTGATTCAAACAATAAAACAAGAACAGCATGGATCCATCAGCACCTACTAATAGTGGTGTCAGAAAAACGCAGAACGAAGCTCAAAGCCGACACTCACCCATATAAACAAGTGGACTCATCATGAACTTGCACCTTCGGCCGCATCCGTGAGACCTTCTCGCCTGGCAGCAGCAGCAGCAGCAGCAGCAGCAGCCGTCACGCAGCAGCAGCCGTCACGCAGCAGCAGCAGCAGCAGCAGCAGCCGTCACGCTGACGCAAAAAAATCGTTTGATTCAAACAATAAAACAAGAACAGCATGGATCCATCAGCACCTACTAATAGTGGTGTCAGAAAAACGCAGAACGAAGCTCAAAGCCGACACTCACCCATATAAACAAGTGGACTCATCATGAACTTGCACCTTCGGCCGCATCCGTGAGACCTTCTCGCCTGGCAGCAGCAGCAGCAGCAGCAGCAGCAGCAGCCGTCACGCAGCAGCAGCCGTCACGCAGCAGCAGCAGCAGCAGCAGCAGCCGTCACGCAGCAGCAGCAGCAGCAGCAGGAGAGCTACAACACGCGGTCGAGCTGTATGGTACTCCTTGCTCATAGGCCGTGATTGCTTCATTCTTTCACATATAGCAAGGGAATGAGGAACAATATAATCTTGGAAAAATACCCTACAGTACTTGCTCCAGCTTGGTGGCATACGAGTATTTACGATTGCTGCATTGCTTTTGCAGCACCACGCCGGCCCCACTCCCTTCAGTGCTTGCCTTAAAAGCTGCAGTGGCTGGGTCAGCGGTCGGGCGAGCTCGATATACCCAGGCGCCCTTTTTCGCCTGTTTGCCTCTATCATAGACCACATGGCGCTATCTGATTGGTCGAGATCCTCGAACACAGCAGCAGCCGTAGCAGCAGCAGTAGCAACAGTAGAGTTCGTACGTATCATACCTATCATCTAGCTCTGCCTGTGATGCCAGGCAGACTCCGGATTTACAGAAAGGGTCAACGATGCTCAGCCTCAGGCGTTACAGGAGACTGCGGAAGTGGACGGGCATATCGTCGCGCTTCCCTATACATACTATGTGTACCTTGCCGGCGGAGAGCGCGAGCGCGGTTCAATGGCTACATCATCGATGAAGGAATGGGCGTCACTAAAGATTTGCTGTTCTCCAGGTAGATGATATGTCTCTTTTCGAGTTGTCGTCGACGATGCTGAGGGAGGCAAAACTTCGTTCCCTGTTGGCTGTTGATATGAATTTAGAGGGCCCAAAAAAGGGCAAGACATGGCGTAAAAAGCTCAGTATTCTTGCATATTTGCATCAAATATTATTCTTTAAAGTATCTTCGTACGGATGTTGGATGCAAATCCCTGACACTTACTCCAAGCAAGCCGTAGGTGGTATATGATGCCGAAACGCCTACGTGCGGGTACTTGACGAGGCATTCCTGAGGGTGCGACGTAGCGTCCCATTGAATGCAAGGACTGCTTGTTTAGCTGATTTTGGCAAGATTATGTGATGCTTTTCGGGTTTGTGATGTGTTTCGGGTGGCTATTTACCCTGAACTTACATTTTCAGTATCGGGGTCTCGACTCCTTGCATCCCTTTCACTCAGCCCTGGCGATCACGACCCAAAGGCAAATATGTCGGAAGACGGCACGTTCACCCCTTGACAAACACCCCGAAGGCAAACGTCTTGCCAGACAGCCTTGACAGCCAAAACACGGGGACGCTAAGCAAAACCCCGTTCTTCATGAAACGCTTGAAAATATTGTCGAAATTAGTGTGTTTTCCTGTATTTTTGTTTTCCGGCATTTTGATGATACATTTCCGAGTCCAATGTAGAGAAAAACACAATATAATTGCAGAATCTCGATATTTTGAAATAAGCTCAATATAAAACGAGTAGAACAGCTGCACGTAAAAATATAAAAGGGGGGGGGGGGGGGGGCGGGGGGGGGGGGGGGGGGGTAGGGGACATTTGTCTAGACAGGTGGACTCGCCTTGACAACCTTGCAGACAGCTTGACACTGACATGTCTCCTGACATCTTTGCCAAAATATGGTCTGGTCTTCAATTCGGCGTATGTTGTGCTTGTTAAAACATCTGGTACATCTTCTGGCAGTAAATACTGGCAGCATGAAACCGCCTCTGTCGCGCCAGTGCGATAGTAGTAATACCGGCAGTAGTACCGGCAGTAGTACTGGCAGTAGTACTGGCAGTAGTACTGGCAATATCGTTAATACTGCCAAGTCAGGCGTAGCAGTTCGCAGCCCTACTTAATAAAGGTAAGGGTGTTTCCTGCCGCAGTACTGCTGTGTTTCACTGCTGCGCTACGACCTATAATACGAGGTATTCACCAGGTACCAGGTACAGCAGCCGTATCGGTAACCTGCTCTGGTATCCAGCATGTGGGAGTGCTGTGGTCGGGACTGTCACCGGAATCTGTGGCTCTTTTTTTTTTTAACACTTTATTATCACTTTTACTTTCCAGCCAATAGCTCGTATAATGGGAGGTTTTATTCACCCTGGGCGATCTTCTGGACAAGCCGTAGTCACGACAAGTGTCGTCCCTTTTCCCACCCAGTACGTGCCTATATCTGTGTCGCGCATAGGGTTTAGCATTTCCACTGCTCGTAGATTTTCATCGAATGTAGCTATTAATAACTCACGCTCTCGCCCTTTCAATGGTAATCAATTTTCTTCTACAAGAGCAAGCCCCTACGAGCATGTACTCGGTGGGACTTGAACCCACGAAATTGATCTTGACAGGCACGCGGACCACCTACCAAGCCACCGGGGGCGCCGATGGTCAAGGTAAATTCGGAGCAAGCTTCCCACTGTCTTACTGTTAGGGTTCGGAGTTAGGGAAGGCGGGCTCACCTCGAGTTGGTAGGGAGTAGCCACACTGCAACCACCGGAGAAGCGTTGCCACCGCGATGATCAAGGTCGGCGCTTCTCCAGTCACCAACACATGACCTCCACGCCAAACACGTGGTAATGAGCCGTAGCGCGTACTTGGTGACGAGAGGCATCTACGCGTGGCTTGTGCAGCTCCCGGCGCACTGCAGCAGTAGCAATGGACAGCAGATAGCAGCAGCAGTTTCGCTGTTGTGTTGTAGTTGTTTGTTTGTGTCGCCGGTTGCAGGTTCCCGTCCCAGCTTCGAGCATGTCGGTCGGCAGAACCTACTCAGCTTTGGCCAATCAGGGGCTCGCGTCGTGTTCAAACAACACCAATAAAAAAAATCAGTCATGTGATACTCCTACGGTTAGGTAGACCAGGTCAGCTGCGTACAACGAAAGGTAGCTGTCCCGCAGTAGCTCTAGTAGAAGTAGTAGTAGCTCTAGAAGTATTAGCAGAAGCAGCAGCAGTAGTAGTAGTAGTAGTAGTCGTCGTCGTAGTAGTAGTCCACCACTGGCAGTGGGCCGGCTCTTTCAATACT
Organism: Nereocystis luetkeana; assembly: GCA_031213475.1. NCBI lineage: Eukaryota > Phaeophyceae > Laminariales > Laminariaceae > Nereocystis > Nereocystis luetkeana. The sequence continues at coordinate 8,886,812 of JARUPZ010000028.1, forward strand.
ACTGGTACAGCGGTACGGCCCCGGATCCCGTACAGGATATGCTGTATTCTCTGCCATACAAGCTAGTGAAACTCCCACTTGCCGGAACATAACCGATGATGGCAGGAGAGAGAGAGACGGCAGACATCATTCTGGCAGTCAGCAGAGGATACCTACAGTCAACCTACCGCCGCAGCTTGTGAGCTGCGTGTGAATCTTCTTGCTATAATCGATCCGGCTGGACATGTCGACCAGGTATGCAAGGCAGCCTTACGTAATCTATCGCACCTCTGTCGTGTTTGTATTCGGTATCTGCAGTTCGCGTTGTTTGGTACCGGTAAAGCGCGTTACAGCAGTCTCATCAGAGCCAGGGCGAGGCGAGGGCTTCAATCTTGGGACTTGAGAGAGGGGGCCATCGATGGCATTATTGGCGATTACAGCTACTGCCACTGCGTGATTGAGCGTGATACACATTTGTGTGCGAGCTGCAATTAATGCAAGGAGTCGTACCGTACGGCACGTCGCCCGACATGATCCTGCCGGTACCGCTGGACGTATCTGGTATACTTGATCACAAAACGTATCTTTGCTTTGGCCGCTCGTGACGAGGACGCTGTCGCCCCCTTTCAATACCGCGGTGATACAGTTTTTTTCATAGCGCCCCGGAGAGCGAGAGGAAACCTTGTCTACACTCATTCATCGAAGTTTCGTGTATCAGCTCCAACCCGGTTCTGTTCTTCCACCTTGGTCGGGCCTGTCTCTGACCGTCATTATAGTGCGGTTTATTTACTTCAAAAAGCACCTGACTCTAGATTTTCCTCCCGACTAAGGTAGTGTGGGAGTTGAAACCCACTAAAACCTCTCAACAGTCTCCCAAGCTTGACTGAGTGCACGAGTCATCCTACACATCTGGGCGTTGGTCCGCTTTGTGGCCACAGAGTTTGTAACTCTCTACCAGGTAGGATTGAAGAGTCGGCACCAGCACTGGTTGTGCTGGATGTCGACGGGTAGAAATAACCGATCAGTGTGAAGAACACACACACACACACCCGAGGTGTTGCTTTCCCGTTTTTTTTGTTTTTGTTTTTCATTTTCGGCCCTCCATCTGCCACAGATCTATCTACAACTGACTAAAGTACACTTGGCAGCATCACCACAACATCTATCTACTGTATTTCTGTGGTACGATATTCCGCATTTAATTCTGCTATATGTCTAACCCAAGAGCGCATCACCCTGCGATGGACTCTTTGATGCTCTCACTCTATAGTGAGTGGCAAAGCCGCAGCACTTTTCGCGACCTCGATGCATCGCGACAACAGTGTTGCCGAAGTTTGAAAATGTGGTTCCAGGACGGATTTGTTCTTTCTTGTACTGCGGCCTTTTTGTTTTTTACTGCTGCAGCCATGAGCAGTACTCGTAAGTGCGAATCTTTCTTTTTGTCAATCCAACGATGTGTGTGCTGCCTTCGCATTGAATCGTCGGATACAAGTTAAACAATAAAAAGTGCATGGGTTTCCTTTTGTTTCCGAGGTTTTCTTCTTTCGGGAAAGTTATGAGTGATCCATGTTGAAGATCATGCTGCACATTGTCGGATGGCAAGAGAAATAATAAATAAACATGCAACATTTCTAATCACAAAATACCTACTGTAGTTCCTCCTTTAGCACGGGCGCCAATGGGTCAACCCTCTTTCACGGTTTCTGCTATATGATGCGACAGGTCACGTTCGTGCTACGATACCTCTAGCACGTTCTTCCCATGATGTTTTCGACTGACGGCTATTCGGCTCCTTAACCCAATATCGTTGGAATGCTATGATTCTGTACCAGGGTATGGTGCTTTAGATTGTTATTCGTGAGGTGCCTACTACTATTACTATTCATACGCTTTAGAGTTGTTTGTCGAGTTGCACTAGCTTTAGTCAATTTCACAATTCAGGTGATTCACTGCTGACTTACTAATATTATACAGATCGTCACGCGAGGAGCCCCAGAAAACCAAGGTGATACTGCCCCTATTGTAGCAGTTATCGGATGAAAGATGACCGTTTCCGATTTCGACAAAATAGACTTCCACAAAAGCGTTGGGTGTTGCTCTATCTCATGGGACTTGCATTTTTCCTCGCACAATGTCGTTAAAATGGCCGCCGTTACTGCTTTCCTGTGCATCATTGTTGTGGTTCCTGTGTCTCGCTGTTCGTGGGCTTTGCTTCCCTCAAACGTCGTGGTGGGGTTACAGTCTTGCTGCGTTCTCTCATAGTCTGAAGGACTGTGACAGCGTTGTACATCGCTTCGAACGCGAGCGCCACACTTTCAAGCATGAACTACTTGTTCTTGCCTCGTTAGCCTTTCTGCTAACGTCTTCTCGGTGCTCGGAAGCATTACAGGTTGACCTTTTCGTCAAGGGATTGTGCTGGCCTTGATACTTGCAATCAGGCTAGTCGCCGACAAACATCCTTCATGCGCTCGTATAAACCCAGTCGCCATGATGCCGAAAACTGACACACTCGCAGCTAAAAACGGTGTAATATACCGACGAAATATCTCAATCTCAAATCTTTGTATGATGCTTTTATCTCAAATCTTCCTTGGGTGGGGTGGTAGTGCGTTAGATCAAAAATTCTTCTTGGTCGTTTGGCCGATCTTCCCCTATTACGGGGGACCATATTAAATAGGACCTACGTTATACACAAAAACCTATATACTTCGCTATTTTTACTATACATGGTTGGTCTTACTTTCTATGGTCCTCCGTAATAATGGGCACTCGAAATTGTTGACTCGTGTGTGCCTCGTGCAGATATCGTACCAAATGACATATCCAACTGCTCTGGCGTTAACGGTGGTGCTTTGTAAGTACCATCGGTGAAATGCTGTACATATGGCGCAGGTGGAGGAGGCGAGGACCTCTTATGATGGCCGTACGTAGGCCTCGTTCCATTTTGCTTTCCACGCGAAGCATATCGAACAAACATCGAAGCGTAGAACGCAATAACCGGTAGTTCTGTTTCTTTTTCTTGGTTCACACACAGACAGGGCAGTAGTTGTGCAGCTCACATGACACCTGCTACAATATCTTGTACGAGAAAACGAGCCTTACGTCACTAATACGTTGAAGTTGAAAAGGAAAATTACGATATTTGGAGAACTGTAATGCATTTTTTTCAGGCACACGTATCCCATATAGAGCCGATCTAGCCTGGGACAGCCTTTTCGTATCGCACGTACCACACATATACGGCCAATACCGCGTACCTACATTTCTCCCGCTCAAAACGTTTTGAGCACCCCGCAGTTTTCATGTTGCTGACTCGTCGTTTCCGTTTTCCACGCCGTAACCGATCCATGGCTCTGTTCACGTTCTATCCTGGTTTATGTTTTCCCTGCTTGAATGTACGTTTTTTTTCATTCCTGACGACCCCAGGTTTAGGAGCATGCGGGACACAACCCCAGACGCCGGGACGGTATCGGTTCACGTTGGAGTTCGGCTTCAAAGCAACGTGGACGTCATGAGCGTGCTGGCGGGACTGCTCTCCAACCAGTACGCGTTTTTCGCTGAGGTATCCAAGGACTGGAGCAACGCTTGGGGCAAGCAAGCGAAGGCCACGCGAGCCGTAACGCCCGACACCTCTGTATCTCAGCTGCAGTGGAGCTTCGACGCCGGCATGACCAAGAGTCCAACCATATGCGAACAGATCGCCGAACACTGCGGCCTTGACATTCTACGGTACGCCCACTCGAGCGGATGTTCCTTGAGCGAGGAGGCATGCTTCAAGGCGGTGGCCCGGGGGGATATGGAAACGATCCAGTGGGGACTCGACCAGAACCGCGGCTGGCGGGAGACCCTGTGTAAAGCGGCTGCGGCCGAGGGAAACTTGCGCATTTTGAAGTGGGCACGCGCTGTTGGCTGCCCTTGGGGCAATTCCACGTGCTCCTCGGCTGCTCGCTCAGGGCATCTCGCTATCCTGGAGTGGGCTCGGTCCGAGGACTGTCCTTGGGGTGACGGAACGTGCTGGAGCGCGGCGAGGGGTGGCCATCTTGACGTCCTTCAGTGGGTCAGAGAAGAAGGGTGTCGTTGGGACGATCAGACGTGCGCGGCTGCTGCCATTGAGGGGTATCTGGAGCTGATTCAGTGGGCAAGGGGTCACGGCGCTCGTTTGGGATACCGCGTTGCGTACTGGGCTGCGGCGGGAGGACACTTGGACCTGCTTCAGTGGGCGACGGCTCAAGGTTGCCCCGGGGGGCGCGAAGGCTTCTCGGCCGCTGCAGAAAACGGGCATCTGGATACGTTGAAGTGGATGGTTGGTCACGGTTGCCGCTGGCCAGAGGAGGCCAAGGCCATCGCAGCTCGAAATGGGCACCTTCACATCTTGGAGTGGATGCAGGCCAGCCCCCACGCCTTCGAAAACCATGGCGTGTGCAAGGCGGCTGCTACCGGAGGGCACCTGCATGTGCTACACTGGGCCCGAGAAAATGAAATGTTCTCGCCTGTCGGTGTCTGCACCGAGGCAGCGAAGGGAGGGCATTTTGAGTTGCTCAAGTGGGCGCGGAGTGACGGCTGCTCCTGGGACGAAGCCACGTGCGCCAGTGCGGCCGGAGAGGGGCATTTCGAGGTTCTTATGTGGGCCCGGCGCAGCGGCTGCCCCTGGAATGGCGGCACCTGTGCTGGGGCAGCCTCGGCCGGCCACTTTAAAATGCTCAAATGGGCCCGGTCCAACGGCTGCCCGTGGGACGGAGACACCTGCACGGCTGCTGCTGGGGGGGGGCGGTTGGACATACTGCGGTGGGCGCGGGCAGAAGGCTGCCCCTGGGATAGTAGCACCTGTTCCAAAGCAGCCAGGTTCGGCCACTTGGAGGTGCTTGAATGGGCTCGGTGTAACGGCTGCCCCTGGGACGAAAAGACGTGCTCTAGTGCCGCCGACGCTGGTCGCTTGGATATTCTGCAGTGGGCACGGGGAGGAGGCTGCCCATGGGATAAGAACACGTACACGTACGCTAGAAATTCCGGGCATTGGCATGTGCAGGAGTGGGCAAGGCGAAATGGCTGTCCTGTTGGAGTTTGGGGGGCGGGCGTCCGGTAGATGGCGTGTCTTCGAGTTTGGTACAACAATGCGCGGATCTGTGTCGCTGTTTACAGTGGCCGTTCCTGCGAGTGTTGGTGGCGAGAGAACTCGTGCTGAACAGACGCGGAAGGTATTCCATGATTTAGGCTTCAGACACGTCCGGCTCGATGGTGTTGCCCCCCCTGCGGATGGTGTTGCCACCCCTGCGGATGCTTGTTATCGTGGAGCTTCGTTGTTTTTTTCGTTTGAGGGCGGTATTTTCGAATGAGGGGTGTCTGTCTGCTTGAAAGTCAACAAAACCATCCATTCCTTTCCTTTCTCCGCTGTTGGTCTTTATTTTGATGGATGGGGGGTGAGGTGCCGCAAGGGGATACATGCATGTGACATTGACTCGGATGGAACCGGTGTGTTGCCGCGCCTCTAATACGAGTGTGTTATGTTTGCGATTTCTGAGGTTTCTGTGGCAGAAAACCGGTTTCATTTTCCCGACGATGTTTTCCAGCGTTGTCATTGGACGTGCCCTTTTCTCTCGAGCTTTCAGGAGGTCCATACTATGTTGCATCGTTCTGCACAATAAACAGAACTACGGAAGGTTTCGGAGCCATGATTTAGTTGGGCTATGAAGCTATTGCGGGCAGTTCTTATCGAAGAGGGTTTCCTGGGATTTCCAGAAATGTTAAAGTTGTCAAATTTGTGAAATTGACATCAAATTATTCGGGAGCGGTCTGTCACATTTTGTGAAGTTCAACAGACGGTCAAATATTTTAGAACGTGAAATTTCGCAGATTCGCAACAAAAAATGGGAAAATGTGGGAAGTTAAGTAACGACGCGAACCCCCCTTGGGGCATTCTAGAAGTCCTAGGCAAAAGCTCTCCTGTAACATCGACCCTAGTGTACTAACGTATTGAAACCGCGCCCCGTGCAGCAACGGCTATCGATATGTATGCAGCACACCACGCGGTGACATCTCTCGCCCCGTTTTCGTTTCCCTGTTCGTGTAATTATCTCCTGACCATCTTCAAGATTTCACCGCTCGGAAAAACTCTTGAAAACTACAATATTCCAAGACGAGAAGTCTCGATAATAGAGCCTTTCGGCTCCTTTCTAAGCTCGAAGAGTTGGATCAACAAAACCCACTCATTTTTTTTTATCTCTACCATATCCATATACGAAGTATAGGAATTTGGGGGAGGTGTACGTACCGGTGTTTTGTGCTTTGCTCGGAACTGGTTCCAGCAAGATGCAAAACAATTTATCTTCGGGCCTTCAAGAAATGACTGCGTTTGGTTAGTCGACAATGAGCACATCCACATTATTGCGATTGAGCCAGAGGAACGCGCACATCAAGACGGTGTGTGAACCGAAGCTTTGCTTCGTGAGATCTCGGCAACTGTTTTTTCGCAATTTAGATTACTTGAGCAGGTGCAAAAACAAAAACTGAAGCCTTTTCAGGATTTTAGACGTAAATACGCTATCCGATCCGCTCGCCGCCATACTCTCCTGACGACTTATCTACCTGCGAAGCGTGCCACATGATCGGTGACCAAGACGCGCGTCTGGTCGAGCTCGCAACTAAGCCAACGACGTACTGGAGTCAAAGTTGTCGGCGCAGAGAGATACGCCCCCGTCTTTCCATGGCGCTTGTCCCACCCTTTGATGTCGGGACGGAGCTTGTGGAGGCTGGGGGCGATTGTGGGACGGTTCCAGCGCGACACACCGCCCGCTAAAACCTGCGCAATGCCACGAGCATGTTTTTCTCTAAACTATCAACGACTGCGCATCTCTAGGCAACCGAGTATTTACATCAGTGCACCCACCCTCGGTTCGCGTCCCCCCCGGCATGGACTGAGCCAATCAACGGCCGAGATAGTGTGGCTCTGCAATAGGGTACTCTCGCCGACCCGTTGGGGTTCGACCTTGGCCTCTGCTGTGAATGCGTTTGCCGCGACCAACATGGCAATCAATAACATAGCATCAACAGACGAATATTCCCCGCTTCCACGTGTGATCGAAGGGAGTTCTTTGTGTCGTGGTTGAAGTCAATCCTCCTCAATATAGCATGTCCTTTCTTCTATTTCAAACTCCCTGTAACATTACCCCAGGCCTCACTGATGAAGGTGTGCATACGCGTGGGGCTGCATTTAGCATACAACCTCAGAAATGGGGCAAGAATGGGACGCACAGCGTACCTGCCCCGCCCGAGCCCATCGCCTTAGGGTAGTTACCATCAAACGCCAATACAAAAGGTCATCGACTAAGCTCGCTTTCGAGGCGAAGGCGTAATCTGTCCGAAAAGAAAGCGAGATAAAATGTATTCCCCCTCCCCGGCCCCTAGCGTTCTTGTGTCTGGCTGGTAGGAGGAGCATGCCCAACACATCAGCCACGCGTTTCACGAAGAATTTGCCAGGCCGCAAGACTTTCTCAGCTAGTGAAAACGCCCACATCAATATGCATTGCAATACGCCACCGACATCGAACGCCACCAGCGGTGGCCGAACACCAAACACAGCTCGTTCAGCTTCTCACAACAGTGCTTCAATACCTACATTCAGCTTCGACGTGAAAAGAGGGGCCCTTCACTGCACGGCACGAGGGGTTCGGAGAATTCAGTTTGATGCGAGCCGCCCTGACGGTACAGACCAATCCATCCTCGAGGAGGGCATGGTCAGGGCAGTGCGTAGGTGGATTTCCAATCAAACCCCACCGCGAAAATCTCCGACAGCCCGCTATCTTGTACTTTGTCCTGAAGTTGAGAATTAAGCCCCCCGAGAGGTGGATCTTATGACGGGTGCATGCAGTGGCCGCACCATCAGTCAGGAGACCCCACACCGGCTCCTTATTGCAGAGGCTATGTGAGCAGCATTTAATGCGAACGTTCACCATGCCGTCTTCAGCATGCCACTTGCAATACACTGCCCTCTTGCTGCCCACGTCGTTGGAAGTCGGCAGGTTGTTGCACGAGTCATGTGAACAACGCTTGTAGATTACGCCAACCATGTCGTCTTCAGCATTTTGCTTGCAGTACACCCAAGTCTTGCTTCCCTCGAGATTGAAACTTGGTACCCCCGTGCACGAGCCATGAAAACAACGCCCGCGCACGACGTTGACCATGCCGTGGTCCGCATGCTGCATGCAATACATCCCCTTCTTACTGCCACAACGTTGAAAGCCGGCTGCGTTTTGCAGGGTCCACGCGCGCAACGCCCGGGCGTTCAACATGTCATCCTCAGCATGCTGCTTGCTGTGCGTTGCCGTTTTGCGGCCCTCGGTACCGAAAGTGGGCCACTTGTGGCAGGATTTATGTGAGCAACGCCTGTTTATGACGTCCACCATGGAGTTCTCAGCATGTTGTTTGCAATACAGGGCCTGCTTGCTGCCCTTGAAATTGACACTGGGGTGCTTTTGGAAGGAAATATGTGGGCAACGCCTGCTGTGGACGTTCATCATGCCGTCCTCAGCATGCTGCGCCCAGTAAATTGCTGTATTGCTCCCTTCGACACTGAAGGTCGATTTATTCCTGCAGCCTTTATGTGAGCAGCGCTTCATTCTGTCATGGCCCTGTTTAGCCTTCACGGGGTAGCTCCGAAGGTGAAGTCGACACTATAAAGCCGAGGAGTCGGCCTGCGCTGTGCACACCTGCCATTCGTGACACGGACGGTGCGTATCCGGTTGAGTTAGACGATCTAGTACACCTGAACCTCAGGCAGCTCGATTAGTGCAGCGTAGTTGACATTCAAACACAACAACGTGCGGATTAGCGCCGAAACCCCTATCCCACTATCCACAACGGTACGTGTATTTTCTGCCTCGACAATTCTTGGCTCGATGAAAACGGGCGCAGCTGGAGCAGAAAAACGAGGAGTCCTCGTGAAAAAAACGGCGGCAGACGTGATTCCAGTGTCTTGGTTGTCGGGGCTTTTGGCAATATCAGCTTTTATTCGTGGGCAGTGCAACACAAGTGCATTAGCTCCTCTGGATGCATGTTGCCGAGGAAGAGCGAATCCCCAGTGTGGGACACCTACGAGGTTCCGTGAACACCCAGTGTTTACCAAACGCTATTGAATGACCACAATAACGCCAGAGCGCAGCGATTTGCGATACCCGTCGGAAAACCCCCCAGCCATTTGTGCCTCCCTCGGCTGTCGTGCCCGTTGTCGTGTCTGGTGCTCCGTCGATTGTTTACTCTGGCAGCTTACAGCTGCTGCCTTGCATCGATTCACTTTCTGCGTGAACCGATCTCCCACGCAGGAAATCACTTGTCAACTCTTAAACGAGAGGTGCGTCGGCCTCGGAGATCTGACGAGCGCGGACCATTCTCAGGGTCTGACAGCTGTACCTTGACCTTACCCCCTACGAGAAGAACAGCCAATTCTACATAAATGTCGAGTAGTTTTTTCCTAAAACACGATTGAGGTTCTTGGCGCACACAAACCGATGAACCTGTGATGGTGAAGACCCATGGTCCGTGACGGCCAACGATAGCTCGCCTGTATCACCTACAGTACCTGCACATTCTTATCTCGAACACGGCATCGCATATTTAACCACGTCGTCGCAACTTCGATCCCGCGCATGCGAAAAAAACAAATCCTAGCAGTGCCGCGGTAAGGGCCACCAGTTACCACCTGCCGCGGGGAATGCCACGGTCATACCCGCGTATATTCCGGAGAGATCTGTCATGGAATCTCACCGAAGATCCACGGGAAAATCCACAACAAATCCCCCGGCAAGACCCACGGCAACATGCGGTGCAGGTGACGCGGCAAGGCTCGCGGCAAACACACCACAAAACTGGCCGCGAGCCCGCCAAGAGCCACGGCAAGAACCACGGTAAGTTTAGCAGCGAGACCCACGACAGGACCCAGGACGCTTCCCGCGGCAGCACCCGGAAGCGTACTCCTCGGCATGTCTAGCAGCAAGACCCGCAGCAAGGTGGGTCTCGCCGCGACAATCGTTGCAAACCTCGCGCAAAATCACGCCTTAAAAACCACGACAAAACCCGCGGCAAGACCGATGGCAACACTCGCACTAACGTCAGCTGTAAGATCCGCGATAATACACGCAGAAACTCCAGCGGCAATCCAAGCGACATTTCCCGCGGAGCTCTGTGAAGGTACACGTAAGGTGCGCCGCGAGCCTTGTATCACCACATTTTTTATATACTTTGATAGATCAATAGCTTCCCCAGATATATTCTCAGGCGATGGACGGTTGTAGAACCAGAGGATTATCGTCAAAAAGCGCACCAGGTTATGATCGCCGGTGGTGACGTGCATCACGACATCAAAAGAAGGCTTTTGTGGCGGGGAGGAGTATCAAAAAGTAACCGGTTGTGTGTTTAGCTACGCTCGCGGGGGATCGATTTGTCTCTAGGAGTCGGCGAATCTCCATCGGCACGACAGGCGGATAGGCTTCGCGAACACCGCTAGTTTGGCCGGTTGGATCTCTAAGATGTTGCCCTTCGCTCTCCTGCATACTTGTTGCGATGAGCCAACATCTAATTGTTTATTAACTGATTTGAACCGCTACAGCGCTAGCAAGGCAGATATTTTGTGCCAGAACTTTTCTAATGGGTCAAGTAGCTCCCTGACAAAGAAAAACAGACAATTGTCTGCAACGCCAATTCGTCAGTATGGCTCGGAGCCTGACGCCAGCTTAGCACGTGTTTCTTGTAAAGTGCGGGCACGGGGTTTTCAACCGCTGTGAATCAATGCCCTTTGGCAACCGAAGCTTCAACCGCTAAAGCGCAAGTCTGGTGTGACTGGTGATCTTCGGGTAGGTTCACGAACGTTTCTCGGACCAATTATTGCAAAGGCGATTGCTTTACGTACGTAGAGGGTATTACATTTCATGTACAAAGTTTCGTGGCGAACAAAGTAGCACCGTGGGGAAAACAATGAGATAAACGGCTGCAACGCACGTTCACGCATAGGTTTTGCAGGCTGGCCGAGGGCGGCCGGAGAAATTTTCTGTGGGCAGTGCACATGTGATATGGTCAGAATAAAAAATAAACGGAGAGCTGTGAGGACAAGACGATTCAAGACGGAGTGAAAAAATTGTCCATCCCGGTGTTTGATCACGTGGTTCTAGAGACCCCCCCCTCCCCGCTGTCTCCTCCACCCACACCATCCACCCCTCGCTTTCTAGGACAGGGGGGGGAAGGTAGATGAGGGGGGGGGTGTACTCGATAGGAGAGATGCACTCGATCTTATGCATGGCCGTAGTAGTATAACCATAGTCATCTGAAACTAAGTGGGTCAGAACAGGAAAAATATATGTGTTGGTATCTTAAATCGTCCTGTGATAGCAGCGCTCCTTTCTGTTTTCCATTCTGATCTTTTACGTGAGGTGTCGAACAATCACTGGTACGGATTCCTCTGACATGGCGTAATTTATGGCTTGCGCATGTTCCTAGTAGTAAGAAGCGGGACGTAAATATAGAAGTCGTGGCAACCGTGAGCCGTGAAACAAAAACGCTGGCCCACACAAACCCCTACCGAGGACCCACATTGGGTGAGGCAGACCATCTGTGCAAGGGTTTACGAACGACATGCCAACCCATTACTGCTCAAATACGTACGTGGGTTAACGCCAATGGTATCCGGGTCGTTCACCAAACTCGAGGCACAGACCAACAGCGAAGCCGAAGGTGGGGGTCTTGATCCCTGTGGTGGAGTAACACATTCCACTACGCGCGGAATGGGAGTTATTAAAAGCTCTTAGGGATCGTTTGGGAAATGAAACGTGTACGTTCTGAGACTCTTAAAGTTGAGAGGCAGGCGAGCAAGCAAACACATGGTTATAGCAGATCTTAGGTACAACAGGGGACCTCATGATACAACGACGAGCCTTCGGCAGTACACCCCATCTCATTGTCAAACACCTCGATGTGACACATCTCGGAGCCCTCGACAACATCCTCTCACCCAATCATTCAGTATTTATTGCAGTGATCTACAATGGAAGACGTGCTACGCCCTCGCAACTCATGGGGTGTCGAGCTGTCGAAATACGAAATCTCAGCCCATCGACTGCCACTAAGGCTCATTCTTATCGGAGAGCTCTTTTTCCAATTTTTCCAAAGTTTGGAAATAATTGGAGATATGTATCGATATACGGAGGCGTTCTGGCACTATTCGTGAAAGTCTCCAGAAGCATAAATATCAAGTTCGTTAACATCCAATATTTGGGGGGAAAAAACAGGAAAATATGGAAGATTGAAAAATTGCGCGAAAAAAATGTCGAAAATTTGGAAACAAAAATCTCCGATAAGAATGGCCCTAAGAAGCAGATCGATGACATACCATAAATACGAACTATATGAAAAACATGAATGTTTGAAAGACACATTTAAACTGCGGTCAAGGGTCAGCTTGCAATTCGAGCATATATAATCTCCATTAAGGTATGCCGGGACAGTAGTCTGTAGCGGTATAAAAATTATCTTCAGGCCTTTTGACGACTGATGATCTGCTGGGCACGTTTAAGACAAACAAGAACATATCTTCCTTCATGGAATCAGCCCTTTCTCCCAATTGAACAAATCATCCGTGGTACTGCTGTTGCGATTTCTACTACATATCCTTTGCCGTCTTATCATACCAATGCTCGCGGTCCCGTAGGTACCAGGTACTGCGCCATGGCGAGCGCCACTTGTCACCTGCCCTTGCTTGTGGTTATCTCGCGCTTATCGAACAGTACACTCCAAGGAACCCGATCGCGGCCAGCACCTCCCGCGAGCTTCTCATATGAATACAACATAACACATGACAGCGGGTTTGCGCCCCTGCAACTAGGTAACAGTTATCTCAAGAACCGCCCCCCGATGATCGGAATCGCACGTGTACGAGAACGAGCTCTCGTGTCGAACACCTCGAAGAAACGCGTGATCCAACGGAAGATCTCTTCCAGGATAAGGCCACGAGTACGCAAGATCAAACCCTGCAGCACCCAAGACTTCGTTCACACCGTCGATGTGGGCTTGTGACCAAGTGTTGAAGTCGCCCGCGAACAGACATGGACGATCAACATCGAGCACCGAAAGCACCGCATTTACGTGGTCGACCAGTTTGTGAAGGTTGCGCAGCGGCTGTCCGTTGTAGCCATGAAACGACACAAATTGGACTCCCATACAGTCTGCTACAGTGGTTTTCTTGAATATGAATCCACCGAACTCGGCGTTTGGGCTGGCTACTTTCCGCACATTTGTGACCTCGGCAGCGCGGCTGTAGATGGCGGTTCCGTACCCAAGCCTCGATGTGTTGTTGACAGTATCGATGGATTCCGACGACAGGTTGAACTCCTGCGCCAACAGAACATCAGGTTGGTGCAGCTCGACGAGCGTCGTTGCGAGTCCTGCAGTCTTTGCCAGGTTCTGTACCACGACCTTCATCGCGAACTCGATGTTGAAAATATGTTGCTCGAGCCCGACGGTGTTGCCCCGGTCACGCGCTTGATCCTGCGCATCGTAATTTTGCATCCAAGCGAAACATATTGGTTATGGAGATACTCGATCGAATTGTGCCTACTGTAGTGCACAATATGGCACGCCCGAGTTGGTAATCGGGTTCCTGTTGCTTGGACGTACGGGTGCTCTCGGTGAATGGGATGTGGGGAATCAACTACGTACGGTGTGACAACGAATCTTCGACCTTGGTCCCCCAAACAGGTTTTACCGGTCGAACCAGCGCCGACCCTGAAATTTAAGTACTCGTGTCGACAGTGAAAACATGTTTGCCAATACTGGTCATGAAACCTGGTCCAGACCAGTAAGTCTGGAATAAACAGGTTTAAACCGTAAGCGAACTGCAAAATAAAACAAAATGAAACGGCTTTTGTGCTACATGCGAGAAACGAGGAGCGCGTTGGGTGCTCCTATCTGGCTAAGCTCCTAACCATGCGCTGACGTTTTTTTTTTTTTTGTACAAGCCTATTCTAGGTGACCGGATGGCTAGATGACGGGATGGGAGCATCTCCTACGCTCCTTATTACCCTCGTTAACGTGGAAGTCGTGCTCAACCTCAACAACGATGCAATACACATGCAAGGGTGTGTTGCCAATGTCTGCTCAATAAAGCGAGCCCATGACCGCGATATGATTGGCAAACGCGATAAACAAATATTCCGTAAACAGTATTACGAGTATGTGTGCTGGGCATTGGAAGGCCTGCACGCGGACATCGACAGATAAGAGCGATATGCCACAACTTCTGGGGTTTCTATGTGGACTGAAAGCCAAGCGTTCAAAAGAAAAAAACCCCTTTCAAACGCGAAAGGAGTGAAAATCAGCTCGCGAGGATCTGGTGGCCTTTCCGCTCGGATTTCGCCGTGGGGATGGGGAAAGGGGTCTCCACAGCGCGGGACCAGCCACCTGCGGCCGAGGAAGATCGTGCTCGGCCCGGTGCAGGTGAGGCAAGTGGTGGTGCCAGGTGAGGCAGGAATAACTTTCACATGGAAGTAGAGGGGTCGGGTGCGGTGCAAGTGTACAGAGAGAGCGAGGCCTCGATCCGTTGGCGAGAGCGAGGCAGAATCCGCCTCTGATGTCGGCGATCACTGCGAGCCGACAGGACGGCGGTGGACGCTCCAGTGACTACGCGTGGAGTAGTCGTCGAGACACGAGGACCGCAAGGTGCGTCTCTCTCGGCAGCCTTCCCACTTCTTTTATCGATTTCATACGATAATATAAGGGTTAATATAAGGGTGGTTTCGTTCTCGAAATTAACCTGAAACTGGTGAGTATATCTGCACACACACGAATATAAAGCAAGCTCGGTTTCAGACTCAAGACACCCGCTTCATCACGTGGGAGGAGCAGCTTCACGGGGCACCACGTATCTCACAAATAGCGGCCGCGGGGGCTTCGACGGTCAGGGAGGAGAAAACAAAGGGTCGGGACCGAGTGGTTGGGGAGGAAGGCTAAGACACGCATGGTGTAGGCAGGTGGCACCCAGGAGCTCTCGTGCTGATAGAACAAAATGGGCGCTCAAGAGGAGTTCAGAAACCGATATTCCGTTGAAAAAAGGGGATGGGGGCATATCAAAAACCATTTTTTGGTGTCGATTTTATTCCGAACATCTTCGTGCAACGGTATACTGCTTGCGACGGCGCGGTTGTTCGAGGGAATAATTTAGTGATCTAGCGGGCGGACATATTAAAAAACACCAAGTGCATATCGCACACCCTTCGAGAAAGTACCGGTATACAGTCGTGGTAGGTGGGTGGGGCGGATGGGTGGGCCGCTCTCGAATTGTATAATATGCTCTATACATACAGTATACCTGGTATTGTAGTTCTCATTTGTTCGGAGCTGTCAATTCCGGGCAAGGAGAAGTAGCGTCCTCCCTGTTTTCAGTTTCCCCCCGTTTATATTGTCACTTACTTAGGGACCGCAATGAGCGCGGGTATGTTTCCTGCGATACGTACCTTCACACTATGTATGGTATAACAACAGCAACACGTGCATTATTTATACGTACGTGCGTGCGTTTCGTACATAATAGGTGTCGATCATGTACGTCGTTTTCGTTCTCAGTTTTGCTTCAATGGATTTGCACCACGAGCACTGTTGTCCTTTGCGGCGCGCGAGCAACGTCGTGATCGACCGATCGAGCGGGCGGACACAAAACCCAGACACCTCTTGAGCAACGGCCTGTTGGTCGGTGGGGGGTGGGTGCGGTGTGTGTTGGGGTAAATGGGCTGGTGCGGTATGTGGTTGGAGGAAGTGGGTGGGCAATATGGGTATACTGATGTATATTCTGCTGCAAATCGTTTTATCCCATTTGTATGCTTTTGTTTATTTTCGAGGACGGGAACTGTCATCCCTGCCAGGTATGCATTCTCGTATACTCGTCCTTTTTTTTACTGGGCCTGGTATACAGTAGCCTCGAGCGGGGGTTATTATCCCGGTGCTTTATTTGTACGTGAGTACACCCCGTGCCATACTAGGTATCGTACAGCAGAAGTGGTACATACTTACATAGGCGACGTACAGGAACAAGCGATTAGATTCATACAGCAGTATCATCGATAGTATCGTATCGTTCGCACTGTCGTCGCTTGTACCACCGCTCGACCTTCGATCGTCCGTTCGTTCGTTCGTTCGTTCGCTCCCTTGCTTGCTTTCCCGCCGCCGACCATCCGTGCACTAGGTAGTTTGTTCGCGGGCTTGGGCCGCTTTCGTTGATCGCCTGCTGTCGCGGGCTCGTCACGCGCCGCCACGCTTGTTCTACCCGAGAGATAGGCATTCCAGGAAAAGCTCTGTATTGGTCGAACCACCGGACAGTGTGTGCACGATAAACCTAGTATCTGTACACATACATCTGAGCGTAAACCGTACGCCGCAGGAGTAAGCCGTGGGTGTCGTTTGTATTTATCTTACATTAGAGTGGCATTCGCGGGCGCACCGATTAGGGGCGTTTACGCCGTGGATCTCGACGTGGACATGGAATCTGAGGCTCACACGGGCAAACCCGGCCGTTTCGAGCCGCGGCCGCCCGCCCTCGCCAAGGAACGAGGCCCCGCGGGCTTCTGGTGTTTGCTGTGAACCTACGTCTGGGCTATGTCCCAAAACTCATGAATGCGTATGTTTGTGAGATTTTCGTACTTTTCTCAACTTTTCTCTTCGTGCGAGCACTTTTCGGCGGACCCCCAAATTCCCCGACACGGAAAGCCCGGCCGGACACATTGGCCGAGGTCCGGGCGCGATCTCTGCCTTCTGGAGCGCGTGGCAAGCCCGACTCCTTCTTGTTTCCGGCGGGAGTGGATAAGACGACTGCCCTGGTGTCAGTACGAGAGGCCTCATTTTGTACCTGGTACGTGCGCACAGGTAAAATGACGTCAACGTTTCGCTCTTTGGCGAGCACGCAGCCCTGCCATGTAACAGCTACCTGGTAGACAAACAGACAACAGGCAGAGGGCACAACGTCGAAACGCTGCAGCGCCAATAAGCCCCAGCCGGCAACACCGTGCGGGTATGACACATCCCATCTGCGCTATTTTGATGTGCCTAGTTGTGTGCATCAGAGCCAGCGGCTTGGAATCCACCATTCACCTATCTTTGCTGCCGTGTGTGACAAAGCTATGATACGCACACTCTGCACGGAAACGTACGGACCGTTAGCATTGAATATGAACATCTCAACTGCCGTTACATCCCGCACGCTTTGTGCGTTGTAGACACCAGACACTAGACAGCATGCAAACCAAAAACGCGAACGTCACCACCTCGCCTAGCAGCACAAGCGGCAACGGGCCACACCACGCGCGTGCCGCAGGTCCGTCGTGTGCTGCTATGGCAAGCTGCATTATCGGAGGCTGCGGTCCGTCATCTGTCATCACCACCTCTCTCTCTCTCTCTCTCTCTCTCTCTCTCTGTTCCATATGCGCAGCTGTGCAAGAGTGTGCGCTCCGCGAAAAAATTGCACTAGGTACCAGTTTGTGAAACGTTCACAATGCCCGATTTGGGACTTGAAGGCGCGAGTCGATCCTCGCAGAGATCATGCCTAATTTTTTTCAGGGGTAATGGCGGTAATTGTTCCCGTCGTGAAATCAACGCCCTGGTGGGCGGTCCCGGTTATTGGCGGTTTACTGCCAGGATTTGTGATTTTTGTTCACCGCCAAAGTCGTTACCGTGGAAAAAAAAGAAAAATACCGCCTACCGCAAGAACAAATACCGGCAACCGCCACATTTCGTGTTGACCATCTATCGCCGAAACCACGGAAAAACACCGATACACTTTGTGTATACTGTTTACCGCCGAAAATATTCCGACAACTCCCGGTACCGCCCAAAACGTACCGCCAACACTGGATACCGCTCAAAACGTACCGTCTACACCGAATACAGCCCAAAAAGTATCGGCTTTTCTATGCTGTTCTGTGTTTTGTGTTGATTTCGTATTTTTGGGTTTTTCGGGTTATCTTTCTGTAGAACCTGTTTGTGTGGACATGTGGACAAGGACAGAGACGCTCCAACAACAGCCCTCCCTCACCTGCGCATCAACATGCTTGCAAGCAAGGTCGAGCACATGATGTTCATTCGGTTGAATAGGTACATGGGTTAACGAGGTCCAAGAGTTGGACGCCGCGAACGCACTGGCGCGATTTTGGGTAGCCAAGAGTACACATAAATCGGCGGCGGTGCAGGAGGAGAGGTCAAGCACGGTGGTTGACCTTGCCTGATAGAAGACAAGGATTGATAGTATGTCAAGGCGTGACAATTATCTTTAGACTATTCGCAATCATCAGTTGCTGGGACGAGGCTCAGCCAATACCCCCAGGAGATTCGAGATTTGTTGTTGATAACATGATAATACATCATGGCGTCCGATTAATATCGTGGTTTCAGGGTGGCACAGTTTTTTCGCCCTGAGGCCAATGCTTGAACCGTCGGATTTGCAGAAAGTTGACGAAGTCCCTTTCAGCGCAATAGCATGAGCTTTTGCCCCTGAAATGTTTCAAATTGGCCTTTCTCGCCTCAGAATGTGTCAGACTTGTCTCCAAGATCTACCTGTGGGTGTTTTCCGCTTCTCGGGGGCCCCGGTTGCAAGAGATCACCGTCGGCCCTTTTTCGATCCAAACGAGTGGAATATGATATGCGATCGGGGATTGGATCGAAGAGTACGTTTTTTTCGATCCGATCGGGGGTCTTGTTCGACCTAGTTCGATCGAAAGAGCAAGGACGGCATTTTCCCGTATCTGCGTGCCTGGAGAAGGGGGAAACACCGTCATAAAGATCTTGAAGAGATATCCCACACATTCTGAGGCGAGATTGATCGAGGTTCCATTACGATCTGGGAGAAAGGATCTTTAGATTGGTAGGCTGTTCAGGTATTTTGGCTCCTGTTGGGATCAAGGTACGTGCGAAGACCCAGCCCAACCCCTGACTCTAACCCAACCCTAACCCTAACCCCAAACCGCAGCCAAAACGGGCCATAGACGCGGCTGAATGCGCCGCGTTTGCTTCGAACCAGGAAATTTCTCAATCGCGGACGACGATCCCCAAGTGCAGACCGCGCTCCGCGATTTTCAAGTCAACAACATCCCTAAAGATATATACTCCCAGATTGCTCAACCTACTCGATTGATCAACTTCCAACATTTCAGGGGCAAAAGCTCATGCGAACGTGCTGAAAGGTTTTAGTCAACTGACTCCAAATCCGACGAGAAAATGGCTTGAGGTAACGCAACCGCTCGATTCCATTTAACGTGCGTGCGTGGCTTTCTGTATCGATCTCGTATACGCTGAGAGCTGAGTACCCCAACCAAACGTTGCTGCCGTTGTTGTGGTGTTCCTGAGTGTGCGAGTTCATACCATACACAGCGCTGCAGCGAGCCCCCCAAAGGCACCGCGCCGAACCCGACATTAGTGCAGCAAAGCAGCGGAGTACCGTAAACCTTCTGGCGGCCTGCGTTTCATGGCTTTCCCGTGCCCTGCCGCTCTCCCACCAATAAGCACAAGCAAAAGGAACAAAAAAAAACAATCCGCCAAAAACGACAAAGCAAGTAGCCGTGCCTGCTGTATGTACTTCTGTACTTGTACTTTTTACCCCAGGTAGCTTTCGTGGTACCGAGGTACCGGTATATGATCACGATAGAGGTGCGCGGCTTCAGACACACTATGTCCGAGAAATCGAGACAGAGAGAGGCAAGAGAAGCCAGCACCAGTCAGAAAGATAGGCGTCTTTGATCCTCCTCAGAAGAGCTGTACTCGGCGACCGCAGGTAGGCGGGTTTCGACTGTCTCGTCGGCGCCGACGGAGGAAGGTTTTCCGCAGCCACATCTCTGCACACAGCTAGCTGCTGCTGCTCCTACGGGTCTTGTAGACAGCAAGGTCAACGAAACAAAAAAAGGTGCAGAAACGCAGGGAACCCGCCATCGCCGCATCACCAGCCATGCCCCCCACCGTAACATATGGCCCAGACCGCACATCTATCAAATGAGGGGCGTCTCGACACGTGCCGGTCATACAAACATCACGCGATGTCGCAAGGCAACGACGCAAGGGCGTGAGGTCAGATGGGCAGCTCCATTTGGTCGCGCCTACACAGTACTCGCCGGGTGCGCTTGACCAGCCACGAAGGGTCGGGGAGAAGTAGACCAACCTCCAAACTTGGTCGTTGTCGGTTTCGGCTCTATGTATATTTTTCTGGCTCTACGAAATTGTGCCTTTCAAATACACATAACTCAGGGCCGGTCCTAACGGGGGCAAAATAAACGGAAAAAAAATGAAACACAAAACCGATCAGCAAAACTAAAGAGCACGTGAGTTTTATTGGTCAAATAAAAAAAAAAACAGACGTAGAGATCCCGATACCTCCATTCTCACGTTTCGTTCTTTCAGGAGGACTTCAAAAAAACGAAACGGGTGCCAAATACACAAAAAATGGGATACTAAGGGTCGAAGAGGAACGTAGGAGGAGCTCGAAGCGTTGGGATGAAGTTCCGATAAAGTTTCTACGACCGGTTGGCAAGCGCAAGATTGCCGACGTAGGGCATGTGGCTGCCACGCGACTTGTCTGCTGACGGCGCGAGCATATCTACACAAGTAGGGAATCACCATGGGGTGCCCTCGAAAGAAACCGGGGGATCAGGAAGTGGTTGCGGCGGTATATGTTTCGAAATGCACGAGCGCAACTCAACACTCAAACGTCTGCCATCGAACAGCGATGGCCGATACCAGGTACACTAGTTCTAGAGCACTCCGATAGCGGGTTGGACCACGAGAACCGCCCGCTGTGGAGGGTGCCTCACGTGTGCGAGTTGTGTCTATCCATCGTCGCTGTCGAGCGCTATCGCCAGGAACCACGTGTTGTGGCGGTTGAGTCATTCCGAAAAAAAACACCGCGAAAAAAATTGGCTCGACTTCTTCTTGTTGCGTCGTCTTTTTGCATTTTTTTCTTCCTCGTTAGGACTCAGGGTGTGTCCAAGCAGAATCGAAAAGCCCAATCGAAAATCGAATTCATTTCGATTTCGATAAACATTAGCGGTGGCGTCCAGACATAATCGAAAAATGAAACTAGAAATCCAGGCGAAAAGCAACGGGAAACACAACCCTACTTGGGCCGTTCACAACTGTGCTCACATGCCGGCAATCTAGCGCTTGGCAGCACAGATCCACCAAAGGCGCAGGCCAACGCGACGGCAATTCCGGGAGGGTTTTGGACCTCCCATGGAGGTGGTGGCGCGTCCAATGCTGACGCCCCGAAATCAAACTCGAAATAATCCTGAGAACGAACTTCCGACCTCGTTCTCGAGGGCATCATCCTCAACTTTCCTCAAACTATGTTCGCTTTGGCTCGAACGCCGGGGAAAAAAGGCCCGAGAACGTCGGGGCTGGTGTTATGGTTCGCCTGCTGGCTGTTTACGGGGGTCTGTGCGGCTGTGCTGCCGTGCTAGCAGTGGGTTGAATGCTGCACACGGCGGTCCTCATGTGATGTTTTGACGTGGCTTAGATGACCAGTAGGACGCGCTGAATTGTTGCTGTTCGTGCTTTCGACTTGCTTTTCGATTTCCAGCCGTCAACTTTTTGATTTTGGCATTGGGTTGTAAGTCGTTTATTTTCTCAGAACCTAAAAAACGAAGGGGAGTAGTTATGTTTTGAACAGGGACCAATCAGCGCCTTGTTTTTTTGCACTTTCGATTTTCGATTTTCGATTGCGATTCTGTTTGGACTCACCCTCAACCTGCTGTTTTTTACCGGTACGAAAAACGCAAGTCTGTTCGTTTTATTTCGTTTTTTTCCCGTTTTGTTTGCGCCCGCCCATCTTAACGGGGGACGCTATTTGTGAGTAAAATTTTAATTTCAATGAATTTTAATTTGATTTCGAAAAAAAAACGTGGTTGTGTCCTATCGGGGGACAGGGTACTAGTTGTCAATCGAAAAAACATTTCTGGAAGAATGCGCCGCGTCACACAACGCCAAGCAGACAAACAGCGACGAGCGTAGACGAGAGCGAAGGTTTGCGCTTCCGCGTGCGCGCCGCCGCCAGTCTCTTTCTCTTTTTGGTCGCGCAGGATGGGAAGCTATTACTCCCAGGGGGTCTTGGGTGGGCGGAGGAAGCCCTCAAGCGCCACGTGCGGAACAGCAGCGGTGATGCAGCTATCGAGGTCCCGAGCCTATCATCTGTTTTTTTGCTCATTTGCTCGGTTTTTGCGATTGTTGGCCGATCGAGCAGGCCGCAAAATTGTGATTGCAGCCGCCATGATTACTTTTGAGGCGCCACCGCCGGGGTACGTTGTGCTATGGTGTGTGGGCGTGGGCGCGGCTATTGATCCGGTCACCTCTCGTTGAGGTTCGCGTTTTATCGCCTCGATCGTGGTCGCCGAAGCGGCCTAGAATCGCCCCAGCCTCCACCGAGGGTGTTGACCCACCATGAACATGCTACGTCAAGTCCGAGGAACTCCCAAATTCCCAATTGGAATTCGAAAAATCACACGAAAAAAGTCCCCAAAGACTTTTTGCTCAAATTCAATTTTTCTAATTTGCCTGCTTGGTCGTTCACTCTTCGGCCAATCAGATGCAAATTGAATTAGAAATAGAATAAAATGAAAAATCTGAAAAAAATATATATCCCCGTTAAGATGGGCCCTTAGGACCGGCCCGCAGCCGTGTAAGTGAATATTTGGAAAGTGCTATTGGCTAACCGTGGTAACGGGGGAACATCATTAATATTGAGTAGGTTTAGCAATCTGGAAGAAGGGATATTTACGGATGTTTTTGACTTGAGAAATGCGTTGCGTGGTCTGCACTTTGAAAACGTCGTCCGTAACTGAGAAATATCCTGGTTCAATGCAAACGCGGCGCAGGCGAGTTTTGGCCCGTTTTGGCTGCGGGTTGGGGCCTGGGTTAGGGTTAGAGTCAGGGGTTGGGTGGGGTTGGGTCTTCACCCGCACCCTGATCCCAACAGGAACCAAAACACCTGAACAGCCTACCAACCTAAAGATCCATTCTCCCAGATTTGAATGGGACCTCTTCACATGCATTGTTGCTACTGTTGTTGTTCTCACATGAACTCACAATTCAATGCAGTCCGTGGTCGCAGGACAGGCTCCAATAACTCTGGAGTGAAAGAAATACGTCAAGTAAAAACAGAGGCAAAAACAAAAACAAGCATACGCACTCCACCACTGCGGACACCAGGGAAGCAAAAAGGAGACTATTAATAGCAGACAAAAACCTAAAAAAGAAGATGAAGCTAAGCAAAAAAAACCCAATAAAAACAAAAACAGACGCAGATAGCAAAACGCAAAAATAAGGCAAAACGGACCATACTAATAAATACACAAAGAGGTACAGACGGGAATGAAAGAAAAATGAAAAAAAGAAAAAAAGAAGGGACAAAAAAGCGATAATCACGGGCGGGGGGGAAAGAAAATACGAATGGCAGGCACTGGAGCATACAGACACGCAAGTTGCCCAGATGGCACCATGCTAGTTACTTGGGTCCCAAAGAAATGAGTGCATCATGACGATGATGGCCATAACCAGGCTTCAGTCTGTCGGGCAGACCGCCTCCCCTCCCCCCCCCCACCATTCCCCCTCGTCCCCCTTTCGCCCCCCCCCTCTTCCCTGCCATTCTGCACACTCGCGTTGGCGTCAACGGCTGTGGTCGTTGTTGCAGCTATTCTATGCCGTTCTGCCGATGCCTCCTTCTCATCTGTATGCCATTTCCGCATGAAGGCCCCCGCCCCTTCCTCGACCGGTCGGAACCATTTGCCGGCTTTCTGTGCTGCCTCGCGCCACCCTTCGAGCTTGATGCCAAACTCCTTGAGGTCCTCCTCAAGGTACCTCATCCAGTCCCACTCCTGTCCTCCGGAGTAACCCTTACCCCCAACCATCTCCCCAATCATCACCCTCTTCGGCAGACGCTCCTCTCCCATTCGTGTCACAAAGCCCGCAAACAAGAGCCTACGTCTGCGTACCGTCGTCTCAACGCTTTCAGATTTTGTCCTGAGAAGCGCGCTAGCATAGGATATAATGTGGTCTTCGCGCTTTCGTTTTCGCCACCCAATGCATCGGAGGAGCATCTTGTGGTGTACCTCCCGTAGCCTACCGTAATCAGTCTTGCTCGGGCTCCAGGTAACGCAACCGTAGAGCAACGTTTCGACCACCTCGGCTCTCAGCATTCGCACCTTCAGGCGTAGGCGCACACCCGGGCGGTCATAAATTTCCATCTCATACCGTCCGAAACATGCCCATGCCCTCTGGAGTCGACGCGTTACCTCGACACTTCTGCCCGTCCAATCTGCGCTGATAGCCCCGCCCAGATACACAAACTCGGTCGTTTGTTTGTACACTTGGCCGGCGGCGGTGACGGTGAACGGCACGTTCCCCCCATCTTTCGTTTGCAGACACATTATCTCCGTCTTGGCCTCCGAGACCGTCAGGCCGAAAGCGGCACATGCAGACACGATCACCGTCATCATCCTCTCCAGGCCGTTGGGTGATCTCGACACTATTCCTGCATCGTCAGCATAGAGCATAGCCCACAGTGTCTGGGCCTCTTTATCATTCCCCTGTCCGTCGGCGTGCCCGACCCGTGCCTTCCCCCTCTCCTTTTTCATCTTCTCCTGCTTTTGTTGGAGTTGCACCAAGCTGTCCGTGATGGCTTTATCAGCAGCGAAACGTTTCTCCGCCACACGCAGCACCGCTGTAAAAGACATGTTGAACAACAATGGCGCGAGCACACACCCTTGCCGTAGGCCCTGTTTCACGTCGAACATATCTGAGCACTCGCCGTCATCCAGCCGCACGCATGCTCGCATGCCGTCGTGGAATTGGCGGATAACGGTGAGCATTCTAGGTGGCACCCCAAAGCGAGCCAAGACAGCCCACAGGAGGGTTCGGTCGACGGAGTCATAGGCTTTGGTGAGGTCGACAAAGCACATGAACAGCGGAGTGTCCTTCTTCCTTGCCAATTCCTGCAAGCGTCGCACCACGAACATCATGTCGACCGTCGATCGTTCGCGCCTAAAGCCACACTGCTCCTCCGGCAGGATGCCTTCCCGTTCGCAATAGTCGCTGAGTCGGCGCGCGATGACTTTGAGGAGTACTTTGCCGGCATGCGCGACAAGGGAAATGCCACGATAGTTACCACACTCCGTCCTGTCTTTCTTCTTGTGCAGCACCTTAATCGTTGCATCCTTCCATTGCTGCGGCACGACCCCTCCCCTCCACACAGCGACGATAATCTCGTAGAAGCTTCCCAAGGTGTCCGAGTCTCCCTCGTCGGCCAGGACCTTCAGAAGTTCAGCTGGGAGACCATCAGGCCCAACCGCCTTGCGGTTCGCCATCGCCCTGATCGCGTCTTCCACCTCGTATCTAGACGGGACGTCGTCCAGCGGACTGCACGAGGGCCAGACCTTGAGCTCATCGACGATAGTCCGGTCGAGGGTCGATGACTTGGTGTTTAGCAGCTTATGGAACCACCTTACCCATCGTTCCCGGATGAGGCCTATGTCTCGGAGTAATCTACCTTCCTCGTCCCTGATGTACTGCGAATGGAAAGTCCTCTTTCCTTCCACATTCATCCCCTTAAGGTGCTTGTAGAACCCAAACTGATCGCCTTCTTGGATACGCCTTTCGAGTTGACGGACGTATTCCTCGAAGAACTTCTGCACTCCGTCCGTCCTCGCACGTTTGAGCTGTTTAGTGGCAATCTTCACAGCTTTTCGCAGATTTTTGTCTTCCGGGTTAGCACGTAGTTGCGTCCTCGCATTTTCCTTCTCCTGCCATCGTGAGTGCACCTCTGCTTTTACCTCTTCGGGCGTACACCAGCCCAGCGGCCCTTGTTTTCGACTGATATGAGGTGCTAGTTTAGCAGCAGTCGACAGCATGATCTCCACTAGAGCAGTTGCCTTATCATCGACACTCCCAATTGTATCAGGCGGTGGGGGGGTAAGTTTGGTTATCTCCCTATTGAGGTCCGCTCGGAGACCGGGGTCTGCCATCCACCGTTGTAGATCAATAGCTCGTTTTCCGCTGCCTGCATTTACCCTCCGATTCGGCGCGAACCGACCCAAGAGGCGAATATTGCAGACCACGAGGTTGTGGTCAGATTTATGCCGATCGTCTGGGGGTTTCCGTACTGTCTGTCATGTTGCGGACCAGGCGTCGACCAACTTGCCGAGTAAGGATGTAGTCTAGCCTACACTGACCCTTCCCGGAGTTTGGAGATTGGAAAGTGTACGACACTCCGCGAGTAGGTGTGGCAAAGAACGTGTTGAGGAGCGCAAGCCTGTTGTCATCTGCGAGGAGGAGTAGTCGCTTTCCGTTGTTGTTCAATTCATCGCGCCCGTATTTACCCATCACCTTACTGCCGGCACATCCGCTCTCTCGCTTGCCGGTGCGAGCATTTGCATCCAAGAGCACAAGTAGGTGATCCCCACTTGGGACCCCCGAGACGACTTTGTTCAGCTCGTTCCAGAAGTGATCTTTCTCGCGAACGGGTGCATCCAGTATCGGCGCATAGCCGACAACAAAAGAAACAACATTTGATTTGCCCTCAAGTTGAATGCGAACTTTCATCAGTCTGGCACTAACGCACTCCACCTCGAGACCATCCTTGCCCACACCTGCCACAATAGACTCCCTGACAGCTAGTCCTACACCATGGGTGCCCTTCCTCTCGTATTTGCTGCCGTCTGCTCCAGAGCAAAAAATCGTGTATCCAGCTGCTGTGAACGTGGTATGCCCGTCTCGCCTAGTCTCTTGGAGATCTACGACATCGCATCCTAGTTCCTGGCATACCTTCATGATGACCTCGCTGTGGCCGATGCCATTTTTGCCGTTGAAGGCGAGTGTGCGAACATTGAACGTACCCACGACGAGTTCCCCAGCTCTGTACCTAGACCCAGCATCTGAGCGTAACCTTCGAGCTTCTCTGCGACCTTTCCGACCTTGCCTCCTCTTCTTCCGTGCTGCGTGTTTTTTCTCCTCTACCCTCCGCTTTTCCCAGGCGGTGGGTTTCTTCCGTTCCGTGTTTTTTCGCCCGGCCCGGTTCGTGCCGAGGTTCCGACGTGCTGGAGGCAGCAATCCCAACGCGCCTCGACGCCCATCATCTCCTAGATGACGTCGAATGGGGTGCTTACTCACGTGGATTCTAGCCTCTCTTCTCCGTTCGCTACGAGTTGCACGCTTTCCGCGACGGGGATACGACACGGCTACCGCAGGCAATACTGCCGCGTGGAAAAAATCCGCAAGGAAAATTTCAGCCGTATCGCTGGCCATCACCGCCGGCTCGACCATGCTCGAACGCTAGTTAGACGCGCAAGCAAGGTCAAGGCCGCGCTCCACTGGGAGCTCTAGCACGTGTTGGGGAAGCCGCAGGCCGGAGCTCCACCCCGGCCGGGGAGCAGCCGATTTTTCATATATGTACCTGGTATATTTTTTGGTGCATATATGACCACAACGTCGCATGCTGTGTCGTTTTCAAATCGTTGTTGCGCCATTCCCCTAACCATTCCCCTAGGTTACGTCACGGAGGGGGAAATTCTTACCAGTATTCATATTGCCAGCAAACTTGCGAGTAGAAGAAGAACTACAGCAGCAGTTCGTACCAGGTACCGGCATACCAGGGTTTGTTGTTGTTGTTGTTTTCACATTAACTCTCTGACGAAGGAGTCCGCGGTCACACAAAGGTGCTGGAGCCCTAGGAAGATCCGAAAAAACAAAAAAAACAAAAAAATTCGGCTGGCTCAAAAAACGCGAGACGAGGAAAGCGCACACGAGCTAAAACCAATGTGCAAACTGAACTAACATGGCCGCGGGTATATCCTCTCAACTATAACATAGAGTACCCCCGTTCCCACCACTAACCAACTAGTGGCTGCTGACTACAGCGGATGCTGTCTGAAGTGCTGCCTGCACCGTACGAAACGCACGTTAGTCGTGAAAACGAAAGAGGAACACACCTGCCTGCTATCTGGAGTGCTGTCAGAGTGAAGACTCGCGGATGTGCAGTGAAAAAAGGAGCAACCGAACCTTACTACCACACGAATATCAACGATCGCCATCTCTTCCTGGGCTGTCTGACACAAAAAAGGTGTAGCACAGTTATGATACCACGTCCCTGATAATTGCGTAGGTTATTCCCCATGAAGGGTATACAACTCGTTAAACTACAAAGACCAGTGACGACGTTTATAACAAGTACCGGTATACCAGGTACCTGGTATACTATTCTGCCTAGTGAAAAACGATACCAGGAAAAAACAAACTATGACTGCTTCTCTCGTGATGATAGTGTGCGCGCAGGTCATGGGTCTCCGTGCACCATCTTCCTGCCGCTCTTCATGGCCGCCTCATCGCCTTGGCCCAATCCACCCGCTCCTTTGCGCGTGCACTCGTTGCCATTCCCTTCCAGTCGATTCCGTTTCTCCGTCATGGTATATGTTGCCGACTCGTAGAACGTAGGCGTAGTAGTTCTGCATTGGCTACTGCCGTAGCTTATACCTAAAACGTTTGGTACTGGCTACGCTGGGGCGAGTTATAGCAATCAGGCCGCGAACATAATACATAACAACTGCACATTAGCTTTGGAATGCGTAGCGCTCGCAGTCTGTGAGACAAGGTTTCCCCGGTTGTGTTGTTTCTAGAGAAGGCGTCTCCAGTAGCCGGGGAGATGGTCCGCGTGCCTACTCAAAGACCAATTCAGAGTGGGTTCAAGTCTCACCGAGTGCATACTCGTACGTACGGACTTTTTCTTGCACTAATTTGATATATGCGGAAAGCGCGAGAGCGTGGGTTATACTCGATGGAAATCGACGAGCAGTGGGAATGCTGAACCCTATGCACGATAAAAAACGAAGGCACGTACCGGGGGGAAGAGGGGACGACATCTGTGACCACGGCTTGTCCAGAAAATCGATGAGGCTTTGCAGTTTTACCCTCATCGAAAGCTGGAAAGTGAAAGTGAAGATAAAAAAAACAACTCGCATTTCGACAACTTGTCTTTGTTCGGCGTACCTGGTACTAACTAGAACCCGTTTCGTGAGCTCACCTGATTCCTTCACACCAAAAGGGCGGTAGCTCGAGTAAATTGCTAGGCACAGAGGCCGGGTCGGGGTACCGCCGTGGGGCATGAGATCAGACAATCATACGTACGCCGTGTTAAAAGTGTGCAATGAATAGTGTGACGCCTCCCCACACCTGTGGAACTCCCAGGTTTGGCGAGTGGGCCAGTTGGTGTGGGGGCGTAGGGTAGCATATCGTATATAAACCGCACAGACACAACTGGAGGGTATACCTGTATCGCTTGATATCAACGACTCCTTTCGACACGTGGGCAAGGTGCGGCGACAGATGTTGTGCGTTTGGCGTCTGACTACGTGCGGTACATAACGTGACCGTCCCTTTCCTTTCAATTTCAAACGCTTTTGCTGTGTGACCACAGAGAGTGCTTCTCGTGGCAGGTGCCACCACTACTACTGATGTACGACATTTACAGCAGAGCATTTGCAGCAGCAAAAAAACGGTAGTCGCAGTAGCAGTAGGACACACGCGGCCAGGGTCATCGTCGCTGTATGGTCGGGCTGTCAGCCTAACCCTTCAACCCGTTGTACACGCACTCGGTTTTGTTTTGGGTTTGCTGGTTCCGATTTCGATATCCGGCATAACCTGACATGCCAACAGAGAGAGCTTCTCGTAGCAGGCGCCACAACTCTTAATACTACTGCTACTGCTCTGTACAACATCTACCGCAGATCTTCTCCTGCTCCTCCGTTTCCTCATCAGTAGGAGGGTGGGCTTGACAATACCACCTGCAGAATATCCTGGGGACATGGCCCTAACGTTGCTGTGGACAGGCACTGTCTACGAGAGTACTCATTCGTGGAGTTGGGTTTAAAAAAACTACAGTAATAAGACCGTTTCCTATGCGGTTCAATTTTCGAGCTTCAGAT
This sequence comes from Nereocystis luetkeana, assembly GCA_031213475.1. NCBI lineage: Eukaryota > Phaeophyceae > Laminariales > Laminariaceae > Nereocystis > Nereocystis luetkeana. The sequence goes on from JARUPZ010000028.1 coordinate 8,916,757, forward strand.
TTTGGCCCGATCGCATTTTAAGATGTGAAGTTGGCAAATCGAAACAGCCTTCCTATGCGGGAAAATCAGGTTTATTGTGTGTGTAGAGATTTGAGCAAACGCCGAGACCAACTGCTGTTTTTGTGGTTTGGCGCCGCGAAGAGACGCGCTGGGTGCGCTGCACTGCGCGTAGGACCCAAGTGTGCGAGCCAAGGCTGGCTGCCTCTGGTCTGGCGGCGAAGAGACGTGGCGAGTGCGCTAGAGCCACCTGTCTTGGTATTTTGGGTTCCATGTTGTGACTGACTGCTGCTGCTGCTGTACAGCAGTGTACGTACAAGTACTCGCACGTATCCACGGAGAGGTGCGTGCCGAATGCGCTTCTATTGGTCTCTAGGCCCGAGCCCGCGCCAGGCGACTGACGTCTGGCCACGGAGGGTCGCGCCGCCCGCCGCCCGAGCGTCGGGCGCCAAGCGACGCCGCTATACAGCTGCGTCACCTTCCAACTCATCGATTGTTCTGCTGCTGTTTGCTGTCATGGATAACATCTTGAATTGAGAGAGCATGCCATTTTTCGATTTGAAAATCTGATGACCCAGGTCGTCGGATTTTGGCCCAAACAAAAATCCGACGACTTGGGCCATCGGATTCTCAAATCGAAAAACTTCCGGTCAGATTTTGCATATGTCGACCGCATTAGCAGGGTCATTCCTTTTTGAGATCGAAAAATACAAATCTGAAGCTCGAAATCGAACCGCATAGGAAACAGCCTAAAGGGTAGTTTTGTCCGTAGACGAGGTAACGGCCTCCGCAAACGAAGTAACGGACAAAGCAGGGTTTACTGGTAGAGAGAATGTGGCATGTATGTATCGGGAACTGGGATATATCAAGTTTGGTTGGAAGGGGGGGGTCTCGCACGCAGTCCTTCCAAGCAGAGCACCGAGCGTAAGGCAGCATCCCCACGCCGGGCACGAGCAAGCACAAGGTCCTGTGACGAGCAAGGGCAGACGTGAGGTAATCGCTGTTTTGTCGATCCAAGCCAGGATTTAGTGCCTTTTTTTCCGCCGCCCACCCCCCCTATTTTTTTTTTCGAAGGAGGGGGGGGGGGCTCCGCTAGGATTTACTTTAGTTAGATTGGAGGAGTCGAATGGTACCGTACCATTCGGAGGCTTGGTCATCCGAGACAACTGTAGACCGTACCAGGTACTAATAATAGTTAGGAACCCGGCAGGTATCATAGGAGAGAGAGAGACGTAAAATTAGGGTGGTCGAGATACCCAGGGTATTGCAGGAAGCTGCGATACAGGTATCTGGCCGAGGGGAGGAACCTCTCTCTCTCCCACGACTCTGGAAACGATAATGATAATGCAATTCAAAAGATATACAATAAAACCGTCATGATATATACGTATGACCTCGAAATTCGGCAAAATAGTTTGGAGACGAGAAATCCACAACCTGAAATGTCCAACACAGAGGCTTCTCGTAGCAGACCACTATTTTATACTATTGTTGTACGACAACTACAACTGAGCTTGTCCAGCAGCAAAACAGCAGCAGCAGCAGTAGGACACACGAGGCCAGAGTCAGCGTCGCTGTATGCTCGGCTTGTCGATCTAACCCTTGCACGCTTTGTACACGTGTATTAACGTGCTGTTTTTTGTTGTACATATGTTTCCTGCTTCCCACCTCGGAAGTCTGCATAATAATTTCGAGACAAAAAATGTGCAACCTGGCATGCCCAACAAGAAGAGCTTCTCGTAGCAGGTGCCATCGCTACTGCTGCTGTACATCATCTACAGCAGAGCTTGGGTAGTTTTGTCCGTAGACGAGGTAACGGCCTCCGCAAACGAAGTAACGGACAAAGCAGGGTTTATTGGTAGAGAGAATGTGGCATGTCCGTATCGGGAACTGGGATAGAGCAAGTTTGGTTGGAAGGGAAGGCCTCGCACGCAGTCCTTCCAAGCAAAGCACCGAGCGTAGGTCAGCATCCCCACGCCGGGCACGAGCAAGCACGAGGTCCTGTGACGAGCACGGGCAGACGTGAGGTAATCGCTGGTATGTCGATCCAGGCCAGGAATTAGTGCCTTATTTTCCCTTTCCTCCCGTCTCTACTCCGGCCCGGCTGGGACCACGTACTGAGGGCGGGGGCGAGCTGACGCGATTTTGGTGATCGGGGGGGATGTGCTGCGAGGACTGGATTCAGCGAGTTCCAAAAAAACAACCACACGGTATGTCATGTGTCGTGATTGTCAACTGACGATAAAGTGCTATCTAACGATAGGCGAAGAAACGATGAGTGGGAGCGGCGACCGCGTCCCAGTAACGGGAGGCGGCCCGTTTAAAGAAGAAAGAACCCGTACGGGTTGGGGCACCCGCTCACACGAGAGCACGAGCACAGACGTGGCTGTACGGGTGGGAAGCAGCGCGACGCGGGTCTTTGTCTCGAGGTGCATACATGCACATCGAAAAGACGCTATGATACATTCGTGAAGGCGGCAGAGGGAGGACGCGTGGTGGAGACAACGGGCGCGCCAGTGTACGAGAGAGAGCAAAAAAAACGAAAAAAAATGCATACTGATACCTGGTACCTGGTACGTATTGATCTATGAACACATCCCACAACATACACCCCAGACCACCTAATCACCCAGGCAGGTAGGTTTGGAGAGGTCCCAGGACGCTTGTGGTGCTGCTGTGTACAGGCAGTCCCCTTTTTAACGCGACCGAGAAGGCAAGCACAAGTTCTGGACATGATACTCATGGAAACATATACTGTTGGTAGTATAATTTGAGTCGGTGGAGACAGCAGTACTGCTGTATGCGATGGAAACATGCCGTCGCAAGACCGACACGGTGTTGTTTGCTGTGGAGGCGCAGCCTCGTTACTAGCTCTGGGCATGATACTCATGGAAACATGCCGGAGTATAGGCCGCTATAATAATAATGAGACTAATAATAATGATAATAGAAAATAACACGCAGCACAGCAGCACAGACAGGTCGGGGTTTTCATAAACGTGATAACACAGGAATGCGATGGGCACTGTATAATCAGCCCGGGGTACAAGATTCTTCCGTTCCCCTCGCTGCCTCGGCAAGGAATGCTGCGAGGCATGCCCTATCAGGCTAATAGCGAGTGGGGTAGGTCTTTCTGGCGGGTGTAAGGCCGGACTCACCCTCAAGGAGTGATACCTTCTTGCTGCTGCCTGTGGCCGCGAGGCTCAGGCGGCAGTAGAGTTGGGTCGTACGTGGTGCGTCAGACACGGAGACCTACGATTCGCGCGTCTTTTTTAGGCAGCTGCGGCAGAGCAGCAATGCTCAATCGGGGTGTCCGTGCGCGGAGGCAGGCGCCACCACAGGCCACACTACGGCACAGTCTATTGCGCCGGTAGGAGGCTGGATTCGACGACGAGGGAGGAGGGAGACTGAGCGTCGACGTGCGTGGAAGAGACGGATTGACCTCCCCCTGCGCGAGAATTTTTATTTCCCAGATCAGAACCGCAAGTGCGAGGAGCATTTTGTTTTTCAGGATGACGGAGAAAGGGAAACGACTGGAAGGGAATGGCAACGAGTGCACGCGCAAAGGAGCGGGTGGATTGGGCCAAGGCGATGATGCGGCCATGAAGAGCGGCAGGAAGACGGTGCATGGAGACCCATGATCTGCGCGCACACTATCATCACGAGAGAAGCAGTCATAATAGGTTGTTTTTTTCCTGGTATTGTTTTTCACGAGGCAGAATAGTATCTACCGGTACTCGTTATAAACGTCGTCACTGGTCTTTGTAGTTTAACGAGTGGTATACCCTTCATGGGGAATAACCTACGCAATTATCAGGGACGTGGTATCATAACTGTGCTGCAACTTTATTGCGTCAGACAGTCCAGGAAGAGATGGCGATGGTTGATATTCGTGTGGTAGTAAGGTTCGATTGCTCCTTTTTTCACTGCATACCCGCGAGTCTTCACTCTGACAACACTCCAGATAGCAGGCAGGCAGGTGTGTTCCTCTTTCGTTTTCACGACTACCGTGCGTTTCGTAGGGTGCAGGCAGCACTTCAGACAGCATCCGCTGTAGTCAGCAGCCACGAGTTGGTTAGTGGTGGGAACGGGGGTACTCTTCTATCTATGTTATAGTTGAGAGGATATACCCGCGGCCATGTTAGTTCAGTTTTGCACATTGGTTTTATCTTGCGTGCGCTTTTTTCGTCTCGTGTATTTTGAGGCAGCCGAATTTTCGATTTTTTTCGTTTTTCGGATCTTCCTAGGGCTCCTGCACCTTTGTGTGACCACGGTCTCCTTCGTCAGAGATTTAATGTGAGAACAACAACAAACAACAACAACAACAACAAGAAAAGGGACGAAAAGGGGAGCAAATTGTTTCGTATACGCGTGAACGGGGGTTTCCATAAACGTGATAAAACAGGAATGCGAGGGGCACTGTATAATCAGCCCCGGGGTACAAGGAAAGGGACGAAAACGAGACGAAATGCTACATGTACCAAATATGATGTGGCTGTAGACTAAATTGAGTCGGTGCACAATGGAGATGGTACCGCTACTGTGGGCGACAATTAAGAAGAAAACAAAAACATGTTGACGCACGACCGACACGGGGTTGCTTGCTGTGTGTGGAGACACAGTCCGGCTGCAGGCTCTGGGCCTGATACTCTTGGAAATATGACGAAGTATCGGCCGCTATAATAATTTGAGTTGGTGCGCTGTGGAGACTGTGTGCGATGAAAACATATCGACGCACGACCGACACCGTGTTGCTTGCTGTGGAGACACAGTTAGTGTAGTTACAAGCTCTGGGGCTGAGACCCATGGGTTCATGCAAGGTACTGGCCGCTCTAATAATAATTATTATTCATGTCATCATATTACGGGGGACCATAGTTAATAGGACCTATGGTGTACATAAAAACCTACCAGGTATATATTTAACCTTCTTTTACTAACAATATTTGGTCCTCGTAACGATGGTCCCCCGTAATAGTAATTTGAGTCGGCGTGCTGTGGAGACAGTACTGCTGTGTGCGATGAAAACATATCGACGCACGACCGACACGGTGTTGCTTGCTGTGGAGACACAGTCTGGTTACAAGCTCTGGGGCTGAGACCCATGGACTTGGGAATATGACGAAATATCGGCCGCTATAATAATTTGAGTTGGTGCGCTGTGGAGACAGTGCCGCTGTGTGCGATAAAAACATATCGACGCACGACCGACACGGCGTTGCTTGCTGTGGAGACGCAGTCTGGTTACAAGCTCTGGGGCTGAGACCCAGGGAAACAGGCAAGGTACTGGCCGCTCTAATAATAATTATTATTGATATCATCATACCTGGTAGTAATTTGAGTCGGCGTGCTGTGGAGACAGTACTGCTGTGTGCGATGAAAACATGTTGACGCACGACCGACACGGGGTTGCTTACTGCTGTGGAGACACAGTCTTGTTACAAGCGCTGGGCCTGATACTCTTGGAAACATGACGAAGTATTGGCCGCTATAATATAGTTTGGGTCGGTGCGCGGTGGAGACAGTACTGCTGTGTGCGATGCAAACATATCGACGCACGACCGACCCGGTGTTGTTTGCAGTGGAAACACAGTTTGTTTTTACAATCGCTGGGCATGATACTCATGGAAACATGCCGGAGTATGGACTGCTATAGTAATAATTAGAGTCGGAGCGCTGTGGAGACAGAACTGCCGTGTGCGATGATGGAAACATGTGGACGCACGACCGACACGGGGTTGTTGGCTGTGGAGACACAGTCCTGGTACAAGTTCTTGGCCTGAGACTCATGAAAACATGCAAGGTATTGGCCGCGATAAAAATAATAATTCAAGTCGGTGCGCTGTGGAGCAAGAAAACTGCTGCTGTGCGATGAAAACATGTCGATGCACGACCGACACGGTGTTGTTGGCTGTGGAGACACAGTCCTGTTACAAATTCTTGGCCTGAGACTCGTGGAAACATGGAAGGTATTGACCGCTATAATGCTGTGTGCGATTACCACATATCGACGCACGACCGACACGGTGTTGGCCGGCTGTGGCGACAGCAAGGGGCCGGCTCGCTGTGGAGACAGGGAGGGCTTACCCAGGTGGAAACACACGAGGAAAATATTCCGGCACGACCACATGGGTAGGCAAGAAGAGAGTAAAAAAAAAACAAAAAAAAACGAAGAAATAAAGAGAAAAGAAGGAAGAGCAGGAAGGGCTTGTAGCCTAGATTCACGGATCCGTAAAAAAAAAAAAAAAAAAGAAAGAAAGAAGAAAAAATCCCGTTGGTTGAATTTTTAATTTTTCTTCCTTAGGGAAACACGAGCCGCTCGCCGTGGAAATAGGGGGGAGGGGGCCGGTCCGCTGTGAAATACAGCGGGCGCGACCGCCCGAGAAGGAGGAAATATTAACCCCCTCCCCCACCCCGGCTCGAGTCAGGGGGAATGCACGATGAAACTTGCCATGCACGACGGCCAAGAATTGCTGGCTGTGGAGACAGCGCGAAGCGGGCTCCCTGTGGAGGCAGAGAGCAACACGACCCGGGCGGAAACACGCGATGAAATCATATCGGTACGAAAACCCGCGCCAAGTGAAATATAAACAAAGAGAGAGAGAGCCCGGGTGGCCCACGTGCATGTATACATATATAGCTGTATAAGACCGTCGGGACCTGTTGAGACCCAGGTGGATATGCACGATGGAAGCAGATCGGTGCGACCACCTGCGTCGGACAAAACGGAAAAGGACAGAACGGGGGGTGGCTTGTGGCCTAGATTTCCCATCCGTTTGTCTACCTTGATTATTTCCTGCGTACGCACGAGCCGCCCCCTGTCTAGACAGTGGGGTGGGGGGGGGGCAGGTCCGCTGCGAAATATAGCGGGCACGACTGCCTGAGAGAGAGTAGATATTTGCCTCCCGCCGGCTTGAATGGGGCGGGAATGCACGATGACCGGTCGCTAATTATCATGCCTACCGGGTTAGACAGCGAGCCCTATGGCTCCAGGAAGCTGTACCATCTGGCACAGGTGGGAACGCGAGATGGAAACACCTCGGCGTACAACACAGTGCCGATCACACATTGAAGACGGGCGGTACCGGCCCCCGTGGGATCGCATTTTTTCAATTATTTTTATTTTATTTTTATTTTTCTCGATACTGGGTACGTGCGTTCAATTTCCAAGAAATAGCAAAAAAGTACCCGGCACCGGTAGCATCGCAGAGAGAAATACAAAATCGCGGCACCCGACGAGTAGTCGGGTGCCCCACGTCACGTTAAACTAGGGTACCGAGATACGGCTCACTGCGACCGCGGGAAGGGCACCCTACATCTATAAACCGAAACCAACGGCTACACACGTTGGGGCCGGTGCGCGACTGTTTGGGGGGGAAAACCCCCAACCAAGAATAAAATAAATATACAAAAAAATAATAATAATAATAATAATAATAATAATAATAATAATAATAGTAATAATAAAAGGAAAACTCTATACCTTCACGCAGCTCGAATAATGGGGATAACCGAGCGAATTACATCGACACTGATCGAGAAAGACATTCTTATACGCAACGCCTTGCGAGGTAAACTCCCTGCTGCTGTTGGCCCTGTTTCCAGAATTCGTGTTGGGCAGGGGGAGTATCCCTTGCCACGGGACGCACGGCCCATGCCGTTCGGCGTGAGTCGTGCGCCCCGTCTGATAAGCACGTTTTGGACAGGGCGGCTGCCTACGCAGAAGCAATTATCTCAAATAAGGAGTTGCGAGCAGAGGGGGGGGGGGGAGGGGGGGCACAGCGCTGCGACGCCCCCCCACCGTCTCCACGTTGGTTTGTTGGTCGGGATGCTTGGCTTGACGCCCATGTGTTCTGAATTTCCGCCCAGGGGCTGGGCGGGAGAAGATACACCCGCGTGTGTGTTGCAAAGGGGGCGCGGGAGGGGGGGGGTGTATATACATTTTTCACCATCATGTACGACCATCAATGAGCTCCCCGTTGTGGAGACAACGGGGAGGGAGCAGGTCTGCTGTGGAGACAGCGAGCACAACTGCCCATATTTGGTTTTGTCGATTACCCGATGTAAACACTCCGATGTATGACCATCAATGAGTTCCCCGCTGTGGAGAAATCTGGGGGGGGGGCGGTACGCTGTGAAGACAGCGGGCAGAACTGCCCACATTTGGTTTGGGCGAATACTCGACGAAAACATATCGATGTAAACCAACAGTGAGTTCCCCAGCTGTGGAGACAGCGGGGGGGGGGCAGGTCCGCTGTGGAGACAGCGGGCACAACTGCCCGAGGGTGACGTTGTCCCCCGCATGCTTGACCTTGCCAGGAAGGCATGAAAACATATAAATGCACGACCGCCAAGGAGTTGCCCGCTGTGGAGACAATGGGGGGCAGGCTCGCTGTGGAGACGGCGGGCACAACCGCTCGAGGGGGTGCCATCCCTCTCCGTCATTGATTTTTGTTATTTTTATAAGTTTTTTTTTTAGGGGGAGTACACGATGAAAACACATCGGTGTACGACCGCCGATGAGTTGCCTGCTGTGGAGACGGTGGGGGACGGGCTCGCTGCCAAGATTGGGGGGCAGTACTGCTCGAGGGGGAGCTACGACGAGGCCACGTCTCAGCTCATATTTCAACTTTTCGTTGCATAAGTTTGTTATCTTGTCTCCGCACCTACGTTGCCCAGATGAGGGCACGCCCACAGTGGGAATGCAGGAGGCAGAGGTGGGGACACCCACCCTTACCATTGCCCACCGTCACACAGGCGGCATTGACCCCCCAACAAACACGAGGGGGACATAGTTCCGCACTGACGATAGCCGGGTGTTCTGCGAACGTTGGCGGTCGATGTACTGCACGAACATTTCCAACCTGCCACATGGTACAACTCATGATTCGGGCTTCCACGATCTACGGTTACCCATTTTATATTTAGCTACTTTATCCTTCGTTTCTGGCTTATTTCCTCTGGAAACACGAGAAACGTGCAGATGAACGGTTCCGGCGCGGAAGTCAGATCGGTGTGCTGATAAAGTGGCTACCGCTAAGGCTGTTCACTTGACATCCTGATGGTTCGTGGTATTCCGACAGCCCTTGGCCGCTGCTAATTCCGGGGGGGCGTGATGCACCCAAGGTGTGCTTACTTTTCCGATGGGGGAAGGCATTCATATACTGGTGCCGGTGATTTGGTGTGCCGTGCTTCTAATCAGTCTAGTTCCCCCTTACAGGACGGTCCACGTGGATACAGATTGGTATATCTGGCGAATATTTTTGTCGATGACAGACTGCACCGTTGTATAGACAAATATCGGGTCGTCGCGTCACACAGCACGCACACTGGGCAAAGCTCAAGTCTCTACGGGGGGCAGAGCTAGACGTTGGAAGATCAACTCTTGCGACTCCACACCGTTGTAAATTCATCGGTGACCCCCCCCCCCCCCCCCCTCACTCGTCCCGTCGCCGCCTGCACACTCCGAGCGCGTGTCTCTGGCGTCGTTGGCAGCGCTCATACACGGGATACAAGCTGGCCGGCCACTGTTTCGCGTGGAGAGAGCACGCGGCTGCCGATTAGGACGCAAAGGTTTCTGCAGCAGCTACTTCCGCGCTCGGATAGGGTTTGCTTGGCACTGGCCCACGTGACGGTCGGAATGCCACGATGCGTTCGACCACCGGCGTTATTCGGAGCAGCGCCTGGTGGAGGCGAGGGCGGATCTTTGTACCGACATCTTGGCCTCCAGTACGTTGGGGGTTCAGTTGCGAGCTCGAATAGGCGTACGTACGAGTCTGGTCGCCGATCTTGGAATCCGTTTCGCAGGTTGATGGGTTGTTAGGAGTTCTCGGCATCGAGTGATTCGAAGAGTTTTAAAGGATGGGCGTTGATCGAGTTTGTATCGTCGTGTCGTGCGTCGGAAGGTAACCTGGCGAATATGATTTCCGGTAAATACGCGGGGGTGCAGTATTTCCATCAATTGAGGGTAGGAGTGGAGCTGCTGGTCACGGCTCCTGTTGTCCAGTGTGCGCTCAGGAGTATGGCACGGACCCACGTGACGGCAGGAACGCCACGCCGCGTCCGCTTACCGGTGCCGTTCGGTGGAAACCCTCATTCCACGTGGGGCCCGGAGGGGAAAGTGTTGTGGTTGTGTCTGTGTCCGAGTTCTCTTGATGACGCGTTCGGACAAAATGATCACCGCGGATTCGGGGGCGGTGCACCCTTTGCACTGCCCGACGCGAGGTGACATGGCGTTTTTCGCCGAGGGCACACAGTTAGGAGAGAGGCGTAGGCAACAACCGGACAGGGTAGAGGTGCGGTTTAAGGGGCATAAGGGGGATCAGGAACAGGCTGGCAGTGGGCGCGTGCGGACTCGAGGTGAGATTCGCGGGCCAAGGTCGTCCTTTAGGGCAGACGGCGGGACCGTTGCCCTTATGTTGGAGTTGAGGTCATGCTTCCCTGGTTTTCTCGACCATGCCCACCTTTCCTCGTATCAATGTGGCAAGGCCATACGAGTGGTAAGGTATGGCCGTGCCCTTAAAGCACTCCAGGAGGTGGTGGCGAAGTCAGGTCGGAATGCCGATGAGTTCGCCTTGCACTCGTTGAGCATAGGAGCCACGACCACGCTCGCGGCGGGGGGGGAGACATAGCGGAACGAGCTAACCAGAGCGAAGGGAGGCGGAGGTCTGACGCGTACGAGGTGTACACTTGTAATATCATAAAAGATTCCACGAGAGTGTCACGCAAGCTGGCGAGGGCAAAGGTGGAAGGGAGGGAAGGAACGGCGGGGGGTAAGAAATAACTAAGAGTACGTCAAACAGTAGCCTCACATCACCTCGGGGTTGGAGGAGTCGAATGGTACCGTACCATTCGGAGGCTTGGTTATCCGAGACAACTGTAGGCCGTACTAGTTAGGAACCCGGCCGGTATAATAGGAGGGAGAGAGAGACGTAGAATTAGAGTGGTCGAGATATCCAGGGTATTGCAGGAAGCTGCGATACAGATATCTGGTCGAGGGGAGGAACCTCTCTCTCTCCCACGACACAGGAAACGATAATGATAATGCAATTCGAAAGATATACTATAAAGGGTAGTTTTGTCCGTAGACGAGGTAACGGCCTCCGCAAACGAAGTAACGGACAAAGCAGGGTTTATTGGTAGAGAGAATGTGGCATGTCCGTATCGGGAACTGGGATAGAGCAAGTTTGGTTGGAAGGGAAGGCCTCGCACGCAGTCCTTCCAAGAAAAGGACCGAGCGTAGGTCAGCATCCCCACGCCGGGCACGAGCAAGCACGAGGTCCTGTGACGAGCACGGGCAGACGTGAGGTAATCGCTGGTATGTCGATCCAAGCCAGGAATTAGTGCCTTATTTTCCGCCGCCCCACCCCCCCTATTTTTTCTTTCGAAGGAAGGGGGGGGGGAGGCACGAGTAGCCGGGGGTACGGAGGAAATGTCTTTCCTTCCACTAGGGTTTACTTTAGTTAGATTGGAGGAGTCGAATGGTACCGTACCATTCGGAGGCTTGGTTATCCGAGACAACTGTAGGCCGTACTAGTTAGTAACCCGGCCGGTATAATAGGAGGGAGAGAGAGACGTAGAATTAGAGTGGTCGAGATATCCAGGGTATTGCAGGAAGCTGCGATACAGGTATCTGGCCGAGGGGAGGAACCTCTCTCTCTCCCACGACACAGGAAACGATAATGATAATGCAATTCGAAAGATATACATTAAAATTGGCATTTGTCACAGTAAAAAAAGGATGCGGGGGGCTGTGTGACCGGCTAAAGCTGCATGGTTGACATAGACTCGGGCTAATGGGCTTGTTAGATGACGTCATCTCCTCGGAAACGTCTGACATATGCAGGTGGTAACACTACGCCCCTGGAGGCCTTTGTCAAGGTTGCTGGTAGTCATATCGGGAATAACGATGGATAACGAAACCGAAACGGTTTCAGTACGATAAGCGTAAAATAATTCGTTACCGACCACCTCATCGGACGCAAGCAAACCGACGCACAATGCCCGCAGCCCCCTCCGCTCCGGTCACGTTTGTTGTTGTCACGTGATCCATCCGATACTCCGGATGTTTAGCGTCTCACGGCTCCTCAACGGTTAACGTGGGTCCTGTCGCTCTGCGGCGTCCACTCTTATGGGCGCCATATTATCGTGGTATTCACCCTGTTCAATGTGTGTTCCTTTGCCTAATGTTTCCATTACACACAACATGAAAACGTTAAGTTGACTGGGGTCGGTTGTGAATGATTTGAGAAAATTTGATGCTAGCTCGCAACGAGGTCCACCAATCGGAGCGTTGGTTCCTGATGGTGCCTCATCTTGCTCGCCGTTGCCAACGCTGACGGGGGGAGCCTCGGCCGTACTAGCGTCGTGTCCAGGGGGGCTGTTTCGCGTTGTTTGCAACAAACGTTTGGTCTGATTTCAACTGTCTACTCGTATCGTACATGTATATGATAGATACAAGTCAAGTTGACACCACAGTAAATCGGAGATCGGAGAGGTCAACACCTAATCTGGCGTTCTTTCGTGAATCAATAGCTCGAATTTTCAACTCCAGGAAAACTCCTTCATCTTCGCTTTAGTTGTGACACTCGTTACCAGGCCTATAAAGGGTAAGACAACAATCGACGTAACATCCGAGAACGGTAAAATGTGTTCCTGCTCCAGCTACGGCGCTGGTATGATCCTATGAGACTGCCGTTCGTTATGTTTGTTGCACCATATATACCCCTTGTTACACTTCTCGACTTCTTTTTTTCGTCATCTATCTGAAAATGTTTATCCAGTGCTTGTTCCAATCACACCATCCACATATCCAAGGGAATCTTGAACCCAAAGGCTTCAAAAACTTGCGTCATCACTCAGGCCTGAACACTTGACGAAAGCATTCACAGACCAAATATATATGTAAAACCCCATCCTTTATGAACATCGCGAACGCAATACTACCACCCCCCCCTTATAACTCCCGCCCCCCCCCTGCACCTACTACCCTTGCACCTGCTGCTCAAGTAGACAAATCTTCCTCACACATTTTTTTTGAACGGAGTGTCGAACGAACGGTATAACGCTGTTTCGCTCAGAATAGGATGTTGTTTAGGATGCTGTGCGTATGCTTGAACGCTCAGAAGGTCGTGCGTTGCAGCTGCCTAGTACTGCTCAAGGTTTTCTACTCGCCGTCGCACTTTCTCTGTAACGGTATCCCCGCTGCACCCAGCCCCGGATACCTGGTAACACGTATGTATGATCACACCGGTAGCTACGCATGGTGTTATAGTTCTACTTCATTGGCGCACAAGTGTTTAAAACACTCAATAAGAAACAGAACAGCAGCTAGCTAGCTGGACAAGGATGGGATTTCCTCCTTCCTTGGAAAATCGCGTGCTATACACTCATTGCAGCACAATAACGAATCCCGAATTTGATGTTAAACTTTAGTTTCGGCCTGCAGTTCGTACTGCTTGTTTTCAAAATGAGCAGCCGGTACTGCTGTGCTGTACTCCTAGTATTATTGATATTAATACTACTGTTGTTACAGTCGTGCGCATCCATGTGTATATGTATGCCACTCGCTCTGTCTGTATCGCAGTACATCTATATAGAACAAAACATCTATATATTATACATGATTCGTACCTGTTAATACAACGCCAGGAGTACTCGTAGCTTACAAATATTTACATGCAGATAGTATACGCAGCAGCCGTGGCCCAGGCTACTGTTTACCACAATTAATTACGTACGCCTTTTTAAGAGCACAACCACGTAAACATTTCCAGTACCTCAGTACTGCCACACAAAAATCATACAATATTTATAACAAAAAATAAGATGGTTAAGTTGCTTTCTTTTGCACCCTCCCGGTGCGAGGGGGGGCTTGGGTGTATGATGTTCCAGTCTTCGGGCGCCGCTGATCCAATCGAAAAACAAGGACTAACTCAGACCGGTGTTGGGTTCAGGTTGGGCCCACATTGAACCAGTTTGTTTTTCGTTCTACACATCGTAGGAAAACGTTTTTTTTTGTGACACGAACAAGCACTTTTGGTCCGAGGGCTTCGAGGATTTGGAATCAAGCTTTTTAAGCCTCACCCTGTTCATTAAACAGACGGAAGTCACGGCAACGACGGGAAGGGTAAATTCGTCGACAACGCGGTACCGCGGTAAAGTACCATTCATTGCCAATTTTATCTGCCGTTGACTCGTACCGCCGAGGAAATCCCTCCCGCACACTCTTACCGTTCCGTCCCGCTTTCAGAACCTCCCCACCTACCTATCGTCTCGTCCCGCCGCCAGGACTTTCCCCTGTGGGCCAGACCTACCTACTGCTCCGTTCCGCCGTTGCCGTCTAAATTTTATAAGGTCAATATAACAAAAATGCCTCCTGTCTATCCGTCAGATGTGTTTTGAATAGGAGACAGCAATTTAGGCAGCCGGTGTTCGACGCCCTTCTGCGGCCACTACAAGTATCCTTGTTATTTTTCAATAGTTGACCTGATATAATAATCTCAGATACAAGTACATTATTTCCAAACATGTTTGAAAGTACCAAGCTACCATAGTGCATTATAAGTGAAACAGTGGAGACTCCTAGGTTTTGGTCAACCGGGAGTGGAATATTGCTCTTCTGCTACGTTCACCGCGAATAGTATGTCAAACATTTTCTTTTCTATCCATTTTGATACCTGGTATTTATATAAGAGTCAGGGATCAGAAACGACAAATTTTGACCAGTGGACAAAATAAATTTTGAACCCCCAATATGTTGACTGATCCTAGCTTCCGGTCACCATGGTACCAATCTCGGACATCCCAAAGTCACGAAGCCTACGACAGATATGTACATCGATCAAGATCGGCAGGGAGGGGTAACACCGCCGCCGTGCTCGACAACAGCAACATCGTCGCGTACGTAACCGGCGTGGCTGAAGAAGCGGCCCCAACACCATAAAGCAGGCACAGCAACGAAGCAGCCTCGAGCAGTCATAGCAATCGTTCTTTGAGCACTGGGGTTTGAACGTCAGCGAAAATTTCCCCCGTGAGGCATACGTGTACAGTCCTATCCCGCCGTGAGGAATCATACAGATGGGTATATGACAAAGTCAACGCCTATATTCGGGTCAATTATTGTGTATCGTGCGGTTCCGTCGTGACAAAATATGTTAACCGCCCCACCTCCATGGCGGAACACGTGTTCACGGTGCGGCATTTGCCGTAAAGCATACGACGTTCGAAAACGCGGGGGGGATCTTCCCCATTTTTTTTGCGTGTCGACGCCGAAATTGGAATTCACCCCTAGGTTTCTTTTTCAACCCGGTTTAGTTGAAATCCCGCTGGGTATTCACTCAAAAATCACCCGGCAACATTGTTGTTGTTGGCGATGTTATAGCAGTGCGTAGAATATCTCGACCTCCCGGGAATTAGCGCAAGCTCGCCACAACCCCAGTTATCTTCTTGTTGTATTTTTGACCGCAAATTTTGGTTAGGCCCGACATCGTACGTTTCAGAAGGCAAGGTCCGCGGCAACGATTAGGTTTGTGTGTGTCCTGCGGATTGGCCGTGCACTGGAAGACCAGACACCAACAGCTCAGGGGCTTTGTTGCGAACATATTACCCTCCTACATCTGAGAACGCCCCCTGGGTGATATGTTCTAGCTAAAAGCGTCGTGCGCCTCGGGGAACGTTCTCGGGTAATACTAGAAAACGCAAAGAGCAACCGAAGTATTCATGTGCGTAGATACACCTCACACACACACCACGAAATCGACCTGAACCTGTGAGTACCGCGTACTTCTCCCAGTGCGGTCTCGGTTGCCTGGCCATCACAGTGAGTTACGCGTGCTCGGAGGGATCCCCTGCAGCGCCATCATTCCGAGGCCTGATTTTCCCCTCTTAATAATTAACCCGCCTCGTACCTTTGCTGCGCGGTGTACCTTTCTGTTTTAGAATATTAGCTCGTTTAGTCCGTGAACGGAGTATGGATGTAGCCTAGACCTAGCTATTATACCGTCATTGTTGTTCTACCCTTGAGCGCCAACTACGCTGTATGAAGTGGGTATATATCGTGCTTCCCTGTCTAACGTAGTCTACCTACTTGTAGAAACCGGGCTCTCTGTACGACCATTTAACGTTCCCCCCGCCCGCTGACATTTCCTCGCACGGCACCTATATCACGGATGCATAGCGCTTCCGGTGCAACATGTCGACGGGTAGAAGTAAGTGTCTCACCCACTCCAGGCAAATCAGAGAGAGGAAACCAGGTGATACGAAGTAACGGTTACCAGGTACCAGGTATGTAACAACATACAGCACCGGCCCTCACGTGGTTGGGGGATGCTACACGATGCTGTCGGAGTTTCAATGCAAGGAGTCGTACAGCAGGGGCGGGACATGATCCCACACCCGAACTGCGGAGAGCTGACGCTGTTCGCAGCTGGTTCATAACAACCACCGTTATATTGGTTCGGTTGCAATCCAGGAGTCACAAACAGGTTGTGAGTCTAGCTACTGTAGCTCCAACAATAAACATGTTCATCATCAACTGTATCATAGTTGAGTATCCCGTGGTGTGTATCGGTGTTTTCCTTAGCCGGCGCTTGTCTTGGTTGGGATCAACAGCTGAAACGGTCAAACGCTCCTCCACGTCTCCCCCACGTTCGCGACGGTGACTGTCTGACTTGAGATCCTCAGTGAGCGACGACATAGCACCGCTGCCCATCATGGCCGTCCGTCGTATTGCTTGGGGATTTCTGATGGTTTTCCATGCTGCCCAAAATACTCAGGGGCAAGTGACGACATGTACGTCTAAGACCCTCCAGGAAAATGTGAGTGTGCTTTGCAATATTCGTGCTCTCAGTCAGGGCTCCAACGGCGTTTCGGACAAATTACGTGCACCGATGTCTACCGTCGTACCTCCTTCATGTATGTGGACACTTGCACTCCGCCTGGCTTAATTACCTTTGTCGCCCTTGTTTCGTCCACACGTTCAAACGCTAAACGATGCGGCAGTGCGTCTACAACGCGGTACATGTTAGGGTCGGATGTTCGTCAGGAGTGGGCGATGGGTTGTGTCTTGAAGTTGGTATCGCCAGTCTGCCGGCCTGCATCGATCCGGTATCATCTGCTTCAAATGACTTGGTGAGCAACCGGCGGAGACGGCGAAAGCGGTTTGGTACGCTTAGTCCTCCGTTGTGAAGCACCGTAGAGCGATCTGAGCCAAGGACTTGACACTTCTCTTCCATAATTCTGAAGAATGTTGTTTCTTGTCTTTGATATATGGACCGACATGTACCTCATTGTTTACGCTGAGTAAAATAAATGTGTTTTTCGTTTGTCTTTGGGCGAATACAAGGATTAGTGTACTGGCGGCCATACCCTGTAGAGTTTTTGTTGTTTTCCCCTCGGGATAAATTATATTCTGCAGCTTGGGCGTTCCCCGCTCGATGTACGGAGAAATGTAGGTAGGTACCAAACTCGATATACGCATGCTTCCCCCGGTCGCGCAACCTTCTCAAGGTATTGAAAACAGCATATATATACCCTCCTAACTTTTGAAAATATTTTCCAAGTTGTGTCATCGAACACTGTACGAAGATTTCGAAACTTTGAGTATGAAGTAAGCGCCTGCGACTCTTCGCGGGAACACTGGTCCTTCGCCAGCGGGGGTACCCTTGATTTCCCCGCAGCGCTTACGCCACTAGAACAAGCGTCTCTTTACATCACTCATAACTTGAGTTATAGCATATCATTTTGGGGCAGATTATCAACCGTCGCATTGAAGTGCAATCCGCGAAAACGAAGGTTTGAAATCCCAAGACTGTTCATAATTGAGGTAGCCACTCGTCCGAGTGGCTCTGAGCAGCTGGAAGGCAACGACCCAGAAATTGCGCCTTACAGTACAATTGGGCTAGAGCTCTATGCCGTGGCGTGCGAGCCTGGTTTTCTATTTGTTTCATGGAAAATAACCTCCTTATTGCGGGTCGTACGAGCATAGGGTTCCTTGTTTCTAGTGTTTCTGTATGTGCGTCCTTCGGTAGTATTTTCGGCCCCGTTTGTACACCGCTCTCAACCCAGACGGCACCAGATCCAGGCCCGGCGTGCCGTAAGCACGTACACATAGCAACGATGTATGATCGTGCTGGTGGGGTTGTAGTTCCCTTGGAGGTGCTCAAGCTAGCTGCGGCAACGCGTGGAGGCGCATGACTGGGCCATGGTTTAGTACAATGAATGGTGAATTACGTCAGCTGTGAGTTCGACTGATGATATAGCTGATACTCCGCTTGGTTTGAGAAACAACAGAACCGCAATACATAAAAAAAAATCGATTTCTGCTGGGGGACGAAACGCAAGTCCGCAAGTATCCGTAGGCATGGTGTCTCTGTCTATAGCAACCCTCGGGTCGTGTCCCTACTACGTTAATCGGGTGGTAATATCAAGCTCACCCTGCTGCCGAAGAGAGGACGCGTAAGCTTTGCTGTCGATGCCGTACGGCGGTAGGACTGTTGGTACGTGCAATGAGAAGCTCTCTCTTTGTACACGTGTCCGGTGCAGATCTCTCCTCTAAATATTATGCCAAACTTCGAGTTGGGGAACCAGGAAACACACAAAAAATGGGTACGCGCACTAACGGTTCTAGGGTAAAATCGTCAAGCCGAACAATTACCGGCCCTGACACTGGGCTCCTGCGCCCTGCTGCTGCTGCTGCTGCTGCCGTTGCTGCTGCTGCCGTTGTTGGCGCCGGCGCCACGTCTGCTGCCGCTTCTGCTGCGGGATTTTCGTTTTTTGCGAGAAATCAACCTGAACGTCATGACACGACCGCCTAATATGCGTGTCAATGTTCATTAGGGTCGGTGAAGCGCAAAAACTCGTACTCGCTGGTGGTGCGTCCCAGGGCCAGACTACTGCAGCTACTACTGGGATCGCTGTTCGTTTACCCCAATCACCAGCATCTTGAGGGGGTACTGCGAGGTTTCGGCTAAAATCGATGTGCACTCAAAGGCATCACAGTGACGAGGCACATGATCATGCCTATGGTATCCCGCAACAGTTAACAGCGTGGGAAATAGTTTGGGAAGAAAGATCGGGCGTTCGTGGCTGCGGCCGTTCTGTACGATTCGGAAGCCTACTAGCGACTTTCGCTTCCGTCATGGACCGGCATCTAGCAGTTAGACAATGACAAAACATTAACGTAGTACGCCTTAGAGATAAAGTGTTGCGCGGTGGTACTATAAAGGGGGGCAATAGTTAATAGGACCTATTGTGAACATAAAAACCCATATATTAACCCATTTCTACTCACAACATTCGGTCCTATGAACTATGGCCCCCCGTACTATTGTGCTCACCCCTCCGCTGTCACAGCACCAGCTACAGGGTGCTGCTGTTGGTGTGACATCGATCTAATTTGCGCAGCCACCTAGCGGCTTCAAGGAAACGGGCGACAGCTACAATACTGTAATGGCGCCCACTACACCCGCTTTTCGATCGTTTTTCAAGTTTGTAATGAGGCAGGAGGCTGTACATGTGTCGACACCATCTGCCTCGACAGTTCGAGTACTGCCCTATGTGGTGAGGGGGGGCAACGTTTGCTGCCTCGATCGTACGGCGACGAACATGGATCAGTTGTTAAACTTTTTTTGTTCAGGAGGACGGGTCTCGCGTGCCAACTCATCGCTGCCATGTTCGGCACGTACTACTCCACGGGAAGTAATTTCACATTAGGGATCGGCACTGACGATCTCAAGTCAGTAAAAAACACATATCGATAGCGTTAGTCATTAGCACATCCAATTCCATCAGTACACGCAGGCCTACACGCTGCGCCTTCGGTAGCCGGGCGTTCGAGTCCAGCTGACCTCCGCCGACGATGCGCGTGGAACAATCGTTATTACAGGAGTACCGAGAAGTCCCGTCGAACGCGGTTTTTGTAACGATTACCGCGCGGTTGCAGAGGCAGCACCTGTTTTTGTCCGAGTTTTATCAAGGGAGGAGCTATAGAATATGGCGTAGCTTCGCAAAACGTATCAACGGGAAAAACACAGACGCTTAACGTCAGCCTGTCACAAGCATTTGAAGCAATATCGCTCAAACCCGAATGGGATGGGTCATATTGGGGTAACGTGTCAGTCATAAACGGTTTTGCCAAAAATAGGCGAATTCTAACCTTATCCTACTATGCGTCATACGCTATGTTTTCACGACTGGCAATAGATTTTGTAGCACAAGTCACACGTTTTATCCTCAAATAAGAGCTGATCAACAAGTTTTGCCTTTCATGTTGCTTCTCCCACCCGGTGCCACGGATCTTCGCCACTTCGACAAGCAGAGATATCGTCAGGTACGAAATGACCACGGATGTCACATATCTAGGCAAAGGGGTTAAGCATTTGTTGAAGATTAGTGTTTTCGTGGGTTCAGTACGGCCGGCTTATCGATGACCTGTAGCCGTAAAAAGTACAGCATATACCACGCTCGTCGATCTGGAGTGACTCACCAATGAATGTTTGGAGGATATTTGGAACTTGAACCCGAGAAAGAGGTTGACATTATGCCTTAGTTGCTTTACAAGATATGGGTTGATCACGAGCGACGTCTGGGCATTTACAGAAGCACCAAACACATATTTCACCAACGTCAATACTATATCATCTATGAAGAGTACGCACGCTCTCAGTCGCTCCAGACGACGCGGCTCTTTTTGTGTACGACTAGTCGTAAGGTGTGTACTTTGCTGAACATCTCGACCACGTTCTTCGCCTCATGGTGGACTTTAATCCTTAAAGGTCAACATACATTGCGTCTTACGTATTGCAACGATTCTGCGGCTTTCCAGGGCAGTGTATTTGCTCCAAACCTCCTGACAAGCACACTCGACACAGTGTCACATTGGGCACTCCGCTACCCCGACTGTATACCACCCTAGGGTACTACACGTTACAGTTAAATTTGTTCACCTGTGGACTGTGTTCTTTGATACATTACAACTTGCTCAATCGTAACCTGTTTTAGTGTCATGATTCAGACTAACTAAGCACTGCTGCCTGATGGCAAACGTTTGACCTGTGGCGTACATCGTACGTAAACGTGACTCGGTAAAGTGTATCAGTGATGCGCACTCTTGATCAAATGCACAAGACAACTATTGCGGGGGGGCAGAGTTAATAGGACCTAATATTGTGAGTAAAAATGGTCAAATATAGAGATTTTATGTTAACCATAGGTCCTATTAACTATGGCCCCTCGTTATTGGAGGAGAAATGACACATGCGTGGAAGGATATCAGGTTTTCACAAATCTTTGTTTTTGATGCTTGATACTCCGTTCCCATTGTGTACTTTGACAGCGCAGTGGACCCATCCCATCTGGCATATTACTGCCTCCTAGTGGGGCGTGAATACCGTCAGCGCGCCCCAGGGCCCCTTGATGGCCCACCTCATGTCCCGATCCCAGTTGGTACTAAATCGGCATTTTCTATCTACACTAACACCGGCTATACATGCAACGTTACTCGCGTTGTATTTACATTGCACGTGCTATTATTCTACGTCTCTCATAAATCGATGCAGAGTGTTATTCAAATAGCGCTTGCAGTTACCTTAAGCAGGAATTGTTCTTGACGGCAGAATGTATGGTCGACCGGTAGTCCGCAGCATTCCTAGGCAGGTGGTTTTCGATCTTTGTAAACGGTCTTGCCTGACATGCCTCGTCGTTGTATCCGTTGTTTTCCTCGTGCATATAGGATTATCTCGGGGGCAAACACCTTAACTATCTTAGGACTGCAGCCTCGTTTCGGGGACAGTTTGGGACAAACTACTCGGAATTCGAGTGGTGTGTCCCAAAACGGGGCCGGAGTTCTGAAAGCGTTAACCGGCGTGGTATAACGTTTCGTTTTGTGTGTACGAGAGTACGTCAAACAGAAAGAGAGACAGAGCAATCCCTTGATGTTAAGGTACGCTTTTCAAGCTTAGACCACGACTAAACCATTTTTATTCCCCCCACTCACTACTGATACTTATTTTTATTCTAAGTCTGCTTTTGTTGGCGTATGTGGTTGTCTTTCTGCGCGCGTGTTCACCTAATGATCTTTATCGATCGATCCGATTGTTATGATATGGTCGTTGTTAATCCGTTTTCCCGATTTTGAACGCAACCAATGCAGTGTGTCCAGATGGGTCAGACGTATGTGATCATCCCCACATGCAAGGCCTCCGCGGACAAAAGATTGACTGGTCTGGAGTTGACGGCGCCTGGTACAACATGACTCAGAGACGAGGATGTGGGTCTCCATGTGAACGTGCGGGTGACGGCTCCTCTGCCCCAAGAGTTCCCTGATCGCCAGCTGATCACTGGCCTCAGCATGATATCGGAGGGGCACTCTCTTGCGATCGAGGTGAAGAACCCTTATGACATCGACACAACAACCGGATGTCCCAGCGGGAAAACTCCCTGCTTTTCCGACGGCGGACTTCGCGCTGCTGTCGATGGGGAGGAAGTAGAGGGCATCCTTCACTTTTCGAGGGACGCGTACGTGGCAGACGGCATCATTGTGTCGGCGTCAGACGTACCCGCGGAGTGCCGTCAGTTCGGCGGAGACAAGATTTGGGTCCGCATGTACGACGAAATGCTGGAAGGCATCCGCCAGCTGTCCTTCGAAGAACGTTTCGAAGACTGGATACTGCGTTTCGATGACATGGCGGCGCCCCAATGGTGCGCGCAGTACATCGATCAGCACGACCTGGCCGATTTGCAGTCCATCCATGCCGTCTTTAAAATCGTGACATCGTCGGTCACTGTGCGCCTTAACGTCGGTTTGAACTCCCAAGGGGATGGCGAGTTAGACTGGGATGGTCGTGTCTTGCCCGGCCTTGAATTCTGGCTGATGGACGTGGGGCCGGACGGCTGGTCTCTCGATCACCAGTTGCTGTCTGGAATTCTGGGTGAGACGGCCCGCCCTGTGCTCGATGAGGACGGCCGCGAGGTGATGGAAGGGTTCGAGGCATTCCGTGGTACCGCGCAAGACTACCGTGTGTCCGGTCCTCTGGGCACTGACTTCGACCTTCTGAGCAAGTTCCAAGTGCCCTATCTACAAAGAGGATGCAAGTCATAGAAGTCATGAAGGATATGCAAGTATGGTCGCGAGCATCGATTGTGACAATATAGGGCTTTTGATGGGGAGGTAGACTACGAGCTTAGGTTTCTTTAGACGATATACTGTCTCTGCCTTTTCTTGTTGTTTGCTATGAATGTGATCATATAATACGCTTGCACTGTATAGGCATCATCTGCCACATCGAGGGAGAAATTTCGATATTTACGCAGATGAACTATGAATAGCTTTTAGTTTCAGCGAGCAATGAGGTTACATTCCTTCGTGTGAGCTTTTTCCGCTGGAAGGTACGCGGGTGTCACGTGCTGCTAACGGGGTGGTTGAGATTAGATTTGCGCACGTTTCAAATAAAACCCGCATTGCAGACACTATCTCATAGACCAGGTGCACCCCAAACACGTCTTTGTTGCCACCGTACCTTTGTGGCGCGCATGTGGATATTTTAGTAGGGTCGTTGATTACTCCCGTGAAGCCGATTCCTTTAGGCACAGACTTCGCTCCTTCTTAAAAAGTTTTTTTATGAGTGTCCTCTCTACACTTCGGGTGCAAGGGTTCCCCATGTCCGGACAGCGCAAGAGTATCTTCGCATGTTGTGAAGGATATACAACAAGTAAGGTCGCGAGCACCGATTGTGACAAGATGTAGGTGTACAAGAAGTGTCGAAGTAAACTACTACATTTGTTCTGTTTAGGCGATAGATATGCCACTGCTACGTTAGCGCGTTGGGTATAAATAGTGGGGGATAAGATGATAAGCCTCGACTCACCAAGACGTAAATTTTCACATCGCTGGTAGAACGTCGATGGTACACAGATGAACTATTTTAGATTTTCAGCGGGCGATGAGATTATAATGCTAGATATCAACTTTCGATGAATTTGCCACCGTGTTACGTGTTGCTCACGGGGTGGTTGACATTTGATCCGCGCATGCTTCAGACCGAACCCGCACTCCACGCTGTATCACAGACCAGGAGCATACCTAACTTGTTTCAGTTTACACAGTAGATCTGTGTCACACAAATACATATGTGGATTTGTTTTCATGGCCCTCCCTTGATCACTACCTCGTGTCCGGTCCTCTGGTCACCCAAGTGGCCCTTGTCAACAAGTCTTCATTGGCCGCTTCACTCATAGGGTGCGAGGGTATCATGTTCAGACTATCCGACAGCCTCCATGCATGCCATGAAAGTAAAAAAGTATGGCCGCGAGCACTGATTGTCACAACAAGATAGGGCGATAACCAGCGTGGAAGAACACCCTCTTAGTTCAGGTTTGGTGTATATAAGTACAACCGCTACTGTTTCGCTTATTGTTTGAATTGATTCGAGGATGAGAGGATACGCTCCAGCCATGTAGACATCCGTTCACGTCGCTTGAGGAAGGTCGATCGTTATGAAAATAACGATGTTCAACTTACAACGTGCTTTGAGGTAATCCATCGAATGACAGCTGATTTTTCCCGAAGGTATCACGGAGTTACGTTTTGCTGACAGTGTGGATACAAAACCTCTTTGGGTTTTCGCTGTACTTCCCTCGTCCACCCGTGGATAGTTTAGTACGGCCGTTGTTAACTACCACGTGCCCGGCCTACTGGCCACTAACTCGGCCGTCTTCATAAAGAATCTGGTGTCCGCTCTACCGATAGGGTGCGAGGGTACCTCAGACTCTCCAAAAGTCCCTGCGCGTGTCGTGAAGGATGCACCAGTGTCGTCGCGAGCACTATTACGGGGGACCATAGTTAATAGGACCAAATATTGTTAGTAAAAATACTTAAATACATAGGTTTTTATGTACACCATAGGTCCTATTAACTATGCCCCCCCGTAATAATTGTTACAAGATAGTGTTTATAAGCGGCGAGGAAAACAAATTTATGTTTTTTGTTTTGCTTAGGTGATATTATTTATGCAACCGAGCTACCTTTGGGTGTCGTTAGGAAATAGTAAAGGATGAGACGCTTCAGTCATGTAGACATCTGTTCACATGGCTGCAGGAAGTTTGATCGTTCGCAGAATATAATAGCTATTTTTTACCTGTGTAGCGTGTACCGAGGTTTCAGAACAAAGTGGCAGCATATTATCCTTGCTGAAGGTATCACGGAGTTAATCTTGATCCATGAATTTATGTCGATTGAAGCGGGGGGGGGGGGTATTTGACGAGATAATCGATAAACTTACTGTACGCCTCTTCTCGGTGTGCTTAGGAGAGTCCTTGTGATCGCTACGTTTCCATTCCTACCCAAAGAAAAAAAATCTGACGACACGATCGTTGAGCGTCTCCCGTTCGTGCATGCATTACAAGTAATCTGAGTCTCATCATCAACACTGCACGCTTTCACCCTTCGCCCTGTTTGTGCGATTTGATTCATTCGTGCATACAAGAAGTCTTGTGCCTGGATTTCGAAGTCCTCCAACAGGTATCTCGATTGGTTTAGAGGCAATCCACGAGGTCTACTACTGCTGTAGCTTTGTTTCTACAGTTTGAACAACACGGAGGTGACATTTTCGGAATGCCTCGATACCAGTCGCATTCTGGACAAGTCTACGTAATTAATGCTAACAAACGTTTACTACGTCATAGGAAAACACTCAGTCACGGGAACATGATGCTCGAACTTCGAACAAAGCCAGCATCACTGCAGTACGTAATCCAACTGGAAAGGTCGTATCGCACTAGTAACCCTACCGTAAACAAAAGCCTCTGAAGTTCCCGTGGATATCAAGCAATTATTAATATATGAAATATCCAAGTATACAACAAACAAACGTATGAAAACCAAACCGAGTTCGGTGTCCACCTCGACCTGGTGTGTACGAATAACGGCAAAGTTGTTTGCGCGAACTGGACACGAAAGACATCTCCACGTCGTGTCAGTTCGCAACACGTAACTCAGTGATAACACCTTCGGCGATATTCTGCAGTGAGTGGTCGATATCTTGACTACACGCTATTCGATAGAAAAACACACTGCGCGTGCATGAGAACCAACTCTCGCGATATGAATAAACATGTACGTAGTTGAATCGCATCATGTAATGCTCAACTAATTTCGTTCAACACGCATTTTCAGTCGCGGTACCATATATATCGTCCAAAAACAGCAACTATGGAATTAAACCTCACCGCGAGTAATAGCAGGGTCAAATGTAGGCGCAATCGAAGCGAAATATCGTACTTGGATATCTTTCACGACATGCCGATCACTAGAGACTTTCGGGCGGTCTGAATATGAATGCACCCTGGCATTCTGTCTGCAGAGGGGAATGAAAGCGCCAGGAGGGAAGAACGGTGAACTCCCATATGAATGCTTTTCGCTGGACAGGCGGGCAGGCTATTAGAACGAAGTGAACAAGAAATATAAAAAATATATATACCAGGTATACCATGTACATATTTTCTTTATAATAATATCATTATGGGATTACGACGTCTCACGCCGTTTTCCATTCCGGCCTCGGAGGTTGTGTCCGATGTGTCTTTTTCTTTTTTTGGCACGGACGTCCCTGATTGGAAATTACCAGGTATGTATGCGTTCGTTGAGAAGAAGGGTCAAGTTGGTGACCAGAGGTAGGACCGGATACATACGCGGATATAATCAACGGCCCTATTGAAATATATATCCAAATGTTCACCAGAAAGATACAGTGAACTGCACACGGGTTTGACATACACCTGGTCAGCGGGTGAATCATCAATCAATAACATATTCGCCTGACTGGGAGCGAAGTATCATATTGAGAGCGAGAGCCAAATAAATTGAAATTTCGGGTCCAGACGCCTCTTGCCATTTCTTGGTAAGTAGGGGACGGGCTATTCCAAGAAGCGGCGCAAATTGAAGGTCTCGTCAGCAGCGTCGCGATCATATGCGTGTCATCGTCATTGGATGCTGCAGCTAGGAGCTAGACAAGTTGCTAGATTTCCCCAGATTGGCTATTCCTGCCTCAAACTGTTTCGCCTCGGGCGGTGGGCTCTACTGTAGCTTCTGCTCCCAGCTGTAGCTCCACAACGAGAGACTCCCACACGATGACCAGGGTAGCGGCTTGAAGCTACGGGCTAGCCCTTCAATTCAAGCTACACAGCAAGCTCCACCTCTCAGCGGTAGTCCGGCTACAGCGTATCGCGCAATCTCGCTCTCAATCAGATACTACGCTCTCAATCAGGCGAATATGTTGTTCAATGCGGATATTGCGGACCGTGAGCGAACAAAATCTCAATCTCACCGTTAGCAACACGTAACTCCGTGATACACTCAGCAAAAAATATACTGTCGTCTTGATTCACAATCAATATCGATACACGTAAAAAAAGTAGAAACTCGACATTCGTGCGATCGAACTTCCTGTCGCAATGTGAACAGATGTCTACGTGAATGGAACGTATAATCTCATTATCCACCCATTCCATACAGCACCGAAAGGTAGCAGCGGCCTAATATACTTTTATCATCCTTTACTAAAACATGAGTTTTTTTCAACATCGCACAAAACCCTATCTTGTCACAATCAGTGCTCGCCACGATATTATAAAAGTGAATAGTCTTGATGACATGCATAGATAGATGCGTTTGGGCTGCCAGAACATGGGCGTACCGCCGCACCCTATTTGTAGAGCCGACACCAAACGTATTTTGGGGAGGGCCAAGTTGGTGGTCCGAGAGCCGGACACGCGTTAGTAAGCAGCGGCCTTAATGAGGTATCCGCATTGTCACGACAAAGGCACCGTAAACATTCCAACCCGTTCGGTTTGCACCTGGTTAGTGAGTGAAGCTGCAAGGCTAACATTGTGCACCGTACTCAAATGAAGTATCTACATCACCGTTAGCAACAACACGCGACTCCGTGATACGTTCAGCAAAAATTTGATGTCATATTCGATTTAGAATCTCGATACACGCTACAAGTAGGAAATGACCGATCTTCGTACGATCGGAATCCCTGCAGCCATGTGAACATATAAACACACTATTGAAGCGTATCAGTTTAAGCTCCACTTCATTCTAGCAACACGCAAAAGTAGGGTTGCACATATATATATAATATATATATATATATATATATAACCTAACCAAAACACAACTAGTAGTTTTCCATGGCCCCTTTAACACCATCCTGTCACAATCAATGCTCGTGCCAATACTTGCATACCTGGTACCATTCATGGCATGCTTAGAGACTTGGGAAGAGTCTGAGGTACCCTCGCACCCTATCTGTAGAGCGGACACCAACCAGGTATTTTGTTAAAAGGGCAAGATTGGTTACCAGAAGACCGGGCACGTGGTGGTGATCAACGGACGCAATCAAGTATCCACGTGTGCACGAGAAAAACACAGTGCAAACACGGAGGCGTCTGGTGTGCACCTGGTCAGTGTGAGTGAATCTACAATGCCGATAATGCGGACCGTGCAAGAGTCTCACCTTTTTCGCACTGTTAAGAACGCGTAACTCCGTGATACCTTCTCCGACAATAAGCTCTCATGTCGATATATTACTTCAACACACGTTGCTAGTAGAACATCGTTATGTTCATAACGATAGACCTTATTTCTACATGATGGAATGCATCGTCTCATCCTTGACGTCTAAAACACAATCACAACCTGCTACGCAAGACTTTACCCGGATGTGTTTGGTTGTCGGTTTGCCTGTGAAGCCCCCTGTTGTTGAGTCCTCCTCTTTTTCCAAGAGGTTGTGAAGTTTCTTGAGATCGTTCTCCTCTTTTAAGTGCTCGATCGACTCGTTTCTTGGGGGGGGCACTTGTGTGTTTTTTTCTTTCGAGTTCTTCGCTTCTGTTTATCGGGGGGGTTTTGTCTATATATGTTTTTCTTTCTTGCGTTAAATGTTTAGGTCGTGCCTGTCGTATCCTGCATGTCGACATGGCCTTGTGTTGTCTACTTGGGATAAAACTGTAGTATCTTTGTATCGTAGGTGTTTGAACTTTTGTCTCTCTGGGATGACCAATCGGCATGGACACTGGTCGTGCTGAATGTCGACGGGTAGAAAGAACGGTTAAATGTGAAGCAGACACACGCAGATGTCGGAATGCCGAATGTGGTAAAGTTGCTGCCAATCGACGGAAACCGTGACGGTGTTTTCATGCCTCTTGCCCGCGACTGACGTGCAGGCACTCCCCTCAAAATAACCTAGTTACCAGGGCTAAGGTCTTGACCATCAAACTTGACCATCAAACGACCTGCCCATTTGTTTGCCCATGCACGTGCAGTATACGTTCGTAGCTCATATCCTCTTGTTGTGCTGTTGTGCTATGACTAGTGTGTGAGTTATGGGGTGACGGTGGCTCGTTTTATGAGTACTTGCCAATACCTACCTACACCCGCCGACCCATAACCTACCCGCAGCCCATGGACCCCACCCGATCTTCACACCGACCGCACAACCTATCACCCCACTAACCATCGTACCTAGCGCACCACGCTTCAAACCCCCCTTCAACGGAGCCACCTACGATGTACATCAGTCACGCACACCCAAAAACAACCCACACGCACCCATAACCCACACACTCGAGAGCAGCCATGTTAATGTTTTACGGCGGTGCCAGCTACCTGTAGGTCAACCCTGTGAAGGATAGCTGCTGTACGCACACTAACGCACGCTACGGCGATAAGCGCTGGTGCGTGAACACATGCTCACCTTGACCTTTGTTCCCTCATCATTTTTTTTTTTTGAGCTTAGCGAAAAAAAGGTAAATATCTCGCTCAGCCTATACTCGTACCGATTCTCGACAATCAAAAGACGCATGATGAATACTTTGCTCGTTTTTTTCAGTTATTTTGCATTTTTCGTGAGGTTTACGTTAAATGCAGGTTGTGAGACCTCTACCTCGCCTCCTTTCGTTTTCCTGCCAAATAAACATATGACGCGAGCTCCGAAAAAAGTAGTTTCGTACTTTTCCTCATTGTTTTGCTATGTTTGCGTTCGTCATTTTTCCTTATCTTCGAGTTCAATGTCAGAATGCTTACCTTTGAATTGCTATTCTTGTAGATAGTCATGGGTTAGGGTTGGTGTTGAATTAAGTGTGGGGGCGACCAAGGGAGCAAAAACAAACAGAGTTACTCTAGACGAAAAATGCTCCCGAAGATCTACCCCTCTTCGTTGAAACAAGCGTCCCGTCCCGTCGAAGGCGTCTTACTACGCTCAGCACTCGTGTGGTTGGGCGTTAGCGGCCCCCGTTCACTCGCCGAGGTAACCGAGAGCTGATGTTCAGGGCGCTCGTCTTCAGGTACAGTGTGGACGCAGAGGGTTGCATACCGATCGGTTATCCAAGTTCACCCCGTGCAGAACACTAGAAACGGCGCAGGAAGACTTTAAGTGCTGAAGATCCTGTACGATACTTCATCACCGTATAGCCTCATTGATATAAATCACGAGTACAATTCGAAAAAATAGATGCATTTCGCCTGTCTGTGTCGCATGCGGTCTTTGACTCCGTAGCGAAACAACAACAATGTACAACCAAATCTGCATTTATTTCGCTTTTGAACGTGGTGCATTGGCGGGGCTGACCTCGGTAACTTTTCGGGTGGAAAGCCACGCGTGCGAGTGGTGTTAAACGGCACGATTTCTGTTGGCTTTCGTTGTTTCCGGTGACCGTGGACACATATAGATATATAGACCAATCAAGAGTGGATATACCTACCGTGCCCTGCAAACAGTTACTACGCATTTTTGTTTGACGACTGTAACCGCTTCGTCCGAATGTCGATTGACCTACAGCAGGCGTTACCGTCGTGTTCACATACTGCAGTGCCATTCACCGAGCATATAGTCATACACCGAAGTTTTGGTAGTTTCGGGCTACGGTCGTGATGCCATCATCTTCTTACCAGCACGCTTACACCGCTCCATCCAGCGAATCCGTCTGAACCCCGTCCGAAACAGGTAGGCCGACCGACCCCGAGCGACTGAAATACAAGACGTTATGGCGACCTCGCTACCGTGGCAATATTTTTGTTTTCGAATCATCAGTTTTGCCTCCCAGCCTAAACGCGTAGGAGGTTCATTCTCAGCGATCTTCTGGACAAGCCTTGGTCTCAGGCGTCTTCCCTTGTTCCCCTCTGGTACGTGTCTGTATTTTTCATCACACATCCATAGAGTTCAGGATTCCCACTCCTCGTCCATTTTCATCGAATGCAGCTAACTCACGCTCTCACACTTTCCGCAATTTCCGGTGTCAGGGATATTTGATCGACTCGGTAAATAGCCTGGTACTTTTTCTTGTTTTTTGCCGAAGGGGTCGTCGGATGTCGGTATTTAGATCCTTGTTCGCACACAAAAATGTTGGAATAATCGGCGTAGAGGATAAGAGACTGCCTGTAGGGAATGACTCGATCAGGCTTGACGACCAACGAAACGGTCCACACAAAGAAACGTGCTTTAGTGTCGTCGAAAAACGACAGGACAAGGTCCTCTGATCGGGTCACCAAACGGAACACATGGACTTTTCTACGATAGACACATCACATTTGGGGAGAAACAACCTTTAGATCCCCCACGATTATCATAGTAGAACTCGCCATGTCTGGAATGTATTGTGCATACGAATATATGCTGCACGCCGTCAGATAGATATCATCCGTGTATACGCGCATGCTACATACACAGCGCTCGCAAGTCGAAAGGGTACCAGGAGATGAAATGGCTACGTTCTTGGAACCTCTGAGAGGTGCCTCTGCCAGAGACAAAAAAAACTACTTGCATCGTACGGCCACATAGCGACGGGAGTGCGGGCTGCTGCTCGGTTTCGTGTTCTGAATTGAGGAAGGAATGGAGGTGTGCAACGAAACCAGTCGCCGAAAACATATACGGGTATATACGTACGTTGTAAAGTAATACCTGGTAGTCGTGTTGAACACCAACAACAGTTACAGCAGTTGTACGAGTACGAAGTAGATGCGATGGCGAAATACAACGACAAAAAAAAAGGAAATCGAACGATAGCAGCGCGTTGTGCGCGTTGTGCGCGACGCTTAACGTTCACTACATGGCACTAATTACATCCGAACCACCAGAGGCAGTCAGCTTCAATGTCTGCTACAGTAGCAGACCATCTTTAGTCTGGATTGAAACAGGAAGAACCCGCCGGTACTCGAGCACTCACATGCTGAACTTTTTTCTGTGACATGAAAGCAAAATATCGTGCAAACCCCAACGTATAGGAATCACAAAGCCTTCATCGGCCCACCAGAGGAACGCGTGCAGGGTTCGATGTGGTGCCTCGACGAGCTAGCCTAGTGAAGGCACAAGGTCGGCCGTGACCCGTAGTGTTGTAGTGGGGAGCCTGCTGTTCTTGGAAAACGGATGGTAGAGATATATTTGTCACGCTTTGTGACGATCTTTGCAACTACTGCCGATAAGCCAAAGTAGGTATATGTTAAAGGTGTGGTCGAGGGGGGGGTTTATCGGCGGCTGGTGGTGCGCGTGGTTTGTGTGACGGCTATTAATAGGTGTGTGTGTTCTTTGTCCGCGTCGACATCCAACACAACCATTGTTCATGCGGAGGTTTCAATCTTAGATATATATATTTTCGGTGGTCACAGTACGCCACAGAGACATGTCATTCGAGAATGCCACCAGAGTAGATAATGCAATGCAATGTCACTGACTGTTGTAGTGGAACACGTTCGAAAAATATTGAAAGAAATATTTAATATCAGACGACAAGTAACGAAAAACACACACACACACACACACAAAATCGAAAAATAAACCCCGGCGAACAAAAGTAGGATGGAGATGGCAGGCAAGGTGGCAAAGCCCGAGGACGACTAGAAAACTCAACAGGTCTATGCTACTCGTGCCTCTAACTGCTGCAAGCTAGTTATAACGTGGTCGTGGTCTTCCTTTTACTTTTTTTTTTTCCCTTGGTCGTCCGTTGTTTTCATTTTCTTGTTTTACCCTTCGTGCTTTTTGTCCGTACGAAAGGAATCGCGTGGTGTGCGTGGATAACGAGCGTGCTTTGCTTGTTTCTTAATATCTGACGCATCAATTCCCGGGGTGGGGGACAACTGACGAACGCAAGACAGACAACACTGGACACGGTCGCAAGGTACCATACCGCCTAATGAGGCGTTCTACAATAGAGGTTAACTCATGCTGCACATTGTCAGATGGCAAGAGGAATAATAATAATAATAATAATAATAATAATAGAGGTTAACCCTAATTTTTCTGAGGCTCCTCACTAAAGGAGTTCCATACCTCACCTCAAAACTGACTCAGGCAAAAGTCAAATTGCATCCTGGCGAATAATTCCATGGCCCGAGTCTAGATTATTTTTCTTTCGAAATCAAGATTGGCATTCCGACGATTGGGGCTCAAGGAACCCCGTCTTTCAAAACTATTAGCGGAAATGTGCTACCTCTACCGTAGAACGGGTGTAGTCCCTCCTTCCTTCGTTCTGGCCCGTCCTTCGGATGGGCCGAGGAGGTCCACCAGGACCTGCAGCGGTCGAGCGACAGTCACACTAACATAAAATGTCGGGCAAGGTCGAGAGGGAACCCTGCGCAGTCCAACTGAAGGCCTGCTCGATTTAAGGACTGCATGGGGTGGTAGTGAAGATTTGTCGTCATACCCCCGACGCCAAGGAGGCCATCCCTCTGGCGGGACCGGTACGTCACCACAGCAGAGAGCGCTACGTGCGCAGCCGGTGATGCGGAGAGGCTGGCTACAGCGCGGGTATGCATACACGACAGGAAGGATGGGAGTGTCGGCATTTTCTGGGACGGTTGCACCCAGCCAACGACGAAGGCGTGTACCGGACTACGAAACGGGCAGTCACTTTCGACATCGAGAAGAAAACCAAACTAAAGAAGAAAGAAAGAAGGCAAGAGGGAGGAGACTCACGTCGACTGGCCAAGATTGCAGCACGCGAGGCTCGTACGAGACAGAAGGAGGCACTTGTGGCGGTAGCGACCTACATTATGCGCACCCTGGCTGTAAGGGGGAAGAACGGGTACGGACATGACGAGAGTGTACTGGCGAAGGGACGGCAGCTCGGGTGTGACTTCGTTTGCGTGCAGGAAACGCAGAGCTCCGGCAGCACGACGTTCCGTGGGTTAGAGTACCGCTTTTATGTTCAGGTCAGGCATGAATAAACAGCTGCCAGGCAAGGAGTGTACAGAGTAGGACTATCTGGCAAGGAATCATTTCGTATTAAGTCTGTGTACACGCATCAGTTCGTCGACGAGCGGCTACCGTAGTTGGGCTTTGAGCTGGGGATCAAATGCGAGCCGGTTAGTTTTGAGGTTGCGTATGCTCCAACGGATTGCCGCAAGGACGCCGAACTGAAACGTATTCCCTGGTAGAAGCTGTATAACTGACTTGGTGGAAAAGATCCCTACGAAAGAGTGTCTTCTTTTACAGATGGATGCCACTGCGCGAACTGGACAGAGAATGGAATGACGCGGTGATAATGAAAGTCGAGTGCTTAGAGCACAAGGACGTGGTGTTCGTAACGACAATCGCAAACGACTCCTGGCGTTCGACACCAAGTGAAAGCTAGCTCTCACCAACACGTTTTCCAGCAAGCGCAAGGGTGGGATATCGCATACACACAACGGCACCCGCCCGATTGACCGTAAGCGGATCCACTATATTCCAAACCGTCAAGCCCATCAACCTAGAGTACAAGATGGTATTGTCGTCCAACAGCTTTCTGTCCCAGATAAGACTGACGCAGACCACAACATATTGAATACCAAAGTCCGACTCAGTGATCACTCTGCGACCAACCGACAGATACGTAGACCCACAAAGCGCCGGCAGTTCGACAGGAAGCTTTATATGTCCGATGGGACGTGTCGCAAACGAGTAGTCGCCAGGGTCATTTTCCACTACCAACCAGCTTATTCAGCCCCGTACTAAGTCTGGTATGGTTGAGGTTTTTCCTACGGCTATTATAGACTTGTCGGAAATGAGGTACCAGCTCCTCCACGTCGCCACCTCCGACTTCATGGTGTAAGTCTGCCGAACCCTTGGCCGCATTCATATCAGCATAGACAGCGAGGGAGGAGGCACGACAATTTTTGCGTGCCCACACCCGGGATAGAACCGCGTGAAAGAGACTGAGATCTGCATGTATGTGCCAACCAGAAGAAGGTTATTGCCGCAGGACTCCATTCTTCCTCCGGGGTGAACCTTGCCAAAACCGAAGGGCTCTTAGCGAACAACGACCAGAGAGGCGTTCACAAGGACCTTGAGAGTGGGGGAAGGATTGGCAAGGACCGAAACCAGGAGCGAACAGTTCATTAGAGACAAAGATGGCATGCTCTTACGGGCTAAGAAACAAACAAGGCGTGAACGATGAGCGGGCTTTTGCCACAGACTCTTGAACAAAATCGCTTAACCTAGATCCCACGATCATTGACCTCTTGCCACGGCGACCGCTTTCTCTGTCGCTAGTTGATGAACTATCCATGGACGAGATGACGGAAGCACTTAAAGGGATGTCAAATTGTAAAGGAGTAAAACCGTCGGGCCAGAGGGTCTCCCGGCCGAACTCGTGAAACTCGACCACCCCGCTTTCGCGCAGTGATTTCACAACATCCTTATCAATGCTCGGGGAACAACAGAAGAAGCGCCCCACCAATGGTAAGATGCGATCATCAAGATCCTTCACAGAACGAAGGACATAAGTGACCGCAAACATTTCAGGGGGATTTTGCTTGTTGCCCACGCAGTCAAAGGTTTGTTGAAGATCGTCGTGTGACGCCTCATCAACTACTGCGAAACCGACGAAATACTCCCAGAGGAACAGTGCGGCTTCCGCCCCGCACGACTAGGGATTGATATATCGCTGGCGTGCGCCGGTTGCGAGAGATCGGACGACAGCGGGAAATCCCCCTGTATGTGTGCTTCATCGATCTGAAGAAATCGTAGGGCACAAGTCGACCGCGATCTGCAATGAGAAGTACTCACCCGCTTTAGCATACCATCCAAGATGTTGAGAATATTCCGTGATTTACACGATGGTATGCGGGCTCGCTTGCGTAGTGATGAAAGCGAGCACTCGAAATTGCTTTTTTATCACGCAGGGCCTGCGGCAAGGCTGTGTACTATCACCGTTACTGTTCAACCTCTTCTTCGCTGCTGCGTTACACGTCGTACTAGTACGCTTCAACCAAGACGAAGCCACCGTAAGGGATTTCGTTCAGCCCAGTGATGCTGGCGTGGTTCGAACAGAGCAGCAGGAGCGGTTGGCATTCGTGCGAAGGGATGTATGGGGCATGCTGTACGCCGAAAACCCAAGAGTTGTCTAGTAGTTGGCTGAAGGGCTCGCGACAATCAATGATGACAGTTAATGCGACAGTCTTCAAAGCAGCACGCCGCACGTTCTCGGACAAGAGAAAAGAGACAAAGCTTCTACAAATACCAGGCCAGTCAACCTTCGCACCACAGCTCGTAATCGAACCAGCCGGCCAGAGGTATAAGCAGACGGACCAGTTATTTTACCTAGGTGGCAGTATTCACGAACACGCCGACCTCTCCTAGAAAATCGACCGACGGATCCCTCTCATGCGAGCATGCCTCAAACAGGTTGGCGCGGAGTTGTATCATAGGACGACCGAATTCCTTAGCCTGGAAGTACGAATGCTGCAGGCCGAAGTGATTGAGACCCTGTTGTACGGGTGTGTGACGTGCAGCCTAAAGGCGGAACAATTTGCGAAGCTTCGAACGGCTCACCCCCAAACTCCTGTTGCGTGTCATTAGCTTCCAGCGCCGACCTTATACCGACCATGTTACACTCTCGTACGCGAAGGCCCTCAAGATGATACGTTGCGAGGGCATCGAAACGAACATTCGTAAACGGTCGCTCCTCTCTGCGGGGGGCGTGGCACGGCAATGTAAGGAGCGACTACCTGGTCGGGGAATATTCGGGACGATGGCTGGTGGGGAGAACGCGGGACCAGGCGGACAGTCTTCGACTTGGCATGGATCCATAGTCGAAGACCTTGGGGAATTTCGAGACACCAAAGGGTCAGCGGAACTTGCCCCATTGGGTGTTTATAGTTGAAATCGAACTGTGGTCCACAGCTGCCAAAAAGCGGGGAAGTGGTACGGGGGGATCTTTCGAGCAGCCGACCGATTCATGGCGAGATGGCACGAGGCTGAGGCTGACATGAGTAGGCAGCGTCGCGCATTCACCGCGGGTGGTGTCCAAGGGAATGGGGGGGGGTACTCGATAAGAGTGACGTACTCGATATCATGCATGGCCGTAGTCGTATGACCATAGACCCTCGCGGCAGGAGTAGTGGCAAAAAACCCGAACAAGGAACTCGGAGAGAAAGGGGGGACAGGAGGAGTAGAAGGGAAACCGCAGTGGACGAATGCAGGAAGGAGATGGCAGAGAGGATAGCAAGGCACTAGGCCGACTAGGAAGTGGCCCATGACTATACTACTCGAGTCACCAACTGATGCAGCAGGCGGCCTTCCTTTGCCTTGTCTTTGCTTTTTGTTTTTTTCTTCTTTCCCTGATTCTCTGGGTTTTCATTTTATTTCACTATCTTCCTTTCTTTGATTGGTCAACCTTATTGAAGGAGTCGCGTGGCGTGGGTGGATGACGAGCCTGCTTTGCTTGTTTCGTTTTCTCTGACGTGGAGGGGCTGAGCATACCCAACGAACGCGGAACAAAGACGGCAGTCAGGGTAGCAAGGTACCAGGCGGATAAGCAGGGAGGACCTGGATTTGCAACTCGTACCGCAAACTGCTGCCGTTACCTAGAGTGTGAGCTATGGTTTGCCTGTTATTCTTGCTTGAGGGTGTTTTATACTCCGGCGTTCCTGTTATTGTGTTTGGTTCTTAGTCAAACTCTCTATGTAGAATGGAGTGTGTGTTCTTCCCATTGATCAGCTATTTCTACTCGTTGTCATCCACCACAACTAGTGTGTCGATTCGTCAATCCTAGAGAGGTACAAGTTATGTGGTCACAAAATTACGCTACAGAGATACTATGTCGTTACGTATACAGTGAGCACAGTGGACAATGCAACGCGATGCCATTATACCGCATGTGGCAGGCACGACAGAGAACATCGTATGAAATTACAAACACGGAGGGAAGCGAAAGAAACTGAAAGGAAAACGATTCCGAAGAAAAAAATCGAAGGAACAAAATATAACAAATAGAAGAAAAAACGGCGACTCTCCGCATGGGATGTGGTAGACCCTTGAAACAAACGAGTTCAAGAAAAGAAAAGAACAAAAACCCGACATATAAACAGCGTAAGACTAAGCACCAAGGGAAAAGTACAGACAACCGAAGAACGGAGCAGCCTCCACGTAGCCGAAGCAGCTTGTGGTGCGAGTAGCATAGCCACGTTCTGCTTCCCTGTCCGTCTGATACCTTGCTACCCTATTTCCCGTCTTCGTCCCCTCGTCAACTATGCCCGCCCCCTCGGCGCCAATCAATGCGAAACAAGCTAAGCAGGCTCGTCATGCACCCACGCCGCACGACTCCTTCCTTAAGACTTATTGATGGAACAAAGGAAGTGAACAAAATAAAAATAAAATCACGGAGGACCAGGCGCAAGACAGGAAAACAAGGGCCAAAGGTAGACTTTGTTCGAGCTACAGTAGCTGCACCAGTTGGCGGTACGACCGGCAAAGGCATCTTGTACTTCCTACAGGGCCTGCCATCTCCTTTCTACCTTCGTGAACTAAAGTTTCCCTTCTGCTCCTCCTGTTCCCTCGCCTTCCCCGATTCTCTTGGTCGGGGTTCCTTCCACTCCTCCTGCTGCCCCCTCTTCCCCCATTGCTTTGGATTCCACCCACGCCGGATGAACGGCGGTGCCTAATGAGATGTGCTTCATCCTCGTGTCACCTAAACATTTACCGTCAGGCGTTTTCGAGGATCCCCCGGTACCACTTCCCCGCGTTGTTTGAGGCAGTGGACCAAAGCGCGGTCTCAACTTCAAGCACCAAGGGGGTAAGTTTGATTGACCTTTCGTTGCTCAAAACTCCCTAACTAAGGTCTTCGACTATGCGTCTATGCCGAGTGTTAAACGATAAGCCAGGCCTCGGGTCCTCCCCATCGGCCATCGTCCCGGACCTTACCCGACTTGGTGATCCCTCCTTGATTTGTCGTCCCACGAGTAAAGAATTAATTGAATACACACTCAGATGGCTGACAGACGATGGTCTTCTGAAGCTAGTGCAGAGCCGTTGTTGGACAAAGTTGGGCATCACTGATGACGTAGAAGATGCATGTCGAGCACAAAGTGGCGCTCGATGGGCCATAAAGGCGTACGGAACGATGAACCATGTGATGTTCAGTTATGGCTGAGAAGAGTGGACTCCAGTTCCGCAATCTGGATGTCCTCTTGCGGCAACGTCATAGGATGACTTGTCGCTGCAACTAGTCGGTCACAGGAACTGCTGAAAGGCCTTCCAAATATTCCGTTACTTATGTTGCGGGGTCCTCTATTTCAACCGCAACCAACCAATGAATCACAACTAAGCTCATTCTTATCGGAGAGCGGTTTTTCCAAAAATTCCAAAGTTTGGAAATAATTGGACATATGTATCGATATACGAAGGCGTTCTGTCACTGTTCGTGAAATTCTCCAGAAGCGAAAATATCAACTTCGTTAACATTCCAATATTTGGAAAAAAAAACAGGAAAATAATGTGGAAGATTGAAAAATTGCGCGAAAATAATGTCGACAATTAATTATGAAAAAAAACTCTCAGATAAGAATGACCCTAAACGAAACATTGTCTTAATAGGCTACCTGGTACGAGGCAATTTTTTATGACCTATTTATTGACACCAAAACCCCCACAAAGAACAGCCGGACTTTTCAAATTAGGGTTTCCATGCTCTCGCAACGTGTCATCTGGGGGCCTTCGCGAAGTGTGGGCAGCACCAAGTCGGCGCTGGTGGACATTGACTCCGAGAGGGATTTATTGGTGATCCTTTAAAACCTTGGTAAAGTGTTCCGCGCTGAGGGTCCATGTCACTCGTAAAGCAGGGGTTCAATCGCCCCGGCTTTCAGCACTCGGGATTTCAGGGTAAGGAGAGCGGTCGTCCTATCATACATATCTGGGCCAAACCGCAGGAAGGAGGTATACCCGCATGAGACCGACCCGTCGGTCAATTGGAAGAAAAGGGTCAGCGTTTTCGTGGGCAATGCCGCGTAGGTATACTAACTGGGCAGCCTGTTCATACCTCTGGCTTGCTGCTTCGATATCGAGCGGTGGTGTCTGGGTCGTCTGGTCTGGCATTCGTCGAAGCATTTTCTCTGCCTTTTTTCCGATACCGTGAGGACTGCTGCTTCGAAGACAGACACGATGACTGTCATCATATTCGCGAGCCTTTCAGCCGACTTCGAGACAATTTCTGCGTCATCGATCTACAACATGACCCATACTTCCCTTCGCAGGCACATAAACGGCTCCCGCTATTTTTTCTAACTCTACTCCACCATCACCGAGTTGAACTAAGTCCCTTTCGATAGCTTCGTCTTTGCTGAAGCGTACCAGTACGACGTGTAACGCGGCAGCGAAAAAATGTTGAAGAGTAACGGTGATAGCACCCAGCCTTGCAGCAGCCCCTGCGTGACATCAAAAAAATTCGAGTGCTCTTCGTGCTATGTACGTACGCGAGCCCGGATTCCTTTGTGTAAATGGCGCATGAACTGCCAGTATCTTGGCCGGTACGCCAAAGTGTGTGAGTACTTCCCATAGCAGCTCTCGGTCGAGAGAGGCATTCCCTTTCCGCAGATCGACGAAGCACACGTGCATGGTGGTTGTGCTCCGTCGTGCGTGATCATGCAACCGACTCACGACCATGAACATATTAATCGTTGATCGCGCGGGGCGGAAGATGCCCTGTTCATCCTGGAGTAATCCCTCGGTCTCGCACTAGTGTTTGGGGCGGGACGGGGTGATACTAAATAAATCTTTGCCTGCATGGCCAACAAGCGAGATATTTAGGTAGATGTTGCAATCAGTTCGGTTTTGTTTTTTGTGAACGACCTTGATTATCCCATATACCCGTTGCTGACGAACTTTACGTGTATCCCAAACATTGAGGAGGACGTTGTAAAAGCACTGGGCAAGTGCGGGGTGGTCAACTTCCAGGAGATCAGCGGAAAAAAAGCCGTCTGGCACAACAAGCCGCATTTTACCTTTACACCGTTTCCGTCATCTCGTCCTTGATCGCTTCATCTCCGAGCGACACTTAAAGCTGTCACGTTGGCAATAGGTCGGCGATCGTGGAATATAGTTTTGTGGGATTTTGTGTTCAGGAGTTTGTGGGAAATCCCCGACATCAATCACGAATTCACACCTTATACCGCAACACCTTGCCCTCCTCGTTCTGCTCACTGCTGGCTTCAGTTCCTGCCAATGCCGCCGCAATCTAAAGACCCACCAGGTTTCTGACGGGCCCTCAGAACGGGTTTGGTTTGCGGAGTACCACCGATTTTATCGACGGGACTGTCGAAAACACCGGTAGAGCCCTCAAGGTGCTCCCTTTAGGTCCCATATACGTCCAAAGAACGCGTCTTCTAGGGTACGCATCTAGCCATCACCCATTCCACGAATATCAAACAAGAGTGATCCAGGACCTAACAATACCTGATAAGAGCTACTACATGACAACCGCCGCTATAAAGGACGTGGCCCCCCAGTCCCCAACCAATCCCCGCCCACTTACGAATACTACTCATTGAAAGCGTGCAGTTCCGGCAGAGGCAACGCTGCAAAGATCACCAGTCCTAAAAAATATCAACGATGATACCAATATCCACGAACCTACCTGATAGAATAGGAAGTGACCTGAAGACGTCACTAGAACGCGTCTAAGGTCCGTATCTACCGACCACTCACCCTACAAATACACCCGTCTGTGTAGTCTGTAGTCAATCGCGCGGGAATTTATGGGAACCGCACGAATGCTCGTCATGCAGCTTGCAAAGTTGAGCTTCGACTGATCGATTATACTCGAAGATGACGTGGTTTTTTCGTTTTTTGTTATTCTATCAAGGGAGGGAGGGTCCAGGAACAAACAACATATAATAAAATGCTACCACACGACCACCGCAGTATCAAAAACATGCGAGCGATTGCCGCAGCTGGTGGCGTGACCCCGTTCAAAGTGCTGGAAGTTAGCCCTGATAACTTCACACACAGGGCACCCAATGTGGTGTAGTTTGGGCGCAAACGATCGCCTCCGGGACGGCTTCGACTTGATCCGCAGGGTCTTGGCGTCGCCGTGTTGGTAGAACCGAAGGAATGATTGAGGTGAGGCTTTGCCACTGGTGTGTCGCTGATCGCTCGTGGTACAAACACACTCAACAAAAATGATTCCCAACCAACGATATTCCACTTGAAAGTAGAGCTGACAACCAATGTTTTCGCTGGCCCCAGTCGAGCGAGTGCTGCTGTTTCGTGACCCGGTTCGAGATGCTCGAAGTCACCTCTGATACCTCCACACCCGGGGCATCCTATGACATGCGGTTTGGACTATGACGATCGCCTCCCCAAGGGCTTTGACGTAATCCCTGTAGCTTGGGCGTAGCCGTATCGAAATGAAATGTGTCCGTAGATGATCATAGAGTGACCTTCTACGGTCAGACAGGCACCATTTCTGAATCTGTTTGAGAGACCACAAGTGTACCGTTGTTGTGGGATACATAAACAATGCCCTTGGCTACTGTTGACTGTGCTCAAGAACACGATCCGTAAGATCCATCGTAGATTGAGGAGTTCCATGCTGAACAGGGATTCTGGTGGTAGGGTATTGGGATGTCGGGGTAACGTGTACCCCACCAATACCACTCGTTAGATGTAGCTCCATATGAGGCGAGTCAGCTCGACAGCTCGGATATATAATATAAGATGAGTTCCGTGATATTGTCTGGAGCAACCACGCGTTCCCGTGCCAGCTGCGTCTATACCTTTAGAGATCAATCAACAGCTACACATGGCCAAACGGGTTCGCTGTCATACATACTCGGTACGTGGTCGATAATGAATATTTCTATATATATATATTATGTCTGAACAACAGGTGCCGTTGGTTTAGGCATCATCATATCCGAAACGCGAAATTGTGTGAAGTGTTTGAAAATTGATGTGTGAGGTGAATATTGGCATCCTTGGCGTAGCAAATATTGGAACCCCTGTACTACATAGAATTATACCTGGTATATGCTTGTCCCGTAGTCGTAAGCAAGGACACCGTCCTGTACCTCTTGCCCACGTAAAAAAGTTCGACCAGTTCACCTCGAAATCGAACATAGTCTTGATGATAGCATTGTTCACCAGTCGCAAGGTGTGGTGCTGCCAGTTTTTCCAGAAGCAGATAGATGCCTACTAGATATTATTAGTGGTAATGAGGCGCGACCTCAGTACTACCTGCAACAGTCATATCCGCGATGCATCATGCTGCGCGAATACGGAGGATTCTGTATTGTGCTGGACCATCACGATCGAACAGCTACGTACGTGGTTCCCATCTCGAAATTCGAATGTGAAGCCGAAAAATCTGCACCTGACATGTTTTGTCCAACACAAGGAGTTCCTCGTAGTACTCTAGGTACCACCACTACTACTGCGGATGAACGTCATCCACAACAGAGCTTCTCCGGCAGCAAAGCAGCAGCAGATTCCGTAGGACGCACGAGACTGCTGCAGCCGCTCATGGTATTTTTGTTGCGAAGTGACGTTTTGTTGCTTGTTCAGAGCGCGAAGGGTGCCACCTCTCCACACTCCCCCTCGTCTACGCCTTTCCTTTGGCGCTTGCTTGCGTATTTATAGGAAGAATTGGCTTCGTGTATAATATATATATATAATATAATACATTGAAAAGAACAAAAAAACAAAAAACAACAT
This sequence comes from Nereocystis luetkeana, assembly GCA_031213475.1. Classification (NCBI taxonomy): domain Eukaryota; class Phaeophyceae; order Laminariales; family Laminariaceae; genus Nereocystis; species Nereocystis luetkeana. Next base: position 8,960,709 of record JARUPZ010000028.1, read on the forward strand.
CTAGAGCAATAAATGGACATATACAGCAAAGCCTCTCGTCTTTCGGCGTACCCTTATGAGTGTAAAGGTGGACCTGACGATACCACGATCAGCATGGGTTTGTCTGAACTTTTCTGTGGACGGGCTCCGTATGCCTGCTGAGATACAGCCCGCCTGCCATGGACAGGATCAGTCTGGCTGCTGTGGACAGGGCCAGTCTGCCTGTAACAGTTGTGGACAGGTTGGCGCTAGCGTACTAATCGGCAGAACCCTCTTCTTTTTGTCTGTCTATTACAAAACTAAAAACAAAATGGCAATATTGTTATCAATATTGCTATTGCACGGCCAAGAGGCAGTTTGGCGTGCTTATTCCACAAGTGTGTGTGTACTTGGACAAACATATCCGCTCAGTTTATATGAGTATTAATGCTTGCTTGTTTTTATTATTCCCGGGGTATTCTTCCACTCCAGAGTTATGGGAGCCTGAGACCCATCAAATTATAAGTACCATGTTGCCACAACGGGACTGCAGTACGAGTACTATTACGGGGGACCATAGTTAATAGGACCTATCTATGTCATAAATAGAAAACTACCAGGTATATATTTAACTTTTTTGCTAACCATATTTGGTCCTATTAACTATGATCCCCCGTAATATTAATACAAGGGGTAACAACTGACAAGGAAATACGTATATGCGATCACTCGTCTGCTACCATGAGAAACGTATTGCGCCACTTCATCTCCCGGAACTCGAAAAATGAAGAAGTACCTATTTCCGGACCGAACCAAAAGTACACCAACTTCCTACAGCCCGTTGGTGGCGCAGGCGGGCACAATTCGACGCGAGCCCACGAGGGAAGAAATGGCGGTGGTCCATCCGCGATGAACATACAAGGCACGAACCGTGGTGGTGTAGAGGGGAGAGGGGGGATAAGATAACTCTATAAATTCCTTGAACTACTACACAAAGCAGTGTGGAGAGCGAAATTGAGGGCGGAAAAGATTAATGGGATAGAAACGACAACCCACACAAAGTTGGGTCCAAGCTTAACCCCGTACTTGGTACCGGTGTAAAGTACGAGCACTTGGTATCGTATTGGATTTAATGATTTATACCACAGGTGCCAGGTGCCAGGTACCTGGTATAATATTTGAAGTGTATGCGTGAAAACCAAAGGTAGATACGCAGACAGAATACACACTGTGCTCAATAGACACGACGTAGATGTTTCATTTAGTATCAGGGAGTTCCATATATTGATGTGGGATTATAAGAGCGGGAGATTAATTGTGCCTGCAATGTGATGGATAATCGTGTGGATGCGCCGCCACCTGAGTCACTCGACAGCACTGATACGTAATAATATATATAAGAGAAGTTCCGTGTTATTGTCTGGAGTCAACCACGCGTTCCCGTGCCAGCTGCGTCTATACCTTTAGAGATCAATCAACACACTAGTGAACCGGTGATCTTCTATTGGCAAGCGTAGCCGAGGCCAACCTAGAGAGGTGGGAACCTTCCGACATGTCTGGTTCAGATGGCATGTCTAGTCAGGAAACAAGCGTGGCCATGGAAGAGATGCTGAGGATGAAAGAGAAAATCGAGATCCTGGAGAAGATGATAGAAGAGCAGAAGTTGGGCGCCGAGAGGAACGCGCCGCAAGAAGGAATGGAAGGGGGGGCCGGTGGGGGGGCGAGAGGAGAAGCAGCTGCGAGGGAACCAGCAGCATCGACGGTGACGACACCTGGGCTGGGAGCCCGTCCAGGCATGTCACCAAACACTTCTTTATACCGCCCTAGTTTGTCCCAGTCGAGACCCCCCAAATTCGATAACATAGAAGCCCACTTTAGTATGTGGCGTAGCAAGTTCGAAGCGTACCTGTCATCCCTAGGGTGCCTTCATGTGTTAAGCACGTCAACCCCTGTTATGGTTGGTGACGTGAGGGTGTCGGAAGAGGAGCTAGCATCGAGGCATTCTCCTCAGGAGATTAGGGATGCCCGATTAGTTTATGGACTGATGATGGAAGCAATGACTGGATACGCAATGGCTGAGTTCAGAATGCAGAAGGCAATGTCGCCAAGTGGTGCATGGAAGGAATTAGAAGATTACTACATGCCAAGGACAATAGCGGCCACCCATAGACTGAAGAGAGAGTTTACAACCATCAGAATGGTCGAGGACGAAAACCCCGTGCTGTTCCTAGGGAGGGTGGATAAGGCAGCAGATGAGCTGGCCATGCTTGGCTGTGGGATGAGTGTGGAAGAGGTTAACCGACATATCGTGACGAACCTCTCGCCTCTATATATGATACAAAGCAAGTCCGTTCTTTCCCGCCCGTCCATCCCCCGTTCCGAGATCGATGAGATCATCCGCGATGCGTACGCAAACGATAAGGCAGATAAAGAAATGGTTTCCAAGGCGTTGGGGGTGCAGGGAGTGGGAAACCAGCATGCTTTGTACGCCGGAGGTGCGCAGCCTACCAGTGGTGGAGGTGCGGGTCCAGGAAGGGAAAGGAGGGACAGGAGAGGCGGGAGGTACAAGGGTGAGCAGCAGCCGCAGCAGCAGCAGCAGTATCAGCAGCAGCCGCAGCAGCAGCAGCAGTATCAGCAGCAGCAGCAGCAGCAGTATCAACAGCAGCAGCAGTATCAGCAGCAACCGCAGCAGCAGCGGCAGCAGCAGCAGCAGCAGCGACCCCAGCAGCAGCAGCAGTACCATCAACAGCAGCAGCAGCAGCAACAACCCCAGCAACAGCAGTACCAGCAGCAGCAGCATCGTCCCCGTCGGCATGATGGCAACCGGGGAGGAGCTTCGCCGGGGGGAATTACCGGCCCCAAATGGCGTTGGGATGCCGTGGCCTGCAGGTACCGTTGGGATAACTCCGGTCCCGACCCCTTCGGTGCGGGTGGGGCAGTCCCGCCCATGGGTTGGGTACCTACCGAGCCACCACCAGGGGTAATGCCCCCTATGCCCTCGCCGCCCGTAATGACTACGGCGGGCTGGGGTTTCCCGCCGAACAACACGCAACCGAGGAGCAAGGGGGTCTGTTTTCGGTGTGGCAAACACGGCCACTACGCCGCAGCTTGCCCGGCAGCCGCCCCGCAGATGAACGTCGCAGTCCCGAGTACTGCTGCCCCTCCTCCTCAACAGATATACTACGGAGGTGGCTGGCAGCAGGAGACGCCCTACGGCAGTGGTGGGTATACCTCAGCCGGAGCTTTCCCGTCACAACAACCCTCCTCGAGCACTTTCCCTTCCCCTGGCCCAGCGAACAACGGCAACCCTACGCCTACGTTCGACCCGCACCTCCTCACCGCGCAGTTTGCGCATCAAGGCAAGAGTATTTTTAGCGACGATTTGTTTTGGGCTAGTGGGAGGGAAGAGTGGGTGGCGGATTCGGGAGCAACGTTTCACGTAACTGGAAACCCCTTTGGTATGGTAGGCTGTTACCCCCCTCCCCCCGGTAAGAGTAGTTTGGTCGTCGGTGACATGAGGTCACTGAAGGTCGAGTACTTCGGACAGATTCCGATGGTAATGCACAGCCCGCAGTGTGATGTCCAGGTTAGGCTTTTGGACGTAGCCTACGTACCCGGTGTTCGGTTCAACCTGTTTTCACTTCACGCAGTAAATGCTGAAATGCCCGGTGACTTTAGATTCCCAGGGAGCTCACTTGTTGGATGGGCAATTGTCCTTTATGCGTAAGGACGCAGGTTCGTACGTAGGCGCCACGCGGACTGTAGAGACCCCGATTGCTGCCGCTGTTTTGGCTCCCGGAAAAATGCGGAGGATTGATATTAACGACCTTCACGTTTCCCTTGCCCACTCCCATGCTGACACTCTCCGTGAGACGGCACGCCAGATGGGCATTAAGGTTTTTGGGGAGTTGGTTTCGTGTGCTGGATGTTCTGAGGCGAAGGGGAGGAGGATGGCGGTGCCATGGACGACCGAGTGCCGCTCCTCCAGGCCCCTGGAACGTCTGTTCGTGGATCTGTCGGGACAGCAGTCGACGTCTGCTGGCGGTGCGCAGTACATGATGATGATCGTCGACGACTACTCGCGACTGGGATGGCCGTATTTCTTGAAGCGGAAGTCCGACGTCCCGAAGGTCTTCGCTGGTTTTCTGGCCGACATCAACGCCAAGGGTGTTCCGTCCATCGTGGAGTGCCTTCGCTCGGACAACGGCACCGAGTTCACCAAGGCGGAGTTCGTGGAGCTGCTCAACCACCACGGTATCCGCCGCGAGCACACGCCCGTCGATTCTCCGAAGCATGACGGCGTGGTCGAGCGGCGAATTGCGATGACGCTGGAGCTTGCAATGGCGTCCCGCCTGGAGGCCCCCCGCCTGTTCGGCGATGCAAGGATGCCGGCGACGCAGCCCCTTTGGGCTGAGTCCTGCGTGTACGCGAGCGACGTCATCAACATGACGGCAAGGGTGAGGGACAAGCCGGAAATGCACTCGCCGTACCGCAAATTTTACGGGAGAGCACCGTTTGCGCGGCTGCTCCCATTTTTGAAGCCAGGTTTCCACCACGTCAGGAGGAGCTTGAAGACCGAGCCGAAGGCGGAGGCTTGCTTCTACCTCAACGACGGCAACCACCACGCAGCTGACTGCAGCAAGATTCTGCTGGCATCTGGCCGGAGGTCGTTCTCCCGCGACGTCACATGGGAGCACCCGAGGAAGCCGTTCGTGGGGTTACTGCCTTCGGAGGAGGAGAGCTCCCCGCCACCGCCGTTGCCGTCACCACCGCCCCCGGGTACGCCGGAGCCTCTGAGAGGCCCTGACGTATGGCCCGAATCACCGTCCCCATCCCCACTGCTGCCGCCGCTACCGCCGTCATCACCGCCGCTACCGCCGCCGCCGCCGCCGTCGCCGTCGCCACCGCCCCCGCCGTCACCGTCGCCGTCGCTGCCGCCGTCATCGTCACCGCCGCCGCCACTGCCACCGTCACCGCCACCGCCGTCGCCACCGCCGCCGCCGCCGCCGCCGCCGTCGCCATCGCCGCCGAGATCATCGCCGTCGCCGCCGCAGCAGTCATCGCAGCCACAGCTTTCGCAGCGTGCTGCTCGGGAACTGGGTTCTTATATCCCGGACCCGGAGGATGGCGACGTACTGAGGGGGCGGACCAGGGGGGAGACTGCACGACACCAGGAGGGTGGCGGCGGTGTACAGGGTGGTCGGACAGTGGGGGAAGCTGGACGACACCCGGAGGAAGGGGACGTTCTGAGGGGGCGGACAAGAGGGGAGACCGCGCGGAACCGCGAGGCTATGGGGCATGGGCTGCTATCGCTGATGGCAGCACGGGAAGGTATAGGCCATGTATATTTCCACCAAGCCCCACCGCGCGAGAATCCTCCCCTTCCCACGCGCCCGGCAAGCGAGCTTTCGACGCCGAACTCGTATGCTGAAGCGTGTGTGGACGAGTATTCGACGATCTGGAGGCAGGCGATGGACAAGGAATATCATGGACTGGCGGACGCGGGGACGTTTGGAGCGACGTAGCAACCAGAGGGGCTCAACGTCATCTCGGCGAAGTGGGTGTTCGCCTGGAAGTCCAACGAGTATGGTGATGTGGTGCGGGCGAAAGCAAGGCTGGTGGCACGAGGTTTCAAGCAGCGTGAGGGTATTGATTTCTTTGAGACTTTTGCTCCGACCCCTGCAACGTCTTGTTTCCGTTTGCTGGGTGCCGTTGCGTGCGAGTTGGGTCTGGATTTGTGTCATTTTGATGCTGAGCAAGCGTTCGTGCAGTCGAGTTTGGATGAGGATGTTTTCATGCGACTGCCCCCTGGCTGCGGCGAAATGTCCGGTAAGGTAGTCAGGTTGAACCGCAGTCTCTATGGCTTGAAGCAAGCGTCGAGGTCGTGGCACAACCACCTTCTCACTCACATGAAGAGTCTAGGCTTTGAGCAGAGCCCCGCTGACGCGTGTGTCATGAGGTTGGTCGAGTCGGGCTCTGTCTCCATAGTAACAGTGGATCATGTGGATGATATTTTTGCTGTAGGACGCAAGGCTAGGTGCGATCAGTTCTGTGAAGACCTGAACAGCCTTGTTCCGATCAACAATCTGGGCGAGTTGCGGTGGTATGCTGGTTGTTGTTTTTCGAGGGATTGGGATGCTGGTACTTTGACGATTTCGCAGCAGGCGTTCGCTGAAAGGACCGCGGCGAGGTTTGGTGTTATTACGGGGGACCATAGTTAATAGGACCAAATATTGTTAGTAGAAATGGTCAAATATATAGGTGTTTATGTATACCACAGGTCCTATCAACTATGGTCCCCCGTAATAGTTCCGGGAGGAATAATCCGCTTTCGACTGGTGTGAAGCTCGAAGAGTTCGACGAGAATGAACCCGTGGGTGATTGGCCTTTCCGCGAGTTGGTGGGGTGCTTGATGTGGCTTGCGAACCAAACACGACCGGATATTGCGAACGCGGTGAGGGCGGTAGCGAGGTACACGAATAGGCCGAGGGAAGTACACTGGGAGACAGCGGTCGGTATTTTAGAGTATGTTTTTTCTACGAGTGATTTCGGCATTACGTTTCAGAAGGGTAGCGGGCTTGAACTGGTAGCGTTTGCGGATGCGGACTACGCCAACAAAGCCACTGACAGGAGGTCAGTTTCAGGTGGGGCTATCATGTGTGCTGGGGCGTGTGTGTGCTGGTTTTCTAGGACGCAGAAATGCGATACGCTCTCGACCACTGAGGCCGAATATGTAGCACTAGCAGACACTATCAAGGAGGCGATGTTCTTGCGCTACGTTTGGAGTTTCATTTTTCCGGGGTTCGGGGAGCGATGCATTACGGTTTTCGAGGATAACGAGGGGGCAAGGCACCTGGCACAAAACCCAGTGTGCACGTCGAATTCTAAGCACATCGATGTTCGACACCACTTTTTGCGAGAGCTTATTTCCAAGGGGGAGTTTGTTATTACCCATGTAGAGTCGGAGGAGCAGCGCGCAGACTTCTTAACAAAGCCGCTCAACAACATGGTTTTTCGTTACCACCGGGATTTTCTGATGAACCTTTGACGCCTTGTTTCCGAGATGTTTTATTTTAAGTTTTTTTGGTGTTTTCCGAGTGGTCACAACGTCAAATAAATTTCTAGTGGGGAAACCTATGTGCTATCTCGCATTACCGTCGCGATCTGTGTATCTATGGCGGGAGTAGGGGATAAGGGGAGACTCTTGTCCGGAGGAACGGGGTTCCTCGCGATCTCTGGCATTAAGTTTCTTGACTTGATTTTATTTTGATTGGCATGACCACTCCTGTGGTATTTTTCTGATGATACTTGTGATTTAGGTTTTTGACAAGGCTGAAGTGAGACTAGGAAGCGCCTGGGGGCGTGTGCGGTCCACGTGAAAATGTTTTCCGACGAGGGAAGGTCTGGATAGTATTCGGAAATTGAGAGAGGTCGGTAGAACTGAAGAGACACTGTGATATATTTGAATCAATTCCGCGGAAAATGCCGTTTTACCTGGCTGATTCCGAGAAGAATGCCGTTTTACCTGGCATTGGATTTCGGTATTTTTATATGTTTGCAACGGAGAGAGGCTATGGATTTGAGCATTTGAATACTGGTTTGAGGATTTGAGTGTTGATTCGAGAATTTTATTTTTGAGTCACATGTTGGGTATTTGAGTTTCTGAAGTTTATATGAGTTGGTCATAAAGAAGAGATATATCGACCCAGCGAAGTCGTACATTGTCAAGTTGCCGACCTGGGGGGATATTGAAGTATGGTCCGTGTATAGTGAGCAGGGGGGATATTGACTGTGCTCAATAGACACGACGTAGATGTTTCATTTAGTATCAGGGAGTTCCATATATTGATGTGGGATTATAAGAGCGGGAGATTAATTGTGCCTGCAATGTGATGGATAATCGTGTGGATGCGCCGCCACCTGAGTCACTCGACAGCACTGATACGTAAAAATATATATAAGAGAAGTTCCGTGTTATTGTCTGGAGTCAACCACGCGTTCCCGTGCCAGCTGCGTCTATACCTTTAGAGATCAATCAACAGAAACGTATTGCGCCACTTCATCTCCCGGAACTCGAAAAATCAAGAAGTACCTATTTCCGGACCGAACCAAAAGTACACCAACTTCCTACAGCCCGTTGGTGGCGCAGGCGGGCACAATTCGACGCGAGCCCACGAGGGAAGAAATGGCGGTGGTCCATCCGCGATGAACATACAAGGCACGAACCGTGGTGGTGTAGAGGGGAGAGGGGGGATAAGATAACTCTATAAATTCCTTGAACTACTACACAAAGCAGTGTGGGGAGCGAAATTGAGGGCGGAAAAGATTACTGGGATAGAAACGACAACCCACACAAAGTTGGGTCCAAGCTTAACCCCGTACTTGGTACCGGTGTAAAGTACGAGCACTTGGTATCGTATTGGATTTAATGATTTATACCACAGGTGCCAGGTGCCAGGTACCTGGTATAATATTTGAAGTGTATGCGTGAAAACCAAAGGTAGATACGCAGACAGAATACACACGCAGGCGGAGTATTCCGTTCCTTGTGTGGGGGCCCGCCAGTTCAGTACTGACACGTCTATGAGTGTTGTTGTGAGTTGACAAACAGGAGAGGTTCGAATTCCAACTTTCGAAACTGTTTTTTTTTTTTTTTTTTTACCCCCTTAAAACACGACCAGCGATGACAGGTACGGGGGATGGGAACTATGAAGAACTTCTAGCTATTCTATGGCGAATAAGCAATTTTACATTCAGGCGGTAATTAGAGCAACAAATCGGCCTACTTCCTCGGGTGCCCTCAGCCACGACCGATCCCCACGAGGGCTCGCTCCCAGCAACCATAGCCTTTAATGCGCGGAGTGTAATGCGCTGTGCTGGGCGCTGTGCCCTGGGGTCGTGTGCTGTTGTCGTGCCCTGTACGCGAGGGATTTCACTAGGAGGGTGTGTGTGTGGGACCCGTGGATTGGGCTCAACGATTACGGCGACATAAACATTTACGGTTTGCTCAATCTGAGTACAAGAAGTTACGTGTACCCCCCGTAACTGCCATCATTAGTAGTACATATCAGGTATCGGTTTAGAGGTCAGAGTACCTACCAGGTATCAGGTGGGTTACAATAAAGCAAAGGTTGGGGGGCTTCCGGCTGGGAGCGAAGGAGCCGGGAACGGTGAGCAAGGGAGGGGGGAGGGATGGAGCAAGGGAGGGATGGAGCAACGGCGAGGACTTCGACCTGATGCGTCCGGCATGGGCGTAGCCGCTTCAAACGAGATCGCCCGAGCGTGGCCATAGGTTTGTTTATTTTGCCGTGCTTTGTATCGCTTGCAGCACAACTGCTGTAGTAGTAAAAATATGAATTTCGCGCAAGTCTCCTTGAAAACAGACTTGATGAAGAAGTTTTCCGCTGCCCTCGCGCGAGTGATTGCCGTTGCTCGACCCATCACCTCAGTTGGGATGCTGGACGTCACCTCTGACAACTTCACACAAAGGGCAGCCGAAGAGATGTTGTTCGGACCATGGCCATCGCCTCCGCGATGAATGCAACCAGATGCGTGTGGCATAGGCGAAGCTGTTTCGGTTTTGTTTTGTCTGTAGGTGACCATCAAGTGACGCAGGTCGGACAGACAGACATCGTTTGTGCAGACAAGTTTTCTGAATCCATTCTAGAGACCACAAGTTACCACCTATGGAAAATCGACATCAACAGCAAAACGCCTCCCGTGCTCGTGCGTCTCCTCATGAGTATGAGGGTGTAGCTGTTGCGCGCTTGTGTCCGAACGTTACTGTGGATAGGTACAGTCTGCCTGCTGAGAAACAATCTGCGTGCTGTGGGCAGGCACATTCTGCCTGCTGTGGACAGGCTCATAATCGTTCCCATTTCGTTTTTAATACATGGCCCAGCACAGGCTTGTGCCTACACACGTTGCCGCACCTAGCTCCACCAACTGTAAACGAAATACCACGGCACCAGCAAGTTTTTTTTTTTGTGAGTGTGCTTGCACAGAGCCAGCCGGGACTGGAATTGTCACGCTTCACGCTCGTGCGCCTTGTTGTTAAACTATGTGAGTGTCATTGACGTGAAACTGGTTCCTGATCGCTTGCGAGTTGGCGTCAAGGTAAACTTCGTGTTTCGTCAACCGGTTACCGTAAGAAATGACTCAGTCGGTATAACCGGAACAAAATTGGCTTCAAAGCAGGCATGAACCTGCCTCCGTAGACGATATGCATCGTCTTGGGAATACTTTTGTTAGGGATACCTGAATAAGGAGTCCGAAATTACATATGTCTTGTTCACCAAATACCACGTAATAAGTTCCGAGAAAAATCGTTGTTGTGTGTATAATATACATCAACTACGACGATCGAATGTATCCACTGAGACATGCCCTGAGAGATGAAACCCCTAGCGTGAAATACGCATGTTGTTCCTCCAGCAGCCGACGACTGACAAACGCGGCATCTCGCTACCCGTCCAGCAGCATGTTCCTCCGCCGTAACACGATCGAGACCTAATATTGGTTTCGACTCCGAACGAGACATCCACGTTGGGGGATGTTCCTGGCGCTACCCCACAAATACGACCACGACGACAAGGTGGTTCCGAGTGAAAGCAAAGGTGCCACTTCTGCTTCAGCGAGAAATCTTGCATCAAGCACAACGATGCCTCGCACTTACTTACGGTGAAACGTGTCGTTAACGGACCCAGCCCTTGCATCCAGCTACACCCCTATGCCCCAATCGACCTCCCTGCACTTGGGGCATCCATTTTTTCTTGCCCACTTTTTCAAGAGTTGGTTCGGGGATGTTACAGCCCAGTAGCCCGTGCAATCGTCCCAGGGGCAGCCTTGTCCCCGCGCCCACCGCAGTATATCTAGTCGACCTGCTTTGACGGCCTCCTGCAACGTTTTTCCATCCCAGGGGCAACCGTTACGCCGTGCCCATTGAAGAATCTCGAGGTGACCCTGGCATGCAGCTTCTGAGCACGTCTGTTCGTTCCACGGGCAGCCGCGCTCGCGTGCCCACTTCAAAATATCAAGGTGACCTCGTTTAGCCAACGTGCTACAGATGTCAGCATGCCAGTCACAGCCGGCACTCTGTGCCCATTTAAGCACCTCGAAGTGACCATCCCAAGCTGCAGCTACACAGGTATAGGAACTCCACTCGCAGCCGTTGCTCCGTGCCCATTTAAGCAGCGCCAGGTGACCCCCCTGAGCTGCCGCCGAACAAGTAGACGAATCCCAGTCGCAGCCATTAGAACGCGCCCACTGAACGATGTCCAAGTCTCCTGCTCTAGCAGCATTTCTGCATGTGTTTGTGTCCCAGGGATAACCATTGGATCGGGCCCACTGGATCACGCCCAGATGACCTCCTGTGGCAGCCCCTGCACACAGACCAGACCAACGCCAGATGTGGGGACTGTCGTGCATCCATTCGAGGATGTGAAGGTGCCCCGCTCGAGCGGCAATTGCTGTAGCTTTTGGGCACCCGTGCCAGCCATTACCCGCCATGAACTTCAGCATATCTAAGTCCCCCTTATCAAACACCCAGTAGTACGAGTTCAGTCCCCAGGGGCAACCCTGGTTTCTCGCCCACTGAAGCAGCTCTAAGTGTCCACCAGCCGAAGCACACTCGCATGTTTTATGGTCCCAATCGCAGCCGTTAGCTCGGGCCCACTGAACAACGTCCGCGTGTCCACCAGCTGCAGCTAGCTCGCAGCAACTGCGATACCCAATATGGTGTTCACGCGCCCACAATAAACGTCCGTGCTTTTTAATTTGTTTACGATACAATGAGGGTTCGATGTGAGTCAAGTCTCCCCAAGGACAGCGCATAGCGCGTGCCCACTTTAAAACACGCAATTTTCCCTCGTAGGCAGCCACTCTGCACAACACTTCACGCCAACCGCAGTTCTTATCGAGTGCCCACCGGATCATATCAAAATCTTCACGGGCAACGGCCTTGGAACATGCTTCCGCGTACAACACGCATCCTTTCGACTGCGCAAACTGGAGAAGTTCAAGGCTGCCGTGTTCGGCGATACGTTCTGTCACGCGCGTACGCTTTGCCAGGCCAGCATCGAAGCTCCACTGCAGCTGAGAGACAGAGGTGTCTACCGTTATCGCTTGTGTGAGTTTGGGCCGCTTTCCCCAAGCGTTTCGCCAATCCTTTGATACCTCAGCAAAAAATGAGTACTGGTTGGACATTAGTTCCGCCAGCACGGTCATCACGTCCCAGTTATCGTGAAGCGGAAATGCCACTCCAGTTGGTTCTGAGTCTTGATCCTCTTGTTTCGTCTTGGTGCTGACATTCCTGAGCATTTGTCCGTCGCGAAGATGGCGGATCAGTTTTAGGCTGGCTAACTATAAATCGGCTGAATTGAACCGAACAGAGGGTACGCAGCTGTTGGCAAGCCATTTAGATATTGGAGGGAAAGTGTGCAGATTTGTTTGGGGGCTCTTCCAACGTGTGCATCAACGGCCACTACAAACACCATCAAGCGGGAAGCGAACGCTGAACCCTACGAAGCTAGGATTCCGAGCCATCCTTACACGCGCTGCGTAGAACGCTAAAATATTTAACCTTCCAGTTTTAAAGACGACAATCGGAGTAGGTGTACTATCACTCACAGTTGGGTGACCCACGCGCCGTCGTCAGATAGAAATAACCCTATGTTCATGAAGGTACCTAGTTCATCGGATGATCAAAGTAAATAATCGCAAAGCCATACTTGTATCGCGCATTAAAGTCCTTCGTGCTGGTATTGCGCGCCTCGTTTGGAGCAGGATAAGTTAGACCATTGACTCCTGCGAACAGTTACTGGAATCTGCAGTGACACATATAATACCCGGATCCGGTACGTGGTTCAGCCGATTCAGCAACAACAACGTATCACATCGTGAGAGCTCCTGCTTGCGAAAGTGCAGCGGAAATGAAATGAAAGAATGAAATGAGTTGGAGGCGATACGTACACTCGTACGATCCTGATTGACAGTTTTTCCACGAATGCTTGCAGTACAGGGGTGAACCCTTGTACCTGTGTCTGGGTAGGAGTCGGGCGGGCTACTCATGGGTACATTTTCGCTTTATGGAGTACTATAGGCCAGTGTATAGCACCGCGTGACGGCGGCGGCGGCGGCGGCGGACCTTTCCTTTCTCGAAGTAAGCGCGTGCCTTGTCATTCAAACGGCCCGTGGGTGTTACGACACGTGGCTCTGTATTTGAGTACTTCATGCTGAGCATGGGAACTACGTCCAGCCGCCATCGTCGGCGTCTTGAATGAGCGAAAAAAAATGACTTTAGCGTACCAGACCCATACATATGTAGTACAGAACAACCTCGTACGTACAGATAAAGACTGCTGATTTCCAAACTTCACAGGGACCATTTTGTTGGTATATGTTCGGCACATGATATAAGTTATCTTCCTCTTTAATCGCGTGTACCTCCATATCGCGGACGTAGTATAGGTGTTATGCATGTATAGATACAACGCCCGTTACGAGTTCTACGCCACCAATGACGCACCAGCTGCACGGGATGTACAGGAACAAACGAAGAGTAACGTCCATGCCATGCCAGAAGAAGCAAGAAAACTTGGACGACTACGTATAGTACTACAAAGACATCAGAACGTGCATCGAGCGCACGAACACCGGCGAACCTATAGCGCACAACGTTTAATAACAGTCCGTGGGTGACCTATTGTTACTCTCTACAGAAAATGGTAGCTCTTGGTGTCTTATTGGGGAGACATTTGTCCGGCGCACCATGGGATCCTCCGAAATGAAAGCGCCCACGCTGGAAGAAATATTTTTCGAGGTTGACTGGAGAGACGCACCTACGGGTATTTACCGATCTGCTATCCATGCACAAAAGCTATGCCGAACAGAACTGTTCCGCGGAGGGTCGGCTTGATGAAAAAAACACTGGGTTCCACTACACCGCTTAGAGAGATCGCCGAAGCCACACCAAAGCCTCTTTTTGATGGCCACAAATGACACATATAATATATATATATATATTTGTATCTTGGGATTGGTGGGCGTAGTTTTAACTAAGCCATCGGAGGAGCAAGAGGCGTACCTGAATCGGGCTATCATGTTGATCCCCTTCCGGCTGCCCCCAGGGTTTCCAATGTTTAATTTCATCTCGACCCAGTTGAAACCTTAAGAGCGTGGACAGGCACGAAACGTGGGATGTTAAAAGAGAGGAAAACTAAGTACGAGGGATGGGGTGCATGGTCATTTCCAGAGGCGGCCAGCGAAATATTATATTATCTGAAGGACTTGCACATCCCAGCTTGATTGTAATTCAGCTGTCGGGTAATTTACTGTGAGGGTGTTACCTACTGAGCGATACGGGTAAATAATCTATAGATTACCCAGCCCAGTGTAATGTTTACAGCACTCGTCCCCCGTCTGGACAGCGGGATCCTTGGGGCGTCGAAACCGTATACCTGGTACGTGTATAGGCTGACCTATCCCCTACCCGCTTCGTTTCATTACCTGGGGAACCGGGGAAACGTGTTTTGTTTAGCGATGCAAGCGCAGTCGTTTCTATAAGGACCGATCTCATCGAGGGCAAAATAAACGAAACCAAAAACATACTGAAAACACGAAAAACAGAACTAACGAGTACGTGAGTTTTATTGGTCAAATTGCAAAATTAGAAGTAGATATCCCGATACCTCCGTTTTCACATTTATTTCGTTTTTTTCAAGTCCCAGAGGACTTAAAAAAAAAAAAAAAATGGGTGCCAAATTAACGAAATATGGGATACCCAGGGTCGAAGAGGAACATAGGAGGAGCTCGACGCGTTGGGATGAAGTTCCGAAAACGTTTCTACGACCGGTTGGCAAGCGCACGATGGCCGAGGTAGTGCATGTGGCTGCCACGCAGCTTGTCTACTGACGGCGCGAGCACATATGGGTAGGGAATCACCATGGGGTGCCCTCGTAAGAAACCAGGGGATCAGGAAGTAAGTGGCTGTGGCGGTATATGTTTGGACATGAGTCCCACTCAACATTCAAACGTCTGCCATCGAACAGCGATGTCCGATACACAAGTTCTAGAGCACTCCGTAGGGAGCGGGTTGGACCACGAGAACTGCCTGCTGTGGAGGGTGCCTTACGTGTGCGAGTTGTGTCTATCCATCGTCGCTGTCGAGCATTATCACCGGGAACCACGTGGTGTGGCGGTTGAGTCATTCCGAAAAATTGAAATTCGACTCGGGTTCTTGTTTTTGTCTCGTTTTGTTTTTCGTTTTTTTTGCCCTCGTTAGGACTCAACTTGCTGTTTTTTGCGAAAAACGAAAGTATGTTCGTTTTATTTCGTTTTTATCTCGTTTTTTTTGCCCTCGATAAGACCGGCCCTGAACGAACCGTTCGACGTGAAGTTCGAACCCGTCATCCGGATGACGTCAGATGTGAAGGTGTTACCTACGAAGCTGTAGGGGTAAACGATCGATCGATCACCCGGCCCAGGGTGGTCCTTACAACATAATTTGTCTTTCCAGCGTTTCCGTGATCTGTTCAATTCAACTAATACGGGGGACCATAGATAATAGGACCAAATAGTGATAAAAAAAAGGTTAGATGTCTAGGTTTTTATGTTTACTATAGGTCCTATTATCCATGGTCCCCCGTAATAGTCTCTTAACCTTCAGTATAGTCACTCAGATCTTTCTGTGAAATAACGGGTACACTGTTTACACGTCTCAACCCGCACTACTACTATCGGTCTTGTATTAGGTTTTGGAGGCGAGAAGACTCCATCCCTTTCTATCCCAGCCGTTTGTAGATCTATGTACTCTGTACACATACCAAAACAAAGCGCCATCAGAGGTGAGTTGCATCTATGTTTTCCAAAAGCACATCAAAGCTCTTAGCGGGGTGCTTCCATATCCCAAAGTTAACTCTACTTGCGGCATTCGAAGGTATCCAAGAATGTAGACTAGCAGAGACACGTTTTCTCCAAGATGACGAGAGTTCAGATAGATGCCGTTTCGAGTCCACCTGTACATCTTGACGAGTTTTATTCAACGTCTCCGCCTTCGATGTGTGTACCTACTCTGTCTGTTGAAGAGAAAATCAAGTTTAGAATCCACCCCAGGGTGCGTGTGTCATCTTGAGTGTCATGCATGATCTAAATACTCGATATCAATGCGTTCTTCGTCATGATACATGGTCCGAGCTACATGTCATACGCACTGCGCCCTCCCGCTAGATTCTAAGAGTGCTTACAAGTATTTCTAGCGACGAACCAAGTTGCGCTGCTATTATCTATTGTACGAACTAAGCTGAAGCTGCAACGCACACACAGACTCAAGCGATAAATCCGTGCGCTGATTTTGAGGAGTCGAAATCGAGCGTCACCTACCTGCTGTACACGTAATCTTGTATCAAGCCGTTCGTTGTCCGAAAAACAACTCATGTTTCCAAGAAGAGCAGATTGGGCCTTCAAAAAGAACACCTCTTTAGGTGAATCACCCGTTCACGTTTTTAACGTTCCGGCAGCGCCTCGGACTTCTGTCAAATGATCGGGTCAGGAGGGCTCCGGGCACAGACAGGTCGTCCGTCGGGGAGTCTCAGTGCGGTTCGCCCCTTAGCCGGGGGACGTCAACCGGTGGACTCTGCAGAATCTCGGTTTCTAGTGGTATGTGTCACACGGATACCTGAAATCTCAACTTCGTTCGAAAGGAAGCATTTTCTTTGAATGAATGCTGGCGCATAAGCGATCGGCCTCACTGTCAAATAACTTTAGATGTATATACAGAGGCTATACCAGAATGGGAGACGCGATATTTGACCGTATGGCATTAATAAATTTTGAAATCGAGAAAGAGTGATCCTATTATTTGTTGTATTTACAGTGAGGAGATGTACGTACAAATATATACAGGAACAACGGCGGTACGACCGGTGGATCAGTCGTTGGCCTCGAACGCTGCTGAGCGTCACATATATATGTTCTGAGCATACGTAACAAGACGAGCATACTCCGGGTAGGAATTATAGTGCGTACACAGACAGAGTGCTGAGAGTACTGAAGTAAATAAATTGGCAGATCGTATCGAAGGGTATGGGCTCGGCTATTACGCGTGTGGTTCTTTTTGGGTGTTGCCCATTTCGATCGGTGATCCTTACACACTTTTTCCCACATATATATGTAGTTTAACAATTGGAGCGATTCTCCCTTCATAGGGTATTATCAAATTCGCGGACCAGCGCTTCTTTCTGGTTCACGAGTATCACCTTCCGAGAGGCAAGCGAACGACACCGATAAAGTCATCAGCAACCCCCAGATGTTCCGTCGATACTGTTCCAGATGAACGACGACGCGAATACAGAAGACGCTAGACATCGTGGAATACCATATCCATCTCATCCGCAATTGGCATCACCAATAAAATCCTGAGTGTCTCCGGCAACGTTCAGGAACAGGAACGGGGGTCTGTGTGCCATGTTCACACGATTGATCAACGTGCTACAAGGACGGTATCGTAGTTTTTGCCGAAGTGCTTGAAATTGGTCGGAATCTGGGGTGTATAGGTAAGGAGTTCTGAGACACGAAGGGTCAACAGAACTTGCAGCCTTGGTGTTCCAAGTTCAGACCGAGCTGTGGTCCACAGCAGAAAAAAGCGCAGGGGACTGACTCCGGGGGGTCTTCGAAGCAGATGAAGGGTTCATGGTGGCGTGGCACGAAGATGAGACACAGCTAGGTAGGCGGCGCCGTGCATCTCCCGTGGGTGGTGTCCAAGGGAAAAGGGGACACAGGGTCAACAGGAGGAGTGGAAGGAAATCCGCCCAAGCGAATGGGGGGGGGGGTACAAGGGAAACTGCGGTGGACGAAAGTAGGACATGCCTACCCTACTCGTGGCCCCAACTGGTACAGCTGCTTCGGACTACTTGGTGTTCTTTCGTTTTCCCTCTGTCATTCTCAACTTATTTAGTTCTCTTTCATTCTTCTAAGAACAACCCTTACGAAAGGAGCCGTGTGGCGTGTGTGAATGACAGACCTAATTTGCTTGTTTCGTATTTGCTGACGCCAACGGGCGAGGCATAGTTCACGAACTTAGGACGAAGACGACAGACATGGTGGCAAGGTACCACGTGGACTAGAAGCGATGACCTGGCTATGGCTACTTGTACAACAAAGTGCTGCGGCTGCTTGGAGGGTGATGTGTGCCTCGGTTTGCCTGTTATTTTACGTTGCGGCTCTTGGTCTTCTTGCTATGTTCGTCAGTAGTGGTGTTCTTCGTGTTTGTTTCGTTTACTCATTGTTTTTCAAGTGTCCGCCACATTCCCTCCTGGGGGACACGACAGTTTTTGTGTGTTCTCTTTGGATTTGTCTCGTCGTTTTTTGTTTCACCTTGTTCCCCTCCGGTTCTCTACTTTATTAAATGTGTATGTCATGCCCGTCATATCCAGTATGATCACATGGCATTGCATTGCCTACTGCTGTGCTTACTGCATACATACCTGGTACGTGACAATGTAGTACCTCTGAAACCAGATGTGGCCTAGTTTAGGTGCCGCATACTTTCTACCTCTCTGGAATTGAAGAATTGGCACGGGCAAAGGATGTGCTGGATGTTGACTTGTAGGAAGAACGGTTTTATGTTATTATGTACACACACATGCTCCATGTGCAATCTATTTGTTACGGCACACAATGTATTATTTATTTACAACACCGGCTGTGAGATCGAGGGTTTGGTCGATAATCATCCTAACAAGGTGTGTTTTATGCTCCGATCGTTCTCATCATATAGTATAGACTTGATTTTTAAACAATCACAGCACGCATGCTTATGATTCGCTTCAAGACAGCGAGACTGGGGTACACGCATTGGGTACGATCCAGTACGAACGTGAGGCTACTATTGAACCATATATAATAGTACCGGACAAGATTCTTTGATACAAACAAAAAAACTTTTCCTACTCAGTATAACGGTTTTCACTATATATTTCGTCCATTTGCATTTTTGTCACGAGGAAGTGGTCTTTTGTCTGCATCCGCAAAAAAAGTACGACGTGGCCAACGCAACGGACGACCGCCCCCCTAAGCCTTAAAGTCCGAATGCTGAAGGCCGAGGTGATTGAGACCCTGCTGTACGGGTGTGTAACGTGGACCCTCAGAGCGGAACACTTTGCCAAGCTTCGAACGGCTCACCACCGAGTCCTGTTGCGAGTCATTGGCTTCCAGCGCCGACTTCATACTGACCATGCCATCCTCTCATACGCGAAGGCCCTCAAGATGACACGTTGCGAAAGCATCGAAACGACCATTCGAAAATGGCGGCTCTTCTCCGCGGGGGGCGTGGCACGGCAAAGCAAGGAACGATGAGCCAGTCGGGTACGATAATGTTCGGGACGATAGCTGGCGAGGAGAGTCCCGAGACAAGGCGGACAGTGTAAGACTTGGCATAGATGCACAGTTGAAGACCTTAGGGAGATCCGAGCAATCGAAGGGTCAACGGAAGTTGCCCCCTTGGTGTTTGGAGTTGAGACCGCGTTGTGGTCCACTGCAGCCAAACAAGGCGGGGAAGTGGTACCGCGTGATCCTTAAAGCAGATGAACGGTTCATGGTGAGGTGCCACGGGGCTGAGGCTGAGATGAGTAGGCAGCGCCGCGCATCCACCGTGGATGGTGACCAAGGGAACGGGGAGGGGGGGGGGGAACAGGAGAAGTGGCAGAAAACCCGACCAAGGAAATGCGAAGAGGAGGGGGGGGGCAGGAGGAGTAGAAGGCAAACTGCGGTAGACGAAAGTAGGAAGGAGATGGCAGACAGGGTAGCAAGGCACCAGGCCGACTAGGAAGTAGAACATGACCATACTACTAGTGCTACCAACTGGTGCAGCTCGTTCGAACGTGGTTTTCCCTTGTCTTCTCTTTTGTGTTGTTTTTTTCTTTCTTGCGCTAGTTCCCCGTGATTTTCTTTATATTTCTTTCTCTTCTTTTTTAGATTGATAAGCCGTATTGAAGGAGTCTAGTGGTGTTGTTGGATGACGAACGTGCTCTGCTCGTTTCGTATTGTCTGACGCCAAGGGGCTGGGCATAGTTGACGAACGAAGGGCGAAGACGGCAGCCTGGGTAGCAAGGTACCAGGCGGATTGGTAGGGAGAACCTGGCTATACTACTCGTACCACAAACTGCTGCCACCACACCTGGAGGGTGCTTTGGGCTTTATTTTCCTTGGTTCTTCACCTTACTCTGTTTACAAGGAGCGGTGTTTTTGTTTTTTGTTTATTTATTTTTCACTTTCCAGCTCGTTCTTTTTCAAGTGTTACCCACCTCGCCTGCGAGGGGGGAAGACAACAGATTATTTCTTCTAGTTTTTTTCATTCATTTTTTTTTTTTTTTCTATTTCGATTTGTCTTCTTTGTTTTTTGTTTTCGCTTTGATTGCTCCCTTTCCTTTCTCTACTTCATAGAATGTGTATGTGGTGCCTGACGTACCCACTATGATGACATGGCATTGCATTGCCCACTGCTGTGCTTACTGCATGCATACGTGGCAACGTGGTATATCTGTGACGTAGCTTTGTGACCACAGAACTTGTATCTCTTCTAGGATTGAAAAATCGGCACGGACACTGGTTGTGCTGGATGTCGACGGGTAGAAAGAACGGTTTAATGTGAAGAACACACACAGACAATACGCCTACAATTTGGTGTTGTTTGGTCTTGTCACACCTTATCTCATCACGTTCATTTGGCCATAATACCATATTTTATAAAATTTAAATGCTTCCTCGCTCAACAAATATCAAGTTTTGCTATTTGAGGCTATCTCGTTCAAAAGCGTTCATTCACAGAATGTTCTGAGAAATATCAGTGTGCCAAGAGCGAATTAATATTTAGGAGGGGGTACTTCAACCATACGGGTGGTAGACAGTTTACGCACTTTACGATATACCACCTTGTAGGATCGTACCCTGTTCGCTTATTCCAGATATTCAGCTTCCTCCGGGGGCGAAAGACGACGACGGCAGTTTTTCGTGTGGTTATATATTTACCAATACTCATGAGCCTGTTATCATGTAATCAGTTATGTGTGCCGCACCAAGACGGGGGTCATATGGTTCGTTCTATCGTTGCTGACGAAATCGTTGTTGTTACCCAGGGACCGGATATCGCGAAATCAGAGGTCTTCTTCTTCTCGGAGCCGGTACAATGTCATGCACTAACTAGCAATACTACGACTCTCCTCGTGTCAGTCTCCTCATACCTTGGTTTCGTTGTTTGCTGAAGGGAAAGGGGCATTGTTATCCAAAAAAGCCTTATTATCGAATCAAAAACAAGACAACCAGGAAATATCCAACCGAGGGAAATAACTGACTTCCAACATCAAAAATCACATATCACACAGCAGCACTAGGCCTAGCTCGCATACCTTCTGTGACTACGTCCGCCTCGTGGGTCATGGGAACTGGTCGCTGGGCCTTTACTTATGGCTGCTTCCGTGACGCATGCGTTCGTCTATCCAAGTTCGACCTCAATGTAAAGCCAACCCAAGACTCTGGTTTTCAACATGCATTCAAAGTATTGAAACCACCAGACAACACGCGCTCCACGACAAGGCAACATTCTTCCGGGTTGAACTAGTGATGAGCGAGCCCGATGCCTATAGGGCTGAAATACTTTACCCGTTCAGCATGATGAGCCGCCTTACCCTTTTTTTTACGTCTGTCTTCAAACGAGTCCTCGTGGTGTCGGTACGAGTCGCGGGTACAGAGGGGCTTCTCCTGGTAGTGACGCGGCCGCGATGGTGTGTGGGGGCTATTTTTGAATCAGAATGCTCCGGGAGTTCCACGTGAATTGTCAAGCTGAAACTAACAAATGAACCAATAGGAACACCGAAGGTCGTATCGGTTGCCAAGGCACCTCTTGGGTTTCACGCCTTCCACTCTGTAGAACTCAAAACCTTCCTATGGAATTTCCCAGGGCATACTTTGGTCTGCTATTTGGAGGTTTGTGTGTCGTTTTTCGCGGTATCCAGCCACGACGGTTATTGTTGTCTTCACATTAAATCAACCTTTTCTACCCAGCTTCATCAGTACAGCCACAGTGTCTGTCCTGATCCCTTATCTTTTAGAGATACTGATTATGTGGTCACAGACTGTGAGAAAGGAGACCAAGAAGAAAAACTAAATAGCAAATTCAAGTGTCAAGCAAGTGAAGTGTCGGCGCACTGGGTACGAGAACACAACAACACATTGTCAAGCACGAACGTAAAAATAAGAGCAAGAAGACAATAGCACCAGAACAACAAAAATCTGAAAGGAAAAAAAGAGCAAAAAAACAATAAT
Source organism: Nereocystis luetkeana (assembly GCA_031213475.1). Classification (NCBI taxonomy): domain Eukaryota; class Phaeophyceae; order Laminariales; family Laminariaceae; genus Nereocystis; species Nereocystis luetkeana. The sequence continues at coordinate 8,982,981 of JARUPZ010000028.1, forward strand.
AATACTGCAAGGTGATTATTGGATACCTGGCCCCTCACTAGTGCAGGAAGAGCACGGTAATGCACATTGGTTTTTTCTTAGCTTTGCTGGCCACCTTGGTACTCATTGGCACAGGAGCCGGCTACCACGATGAAAAAAAATCGGCCCAAGCAGGCGGTTCCGCGAGGATGATCGAGAAGCTTAACAGCTAGCTGGCAATGGGGGGAGGGGGCGCCAGAATAAGTACTCTTGGCGCGCCCGCCGTGGCGGAGCAAAAGAAGCCCGGTGACTCTCTGCGGGTTCAAGTGGAGCTCGTGGTACCGATTATTATACGTACTGTGAGAACATTGACAGGCACAGCATCGTCAACAATACCCTGAAGAAAGAAAGACAGTTCAGATTTTGGAGACCACAGGCCTAAAGTTTTCATTAGGCGCCTGTTTTTTGTGGGTTTTCATGGACAAAACACCGCTCGTGGCGCGATTTTTGTTTGATTTTTGTAATGCATGATTTTAACCTGAGCATCAGCTATATATTACTGATTATTATGCCTGATTTTGGTCAAAACCTAAAAAGATAACAGTTTCCAGCAGAAAAAATGAAATAAAAGAATAAAAATCGCCAAAACATTAATCGACTACCGGTGACCATAGTAAATAGGACTACTTCCAGTAGCAACAAAAACCTACCTGGTACATGTTTCCCTGTTTTTACCAACTAACTACATCTGGTTCGATTTAATAGGATGGCCCCCCGTAATAGTCGCCGAGATAGGATGGTTGGCTAGTCCATCAAAAGTGACCACCGCACCCACTGACGTAGAGGATCAAATGGAATTTAGGTGTCTCCAGTAATTAATTTGACCTTACTGAAAGGTAATTAATTGGGAACAACTGTACATTTGAGCGGTATTTGGATGGGTGGTAACGGGAAACCGCAGAAAGATCGATATTTTCGCACGGTGATTGTTTGGATGAGAATGGGGCAACCTGAGTTTCTCGGTAATGATTTAAATGGGAATGGGGATAATAGGTAATTCGGTTGGTAACGGTGAGGAGGGGAGCGGTAATTAATTGCGATTCATAGTCTTAGCGAACCGTTCCACAAATTACCGATATGAGTCCTGAAATTTGGAATTTTCTAATAATTAATCTAATACACGAATATTTAAAACATCTCAGGTGCATGAAAGTTGGTATACGTACGATCGGGACGATTTTAGGACTGCTGTCGGCAGTCCACAAAGCCATCGGTCGGATGGGCTCTGGAGTCGGGGGGCAGTGCTGTACGAGTTCCTACTCGAACTGCGGACGGGTACACAGGGATCACCTGCAGCATATCCCGGAGACATGAACCGAACGTTGCTGTGAACAGGCACAGTCTGCCTACGAGTACTCGTAAAGTTGGGTTTAAAGAACTCAAAAACCAAAAAACCGATACGGTACTTTAAGGTTGTTGGTTCTGGGTTTTATGTTACCATGTCCCAGCCATGTGCCTACACACGTTGCCTCACCTACCTCGACAAACTGTGAACGACTTACCACTGTACCAGCACGCCAAGGCGTCGTTTGTGCGTGCGTGCACAGAGCGCGCCGAAACTGAAATTAATTGGGGTCGTGTGGGTTAAGCACGGTCGACAAACGTGGTCCAAACAAAAATGAATCGTGATGCCACACACAACAAAGAGAGAAATTCAAAAAGAAGGCACCCTTCCCTCGAGTTGGGGACTCGTTATGCAGTTTTTTATTTTAATTATTGGAAAACCAAGAAAAGGAAGGTTCACGCTTCGTGCTTGCGCGCATCATTGTCATACACCATCAATCACTGCAAAAACTTTAAGACGTTGCTACAGCACTACTACTAGTAGGTAGGTGCACTGGAGTCTGGGAGCGAGCGGGTCGGCAGTCGGCAGTGAGTGGGCAGGAATTGGATTCCATTCGTTTTCGCGCTTTATCTCGTGTTCATCTCTTCTTAGTTAATAATCGGCTTGATTAATGCCTGTGTGTGTATGCTCCTGGATGTTAGGTACGAGGCAGTCGGTTTTACATCACTGTTTCCGGGGAACGGAATTTCCAATCGGGTAGGGTCTTGGTGGATGTTTTCTACGCCCGGCATGACGCTCTCGTTCCTGCATGTGGGAAGGTCACGAATGAATGCGGAATACAAATATATACTTCGCTTCAATTTATAATTTATTGTCACGTACTGAACCCATACAGTATCAACACGGCATACTTACGTCCGTAGGACCAACGCCCTAACCGGTAGGGTGGACCGTCACTGGACCAAGACCGGCCGGAGGGCCTCATCGCCTAGTTTGTTTCCGTGGTTGAGCTCTCACGAGTCCCACCCTACCCGGGGGCGATGACTCTCCCGGGTGGCTATCTCCACCCCACCTTCTCCTCTTCTTGGGGGTCAGGTCGGGTAAACGTGCCCAAGCGCCAGTGGTACCAGCAGCCTGCTCCGCTGTTGCAACATTGAGTTATGGGACATACATTGACACACGACACGAAACATGAACGTTGAAGTGTTCTTAGCTTTACGCATATGTTCTCCAATCCACTGGACGATACTAATTAAGCCGGAAGTCAGCGGAATGGAGCAACACGTCTCGATCACTCGGTATCCCGACTTGTTTCGCGCGAAGGAGCACGGGAAACCCTTCAGGACGCAACCTAGGTAGCCATTCAAATACTCTGAACGGACGCGATTGTACGCTCATATATTGATTCTAGCTAGCGCTAAAGGCCGTCGCGATCAAGCGTCAAACAATGAATGCGCAAGAAAAAGGGGCGATTGCGAGCTATCTGTAAATACGCTGAGTGGCATGTCCGCATGTTTACTATTATTGGGTTTCTAAATACGACGCAATATCGATATTTGTGGCCACGAACACAGCAGGACTTACAGTAGAACCTATTTGAGCGCATGTATTTTTGCTGGGTGAGTAGGGACTCCACCCTGTTGTTGCCCATTTTTGAAAAGTGCTTTCTTCGTGCGATATCGATGCAGCCTAGCTGGGGACTAGGAAGCATTTTCGTTACACATACAAACCAAGATCGTCTTGGGTATTATTAGGGTTATATCGTAAAAACATCATGGTGACTTTACCTGGAATGGTAACTCCCATCCTTCCTCAGGTTAGCAATCTTTTCACTAGACGAAGACGCAGTTATCCAAAAATGCGCTGAATCGTCTAAAAAATGCGCACGGTTCCCGAAACAAAGGAGGTTTCCATAAACATCGCAAACCTATGCCGGACCCCTACTGGTTTTAGTGTTAGCGTGCCACGCGAACGAGGACTTACCCAGTGTACCGACGAGACGCCACGTGCTTTGGGTGTAGCTCCGTTGCAACATTGCGAGATGTTCGACTTCTGCCTCTGTAGGTCAGCAGCATTCCGTAATGGCTTCTGAACGATAAGAGCACATTTTAACGATCAAAAGATGTCTGCGGCCCGGACAAAACAAAAACGAAAAAAAGGAAGAAGATGTCGGCGAGTGGATGCCTTGAAGACAAAAAAACAAAGCAAAGCATCAAACTAACAATTTATTATGTAGTATGGCCCACTCTTCACAACCATCGGTAACCCCCGACCTTAGTATTGCATGCGTCTTACCTGGTACAAATATATCCGAAAGACGCTGATGTGGGCTGATGGCAGCCCATCTTAACGCCGAGCGGACTCCAAACCTGCGCACTTTACTAGTGTAATGTTTATCTGCTTGTCCATGCAAGCGTTTGCCTTCGAACGAGATTTGTGAGCATGATAGGGCGTCAACCGTTTCCAAATGTTGTCTCCCTGGCACGACATTAGGGTTAGGGTTAGGGTGCATCGGCTAACGCCATATTAAAGCTTGGAAGGCGTGAGCAAAACCACCAGATAGGAAAATTCCTCTACTAAATGGCAACAGCGAGACAACGGAACTCAGCGATTATGACTAAAAAATGTCGACAACAAAAACAATGGCCCGAGATAGGAAAACACTGCGGCCAGCTCTCGATTGGATACCTCGTGAACGCAAATAAATAGAAGGGGGGAAGGAGACCACGTTGCTCAACGCCGACGGGCACATGGCCGTTCGACTTCGCTGGCTCGCGTGTGTGGAGACGTGTTGTATGTAGAGAGCATCACTAACAGGGCCTGAGATAAGAGACCAATAGTCGAATATACGCGAAATTCTCCTAATTTCCAGCATCACGCTGATGTGCCAATGCTCTGAGATGTTCGTCTTGGGGCGGGAGGGGGTCTCCGTGAAGATGGCGTTCCATGATGATTCGTTGGACATTTAATAAGACCCAGATTAGATGTTAACACCGCTGGATTTGTGCCTGAGGGTCCCTTTCTGAGCAGTCCGCGCATTGCAATCCGCAGATAAAACTGACATGGAATTTCCCTCTAAGACATCAGGTGGTATATTGTGGACCAAGCCACAAGACGTATTTTGGACCTCCCCAGCATAATATCTAGTGCGTAGTGTATACTTCTTGACATATGAAATATACCTCGGAGGTCTCTCATCGAGGTGTTGCGAATGAACCTGCTTTAAATCGTGACTAATTCTACGACACTGGTAGCCTAGAAGTAGCGTGCTGATTATACCTCGAGAGGGAACTTCGTGGAACAACATTGTATGCGTGCTCGCTAGCACCCGTCGAAGCAAGGCATCTATCCCTGGCTGCTCCGCTGTTGCTCGACCCACGAGGCTCCACCCTGGCTCTGCGTGGGCGAGCGGAACCCCATCTTCGGGCAGAACGTTCGCCAGTGCGAGCCTGGGCACTTGCCGACTTCGCCTCCCCTGTCGGTTCCAGAGCCCATGTGCTAAATCGAAGAGACGAACGAGTTTACCTGATTCAGAGTCTGGTTGGCGCACGGTCCATCACTGTATACAATCTACTCCGGCCTCTTCCGCGCAGCTACTGGACGGCTAGCCCCTATATATATGTATATAAATATGTTTAACTATTTTCCCCGTTTCCTATACAGCCATCATCTGAAGCTCAATGACGCCTCCATCAACTCCGCATTACTACGTAAAGCTACTGTACAATTCCTCTACAACCACAGGGATGCACAAAGCCAGACCTGTTATATAGTTTGATGCCCAAACTTTGAACCGGGTAGAGCTCACGACAAACCAATCACGACACGCCATTTTTCACTTGACAAACAAACTTGGGAGGGCAGCCGGAGCCGCGACGTCGGGGGGGGCGCTGACATGAGCAGTGCACTGTTTCGACGAAGACAAACTCGGGCTCACCGAGGGCCCTAGTCCCATCTATTTTGTGGGGCGTCTCCGGAAGACACCCCGAAAGAGCCCCGTACTGCTACGCCAGGCGAGATATGCTGCGGGACGGTACCGCGGGACTAAACGGTACTATTTAGATGGGATGTGGCCACCGTGGGAGCCCGTCGGCAGGAAGAACCAACGATATAGTGGCTGCTCTGGGCGAGGCGGGGACGTTATCAACTCCGGCCGTTCCTGGCGATACTTCCTCGACCTATGCGAGTGACATCTGAAATGGAAGCCCCCTTGTCCTGTTCGCGTCTCCTGCTGATTGACGAAAGGTCTTGAGATTCAACGCTTTGTGAAGGAATGTGTTACTCAGTGTCGTAATCGAAGGAACCGGGGGTTTTCCATAGGTGGACATGGCGAGCAGACAAAGGGGATAATGCGGGTTGATCCCGGAGACTATCGATAGGGGTGTGACAAAACCGGCACAACCTTTATCTGCCTATTTTAGGCTTTTGTAGCTCGTCCCGGGGCCGGCAGTTTTCCCTTACATGACAAGGGTACCAACCTAGACAACTAAGAGATGTCTCGGGCGACCGTTCCGCATGCCGCGTGGAACAACGGCAATGCAGCTGACATTCATACATTGAACTAAACGAGTTTGAGCGTGTGAGTGAGGGCCGGACGCATTTTTTTCTAGCCCTATTTATTTTTAGAACGAAATAATGTATGATGTTTAAGCGTGCGAGCCTATCTGAGCAGCCCCTTATAAGCTATATCGGTCGGGGAGCCCGGCGATACTTCGCCATCATGCATGACACGCGCACGGCTCGAATCTGCATTATAGTCTTCAACCCGGTAGCATAGTCTGCGCCTGGGGAAGACCTTGGACCGCCAAACGAGAACCCTTTATGCATGCTTAATAGTAGATGGCTCGGGCGTACGTTCCGCAGGCTATGTGGAACATGGAACAACGGCAATGCAGGTGGCAGTCCTTGAGATAAAGTAAAAGAATTGAGGCGTGGTAATGGGTGCCAGACGGGTTCTGACTCTGTTCGTTCTGTGAACGAAATCGTACATTATGTTTTAGAGTGTGAGTACATATGAGCAACCCTTCGAGGGGTATGGACTTTATCGGCCGGAACGCCCGACGATGCTACGCCATCATGCATGACACGTTCACCGCCCGACTGAAGTTACGTAGTCACACGCAATGACGCCAAGCCCCCTGTTCAGTCCTTGTCGAAGGCGATAGAGGTGGCACATTTCCGCTAAAACGTTTTCTGAACGACGGGGTTCCTTAACCCTAAAACGTCGGAATGACAATCTTGTTTCGAACAATGATATGTCGGTATACTTGGGTCATGAAATTATCCATCGGGATGCAATTTGATTTTTGTTCAAGTCAGTCCTCGGGCGAGGTAGGGAGCTCCTTAGGTGAGGAGCTCCAGAAAAAAATGGGTGAACCTCTATCGTAGAACGCCTCTTACGCGGTGTGTAGATTGGCTTATTTTGCGTATGCCTATTCAAAAGTGGATCGTTTCGATTGACGCGCGTTTTCAACCAATACAATGTGTTGTTATGGGCGGGCTAGATGCTTCAGTTTTTATCTCGGTCTACTCCCAAACACTCATCATATCTTGGCGCCCCAACAGGGTGTGACCGGCCCATCTATGTGCAAACACGAGAGTCCGAGTAGACCTGTGCTGCACGGGAAGACCGAGATGGTCGTCGGTATTTACGTGCACACCACAACTCGTCAGCCCGAAATTCCACTAAGTTATATCCTAACGTCACTCGGGGTTGGGTAGGAAATCAGCATAACCTTAAGTACACAATAATAGCCGACGACAAGTGGGCATCGCCGCCTCTACAAGTACCATAATTGCTACGGGGCACGGTTATGGGGGGAGACAGCACGTCGATCGAACCCCTACTGCTGTTTAATGTGCCTCCAGATAGTGTCATTTCTGCGGAAGACTGCATTCACAGCACGTGCCAGACGTAAACATATTACCTGTACACCTATATTCATTATGTTTGGAATTAAGGCCTGGCATTGATGATGCGTCGGGCATAGACGAGGTTTCGGATTTATAGGACACAATGGCAATTTGGAAACACGTACGAAAATGCCGAGCCAATGATCCACCGGGTGATACCCACTACGTGGAGTAGTAAATGACTGCCCCCACTATGTGCCTACGGCATCTAAGCCGTTCGAAGCACAAAATAGGTGTGACTAACGAAGGTGCTCTACACATCAATAGTTTTTGGGCGGCCAGGAAAAGGCTCCGCGTGCATATCCAACAAGTAAGTGCGTATTCCCTCAATCAGTTGTTGTAGTTGGTACAGTAAATTCGAAGCTGGCATTTTCCGTATTGAATAGTTAATACAACGATGTGTTACAATTCCAACACCCTCTGACGAGGCCATCTTGCGATAGCGGAAGAGGTGATGTATGTGACAGTGGGCCAACGAGGGGAGGAAGGGCGGAGGCTCCCAAGGGAACCACCTGTGGTATGTACGGGCGAGGGACGCATGTCATCTGTATGAAATATTACTATTCAAATAGTGCCCAGCCTCATCTTTTGCCCTGCCCGCCCTTAAAATATGTCCATTGTTTTACCATGTTCATCGAAGTACCCTACTGCTGGCGCGAAACACCTTGTTCAAGCCTGAAACGAGTCCTTCTGACGCGTTCGAGGTCCTCCTGGTATTGGATCCAAGACGAGCATGAACAACTTCGGTCGTACATGGTCCTGACGGAGATATGCTTGCAATATCATGTCTTGACGTCCCTCTCCACCGATGTTGATGGCATGGGAATTGCACAACACCCTTGCATGGGTGGCCACTGCGGAGTCTACCTGATTGCCGTACATTTTATCAGCAGAAACCCCAGAGTCGCTGGCATCCACCGTAGCTTGCTGACCTACAGCACACGCAATGATCCTCTCATGAGTGGAAGGGTCAGTCGCCATCGTCTCGCTTCGAACTATTACGGGGGACCATAGTTAACAGGACCTGTGGTACAAATAAAAACCTATATGTTTAAACAATTTTACTCACAATATTTGGTCCTGTTAACTATGCCTCCCCGTAATACTATTACGGGGCACCATAGTTAATAGGATCTATGGAATACATAAAAACCTATATTTTCAACCATTTTTACTAACAATATTTATTCCTATTAACTATGGTCCAAGGAATAGTTTTATCCAGTCCCAGCACAGCGACGCTTCTCTCTCAAAGCTACATATATCCCGATCTTGGACGTTACGGTGGGTGTCGGGGATCGTCTAATCAGCTCCGCGCAAGACTTTTTGTACATAAAACCCTCATAAATAGAGGGACACGACGATGGTGCCAATAAAATATTCCCGTGAAAGAATATTGCATGCCTCGAGGCTCTGTCTCTGTGAAGAGAGATAGCAGAGGTGGCACCCAGGTGTCTGTGAAGATCGCTTGTAAGATGAAAAAATATGGTATGAGATCGACGATGAAGTGGCCGTTATGGAAGGAATCCTGATCTCAAAGATCAAAAGGATAAGACGGAAGGAGAAGAGAGGAGGATAAACGGAGAAACGTAGGAGGAGAGAAGCATCAGGGAAAGGAGGAGTGATCGAGGTAGGGCTGACCTTCGCCTGATCATCCAGAAACAATGCCCACTCTACGGGCAGTTGAAGTTGGCCTGATCTACAAGGTATTGCACTGGCTGATAGTCCGTCCTATAGTAACATTCCTATAGGAACATTCTTATGGTAAGCTAGCTCCCCTGCTATACACGTACGTCAACATCTCAACAGAGATACGTTGGACATAGATTATGCCGTACTACGAGTAGAACAAACTCGCAATCGATCTGCATATGACATTTACCCAAATACCCGTACTAAGATGTTCGAATGCTCGTATCAATGCGTTTTGATTGCACCATCACAATAGGTACGCAATACGTGTGTGGATCTCAACGTCCATACGCTGACATCCTTCAGAGGAGGAAGCGCGAAGTGGATAGCGGTGGGTGGCGCGCACAACGATGCTACCTCTAATATTGTTAATACTTAAAAAGTTACACAAAATCGGTTGGCAAACAACCGAATCGAGTGAGTGCTTGCTCGAGGAATCGGCACGTTGATGTGTGTCTTGGGGTCGCATTAACCCTTTTAGCACCGCACTCCTATATGTGGGGACAAGCCACTGAAACTTTAAGTAGTTTGTCCCCAAAACGGGACTGCGGTTCTAAAGGGGTTGATAGATATAAATAATTACTTCTGTATACTGCATTCGTTTAGTTCGCCACTGTATAAATTACGCTTGGATCTGTAGAACCATGATGGGTTTTTGGTCAAAAAAACATGCCGCCGTGGCCACAACCGGTGGCGTGCTGTCCATACTTCGCTCGACGTGGAGGGTCGGCGTGTTGGTGGAAACACCGCAGTAACACGCCATGACGACACGCCCCCTTTCATTAGTTCTTGTAGAAAGTGGGCAAGTGACTGACTATTTTCGTAACTTTTGAAACAAACAAATCCCCCAAAGTATGGTTTTGTTTGGCTTCTATGCGCCCAGCATATAGGTTCAAAAGTGGACCATTTTGATCATCACAGGCCATTGTGTTGTTTTTGAGCTTTCAAAATTCTGCGTTGATCGCTTGGTCTATTGTCCATCACTCATTATTGTATGTAGGCGCCCCGGCAGGGTGTGCCGCGCCTATCTACGTGTTAACACGAGCGATCGAGTAGACCTGTGCTGCGTGGGAGAGTAGTCGATGGTATTTAGGTGCTCACTACATCGATTCAGCGATGAATTTTATTGAGTTACATCCAAACGTCACCCGCGGTGGGGTAGGCAAACACACGTACTCGAAGCAAACCACAAGCGAGGTTAGGTGAAAATCACTGCCTCTACACGTAACAGCATTGCTGTGCAGCACGGCCAGGGTGGGCGGGGGGGGGGTGACGGGAGGATTTCCGTCGGAAGCATCACTGCTGTCGTTCGATGTGAGCCCAGACAGTGGTATCCCCGCGGGGAAATGCATCGACAAGATGTACCGGAAGGAAACATATTGCATGTATGCCTCAGTGTGGTCCGTTTGAAATAAAAGGCTCCATCGAGATGATGCGTTGGGCTTGAATGGCTTCTCGAATATACAAGACACTATCTCATTTGGAAACACTGGGGTCGGTGAATTTGTCAATATGTTCCCACCGCATGCAAAGTCAAGAAAAGTAGCATACAATACGTTGATGTTCTCCGAATTACCTCGTGGTGGATGCCCGACATTCCTTTGTACCATAATATCAAGCGAAAGATCCGCTGCGTGCTACACACTACGTAGAGTATGTTCCTACACCATATACGTTCAACACTCTAAATTATTAGCTGTGGCTAACGGAGAGGCTCTATATCTCAACAACGTCTTCGACGGAACATGGCCACACGGGGTCGCTGTCATACTCGGTACGTGGTTGATAATTTATATACAAATCCGAATGTGTGCCGTTGGTTTAGGCGTGATGAAATACAAACACAGTATGTTACCCCTGTTTACGGCGGTATCCAAAGCGCGAGACTGTGAGAAATAATAGCTCCCAGAATTTTGCATGATACTTGATGTAAACCGCGAATATTGATATCTCTGGACTACGTACAACATAACATGAGCCATGGTTGTCTGGTAGTCGTAGGCAAGGACACCTCCATGCATTTCTTGCCCACGTAAAATCGTTCTGCGCGTTCGCCTGGAGTTTACACATGATATCTTACTCTTAATATTAAGATACAGTATTGAATGTAGTATTCTTCACCAGTAGTAGCAAAACGCAGTGCTGGGTGTTGTTCCGGCAACAGGTGCCCGTTAAACTGATTGCGTGTCATTCACATGAAACTGGTGCCTGATCGTTCGCAAGTTGGTGCTGGGGTACACTTCGTGTGTCATCAACCGGTTACAGTAAGAAACGACCCGGTGGGGAAACACGGGAGATAAATTGACATCAAACGCAGGCGTGAACCTTCTTCCGTAGACGATGTGTAACGCTTCGAAAATACGTTTGTCGAGGATTGCCGGACTCGCAGACGAGAAATATCTCATCAGAGAACAGTGGTCAGAATAACCGTATTTCTTGTTCAACAAAGACTACGTCCTATGTTCCGCGAAAATACTGGTATTATTACGTGTCTATCATACATCGACTACAACGATCAACTCTATCCACTGGGGCATGCCCTCAGAAATGAAGCCCCTACCGTTAGGCACGCCTGTTGTTCCTCCTGCGGCCGACGACTGAACACCGCGGCATATCGCTTCCCTTAGAGCAGCAACTTTTTCGACCTTAAGCCAACCGAGATCTATACATCGACTCCGAACGAGGCAAGCCCATGGGGTTTAGCCCTGACACTACTCTACAAAATTAAACACGACCACCACAAAACACGGCCATTCCGAGGGCAAATGACGGTGGCCCTGCTGCTTCCGTGTAAAAAATAGCCTCAAATCACTATGATGCATCCCAGTCATGGCGAAACGTGTCGTTGACGGCCCCAACCCTTTCATCCAACAGTGAGCTAAACACCTATAATATGCCACAGTCGACCTCACTGCACGTGGGACATCCGTTTGCTCTTGCCCACTTCTTCAAGTATTTGTTCGGGGACGCAGCGGCCCAGTAGCCCGTAATATGGTCCCAGGGGCAGTGTTCTGCCCGCGCCCACTGCAGTATATCAAGGCGACCTGCTATGGCGGCCTCGGTGCACGTTTGTGCATTCCAGGGGCAACCGTTACCACGAGCCCATTTAAGAATCTCGAGGTGACCCACGCGCGCAGCTTCCGAGCACGTCCGTTCGTCCCAAGGGCAGCCGTTGGCGCGTGCCCACTTCAAAATACCAAAGTGACCGCCGACAGCTAAGGTGGAAGATGTGCGCGCATCCCAGTCGCAGCAGGTTTTCTGTGCCCATTGAAGCACCTCGAAGTGACCATCCCAAGCTGCAGTGGTACATACATCCGAACTCCACTCGCATCCGTTGCTCCGTGCCCATTTAAGCAGCGCCAGGTGACCCCCCTGAGCTGCCGCCGAACAAGTAGAAGAATCCCAGTCGCAGCCATTAGCACGCGCCCACTGAACTATGACCAAGTTTCCCGCTCTAGCAGCATTTCTGCAAGTGTTTGTGTCCCAGGGATAACCATTCGATCGTGCCCACTGGATCGCGCCCAGATGGCCTCCGGCGGCAGCTTCTGCGCAGATACCAGACCAACGCCAGATGTGGGGACTGTCGTGCATCCATTCGAGGATATGAAGTTGCCCCGCTCGAGCGGCATATGCGGTAGCTTGCCGGCACCCGGCCCAGCCATTGGCCACCATACATTTCAGCGTATCCAAGTCTCCCTTGAAAAACAGCGAGCGATAAGAGCTCCGTCCCCAGGGGCAACCTTGGATTCTCGCCCACTGAAGCAGCTCCAGGTGTCCACCAGCCGCAGCGTTCTCGCATGTTCGATAGTCCCAATCGCCGCCGTTAGCTCGCGCCCACTGAACAACGTCCATATGCCCACCAGCTGCAGCCAGTGCACAGCAGTCACCTTGATAACCAACATTTTTCTGACGCGCCCACAATGAGCGTCCTCGCGTGCTGAGAACTTGACGCTGCCACCAAGAGGACTTGATGCGAGTTGAGTCTCCCCAAGGGCAGCCGATAGCCCGTGCCCATCTCAAAATCTGCAGATTTCCTTCGTCGGCAGCCACTCTGCACAGCACCTCACGCCAGCCACACTTCTTGTCGAGCGCCCACCGAATCATATCAACATCTCCGCGGGCGACGGCCTTGGAACATGCTTCCGCGTATAACACGCATCCTTTTGACTGCGCAAACTGGAGAAGTTCAAGGCTGCAGTATTCCGCGACACGTTCGGACACCAGGGTGCTCTTTGTCAGGCCACCATCAAAGCTCCACTGCAGCTGCGAGACAGAGGTATCGCCCGTTATCGCTTGTGTTATTTTAGGTAGTTTCCCCCAAGAATCTCTCCAATCCTTTGATACCCCAGCGAAAAACGCGTACTGGTCAGACATTAGTTCCGCCAGCACGGCCATCACGTCCCCGTTATTGTGGAGGGTGAATTCCACTCCAGCCGGTTCTACGTCTCGTCCCTCCTGTTTGGTCTCGGTGCTGTTGTTGTCGTTCCTGAGCGTGGGGCCGTCACGAAAATGGTACATCGGTGTTAATTATGATCAATCGCGCGATATTCTTAGGGAAATAAATATATCACTCATTTAAACGACGCTAAACCGAGCACGCGTGCTGCAAACTAGGTATGAGTCGGCTGAATTGAACTAAACAGATGGACACAACTCTTTGCAGAATATTTTAGCTGATGAAGGCATAGTGGCAGATTTGGCCGGGGGCTCTTCCAACGTGTTCCATCTAGAGCCACCATTTAAACGGTCAACTGAGAAGCACAAACAGCACGCTACCAAGCTAGGATCAGAATGCTAACGTTCTTGACATTCGATTTTTGAACCCAACAATAAGAGGAGTTGTACTATCAAAACCAGGTGAGCTGCACATTTTCACACGAAATACTCTACAGTTCCGTTTCGGCTAAGCCGGGTATTTCGAGGCGCCCATTTGCCGTACTCGGGGTCTCGGCATGCTGTCTACATCGAGAAAGAGCGAATGAATGTCTTATTACTATTCCAAAGTGGTCAGTGACTCGATCGCGTAGCACATCCGACATAGCCTACCACTTCACGGACGTAGCCCACCACTTCACGGACAAAGCTCTTGTTAATACACCACAGTTCACTTTGAGACATGTAGGATACATCGTAGCACTGATTCGCACAAAATCCGTGTACTATAGCTACGTGTATAGGTGGTTTGTTTGGCATACAAGGAAAACATACTACTGGAGTAGACATTTTTTTACGAACGACGCGAAAACCCAAATTTCGTAGCCGAGATAATACATGGACCTCACCACAACGATACTAAAACGTATCGCCCCCAAAAGTGGTTATCGCCCAATGCTACCCCACAGGCGCTCTCAGTCCAAATATTTCCCTTGGTATACAGAAATTGGGATGGAGATTTCCTAATTGGAGGCACAGCCAAAAACATTTATTTACTGGGCTATAATGAAAATATATATATTGATAGACGAATGCGTCGATTGTGTAATATCAGATATATATGGCTTGACCTGCGAAGAGGACAAGATGCGCAATATATTGTTGATAACGAAGGTACCCAGTGTGTCGGTCATCAAAATAAGCAATCAAAAAGTCGTACAGCAGTATAACGAATCGATTTTCGTGTTTGCTGGTATTATTGCCTATAAAGCACGTACGTACGAAGTATGACGTTTGGAACGGAGAACGTTCTAACATCAACTACTGGGAACAATTTCTGGCACCTCCAGGGATGTCAACATCTGTGGTTGGGTTGAACCAGCAACAACATGTCAAATAAATCCAGAAAGCTCCTGTTTTCGAAAGGGCCGCAGAGATAAAATGAAGGAATGAAACGATTTCCAGGCTCTACGTACACTCGTACGATACAGCTTTCAGTATTATTGTCCTGGATGCTCCCAGTAAAGGAGTAGGGGAAGTAACATATTCCTGGTACCCTTTTCTGGGCAAGAGTCGGCCGGGCTACTCAAGGGTGCATAGTAGTAGTAGTAGCAGTTACAGCAGTTACAGCAGTAGCAGCAGCAGTAGTAGTTGTTGAAGTAGGGGTAGTAGCAGTAGCAGTAGTTGTTGAAGTAGTGGTAGTAGCAGTAGTAGTATTATTGCAGTAGTGAGGTTGTTCCCAGGATCCCTTTGCTGTAACCATGAGAGAGAGTAGACAGCTTTATACTGTCAATAATTTGAACGTAGAGAGAAACATTTCATGGCAAGTATAGATATATGTTGTTTTCAGTATGCCCTCGAACGTGTGTACAGTTGTACAGTATACTGGTTACATCCGATTTGCTGTCTATTGGTGTTCATGTCCTATTGCGGCTGCCACCAGCCAACCGCGGTTGCTACGAGCCAGATGCTACTGTTGCCGTGAGTAGTTAGGAGACAGTCGTTCAAACATTTTCATGACAAATAAATGTAGAAAACGTTTCGACTGTGCCTCAAACGTACGTATACATACCTGTACCTGAAAAAATAGAGAGAAGAAGCTGCTTCCTGCAAATACATGGCCAGGGGCGTGTAGGTTATTCGGCCTTTCTGTACTGTTGACGCTGTTTTTGACACGCAGGTATAATAGCAGTAGTAGGTAGTATCGTACCAGGTATATAATAGTTGTCGAGTATAATTGATATTTGTATTAATAGTAGCCCATGGTACCGAGTGAAACCTGCTTCTATCATTAATGAATGTCCAGCAGCAGCAGTAGTAGTAGTGCCTGTAGTATAATAATAGTCGCGGTCGTTGTGGTGTGCGCTACAATACGTTGCTGTTTTGCCGACGACATTTTGCTTCTACCTGGCTAATACCAGTACATGTACTATGAGTGTGAGAGACTATGACGTACTATAACGGAAACGACAAGTAGATTGTATAAGCTTGAACATACATGGTTCAGGGGGCAATCTGGCACTCGACTGCCCCCCCCTGTCGCACTCTGTTCCTGTACCCTATTTGAGCTCTCCATGAGATGAGCAACAAGAAGAGTTATACCAGGAAGAACAGTGCCCTGGCCAGCATCGGCATTCCTGTGTTCTTCCTCTACGAGGCACCATGACAGAGTAGTATAGTATTCACCACAGAAAGAGTTGTCATCAGTTCCCGCTCACTACTAGTACCCTTTCCGTCGTCCAATACGCTAACCCATGGCTCATCTTTCCGCCAAGAACAGCTACACGTGTGTTACCTTGACTCCCGTTTCGCCTTGCGACGATCCCGGGATTTCACGTTACCCACCTCCCGAAGGGGAACGTTGTATATATATATATATAATTTTTTGGATATTGGGTTCAGTGGGGGTGGTTTTGACGAACCCATCGGAGGATCACGAGACGTACCTGAATCGGGGTATCGTGTTGACCCCAATCCAGCTGCCCCCAGGCTTTCCTATTTGTAGTGTCATTCGCACCGAGTTCGATCCTGCTTAAAAGAGTGAACCGACACGAAACGTGGGAAGATAACGAGAAGAAACCAAAGCGCGGGAGGTGGGGTGCACGTTTTAATCCGGAGGCACCCAGCGTCATAATTTGATATATATATAAACGACTTGCACATCCAAGATTGAATTGAATTTAGCTGTCGGGTCATTGTTTTGTCTATTAAGCGTTACCGTGTATTTCCATTTCATTCAGTCCCGCCTCCTCCCTAATCGTTACTCAAATCTGGGGTCAAGCATCGGGCCCCTTGTCTCTCTCCCCACGATAGGTCGTGTCTTGTGTTTCGAAACAAATAGGACTTCATCCCTTTCTTCCCTGGATGGCTTCGGATCGTCGATCTCCGCCCTCACTAATAGCGGGATAGTATTGTTCGCATCTCATCTAGAAACGTCTGAAGCATTGTTATTAGGCGCTGCACCGTTGCAGCTTACACAGCGATGAGTGACGAGGATCGCGCGATTCTTTAAAAAAAAATAGCTGGCATGATAACTATTAGCCCGCTCATAAGGACCACTCCTGACGGACGAAAAACAAACGCAATTCGAGTTTTATTTTTGTCGTGAATAATGACAAGAAAATATTGACTCATGGCACCAACGTCTCTAGCTGTCCCCTAAAAACAAATGAAAAACACGATTCGTGACTTTTTCCGTGGCTCAAAATTTGCCCGATCAAGGCACCGCGGAACCCACGCGCACCAACAGTATCCCTACAGGCAAGTGTAGGGGCATGGTAGAATCAGTTCACCCTTAGGCAGGTAAAGGAGCATGGTATTATCTGCTTGGTACGCCGCTTGTCGATGACGCGCGGGTGCCCGAAGACATCGCTGGGCGCGAGCTAACGAGCACGTCGTGCGAATTTTCTAGGAGGAAGAGCCACAGCTCGAACAAAAACGCGAATCGTGTGATTTTCGTTTCCAGTAGGTTGGTTAGGAACGGCTCTTAGACAGCTGCTCACGTTGAAATCAGCATGAAAATTGAAAACAATATGGAAGACATCAGCCTACTGTAGTACGCGCCTTAGATTTGGACGAGACACGACGAGATCAGCTAAGATCGTATCCGAAACAGGACTCCGCAATTATTATAGTTGTTCCAAAAAGTACCAGAGGTGATCTACTGCAACTGGATACCAGGAGAAGCGGGAAATAGCTCTAGATAGGTCTTGGAGAAAAGTCCAAGTCATTCTGAGGCGAGAAACAGCAGTTTCACACATTTTCGGGGCAAAAACTCGTTCGAACGTGCTGATAGCACCATTTTCAACTGACCGCAAATCCGACTGCACAAGAAGTGGCCTTAGAACGCGTTCGTCTGGGAACGTCGTAGTCCACATTTCAGTCTGCACAACACGGCACACACGGAGGCGAGGAGGGACTCGGTGCCGACACCTTGGGAGGCCGACCTGCACGTCAGGTATTTACCGCCGGAGCCGGCGACTGTGTCACCGGGGAAGTAGTATGTATGTGTGCTTCGGGGTAATGCACCCAATATTCAGCTCCTGTTCTACAGCATTAGTACTCGTAGCAGTGTGAGGATAGTCTTGTGTACAAGCTTCTACGAGCATGAGGCTACTCTTCAAACTTCCTCACACCTTAAGAATATAAGCACCGCGTCCAATTGACCTCGGAACCCGAAACGATGAGCATGACTCTGAGATATTTCGTACTCCAGTATCACCGGAGTTGAGAAGCTAACATAACATACCGCACCATTATCATCATTGCTGATTTGTTCGAAGTAAAACTCTTCATACATATTCACATCCCCCATCGACGTTTCTGCCCATCAAGCCGGTCGCCCCGGTGGTTCAAGTGGTTAACCTCGAATTCTACTTGTTTGAGTGCTGGGTTCGAGCCCCAGGTGGGTCGGACTTTGACTTTATTTGCAAAAATAAAAATAAAAAAGGATTCAATTGTTGAGAGCGCCTTGCAGCGTGGGTAGGCACAATTCGATGCGAGTCGACGAGGGAAGAAAAGGCTGAAATCTTCTCGCGATAAAAATGAAGGCACGTACCGTAGCGGGAAGATGAGAGAAGAGCCTGCTATGTGACCCCGGATCTGAGTTACGAGTGGGAAGGAGAGAGAGAGAAGAAGATGTACGAAGATAATGAATGGGATGCGAAAAAAAAACAAAAAAACAAAAGAAAACAAAAAAAAAACAAAAAAAAACAAATCCCATATATATGTTATGTTTCCCTTTTCTCTCCACCATCATCCCGTTCCCAAATTCGATCCGCTGATGTAGCGCGTTCCTCTCCGACGAAACGCGAGACCGTAACAGTTTGGCCGCCACAAGGGTAATTTCTCACTATTGGTACGACAACACGACAAGAAAACCCTACTCGTATATTATATTATACTACGATCGTAATTTCAACCTTGCATCATAAATCACGGACGCGATTTCCAAGCGGGACCGCGGATACCAACATTATAAAATAGGTTTTCAATGGTGTTGTGAATCGACAATCAACGCGATGATTAATCACGTTTGTTTTCTTTTATCATTTCCAATCAAAAGAACAAAAACATTTCCTTGATTTATTGATTAAAACTCAAATAATCATGATTCAATCAATCATCCCCAATTAATTTAGGGATTTGGGTTGGTTTTTGTCCTGAAAAATGTGGGTTAGCTTCGTGCAAAAGCGTCCGTGCACCGCTGTAAAGCGATTAATACCAGACAAACTTCGTTGTGGATATCTGGACCCGGCGGGTCACACCCCATTCGGGGCTCTGGAAGCTTGCATGGCGATCTTATGGAAAGTTCGGCCAATTCTGGGGGTGGTATTAATAGTGTGTGGCTGGGGTCGTCGATTGATTTTTCGTCGGTCCCCACCTTACACAAAGGCTAAAGGTACACTCACCGAGACAACTGCCCTCGAAGGGTTGACCGTGAACACATAGCACATACCAAAGCTAATGTGTGGAGCACACCCTCAGAATCAGACCAGTGCCTGGTATATGATTAAAAAAACTACGCCTCCCGGGCTGTACAAAAAGTTGAAGTATGACATACATGGAGGAGACGGGTATTGGCGGATGGAGGCGCAGAAGAACGAAGCGCCCATCTTGCCGAGGATTTTTGTTTTTTTCAAAAAAAAAAGAGATTCGTTTTCAAATTTAATTCTCACCTGATTAGCCGAAGAGTGAACAGCCAAGCTGGCAAATTTGAACAATGTATTTAACTGAAAAGTCGTTCGGGACTTTTTGCGTGTGTTTTCTTGAATTTCGACTTGGAACTTGTGAGTTCCTCCGTCTTGATGTAGCATGTTTATGGTGGCTCAACACCCTCGGTGGAGTCTGGGGCGATTCTTGGCCACTTCGGTGACCACGATCGAGGCGATAAAACGCGAACCTGAACGAGAGGTGACCGGAGCAATATAGCCGAGCCCACGCCCTCAGACCATATAATATCGTAACCCGGCGGTGGCGCCTCAAAGATAATCACGGCGGCCGCAACCACAGCTTGTCGGCCTGCTCGATCGCCCAACAATCCCGAAAACCTAGCAGACGAGCAAACACGGCTGGGCGTTGTGTGACGCGGCGCGATTATTCCGAAAACCTTTGAGACTGGCAATTGATACGTCGTCTCCGGATAAGACACATACACGTTTGTTTTTGTTTCGAAATCTAATTAAAATTCACTGAAATAAAAAACTTTTATTTCCAAATAGCGTTCCCCGTTAAGATGGACCCTAGGTGACGTCTTGCTTGCAAGAGAGAAGACCATTAGGGAGGTAGATGGTCCATGGCAAGGAAGACTCTACAACAAAACGTGGGCAAAATACAGATCCCTTCGTGGATAGCCTTCCCTTTGCTGAGCAATGCTTAAGGCCGCACTGGCACCCAAGCGTCTCTTGGCCCCCGGGGTTCCGATTACTCTGTGCTCTACATGTTTTATCGAAGCAGAAAAAAAAGATCGCCATCTTTACACGCTTCGCTTAGAACGTCGGCTAGATCGTGCTTACCGGAGAGCGACGGTGACTTGAAAGAGGCTCATCACAGAAGCTTACGTGTCTCTCGAGATTGTTCCCCCGCCGGTTTTCAACAGAGGCGTAGACCTCGACTAAGAGGTGCCCAAGTGGTCGCAATCGGTCTAAATTCGGGGTGCACAAAAGAGACAGAAAACAACCCCCAACTACTAAACGTTTGCGCTTCACTTGCGGACAGCCACAGCTCCTCATAGGATACTACAGCCCGCGAAAACTGAAGGATGCTCATGATGGCGTTTGTGAGATCGTCGGGTGCGCCAGATGGCAGTCGTAAGCAGCGGGAAACCACTCACGAGGTGTTTGCGTGTAGTAGTCGAAGTTACGAGCGAGTAGCACCAAAAAAAGCTCACCAAACCGCTTGAATGACGGAGGAGGCCTATTAATAGCACAATGGCTTCCTCAGCGATGAAGAAATTGCCTGGACTAGATTACTGTTGTTCTCAAGGTGGTCGAAGCATCTTTTAGGGAATTATCGTCGAAGATGCTGCGCGAGGAAGGACTACCTTGCCATGGTGGGTAGAAAATTATTGGGCCCAAAACAGTGCAAAATAGGCCTAAAAAGCGAAGGATTCCTGGAATATTTGCATCTACCATTCTACAACCACGAAATACGGATCTTGGTCGCGAATTCTTCACTCTAATTTCAAGCCGTGTACATATGTTACCGAAACGCCTACGCGCGGGCACTTGACGATGCATCCCTGAGCGTGCCAGCGTCCCCTTAGTGCTAGACTCTCGAGAGAAATAATAGCACATAATATATATATATATATCGTATATATAAAAATATTTAATCTCATGACAAACCGAACCTCTTTATTTGTGTACCTCAACCTTGAACACAACCAATAACGACATACATACCAGGTAGTTATATAAAAATGGCAACCCGCTGACGTGCTAAGAGCAAACTAACACAGCTTGTGTTTCAGGCTGTCGTGGAGGAATAAAATGTCAGCGGCCGTGCCTCCCGTCGTGCGGTTGCGCTTTCCGTCACCATCAAGCCGGCCTGCGAGAACAAGCGTTACGATACTGCCGACGCAGCTTGGACCGCAAGGTACCTGCGAGCCAGCCGGGCAATGTGGGGGAACAGCATCCCAAGAGGGCCGCCTAGGCACTGCACTGTCTCTTCCATGACAAGCTGGGTGCCGGGTAGTGCTGGATTGTGGTTTTCCCGGGAGTTTCGTGGTCGCTAAAACATATTTATATCCCTCCATTCAAAACGCCTTCCATTTCTGTCGCAAGACAAAATACTCATGACTAATCAAGCAGCTATCAAAATCGTGATTTTATCACGGCCACTTGATGTAAATCAACCAAACATTATTAATAAAAAATGAAAAAAGGCCACAGTAATCAACAATTAAATCAATCCCGTAACACTACATTATTATTGATAGTTCGCAAAGACCAATTTTCACTAAACCAAGGTATTTTCGTTCAAGCGTTCATTCACAGAATGTTCTGAGAAATATCAGTTGGCCAAGAGTGAGTTAATACTTGGAACCGATGCATATTCTATAACCGTGGTAGACATTTTACGCTCGTTACAACACACCACCTGGTAGGGTCGTGCCCTGTTGGCACATTCCAGGTATTCGTCTGACCCTGGCAGCCAAAAGAGGACGGAGGTATTGAGTGTGGTTATATACAATGAAGCGCGATCCTTTTTTCTAGGGTTTCCAAAAGAAAAAAAGCCTCTTCATAATTTGTCGTTTACGAGGGTAGGAGGGTAAGGTGTGCCTTATTTTCAGGGTTTTTTTGCGGGAAATTACCCGACCCGCCGGTAGGGTCACATGGTCTGCAAAATGTTCA
Organism: Nereocystis luetkeana; assembly: GCA_031213475.1. Classification (NCBI taxonomy): domain Eukaryota; class Phaeophyceae; order Laminariales; family Laminariaceae; genus Nereocystis; species Nereocystis luetkeana. Next base: position 9,005,115 of record JARUPZ010000028.1, read on the forward strand.
CGGGTCGAGTCGGGAAGTGTTCATAATATCCCGGGTCGGGTCGGGTCGGGTCGGGTCGGGTCGGGTCAAGAGGTTTTCAAATGTCGTCGGTCGGGTCCGGCCGGGTCAAGGGTTTTTCAAACCTCACGGTTCGGGTTTGGTAGGGTGGGGTCAAGAGGGGATAAAAAACTCACGGGTCGGTTCAGGTCCTGACCCGCGAGATGCGAGTCACCGGGGAGTCGGGCCAGCATGACCGGCGAGTTGTTTTCTACTGACCCGCGGGTCGGACCCGCGCATTCGGCTCGCGTATCCGACACTTTGATCACTTCCCCCTCTCTTACCCAAAAGGCTTCTCTCGTACCAATACTCAATAATTCTCGGTTGGTATCATATTCGAACATAAACCGCCAAGGTCTTGTACGCATGCCCGCAGGTATTCATATCCACTACAGCCAGGTCATATATCGCTCCGGGGCACTAAAATGAGCATTGAGTTGTTACTGAAGTGCCGACCCACCGCCCAGATCAACGGGTCGAACCTTCGGGTAAAGATGAATGGTCTCGCGGGGTCAAGGTGACCCGACCCACATAAAACCCGTGTCTCGCGGGTCAATCGGAAGGTGGCGGATCGGGTCGGAAGGTCTGGAGGTTTTGAAATCTCGCGAGTCGGGTCGGGTGGGGTCAGGAGATTTTCCAAATCTCACGGGTCGGGTCGGGTCGGCTCAAAAGGCTTTCAAAATCTCACGGGTCGGGTCGGGTTAAGTCAATATACCTCAACATTTTCGCCGATAGGGTCGGGTCAGCTGACCGGACCCGACCCGACCCGTGAGGTAAGACCTGGCCCTCGAAACGGCCTGCATATTTTTGAGTTTTTGTGTTTCTGTGTTGTTTGTGTGTGTCATCATGATTCATTTTGTTGTTTTCGGCCACGTTTGTCGACTGCGCTCAACGCACACGGCACCAATTCCATTCCCGGCGGGCTCCGTGCATGCACACACAAACACGAAACCTTCTCGTGCTGGTGCGGTGGTAAGTCGTTCACAGTTGGTCGATCTAGGTGCGGCAATGTGTGTAGGCACAGGTCTGTGCTGGGTCATGGTTGTGAAAACAGAACCAACAATCGTCCAATATCATAAAGTTTGTTGTTTTTTTAGTTCTGCCGAAACCCAACTCTACGAGCACTCGCAGGCAAGCTGTGCCCGTCCAAAACAACGTTCGGGCCATGTCCCCAAGACATGCTGCAGGTTGTGTTGTCAGGCCCGCCCTCCTACTGATGAGAGAACGGAGAAGCCGGAAAATATCTGCGATAGATGTTGTACAGCAGTATTACGGGGGACCATAGCAAATAGGACAAAGTATTGTGAGTAAGAAAGGGTAGGTTTGTCCCTAGACGATGCAACGGCCTCCGCAAACGAAGTAAAGGACAAAGCAGGGTTTATTGGTCGAGAGAATGTGGCATGCCTGTATCGGGAACTGGGATAGAACAAGTTTGGTTGGAAGGGAAGACCGCGCACGCAGTCCTTCCAAGCAGAGCACCGAGCGTAGGTCAGCATCCCCACGCCGGGCCCGAGCAAGCACGAGGTCTTGTGACAAGCACGGGCAGACGTGAGGTAATCGCTGGTTTGTGGATCCAAGCCAGGAAGTTGTGCCTTATTTCCTGAACGCGGCAGAGGGAGGACGCGTTGTGGCGCCGGTGTTGGCAGCTACAATAACGATGAGAAGGCAGGAAAGCGATGAGTGCTCAATGGTGCAGATCAGACTGCCCATTATCGAAAGACAAGAAGGACATAGTAGTAATACTGTTAATAACAGAATAACAATCGGTCGCCCGCATAATGTGGGTCGGTGCGCTGTGGAGACAGCACGGCCGTGCGCGCGAAAAACAGAAATATCGACGCACGACTGACATGGGGTTGCGGGCCGTTGTGGAGGCAGTCTGGTTGCAAGCCCAGGGTCCGATACTCATATAATCATGGCGCAGGGTTGGCCACTATGATAACTAGCGCCGGTGCGCTGTGGAGACAGTGCGGCGGTGCGCTGTGGAGACATATTATAATCGGCGTAGGGCGCTGTGGAGACAGTGCTGCGGCGTGCGATGGAAGTATGTGGTGTGCCGGGGAAGAAAGAAAGGGAGAGAAAAAAAAACAAAATCTCGGCCCGTCACGAATGAAGAGAAACAATACGCACACACAGGCCAGGTGTGGACTACTGAACAATAATAACAATTGGAGCCGGTGCGCTGTGGAGACAGCACTGCTGTGTGTGAGGAAGCATAACTACGCAGGACCGACACGAGTTGCTGGCCGTGGCCGCTATAGCCACAATTAGAGTCGGCGCGCTGTGGAGACAGGGCTGCGGTGCGCGAGGAAAACATATCGACGCACGGCCGACACGGTGGCGTGGGCTGTGAAAGAGAAAAGAGAGAGAGAAAAAAAAACAGCTCTATGTCAATACTTGGGCAGCTGTGGAGACAGAACTGCCGTGTGTGAGTAAAACAGGTTGGACGACTGCCCGACACGGTGGTGTTGGGTGGGGAGACACAGTCCGGTTACAAGTTCTCGGCCTGAGAATAATGAAACGAAAGGAAACACATGCCAGGTATTGACCACTAGGACAATAATAATAATAATAACTTGAGTCGGTCGCGGTGGGGACAGTACCGCTGCGTGCGAAGAGGCCTATCCACGCACGACCGAAACGGGGTGCTAGCCGGGGCCACTATAACAATAATTTGAGTCGGTGCGCTGTGGAGACAGTGCTGCTGTGCGCGACGAAAACATATGGACGCACGACTGACACGGCGGGGTGGCCTGAGAAGAGAAGAAACAAAATAGCCTCGTGTCAATCCTTGGGCAGCTGTGTGCGGGATGCAAACATGTGGACGAACACACGACACGGTGCGGTGGGGTGTGGAGGCACAGTCCGGTTACAATTTCTCGGCCTGAGATTAGTGAGAGAGAAAAACACACACACACACACACACACGCCAGGTGTGGACCACTATAAGAATAACGATAAGTTGCGTCGCGGCACGACGGAGACAGTACCGCTGTGAGCGAGGAAGCATATACACGCACGACTGACACGGGTCGCTGGCGGGGGGCCGCTATAACAATACTTGGAGTCGGCGTGCCATGAAGACAGGGCACACACACACGCCAGGTGTGGACCACTATGAGAATAACGATAAGTTGCGTCGGGGCACGACGGAGACAGTACCGCTGTGAGCGAGGAAGCATATTCACGCACGACTGACACGGGTCGCTGGCGGGGGGCCGCTATAACAATACTTGGAGTCGGCGTGCCATGAAGACAGGGCTGCGGTGTGCGATGAAAAGATATCGACGCCCGACCGATGGGGTGTGGCTTGCTATTACAATCTCTGAGCCCGATACCAATGGAAACATGGCCAAGGTTGGGCCGCGGTTATAACTAGAGTCGGGGCGCTGTGGAGACAGTACTGTTGCGTGCGACGGGAACAATATATATAAGGACGCACGACCGACGCGGTGCTGACCGGCCGTGGAGACGGAAAGGGGCGGTCTCGCTGTGGAAGCAGGGAGGGCCCACCTAGGTGGAAATGCACGCGGGACTTATTTCGGAACGACCACATCGGTAGACAAAAAGAGAGTAAGGAAAGACAGACAGACAGAGAGAAAAAACAAAAAAAAACAAGAAGAGAGAAGGAAGAACCGGGGGGGCTGGAAGCCTGGATTCCCCCATTTGCCTAGTTTTTTTTTTTCTCCCTCCTTTCCGGGGAGCGTTACATATTCGGCGTCCATTTTTTTTTTTTTTTTTCTAGAATGAGCAAACAAATCACGCGCCCGGCACCGGTCGCGGAAAGAGAAAAAAGGGGGAGGAAAAAACAAAGGAGAGAGGGGAAAAAAGAAGGAAAAAAGAGAAAACAAAAAAAGAAGGAAAGAGAAGCGCGAGAAGGGAAAAACGAATTGGCCAGCAAGTTATCCTTCACACTGACTGGAGGAGGGGGAGAACCGAGCGAGTGACGTAGACACGGATTGAGACAGACATAGTCAAACAACGCCGGGCGAGGTAACTGCCCTGCTGCCGGTGGCCCTGTTTCCAGAATTCGTGTCGGACGGGGGGAGCATCCCTCGGAGCGGGACGCACGGCCCACACCGCCCGGCGTGAGTCGTGCGCCCCGTCTGATAAGCACGTTTTGGACAGAGCGGTGGCATACGCAGAAGCAACTATCTCAAATTAGAGGCGGCGAACATGGGGGGGGGGAAGAGCATGGCGCTGGGAAGCCCCCCCCCACCGTCCCCACGTTGTTTGTTTGTTCGTTTTTCGCTCGGGATGCTGGGCTTGGCGCCCACGGGTTCTGAGTCACCCGCCAGGGGCGGGCGGAAGAAGATACACGTACGTATGAGTGCAGAGAAGGCACGATACGGGGAGAAATATATCTTCACCACATAACCCCCCCCCCCCTTCCTACCAACCTCCCGCCGCGCTCTCCCGTATGCGCAGCGACGCAACCAGATGCCGTCGGCAACGCGGAATGGCGGTAGGCGGGGGCCGAGGGCAACGGACCGGGACGGAAACGCCCCGGCCTCGAGGGGCGGGGCGGCGACACCGGCGCCCTCGTCGAGAGTGTCACTCGCGTCGCTGGCCGAGCTTATCCACCAGCTTCAAACGGATCGAGACTCAGACGCGCTGGTGGCGGCGGTCGGCGAGGTACGGGAGGACCTCCGGGCAATCCGTGAGCAACTCTCCGCGACGCAGGAGGAGGTCGCCACTCTGACCGACCGGGGAGCTGTGGCCGCCATGTGCGAACAGATGCAGCTCTCCATCGCGGGGTCCCAGCAGCCGGGGGCCTACGGGGACGGGTCTATCGCACCGGGGCGACGAGCCGAGGACAAGGAGTTTTTCGCGGCGTGGCGTATACTCGGCGTCCGGAAGATGTGGATCACTACCGGGGAAAAACCGGCGGTGTACTACCTGAAACGGGCAGAGATGCAGGCATTACTGGGGGATGTGGCGCTCGCGTCGGACGAGACGACCGCCCAGCTGAACACCTTCACCGGGTTCCGGGTCGGAGCGTATATGGCCGAGGACGACACCGCTCGGCTGGCGGCGGCCATGTTTCAGCCGGAGCAGCTGGAAATCATGGTGGAGGCCATCATGGCGGTCATGGGGAACAGGGTGGTTTCGGAGGACGGCGGGGACAGGCTCAGCATGCTGGAGGACGGACTCCGGCGGGGTCTTTCCGATCTCCGAATCCACTGCCGGACGCACCGGCCCAAGGCTGTCATGCCGGAGAACAAGGCGCTCATGGCCACCTTGATCGACGCCGATATGAAGGAATACTGCCAGCGCCTGTTCTCCGCAGCGGTGGACGTCGCAAAGGGTCCACCCCCGATGATCGAGAACATGCCGGGCGTGGTGTACCCGACGTGGCCAGCCCTAACCAACTACATACGGGGAGGGGGCTCCTAGGCGCTGGGCTCTCCCCGAAGGCAGCCGTGGGACGCGCGGAGAAGCGCGACCGCCAGACCTCGGGGGGGGGGCAGCCGGTTCGGTGACTGCTTCGCGTGGGGGGAGGCACGCGGGTGCCGGTTCGGCGAAAAGTGTGTGTACGCTCACTCCGCCCACAAGAGGTACCGGGCGAGCAACGGCCGCGGCGGGACCGGTGGAAGTGCACACAACGACAGCAGCGGCACCGGCGGAAGCGGCGGCCCGCCATCAGGCGGGCGTGGGCGGGAGGGCCGCCCCAAACCGAATGGGGCCGCCAGCGCCTCCAGGAACAGCGGGGGGGGGAGTACCACCGCCCGGGGCGGGGCCGCCTCGGGGGCAGCGGCGCCCGGGCGCGGATAGGGAGACGGGCCTCGTCACATGACGACGGGGCCAGCGGCAGGTGGGTTGGCCCTTGCCCGCGCGTGCGTTGAGTGGGTACATGAACTGATGGCAGTGGCCGGAACCGGGGGGGTAGAACAGGCGCTTGAGCGCGTAGCGAGTCACTATTCCCATTTTTTGTCTGTCCACGGGGGGGAATTCGCGTGCATGCGGGCCCTCGAAAACTTGCTACACGCCCCCCGCGCACAGGCAGGTCGGGTGTCGGCCTGGTTTGGGTATACTAAGCGTTTTCCGCAGATTGACCTGTTGGTGAGAACAATCACGCACGGGGTGCCGGTAGTGGTAAACGGCGTCGGGGATTTGGGTGCCGCCCTGCAGTATGGTAATCATATCTCGATCGTCCCGAACGAGGGAAACATACAGTGTAAAATAGCGAAAGACGTGAGGCTTGGGCGGGCATTCGTCTTCCCGCGGGACACGGTCGATCGTATCCCCGGTCTCCGTCTGTCACCTTTAGGGGTGACGGTGTCTCCCGCGAAGATCCGAATCATTCGCGACCTTACCTTTGAGACATCTGTACCGAGCGTCAACTCCGGAACAGATTTTTCGTCCGCCCCCCCCTGTAAACTGGGCCACTTACTACGTGGTATTATTTGGTGTATTTTACACTTGCGTCGCCCGTCGGCCCCACTCACGCGCATCTTGCTGAGTAAGATGGACGTGAAGGACGCCTTCCGACAGATCCCCGTGGAATGGGCACAGTGCCCCCTGTTCGGGTACGCTTTCCGCGACCTGGTCGTAGTCGACCGGCGTCTTCAGTTTGGGTGGCGGAATAGCCCGGGATTCTGGTGTTTGTTTTCGGCCGCTCTCGAACACGCGCACGTCCACACAACATTCCGGAACGCGGTGGTCACCCCCTTTGGCCAGGCGGTCACGAGTCACGTCAACGTGAGTGAGCCTGCCACCGGAGAATGCCCCGTCCGCTTACCCCCGGGGTACCTGGTACCCCCGGGGGACGGAGGGGGGGGGGCTAGCCGTTCTTTACTCGAATGTACGTAGATGACGCCGTCTTGTTAGAGCCACAGTGTTCCCCTGTAGGGGACCGGTGCGTGCGGGCGTCCCAAAGTATGGGATCCGATCACGGACGCCTCCTAGGTGAACGACGAGCGGGTGACCCGCCCCTGTTAGCACCGGCGAAGGTGTCCTCGTGGCACACGCGGCTCGAGGTATTAGGATGGGAGCTTGATACAGTAACGATGACGATTTCTTTGCCGCAGGGGAAACTTGACCAGTTCCGTGAGCGGCTCGCGGAGTGGCCGAGCAACCGCCGTAGCGCGCGGGAATCCGAGTTACGGTCGTTGATGGGGAAACTTATGCACGTATGCGAAGTCGTGCGACCGGGCACGTTTTTCGTGCGGCGCATGCTTAATCAGTTAGGCATGCTCCCCGTACAGGCCTGGCACGAGAAAGTAAGGGGTCCGGAGAGGGGGCGAGCGGTCGTCGACGAGCCGTTCACACGTCCGCCTTGGGGCCGAGTTCCACGACGGCCTTTCGTTTTGGCGGGTGATGGTACAAAAAGCGATGGGCCCGGGGGGGGGGGCGGCACGTTTTCCGCCCCCCTGTTTAGTTTTTATTTGCAGCCTCATTCGCGTACGCTCATTCGCGACGCCTCCGGGGACGCGATGGGGGTTTTTTGTTTGGAGACCGGGCGGTGGTGGCGGTGGGATTTTGACGACGATACCCAGGACCGGCTCCGGTCGCAAGGTCAGGGGAGGGATGACCTGTCTATTAATGTGTTGGAGTTGCTGGCCATGGTAGTTACGGCATGGGCGTTTACGGTAGAGGCCCAGACGGCGCCCCAATACGTCGGCGACAGTATTCTAATGCGGGGCGACAATATGTCGGCCATCCACTGGGTTAGTCGATGTCGGGGGGGGCGCGAGCCGCGGGCGGGCGCACTAATGCGGATACTCGGCTGCCTTGAAATGCGCAGCGGATGGTGTTTTATAGCCAAACATGTGGGCGGCGTTGCGAATGTTTTGGCGGATGGGGTTTCACGGTAGGATCGTCCCATCATCGCTCCCCGCCTCCACGCGCTTCGTCCCGACACCAATTGGCAGGAGCAGCACCTGGGGGAGGCGGGGGCGGATCTCTGTACCGACATCTTGGCCTTCAGTACGTCGGGGGCTCAGTTGCGAGCTCGACTAGGCGTACGTACGAGTCTGGTCGCCGATCTTGGAGTACGTTTCGCAGGTTGATAGGTTGTCAGGAGTTTTTGGCGGCGAACGATTCAAAGAATTTGAAGGCCTGGGCGTTGATCGAGTTTGCATCGTGGCGTTGTGCGTCGGAAGGTAACTTGGCGAATACGATTGCCGGGAAATTTGCGGCGGTGCAGTATTTCCATCCATTGAAGGTTGGAGTGGAGCTGCCGGTCACGGCTCCCGTAGTCCAGTGTGCGCTCAGGGGTATTGCACGGGCCCACGTGACGGCAGGGACACCGCGCCGCGTCCGTTTACCGGTGTCGTTCGGCATGCTGCTTGCGGGGGAAACCCTCATCCCCACGTGGGGCCCAGAGGGGAAAGTGTTGTGGCTGTGTCTGTGTCTGAGTTACTTCCTGATGACGCGTTCGGACGAAATGTTCGCCGCGGATTCGGGGGCGGTACACCCGGTGCACTGCCTGACGCGGGGGGACGTGGCGTTTTTCGCCGAGGGCACTCAGTTGGTAGAAAAGCGAGAGCAAGAACCAGACAGGGTAGAGGTGCGGTTCAAGGGGTATAAGGGGGATCAGGAACAGACGGGCAGTGTGCGCGTGCGGACCCGACGTGAGGTTCGCGGGCCACGGTCGTCCTTTAGGGCAGACGGCGGGGCCGTTGCCCTTATGTTGGAGTTGATGTCATGCTTCCCTGGTCTGCCCGACCGTTCCCACCTTTCCTCGTATCGGTGTGGCAAGGCCGTACGAGTGGTAAGGTATGGCCGTGGCCTTAGAGCACTCAAGGAGGTGGTGGCGAAGTCAGGTCGGAATCCCGACGAGTTCGCCTTGCACTCGTTGCGTATAGGAGCCGCAACCACGCTCGCGGCGGGGGCAGACATAGCGGAACGAGTTATCCAGAGAGAAGGGAGGTGGAGGTCGGACGCGTACAAGGCGTACACGCGTAATGACATAAAAGATTCCACGAGGGTGTCATGTAAGATTGCGAGGGCAAAGGTGGCAAGGGAGAGACAGCCGGGGGAAGGAACGGCGTGGGGTAAGAAGTAACTATGAGTACGGCAAACAGTAGCCTCACATCACCTCGGTGTTGGAGGAGTCGAATGGTACCGTACCATTCGGAGGCTTGGTCATCCGAGACAACTGTAGGCCGTCCTAGTCAGGAACCTGGCCGGTATAATAGGAGGGAGAGAGAGACGTAGAATTAGGGTGGTCGAGATATCCAGGGTATTGCAGGAAGCTGCGATACAGGTATCTGGCCGAGGGGAGGAACCTCTCTCTCCCTCGACTCAGAAAACGATAACGATAATGCAATTCGAAAGACATACAATACAGGGTAGGTTTGTACGTAGACGAGGCAACGGCCTCCGCAAACGAAGTAACGGACAAAGCAGGGTTTATTGGTAGAGAGAATGTGGCATGTCCGTATCGGGAACTGGGATAGAACAAGTTTGGTTGGAAGGGAAGACCGCGCACGCAGTCTTTCCAAGTTTAGCACCGAGCGTAGGTTAGCATCCCCACGCCGGGCCCGAGCAAGCACGAGGTCCTGTGACGAGCACGGGCAGACGTGAGGTAATCGCTGGTTTGTGGATCCAAGCCAGGAAGTTGTGCCATATTTACCGCCGCCCCACCCCCCCCTATTTTTTCTTTCGAAGGGGGGGGGGGGGGGGGAGGCACGAGTAGCCAGGGGTACGGAGGAAATGTCGTTCCTTCCGTTAGGGCTAACTGTAAGTTAGATTGGGGGAGTCGAATGGTACCGTACCATTCGGAGGCTTGGTCATCCGAGACAACTGTAGGCCGTACTAGTTAGGAACCCGGCCGGTATAATAGGAGGGAGAGAGAGACGTAAAATTAGGGTGGTCGAGATACCCAGGGTATTGCAGGAAGCTACGATACAGGTATCTGGCCGAGGGGAGGAACCTTTCTCTCCCTCGGCGCAGGAAACGATAATGATAATGCAATTCGAAAGATGTACAATAAAAGGGAAATATATCGGTTTTTGTGTTTCGTAGGCCCCTATTGACTATCCCCCCCCCGTAGTAGTAGTAGTAGTAGTAGTAGTAGTAGTAGTAGTAATAGTATTCATAGTAGTAGTGGCACCTGCTACGGGAAGCTTTGTTGGGCATATATCAGGTTGTAGTAGGTTCGAACACAACAAAATCGAGTGCGTGTCCAAATGGTTCAAGGGCTACACCGATAAGTAGAGCGTACAGCGACGCTGACCCTGGCCTCGTGTGCCCTACTGCTACTACCGCTGCTGCTGTCTTGCTGCTGGAGAAGCTTTGCTGTACCGGTAGATGTGGTACATAAAAAGTAGTGGTGACACCTGCTATTGAAATGCAATAAGTTGCCTCTGTTGGACAAAACATGTCGAGTGCAGATTTTTAGTGCTCAAATAATAATAATGCCGAATTTCGAGTGTGGAACCAGGAAACCCAAGACGAAATCGAGCACGTTTACGAAGGGTTCATGGGTGCGGCGCAGACCCTGATCCCGGCCTCGTGTGTCATACTGCTATTCTTGCTGCTAGAGAAGCGCTGGAGAAGCAGTGCCTGCCGTAGATGTCGTTCATCAGTAGAAGTGGTGGCACCTGCTACAAGAAACTCTGTTGGACACATGTCATGTAGGTTGTAGTTTTTTCGGCTTCAAATTATAAGCACGGAACAAGGGAAGACACGACAGAATGAAGTACGTTCACAAGGGGTTCAAGGCCTACACCGACACAAGCCGGGCGTACAGCGACGCTGACCCTGGCCTCGTGTGTCCTACTGCTGCTGCTGCTGCTGCTGATGCTGCTGCTGCTGCTGCTGGAGAAGCTCTGCTTTAGATGTTGTACATCAGTAATACTGTTAATTGTAGTGGTTCTGCGACTGCTACAGCAGTACGAGAAGCTCTCTGCTGTCTGTCGTACCAGGTACACAACATGGCAGGTGGAGGTTTTTCGTTTCAAATTATTCGAATTTCGAAACGGGAACCACGAAACACACGACAAAATCGAGTACACACTATTACGGGGGACCATAGTTAATAGGACTTATGGTACACATAAACACCTACCAGGTACCAGGTATATGTTTCACCATTTTTACTAACAATAGTGGGTCCTGTTAACTATGCCCCCCCGTAATAGTCGTATGAAGAAAGGGGTCAAGGGTTGAGTTAGACCGACAAGCCGAGCGTTTAGCGACGCTGACCCTAGCCTCGGGTGACCAACTGCTGCTGCTGCTGCCGTCGTCCCTTCTGCGGCTGCTGACAAAATTATTGAACACAAACGTCGCAACGTGAACACGGATACAAACGACTGCGTAGTACGTATGTAGAGGTTCGTTCGTGCTGGTTCAGCACAGCAGCACAGAACGATATGTACTCGCCCAGCTTGATGCATCGCAGATATGCCCACAGTAGGTATCACTGAGGTCGGGCCTCATTACTACCCATTACTACTGCTGTAGTAGGCATTATCGGTATACTGGTATCGATGGTGTGTACCGCTCCCGTTTCACACCGTACGAAGACCGGAGCCATTTTTTTTGTTCTTGGGTTGCTGACGAGATCGAACGGCCCATCCCTGGCTCAGAGGCGCTCTTGGTACGGGCACATATACTGGTACGACGAATCTCCTACTATTAGTGTGACTCTCCTGATACCTGTTGCTGGGTTTCGTGTGTACTACAAAGAAAGGGAAAAGGGGCATTGTTATCGACGAACGTGTTGCCCGGTTTTCATTTTGAAACAAGAACAGACGCTGACCAGGAAGACCAGGAAATATCTGGAACGGAGGGAAATAAATATCCGACTTCCAACACCAAACATCATATTTCACACAGCTCTAGGGTAAGCTCGCATACATACCCCTAGTGGCAACGTCCCGTTCATGCAACGTGGGAACCAGTAGCTCAGTCTTTGCCTGCGGCTGCTTTTGTGACGCACGCATTCGTTTATTTAGACTGCGACTTCAAGGAAGCCAAACCAAGACTTTGTCGGAATTCCTGATGACATCATGAGAAACCCAGCGAGATTCTGAAAAAATTATCCTCTCCTATTATTAATAGTTGTATCGACACTTACTTATTCAAAGTATTGCAGCCACCCAACAACACTCGCTCTATGACCTGTTACACACAAGCCCAGACATTTCTTCCGACTTAGACAAGTGATGAGCGAGCCCAACGCCTGTAGGGTTGAAACATTACACACGAAATATTACACCAGTTCAGCATGAGCCGCCATACCTATTCACGTCTGTCTTCAAAGAAATCCTCGAGGTCTGGGTACGAGTCGCAGGTACAGGGGTGCTTCTCCTGGTCGCCGTGCTGCAGTGATCGAGGGCGGGGGGTTATATTGACGGGGAATGCTCCTGGAGTTCCATATTATGAACTGTCGAAGAGTAACCGAAAATGAACCGATACGACGTAGGAGCCCAGGTCGTATCGGTCGGCAAGCCTGTTCTTCTGTGCTTGTCTTGTACAGCATAATATAATATTATCATAGATCACTAAGTTTCTCGGAAAATTCTCCGATAAGTCGGGAAAACAAAACATGACCCCGCTTGGCTCACATGAATTATGAACCCACCCGGACCTTATCCCACCCGGATGTGATCCCATTTGGCACCCTGCTCCCACCCTCAAGGAGCAAAAGTATAACTAGCCTTCCGCAGGAAGCCGCCGGAATCCGTGTGCGTCGCGTTTACATCGAACCAAGAAATTTCTCAATAATTGTGGACGAGGATTCCGAAGTGCAGACCATTCCGAAGAAGTGCAGACCGTCCCACGCATTTTGTTTTTTTTTTAGTCAAAAACACCCCTGAAGATCCTATAGCTCAAAGATTGCAAAGCCTACTCCGACAGTGGACAGTTGGGATACAACCGGGATGATTTTACGACTGCTGTCGGTAGTCGGCTGGGAGTTGGGAGGGGTCGGGAGATACTTCTACTCCTGTACCTGGTACGATTTGCTATGCGAACTGCGGACGGGCACACGGGGAGTGTTTTTTTGGGCTCGCTGTCGCCTGACGAGAGCGCCGTTCATGGAGTCCCGACCTGCTGTCTGCCGCTCGTTGTGTAACCCATGAATCAGGGTGAGAGTAACGAGCCGCGTGGTGTCATCGCTGGCATGCCCCCCAGCCCCACGCTCGCGGTTGGCTCGCTGTCACACGGTATGATTGCAGCCGAGGAGGATCTGCTAGAAAAACGTCGAGCGAACCGCCCGGTCGACGCACTCCACACGTCTATCGATTCTCGATGTCATTTAACGTCTCAATCGAACAATCTCCACTACAGTACTTTCTTGTTGTCAGGCGTGAACACGCCCCGATAGACGTATTATTGAGTACTGAGGCGCGTGAGCGCGAAGCTCAAGCCTTTCTTCCCTTGTTTTTTGATGATGAAAAAAGCTCATCACACAGATCGTATTCGGGGGTAGGGTGGCTTGCTTTGAGTTTTTCTTTATGGGTGTGTGAATCAACATTTTTTCCGGTCACATTTGACCACCGCGTTCAATGGACACGGCACCAATTCCAGTTCGGCGAGCTCTGTGCACGCACACGCCATAACTAAACTTTTTCGCGCTGGCGCGGTGGTAAGTGTCGTTCACAGTTGGTCGAGCTAGGTGCGGCAACGTGTGTAGGGAGATGGCAGGGCCATGGTTGAAAAAAACGGAACCGTAAAATATCAAACGGTTTTGCTTTTTTGGAGTTCTACAGAACGAAACCCAACTCCACGAGTACTCGTTGGCAGACTGTTCCTGTCCACAGCAGCAACGTTCGGGCCGTGTCCTAAGACATTCTGCAGGTGGTGTTGCCAGACCCATTGCTCTATTATCCTACTACTGATGAAGGCACGGGGAAGCAGGAGAAGCTCTGCTGTAGATGTCGTACAGCAGTAAGAGTGTGGTTGCACCTGTCATAACGGTTGATATTTTTCGAGTTCCACCCAAACCTAACCAAACCCACGACTCTACCGTACGTGCGTAGATGTTCGTTCTTGTTGGTTCAGCATACACAACTGCTGTAACATGCTTTGGTAATCCGTATTCGCCCAGCATGATGCATCGTAGATATGACACCTGCAGGAACTGAGGTCGCGCCTCATTACCACCAATTTATATGTATTACGGGGGGGCATATTACATAGGACCTACGGTACACACAAAACCCTATATTCTATTTGTTATGGTTACTCCTGTAAAGGTGTTACCTACTAAGATATTATAGGGGTAAAAGACCGATCAGTTACCTTGCCCAGGGTAATCCTTATAACACTCTCCCGCCCTCTAAACGGTGGGATCTTTGGGGCGTCGGAACCGTGTACGTACGTCCATACGCTGACCTACCGGCTTCGTTTCATTACCTGGGGCACCAGGGAGTTGTGTTTTTTAGGTGTGCACGCGCAAGCGTTTCTGTAAAAGAACGGTTCGAAGTGAGGTTTGAACCCGTGACCTGGACGACGTAAAATGTGAAGGTGTTACCTACTACTGAGCTTTTTTTTTTTCTCATCCCATTCATTATCTTCGCACATCTTCTTCTCTCTCCTTCCAACTCGTAACTCAGATCCGGGGTCACATAGCAGGCTCTCCCCCCCCCTTCCCGCTACGGTACGTGCCTTCATTTTTATCGCGAGAAGATTTCAGCCTTTTCTTCCCTCGTCGACTCGCATCGAATTGTGCCTACCCACGCTGCAAGGCGCTCTCAACAATTGAATCCTTTTTTATTTTTGCAAATAAAGTCAAAGTACGACCCACCTGGGGCTCGAACCCAGGACTCAAACAAGTAGAATTCGAGGTTAACCACTTGAACCACCGGGGCGACCGGCTTGAGCTATATAGGGGTAAAAGACCGATCAACTACCCTGCCCAGGGTAATCCTTATAATATTCCCTGACCTAAGAGCAATGTTGATGCTGCGCGGCGGTGGCAGCCTACCCAACCACGAGTTGTACTCGTGGAAACCCCGTATCGTGATCGAGAGCCTGCGGACGCATGCACAGTAGAGCAAGAAGGTGTCGACGACACCTGTGGTGGACACGGCTTCGCTGGAGAGCTGAACATTTTTTATATCAATTTTAATTCCGTTAAAATTGTGATACTATGCCGCGACAAGATATTTGACCCTTTTAGCAACGCAGTCCCGTATGTGTGGACAAAGGACCAAAACGTTTTAAGTAGTTTGTCCCCAAAAAAACATGGCTGGGGTCCTAAACGGGTTATTACCACATCACTTTTGCTTGTAAGTGCACTGGAGCCTTGGAGCGAGAAGGTCGGCAGTCGACAGTGGGCAGAGAAAAATCATCCCATTCGATTTCGCGCTTTTTCTCTCATGGTCGTCCCTTTTTTTTTACACGTCGGATACATGCGTACCTGGTATTAATAGTAGTTTTCGCTTTTGATAGCAACAATTTCACAACAACAGCTGGAACTTGTGGCCTCGTTCGTAGGAGAACAACTTGTCGGTCTGTCCGATCAGGGTCACTCAATCGTCCCCTACAGACATTTTTTTTTCAGGAACGGCTACGCCCATGCACCACGCATCAGGCAAAAGCCCTCGCGGAGGCGATCGTCATGATACAAACCACACCTCTTCACGTGCCCTGTGTGTGGAGTTATCAGAGCTGACTTCCAGCATCCCGAACGGGGTAACGGGACGTGAGCTCTTCCGAGGCTAGCGGAAAAAACATTTTCAACTTTATTTTCAAGTGCACCTAGCATTGCCTATTTATTTTATTCCGCATTCGTTCGTGGGACCATCCCCCTTTAAAGTTTCAGGAACGAGAGCATCATGCCGGGCGTAGAAGGCACCCGACCAGACCCTACCCGATTTCGAATTACGTTTCACGGAAACAGGGATGCTATGGCATTTCGAAAACAAAATGTCTGTACGTCGTAGGTGACCACTGAGTGACCCTCATCGAACAGATAGACAAGCTTGCTGAATCCGATCTAGAGACCACAAGTTCCATGTGTAGGAACTTGCGTCACCGGTGTCGTCATTTCTTTTTTGCGAAACGGTGTCGCGAACAAGCTGCTTATTAGCTACAAAGCGCCACATTCGCGGAACATATCTCAGATTGGCTCCGGACCGCCAGGGATGTGTTGACATGGTGCAGGGCTACCACTGAAGCCATCCCATGTGGCCGAAACGGACCGGGACTCAAAGGGATATTTGGCATCCTGGTGGTGCACCCACAAAACGTCAAGATTGGTGTCGGTTATACCGTCTGAAAGTCCAGCGGGAAACCCCATCGCCTAGGTTTTTGTTCGTGATTGAGCTCGCGCGAGTCCCGCACTACCCGGGGGCGATGAGATGACTCTCCCTTAATGGCTATCTCCACCGCACCTGCTCCTCTCGGGGGTCAGACCGGGTCAACGTGCCCAAGCGCCAGTGGTAGCAGCAGCCTGCTCTGCTGTTGAAACGGGAGCTATGGGTTTGATAGGCACACGACACGAAGCATGAACGTGGAAGTGTGGTTGTTCAACTTAAGCTGTATGTTTTACCGATCCTCCGGGAGGATTAAAAAAAAACATGTCAGCGGAATGGAGCAACACTAGTCGAGCACTCTCTATCCTGTCTGGGTTCGCGGGAAGGATCATGGGCAAAACCCTCAGGAAGCTAGTCAGCATTCAAATACTTCGAACACATGCGATCGTACGCTCTTTGGTTGTTAGTTGCTGGAGCTAACGCCCCCCCCCACAATCAAGCGACGGGCGTTTTATGGGCGAGAGAAATCGGCGATTGCGTGCTATCTCTAAGCGTTCTGCGCGACATTTTCTTCCGTTTGTTTAGCCTTGGGGATCTAGATCCGACGCAATATCGATATCATTTTCACCGCAAACACAACAGGGTCTAGAAGATATTCGAGTGCATTTGTTTTAGCCCGGGACTCCACCTAACTACCCATTCCTGGAAAGTGATTTTTTCGCTCGATATCGATGCAGCCTAGCTGGAGTGTTCGAGGCATTTTCGTAGCACATACAAACCAGGATCGTCCTGGGTATTGGGGTTATGTCGTATAGAATCACGGTGAAATCACCTGAAACGGTAATTCCCGTCCCCTTTCCGACAAGCAAGCGTTTCCGTAGCCGAGGGCACAGTTATCCCAACCTACGCTGAATCATCAAAACATGAAAACAGCTCACGAAAAACAGGAGCCGCAAACGCGCTAAAAGATTCCAGGCATAGATAGGTGTGTTTTAATGTAACTGTGCCACCAAAAGTTGACTTATCAGTGCCGTCCAGACGTTACGTGCTTGGGATTTACCGTCGTCGTAACCCTTGGAGGACGGCAGTACTCCGTCAAGGCTGCCAAACGACGAGCAAACATTGTCTGGAGCAAGAGATGACGGCTGCTGCCAGGATAATGTAACACGAACAAGGGGACGATGTCGGCGAAAGGACGCCGTGAATACACAAAAAAGACAAAAGAGATCAAACCAAGAAAATATGGGTTAGTAGTAGGACAGACTGCTGCTGATAGCCGCCGATAACCCCTGGGTTAAGTATTGTATGTATCCTACCTCTCGCTCCACATCAGAAACCAACGTCGTTGATAAGTTGATATTCGCTGCGGGCAGGCTATCCTCACGCCGAGTGGTATTCAAACCTGTGCACATCCCTAGAACAATGTGTCTATGCTTCTCTGTTTTAGCGTTTAACCTATATAGAGCAACACAGTGCTAGCACTAGAGGATATCAATCGTTCCAAAGTATGTCTCGCACTGTACCACCTGCACATGATTCTCGGTCGGTTTGCATGATCCATGTTTATCGGTGGGTTTGCATGACCTGCATGATAGGTGATCTGCAGGATCTGTGGTATTTGACAGGTGTGTACCTGAGTGGAATAGTGATCCGTTTGATCTGTACATATTTACCGGGTGGAATCTGGATGATCTGCATGAACTGCACATGTTTCGTCGGGAAGATCAAATAAGCCTGAGAAATTTACTCGGCGACGAGCGCCACTCTATTAATACATTGTTGATACTAAGCTATGCTCAAGGTCAACCAAGGATGTTGTCACAGTCTTTTTTCGGGGGCTGCTCACTAGATGTTTTTGTTGGGGGGCAACATGGTAGCCAATTATGTCACCAAGCCTAGATCTGGAACGAGTTGGACGGATGTCTCGCCTATACGCAACTTTAAAAAAGTCAACCGGCTTCGACTCTAGGTGTCTTGGGCGCCTGTCGAGGATAGAAAGCAATAAGGGTTGTGCCGAGACTAAACAGGCCTGGTCAACTAGCAACATCGAGCATTTGTAGAATGGAAAACGGCCTTAAAGAGCGTAAGCTATCGATGCCTGGGCATAGCCCCCCACAGTCTTACCCGCTTGATGACGCCGAGTACGGATACCATGAAGGCACGGAGTGCACGTCGGGAGGTTCTAAGTTATTGAATTTTCCACGAACTGCTGATTGGTCGGCGAACCAATAAAGGGTGTACAATCTTCGAAAACCCACACCGACCACTGAAGATACAACGATCAGAAGGTTCCGACCGATTCGAGTACACGGAGAAACACAGCCACGACGCGCATGCCACCATTAGATATTTACGACACGCTAGAAAAATGTGAAGCTCACGTCTAACTAGATTTGTGAATTTCAAGTATTAGAACATAGGAGACAAAGGACTGAAGGTCGTTGTAGCCGCCATCGAAATAACCATATCTGCTGTTTTTCAAAAGGAAACCATCCCTACTAAGATTTTTCAGAAATCGCGTACCATGGTGCGGCTAGCTTGTCTCTCCCGAGGTTACGTACAGTTTCCGATTTCCAACGACAAAACGACAAAGGGGCGTCAATCTGTAACTATAAATAGGTTAATTTCCGAAACTCTAAGTGGCTTTTTACCTGCTCGTGCAAAATGGAAGGATCAGAAAAACAAACAATTGAACATCGTAGGCAAGATTGTTAATAAAAGAGCCAGATAACATCATCGGGATTAATCAGATTTAGGCGGCAAAGACCTCAGGTTGTTTTACGA
Source organism: Nereocystis luetkeana (assembly GCA_031213475.1). Lineage (NCBI taxonomy): Eukaryota > Phaeophyceae > Laminariales > Laminariaceae > Nereocystis > Nereocystis luetkeana. The sequence continues at coordinate 9,024,089 of JARUPZ010000028.1, forward strand.
GACGATCGAGCTACGGCAACATATCCGATAGGACCAAAACGACGTTGAAAAACATATTGCGGTAAACGCAGCAGATACAGATATAAAGATTGCTACATCTTACCAAGGGTCGGGTATTTCTACACTCGATACTTGGCTCGTATCACTATACATGTCGCCCGACGACAGAAGGAATCGCATCCGCCCATCCAGTGAGACACCGGCCTAATGCTACGATTTCTCCACAAATTCTCCACCCCCAACAACACGCTATCAGCGTGTCGACATGTGCGACCACAACGAACCCAGTGTCGTCTCCGCAGGCAAACGAGAACGTGGGATATTTCATGTTGCGGTGACTACGATCCTTCGTAGCCCAGGCACATTTAGCAGAATCCCGAACGATTAACCTCAACCTGGGAGGGACCTCTAGGCCCCTAAACTGCACTCCGAGGGCAGTCATTTAGCTCTGCCCACTGTGTAACTTGCTTGTGCCCGAATGCTGCAGCCATATGGTACGTATCTGCATTCCATGGGCAGCCGTTGGACCGTGCCCATTGCAGTATGTCCAAGTGACCGCCAATGGCTGCACCGGCGCAAGTATTTTCGTTCCAGGGGCACCCGTTGCCCTGTGCCCATTGAAGCACCTCGAAATGACCACACCTGGCTGCGATAGAACACACTTTCTCATCCCAGGGGCAGTCCTTAGTTCGCGCCCACTGAAGCGCGCCCAGCTTCCCTACTAAGGCAGACATTTCACATACACCAGAGAAGTCCCAGGCCGATTCACTGGTGTGCATCCATTCGAGGATATGGAGGTGTCCAAAGCTAGCCGCTGTATTGGCAGCGTCGAGGGGGCAAGCACTTCGTTTTTCCAACAACCATATGAACAAACCAAGGTGTCCGCTTGCAATGGCCGCCAAACACGAGGATTCGTGAAAGGGACAACCTTGACTCCAGGCCCATTGAATAAGTTCCAGGTGCCCCCCCTTAGCAGCAAAGAGGGTGGTGTCTTCATTCCACTCCGCACCATTCTCCCGAGCCCACTGAAGCACCTGCAGATGGCCGCCTTCCGCCGCACGCGAGCAGGTTGCGGAGTCCCAATCACAGCCATTCGCTCGCGCCCACTGAAGAACTGGAAGATGCCCACCCCTCGCAGCCCTCCGGCATGTTTCGCTGTCCCAAGGGCAGGTTTCAGACCGTGCCCACTGCAGAAGATCAAGGTGTCCTGAACCGGCAGCCGCGCTGCAAGTTGACGCCCCCCAAGGACAGCAGTGATTGTATGCCCACTTCAGGATGGATAGGCTTCCCCCCTCGGCAGCCGCACGGCACAGCACCTCACGCCAACCGCAATCTTGGCCGACGGCCCACCGCACCATCTCAAGATCCCCCCGGGCCGCAGCCTTGTAACAAGCGCTTTCGCTTAAAGGGCACCCGTTAGAGTAGGCAAACCGTAGGATATTAACGCTGCAATGTTCGGCGATACGCTCGCAAACTACCGAGCTCTTTATCCAGCAATTGAGGAGGTTCCCGTCAAAAATCCAATAAAGTTGCGATATCGAGGTCTCAGCCGTTATAGCCTGGGTGAGTTTGGGTAAATTGCCCCAGGCGTTCCTCCAGTCCTTCGATACCTCGGCGAAAAATGCGTACTGGTTTGATAGTAGTTCAGCCAGCACGGCCATGACGTCCCCGTTGGTCTGAAGCTGAAATCTTGATCCGGTAGTTCCGGTGTCCAGCATGTTGTCAACGTGTCTGAAGTTGGGACGATAGGGTAACAGGTGAGGGGGTTAGGCCTAACCCTAACCCTAAGTGCAGTGCTCAGAGGTTCATGAACCAATGTCGCCACTTCAACAAAACTTAACGGAGATAAATCTTGAAGCTAGTGACACCGCACGCCCGGCTACTGCTTCGTACAAGGTAGCATCAAGAAAGTATAAAGACAGAGAAAACAAGCTTGCCTTTTTCGGACTATTCGCGGGATAGGTTTGGGTCTGACATAAACAGTGCACGGCTAGCGGTACGCCTTCAACACAACACGCGAAACGACAAGGGGCCAGCGAGAGACCCAAGGATGGGGTGCGGCGTATGGTGACATGTGACCCTTGTGAAATGATTGGCTTGCCATCGCCACACGCGACGAAAGCAAAATACAGAGGGTGTAGGTAGAATCTGCTAGCTCGACCAATTGGAGATTCGAAAACAGGGGGGTCACCTGACACTCCCCGAGGAAGGTCCTCTTTTGGCGATCTTGGCGTGCGGTTTCGTCATACCGCAAGCAAGGCGGCGCGATTCTTCCAACGGAGAGCCTGGCTAAAACGTAAACCAGCAGCATCAGCGGGGACGGAGGCAGAAGGGAATGCAGTAGTCAAAGAGGCCGGACATCAATGACCGAGCGTGAATACTGGGGGCATCGCGGCGCAAGTTTCTCCTTCCTTTTGATGTAAACAAAGGAAGCTGGACAGAGAAACGGACAAGATGTAGTACCAAAGAAGCAAAACCAGACTTGCTTTTTTTATCGTCGATGACGCGGTGGCGAGGCAAACGATGCGCGTCCAGACTAGTTTCCAAAGAGGGAGCCCGGGTACAGCGCAGTAGGCCAGACACACACAAACACTGGGGAAACGTGTTTTGGTCCTCGTAAGATATGTGTATAGAAAGCGAGACGTTTGTGTTGATAAACCGCAGGCAAACCGTCCAAGAGAATATTATGCTCCAGCTAGTCTCGCCCGACACTTCATTCCGCAAGGGGATATGCCGAGAAAGAAAGTACAAATGTGGTAAAGGAGAACTGTCGGGATTCACGGCGTGCGAGTTTGGGATATCGTTCTAATAATCAAGGAAATAACCAGTCGGGCAGTCGAACTCGAAAATACAATACCAACATCATGGGGGCGACCGACGTTTTTCACTGGGGCTTCACAAAATACGACCCGTGATACCCGTTCGAAACGTGTTCAGGATGCGCGAAAAGACGTATATAAATGAATGGCACCCCAGACCTTGCGTTTTCCTATATATTATCACCTTCGTGTAGCGTAACGTGTCTGTCTACCACCTAGACACAACTCAAGTGCAAACGCATGTAATTTCAGTATCGCCGTTTGTTCTTATCAAACTATTCGACAATCTGTATTTATCATTTACGAAAAGCGGTTGGCCGCGGGCTTCAAAAAACAGCCCAGGCGCTTTCAGGCACGGTTAGGTAGGCAAACCGTAGGCCAACCTTTAGATATAATACGTCGAATTGAAGATGCCTGAAAAACGTACTGTGACAACACTTTTGAATTAAAACCCTTTGTACATAACCAATAATGCCTCAGTCAACCGACCATGGAAACAAAATAAGGGGATACATTTGACGTTTTTGGTACAGTTCTTGAGGTATGTACATCGGAGCAATAGGATGCCCGCTACAAGTTCTGATTTTGGTAACTGGGTATTCTGTGTGGGGACGAGAAGCTGACGCCCGTTGGGAGAATTCGTTCAGCAGTTACCTGAGGCAGGCATATCACCGGTAAAGTCGCATTGCCGGCGCCGCACCATTGCCGCTTCAGCTGCTGTTGTTGCTGCTGTCATCGCTTCAGTGGCAGGGAAAATGATGAGTAATACTGTCCTGCCGGAGGCTGTAGGCCCATCTTGGCGTAGGTGCCCTACTTTGGGATGAGTGACTGGTGGTATATGACGTACGCTATGTGGGTGGTGGTATTGTAGCACCCCAGGTGTGAACACAGTTATATGCGGTAGGTAAGACGTCAGAGGACTGGGTACAGTTCAGACTTCGATCACTCGTTTTTGCCCCGTCTTGAGAACTAACTGAGATGAAAAATATCGACAATATCCTGGCCCACAATGGAGGGCCCGGATGTTTGACCTGTGGAAATCATCAGAAACATTGGACAAAGTTGTTTCCATCATGATTGATTCAAACCTCCGTGAACCGTATCGATTGCCCTACTAAACATTTTGTATACCGGTGATATTCAAGCAGCCTTGTTTCAAGGGGCGAATACCTGTTTCCTACACACGAATACTCCACTAATACTTCAATTTTCACCCGAATGGCGTTTTTCGGAAAGTGGGATCAGACGTTTACGCGAGCCTGCCCGCGCCGTAAAACATATTAACCACGTAGGAGTTCCATAGGTGGCGTTAGCACAGACCTCATTTGCCCCAAGGACTGCACAGGCCTCATTTCAAAGGAGGCCATGGGCCTGTAACGGTCCTTTTCCCGTGCCTGCCCTCGCCTTCATTCAGACAGGCGGGATAGACACAAAACGGTCGTCCAGGCACCTCTATTTACAGAGCGTAGTGTTCTGTCAGGCGTGCCATCAAGCCTAAGGGCTACAGACATGCCAGTACGGGCACTGTTGGTGCTGGGTGTAAATGGATGCATATGGATTGTAAATATCGCCTGGATATTCTCCATGCAGACGGACAACGGTCTGCTGTGGGTCGGCAGTTCGCTCGGGATTCGTCGGCCACGGCATTCGATATTCTCACGGTCGACCTCGTCGTTCAGACGAGACGATGACACAAAGAAGACCTAACTAAAGCAACTAAAAAAACACCCGGGAGTACACGACAGTGCGGGAATAAAGCACTATACAATTACTCGCGAGGACACTTAGTGAGGCCTTTTCAAGGTCTAGGGTAGGACGAACGGTAAAAAGCAATGTCCTTGCCGTATATTCAACTACCGCTGTGATCATGTTGACGCCTGCATGCCACGGCACGGCAGGGTTGTCAACCGGCCACAAGGACAAACCATAGCGGGCCGTCAAAGACAGCAGGGCTGTCCATGTTCGTGTGATGCACGCGTCATATTAGGGAGGATTTCAGTGCGAATATCTGCGACTTCCGACGGATACAGGTTATTGAGTCGCTGCTTCGGTTATCGGGAGATTGAGGGCAACCGACTGAAACCGCGACGTGAATACCGCGAGTAGGCACTGGGCACAGTAAATTGGCAAATAGGTACCAGCGCTTTCATTTTAGGACGCGCGTAGTGCTCCATTAGGTAAATGTACGTACATGTGGCCTGCCTCTCGGTATGTGTGTTTGCCTGTTGGTACTCACTGTACTGCATATGATTGCACAACCAGGCAACGTATGACAATGGTAAAAAAATGTCAAGGATACGTCCCATGCCCAGGACGTACCTGTAAAACGCTAAAGAAACCAAAACATAGTATATACCTGGTGTTGATTCTTGAAATAAGGTGAGCGAGCGCGAACCTAGACGTTTTATTATTTCTAGGTTTACTACGAAAACAAGAGGAACTTGATAGAGGGTGATGCGAGCATGCGCATAGCGCATCATTTCATTGTTAAGAACAATTTGTATACCTGGTATATGTTTATGTGATTCAACATTGTTCGCGGCCTCGATTGGTCACGGTAGTCAAGGAAGACGTCACCAACGCAAATCCAAACGGGTTGTGTGAACGCATATTAGGATCGTGCTGTTGTGTTGGAAGTAGTTAGGAGTTTTGTCGAGGTGTTTGAGACAATGTTCATGCTTGGTAGGAACGCTTGAGCGATGGTAAGTTCGGAATGTAAAAACTAATAACACAGACTTTTGCTTTTCGAAAAAAAGGGAATTTCCATTCGAGAAATACAGCGAAAAGTGTCGCTGCGTAGCAAGGTCAGGGCGGTTTTCCCATGACCTTGGTAGATCTAACCACCGACTGACGAGGGGGCGTAAAAACTCTGGTGTAGATATCGTGCGGGAAAGATAGGGGTTGCGGCCGTCATATTTCGTTCGGCGTTATCGTGCTTCGGTTTGAGTATTCGTTTTTCAGGTCCTCAGTCTTACTCTGTTTAATGTGGTTGTATGTTTAATTTTGATCGTTTTGGTGTCGTCGGCCACATATTCTGGGGAGTGTGACACCTTTTCGTGTTCCGAGATTCCGACTAGTTTTCCATTGTTTCGTTCGATTGTTGTACATTTTATAGAATGCGTATGTCCCACCTGTTGTATTCAGTACTGACTGTAGCATGGCATTTCGCTGTCTTCGCTGCTTACCGCAGCAATGTACTTGTCGTATCTTTCTTGTTTTGTGTCATAGTTTTTTTATCGCAGTTGCCGGCGTCTGCGGTGGCTTGGTAGGTGGTCCGCGTGCCTATCAAGATTAATTTCGTGGATTCAAGTCCCACGGAGTGCATGCTCGTAGGGACTTTTTCTCGCATAAAAAAAAAAGGTTAGCGGAAAGCGCGAGAGCGTGAGTTAGCTACATTCGATGAAAAACGACGAGCAGTGGGAATACTGAACCCTATGCGCGACGAAAGGTGAAGACACGTACCAGGGGGGAGAAGGGACGACACCTCTGACCACGGCTTGTCCAGAAGATCGCTGAGGGTAAAACCTCCCACGAGCTAGGCCAGAAAGTACAAGTGATGATGGTAAAAAAAAAAAGAGCTCGTACCTCCCCAGGATGCAAGAATCGGCGGCGGCTACTGCAAAAAGAACGGTGTAATGTGAAAACACACACAACAGTAGATAGATGGTGGGTAGCGCGGCAAAAGCAAAATAAGTTCGTTACTACATAAGATATACCTGGTACGATGTACGACACAGATACGCGATATCTCGAAAGTTTTACGTACCAGGTACTTTTTTTTGTTTTGGGCGTTCAAATTTAGTTCCTTATGTTTAGCGTTTTAATTTAGTTTCACACATTATTTTGTTTTCAAGGCCAACCCAAATGTTTTGTTGCGCGTTCGTTTGTCCCAATCATAGTAGGTGTCAACCATTCAGGTTGGGGCCTACGGCTGCAGCCGCTTCGTACAGCAGTAGCAGTAGAAACACAGTGATGTCACCTGGTACGAGCATCTTCAAAAAGTCAAAAGTCGATATTATCGTCTTCAAGATACCCCCAAAACCCGTGTGCGGAAACAGGAAATACACAAGAAATATATGTATACCTGGTACGTATGTTTGTCAATTTTTCGCACTTTTCCCAACGTTTTTCTTCGTACAAGCACTTTTCGTCAAAGCACCAAGTAATCAGACACGGGAAGCCCGGCCAGACACATTCGTCGAGGTCTCGGCGCGTTCCGTGCACTCTGGAGCGCGAGGCGGGCGCTCGATTTTATTTTCCCGACGGGAGTGGACAAGACGATCTCCCTGGTTTCGATCGGAAAGGCATTATTTTGTACGTACGTATAGGTAGCATGTTGTCTGTTTTCCCCCCTACGGCTGTTATAGGCTCTCATGAGCTGTGAGCACACAGCTCGGATATATACCCGATACACAACAGACAACATGCACAGACATGCACAGATATCAGCGTTCCAACGCTGCCGCCCACACGCCGTGTGTTTGCGGCACATCCATATGCACAGTACTGCTGTGACTGGTTGTGTTTGTCGGAGCCTGCCGTCCGCGCATTCCCCCGCCTGCCATATGTTTTTCATACGGTTCCCCCCGGGCTGACCTAAATCCCTGGGTACATTCGTGTGTGTTGTTGTACGGAGCACAGGCCACCGCCCAGACAACAAAAGCAGCAGTAGTGCACATAGCATGCTTACCTCCAGCTTCCTACAGCACCACAACCCTGCTGTCCAGCAGAAGCAGTGGGCACACCTTGCGCGTATGGATGATCGTACCGCGGCTATCACAGCAGTCGATTTATCGGAGATTTCAATCGATCTTGACCACGCCACCACCACACATCACCTCTCTCCCTTTGCATCTTCTGCGTATTGCTGTGTGTGATGCAATAATACGCATGTTCCAGCTGTGCTCAGCACAGTGCGTCAACAGCAACAGCAGGCTGCGTACTATTCGCGGGTGGAAGATCCACGCTGTACGCTCAGTTTACTATTAATACTAATGTTCGTCGTTGTTGTCATCGGCATTGGCCTAAGCAATGTCCTTGCCGTCTATTCAACTACCGCTGTGATCATGTTGACACCTGCATGCCACGGCACGGCAAGGTTGTCAACCGGCCACAAGGACAAACGATAGCGGGCCGTCAAAGACAGCAGGGCTGTCCATGTTCGTGTGATGCACGCGTCATATTAGTGAGGATTTCAGTGCGAATATCTGCGACTTCCGACGGATTCAGGTTATTGAGTCGCTGCTTCGATTATCGGGAGATTGAGGGCAACCGACTGAAACCGCGACGTGAATACCGCGAGTAGGCACTGGGCACAGTAAATTGGCAAGTAGGTACCAGCGCTTTCATTTTAGGACGCGCGTAGTGCTCCATTAGGTAAACATACGTACATGTGGCCTGCCTTTCGGTATGTGTGTTTGCCTGTTGGTACTCACTGTACTGCATATGATTGCACAACCAGGCAACGGATGACCAGCATTTTTCGCTCGGTACCGATCGTCCCGGGATCGATATAGATTCGTCGAGTCGAGTACAACAACCGTTCGTGTACTCGGACAATCATCGTGTACAGGAGCATTCGTGCAAAACATACCTACAGTAGTTGATGACTGCTGTGTGTCCTACACTGCTGACCGATAGATCCTGGAGCCAGCTGAAAGGGGGCCAGTATACCCTTTGTCGCAGTACGCGTATCTTCTACTGTCGTGTCACATCACATCATCTGACACGACATACAGCAGTACGTACTGCTGTACACGCAGTCATACCTGTACAAGCTACTCTACTGCAGGAGATCCTGCAATGCTGTTTTAGGTTGCGTGAAAAACAAAACGTGCCAATTATGCGAGCACTGCTGCTCTAGCGTAGATATGTCGTACTGCGCTTGATAAAGAAATCGTTTCCGAGGTTCGACTCGCACCATCCTTTTCTTTTTTTCCTTTTCACTTTTGACTTTTTTGTATCTGTACATCCATCTTGCTTTCCTGAAAGTATGATATAATACAATTTTTGTGCTTTTACCCCCAGGGCGATGGGCGCGCTTACGTGGGGCGTGCGTTCGTACCGAAACATTTCCGGCTACTCCCAATATTTGCGAATAAAGCAAAAGTATGTTCGAGAAAATACTGCAGAGATTCTTCTGTACTCCTACTTCAGATACTACTGCAGATACTTTCGGGCTCGCACCACTTCGGGTTTCTCTACTGCTGCTGTTAGTGGATACTCCCTGTTGTGCTTCAAGTATCTCGGGGTTCTGTACCGTGGGTACTGCGAGTACTAATCTCCTAGCAGTATTTCGTCCGTTGGTAGTGTTCGTACTGCTTCTGCGAGTATACTCGCAGTACCGTGTTACATACCCTCAAAATGCCCAGTATACTTCGAGTATAAAGTATACTTCGACCCCCTCAGCACCGTGTCGACAATTCTCAGGCCCATTGTTCGGCACGAAACTCTCCCAGATAGTCCCACGAGTGGTAGTTGGAGCATATTACTTTCGCTGGGGACAACTCTCGAGTACGTTTTAGAGCACCAACAGTATTTCGAGATCTACACTGCGAGTACTCTCAGTATCTCGAGGTTCTGAACTGCGGATGCTGCCTGTGCTCCAAGTATTTTGTGTTTCGATACTGCGGGTACATACTTGCCTGTGCTCTCGGGGTTCGGTATTTGCTCATACTCTCATTATTCTCAGTATTTGGGCCTTCTCAGTACTCGCAATATTTTGGCCGCAAGTACTCCTATTGTGTTCACATTAATGGTGGGTGGATGCAGCTACTACTTCTGACCAGGTGTGCAGGAATTCATTCAGTATTATTTCGCTCTTGCGCCACTCCCATAGGCACCTCCCGGAGGGGGACCTTGTAATCTGTATACGTGTTCAAAGGATTCAACGGGTACACGGACACTTGCAGTGACCATCGTCATATGCCCTAGCCTCGTATGACCTGCTACAGCTGCTGTGCTATATACCTGGTACAGTGTTCTAATGCTGCTGCTGATGCTACTGCTGCTTCTGGTACTGTTGTCGCTGCTGCTGGTGACGTCGATGCCAAATTGTTTCAAAGTACCTACATAACATTTCAACAACACACGCCTAATGTAGAACACGTGGACGTTGGTTCGTGTTCGCTGCGCACAGTTTGCTATTTCCCAGCTCGATGCATCGCGATTTTTACCAGTGCAGTTGTAGAGGTTCGAGAGCATGAATCCGTAAAAGTGCCAGGTACGAGTATGCACCAGGTACAGAAACATATATAGGATCGTTCTGGAGCCGCGACGGCCGTCCCGGGGATAGCCTGAGCGCACGGTGGACATCTCCGGCTTTGAACTGGAATCTCGGTCCCCAGACACAAATACGTTCGGCTCGGCGGCTCGCCCTCGCTTTTTCGGTCGCTTATTTAGCGGGTCGCAAGACACGCCCTGCGCCACGCCTTCCCCCCGGCGCGCGGTCGAAAGAGGCCGCGAGACCGCCCGGGGCGGTCGCGCCAAAGCTCGCTCTCTGCGGTAGACGCTGCGGAGACGGGTCGATACTACTGTCAGTTAGTGGAGATTGCCTCGCGAGACCGTCGAGGGCGGCCGCGTCAAAGCTCGCTCTCTGTGGTAGATCTTCCGGAGGCGGCTCTATATTACTGTCAGTGAGGGCCGGTCTTAACGGGGGAAAAAAAAACAAAAGCGAAGAACGTAATAAAACGAACGGACTCTCGTTTTTCGCAAAAAACAGCAGGTTGAGTCCTAACGAGAAAAAAACGAAACGGAAAGAAGAAGCCGAGTCGAATTTTTACGGGGTGCAATCTTTCAGAATGACTCAACCACCAGAGCACGTGATTCCAGGCGATAGCGCTCGACACCGACAGTGGACAGACACAACTCGCACACGTAATGCACCCTCCACGGCAGGCGGTTCTAGTGGTTCAACCTGCTCCCCCCGTAGTGCTCTAGAACTTGTGCATCGGCCATTGCTGTTCGATGGCAGACGTTTGAATGTTGAGTTGGACACATGTCGAAAAACATATCGCCACGACCACTACCTAATCCCCCGGGTTCTTGCGAGGGCACCCCATGGTGACTTCCTACCCATATGTGCTCGCGCCGCCAGCAGACGAGCCCCGTGGCAGCCACATGCACTGCCTCGGCCATCGTGCGCTTGCCAACCGGTCATAAAAACTTTATCGGAACTTCAGCCCGACGCTTCGAGCTCCTCCTATGTTCCTCTTCGACCCTGGGTACCCCATATTTCGTTTATTTGGCACCCATTTCGTTTTTGTAAGTCCTCTGGGACTTGAACTGAAATGTGAAAACAGAGGTATCTGGATCTCTACTTCTATTTTGTAATTGACCAATAAAACTCACGTGCTCTTTAGTTCTGCTCCCGTTATGACCGGCGCTTAGTGGACATTGTCAGCAACATTTTCGCGAAAATATCTACAAAGCTCGGCTTCGGCGTAGATTGCCGTTAAACCATAGGAGTAGTACCGAGCGCGTCCGGGCGATAAGCTGATTTCGTTGAATCGTATTCATATTCGATATATGTCTGATGACGTTGACTCAAGTTGACTCAAGTTGACTCAAGTTGACTGGCACTCCTACTCGAACTCGTATCATACTGAATTTCGGGTTCGACTTTAGAATGCTGATGGTGTGAGCAATGTCGCCCTTCGATACTGCCCTTACTGCGAGTACTCACAGGGTTAAGGATATGTGCGCACCACTGCCCCATTTCCGAGTACTTCGGGGTTCGATACTGCGGGCACACTGCCGGTATTCGCAGAAATGTCGGAAAATTCTGCAGTCAGCTTGCTGGTGTGAGTTGGGGTTGAGTGAAGTATGTGAGAACGTTGGCTCGAGATGATGTGTCGTGGGGAGACCCGCAGATAAATGATGACACCAAGCGATTGTAATATATAGAACAGAAGAGAGAGATGGTTGGAACGATGGCGCTTATGTGGCCTTGCTCTAGAGAGCGGTGGTAGTAGATGGTGGGAAGATGATGTGGACAAAACTCCTGGTGCGATCAACTTGAATAATCACCCTGATAACTCGGGCATGTCTTTAACGTTGCATGTGACCTTGAGATACGATCACGTTCTAGTACCCGATGTTGCAGTACTACGATAAGCTAGCTATTCCAGGTAGACAGGTGCACAAACTGTACTCAACAATTTTGTTGGTCCTCCCGCCACTTTCGGCGTAAATCATCGTAGATTTACCGGTATCGGACAAACAAAAAAACGGACGGTACAGTTTTATGGTGATTCCGCAAAGCGACGTGAAGTACAGAATGTATAAATATAAAGGTGTGCGAAATTCGCAGAATTTCGGGACGATTCTGAGAGAATTGTTCGGCAATATACTGGATACATACATATAAAAATCCGTCGCACGAGTGATAGCGAAACATTCGCTTCCGATTTCGAAAAATTCGGATTTGATATAGGCTGGATTCCAAACCCTTAGCTTTCCCGGCTTCGCGCTTGCTATCTCGACTGCTTTCCTAGAAGGCCGCGCTCGCCTGCCTCCGACAGGTGTTCTCCCCCGCGAGCAAGTCGTAGTCTTCCGCAACCGACGAGCACAGCGACCCTGAACTCGAAGGATCTCTGCTGGGGAGACGAGACGCGGAGGTTTTATTTACTTCCGCCCTGAAGCTTTGTTTCGCTGTTGTTGCTCGGCGAAGCGCTCATTGTGACAGACTTGATTCAAGCTTTTTGGTCGCCGAGATTCCCTCTCTTGGCCTCTTGCTGATGCCACCGCTTTCTCCCAACTCCCTTGCTTTGCGGGCCGCCATCGGTCTGATCGACCCCCTCGGTATTTCCATACTCGGTGGCTGCCTTCCCTTGCCCAGCTCTCTTCGCGGGTCGACTGCGCGCGCATTCTCGGGGTATCGCGCCGTACTCGGTATCAGGTCGTTGAATATTCCGGGGATATCGCGTTTTGTGATTAGGCACGTTATTTGTGTTCGCCGGTCGAATTGAATGAAGGTTGTTGGAAAGTATTGATTCGGCTGAGTGTTGTGAGTTCGATGAAGAAAACCGACCAAATACATCGGAGGATATCACACATGTGGTCGAACATTCTCGGATTGTCTACGGCTGCAAGGTCTGTCCTCTGGAGGCGCACTAATATACGAGTACTAATACAGCAGTAGCCGTACAGTAGTTCAGAGGAGTTCTACTTCGAATATTTACGACTTACAACCAAATATCCTTAACAAGAGCTCCCGATAAGCGTGTCAGACATAGCACGCAGGTTATAACGTTGAGTTTCAACCACTGAATCGATCGCACTCACAGCAAACGTTTTTCACTTTGAAAAAAAACATGTGCAGATGCCAGGTATCTACTAAAGAAATGGGAGTTACGGTCCCTCTTTTCAAGATAACATCCTTCGTACCAGGTATAAGAGAAGGTGTTTGCCTTATCGTTTTCTGGTGAAAAACACGTCAAGTTGTTTCGGCGAGCAGTACTGGAGGTAATCGAGCGTTCGAGATTGCCTGCTCCCACTGCGAGTACTCGTCGTATGTAAGGGTTCTGTGTTGCTGAGGATTTTGCTGCGTGTGCTTCACGAATATCTGACCTGAGTATATCGGGGTTTACTCATAGAATACTGCCCATGTTAGCAGACCTTTGCGGTGGTTCTGTATCGCCGATCGATACAAGGCATCAGGTATGAGGTGTTCGAAACTGCTCAAAATCGCAGCACCTCGGGTTATATACTGCGATTACTGCCTGTACCTATGATTAAGTATTTCATTGTGCAATAATGTGCGTACAGTACGCGTCTCGTGCGTGCAGTGATTTGGGCGGATAATACAAGATGTTGTCTGTTGCGATGCTGCTACTGCTGCTGCTGCTGCTGTTGTGCTGCTGGTGGTATTGCGTCTGTACAGCAGCAGCAGAAGAAGCAGCAGCTGCAACCAACCGCAGCAGCAGCAATGCCTGCTTTTACTACTGCTGCTGCTATCGCTCCGATGTGAGGCAGAGGCCATCTCTCCTGCACAAGCGCCGTTGGCAGTAGATGCAGCTCGCCGTAGATAGTGAGATACTACGGCGTGGGTATTGGGTATTACTTGGTAGCCGTGCAGATAAAGGCCAACAGTGCTGTAGTACACAAAATCCAAGTAATCCAAGTCTGATGAATGTGAGAAACCTCCCAGTAGTGAGGGGATTTGTGCCCCCTAAGCCTAACTGAGATTAACAGTACCTGGTATCGAGGATTTCCTGGCCCATAATACGTAGACGGCTCTGATTTTTAGGCTTAAGATATCGCTAAAAAGGACAGAAGTAAGGTCCGCAAAAAAAGCCGGAAAAGTTGGTGTGTACTGCGAGTGAGACGGATGCATAAACTGATAAATGAAACTCGGCTTCACCTTTTTCCCGCCCCACTTTTACAGACAGTTTCGGAAAAGAAGAAGGAAAAAAAAAGAAAATGCTCAGGATAGGTTGCTCAGGGTGGGTGCTCATGGTGGGTGTTTCCAGAATTTGGAAAACCTTTTTTTTTTACAAGTACGCCCAGGGTCGGAGGACCCGGACCTGCGTTCAAGCTTCCCGATTTCCCACAGCAACCTTTGAGTATCGTGCAGTCGACCGCCGCGTGTTCCACCACCTCTCGCCCCGACGTGCCCCTCCCGCTCCTTCATTCATATAAAACGATCTCCACCGTCGCTGTCCTCCAAGTCGCCCCCCAGCTCGAGGTTGAGTGTCTTCGTTTTGATGTAGAGCGTGATGTGCTTCCATCTATCGACCTGCTCCTGCTCACTTAGCTTCGCTTGGTGCTGTACAGCTGCTATACAGCAGTACTTGTAGCCCCATCACAACCAGACACCTACTGGTGGAGGAGGTGGTGCGCCCGGTTTTCCCAACGGATTAGCGAGTGGTCGTCCGCCTCGCGCACTTTCTACGCCTTCACCGCCATCCTCGCCGTCACGCGGCGTGAGGTTGCAACGCAGGTCGCTTGTCTTCATTTTTTCCAAAGATAATGATGGATGTTCCACCTCCTGGACTGCTGAGATAGCCGAAGCTACTTCCTTGCGGCCACAAAATAACGACCCAAACAACGACAGGTTCTAGGGTATGGCGCGCCTTGTCGCCCTAAGCTATGGCGGCGAGTCAGTGTCAGTCTCTGCCTGCTCGTGTGACGGTACAGGCATCCTGTACTACCTGTGCTCTGTGCAATGCCCATTACCCTGAGCAGCTTCTTTGCTCAGGGTAAACCGCTGGTTTTGAGCCCATAACACTGAGCATCTGGAAAAAAAAGATCCGCTCAGGGAAAAAAATAGCCGTCAACGTCTTTTATGCGGCGAGACTTCCACAAACCCTGAGCAACAATTGCCCTGAGTGTTTTTTTTACTTTTACCTTGAAACTCACTGTTAAACTGATCTCGTTCGGAATAAGATCGAATGGTGCATTTATGTTGACTTGCTTGGAAGGACTAAAAACTTGGCACCGACGAATATTTCCCTATCTGGAGCGGCGCCCATGCGGAGCCCTCGCATATATTATACCCTGGTATATGTATAGACAGCGTGATGCCCAATTCAAAACTTCATCGTAGTATTGCCTATACCAACTTGTTTAAAAAATACATACCTCACGTACTCATAACCTTTTGAAGCTTCCTTCGTGCAACAACGTCAAAAACATGTATCTCTCACATACTCCGAAATCCCCGTTTTGCAAGCTGCCTTCGTGCAACGTTCCAAGATCTTGTCCTTTGCGACGTCATCTTCGAAACACGTATGTGTTCCTGCCCTCCTGCGCTTTGAACATCCGGTCGTCGTCATTTACCGCCGCTTCACTCGAAGTCGATCAAAATAAAAGTCTTTCGTTCACGCAATCCTCTCTGTCGTATGTTGTACACTACATACGCCGCGCTGTGGACTACTGCAGGCAACAAAGCAGTACCTTCCTTTATAAGCTCTGCAACAACACCCAATTCAACCATCCTCCCTATCTCCTTCCACCGCATCACACTGCAGTACACACACAACCATTAAAGCTTGACACGAGAGGGTACCTGTTTGTCCCACCGCGTTGTCGGTCGAGATCGTACTTTGCCGTTACGTATCGAAAACCCGCCGCAATTTTTACTATTTAACCAACCGACACCTCTCGTATAGAGAGGATGAGGAGCGACGCTCGCTACACCGCGTTGTTGATGGCCCGTGGCGATGATGATGAGTTTCGGCACGAAGATCTTGCCCCGAGCAAAGACAACTCAACTGCATACAGCAGCGGAAAGAAGAAGCCCGCCTGCAGCACCTGTGGTGAGACAACACAAACCGCCTACACGGTGCAAAAGACGTTGGCTCTCCTAGCAGGAGCCGAAGTATGACGCGTATGCGCGGTTCGTTTATCATCCTCCGTCGGTTCACGTTTACTCGTGCCGGCTTCGTTTGATCCCCGTCGATTTTTACCACTGGGCTTGACGCTGCTGCTGCGGCTCCTCCTTCTCTTGTTTCGCCATCGTATGATGCTGTTGCTGGCACCCTGTTCGAGCTCCACTACTACTTTAATATCAGTAGGAATCACGATGATCCAAAACAGCTTTTCACGACGTCAAAAGTAGCCCTATGTCACCTTTGCAGCAGTTGGTTCGACGGTTTATGGGGGCTGTACCGACATTGCTCGCGACTCGAAAGCGACTTGAAAGCGTGCGATTTATAGGTGTTATACTCGATACTCCGAGTATGATACTCCGAGTATACTCGGAGTGTCGACTAATTTTCGTACTCCGAGTACTCCGAGCATTAGAAAACTGGTGGCCTAAATACTTAGAGTACTTGCAGTATGAGCAGTACTGAAGGGCTAAAACCTCCGAGTACTGGCACTCGGAGTATCGACTAATTTTCGTACTCCGAGTACTCCGAGCAATAGAAAACTGGTGGCCTAAATACTTGGAGTACATGCAGTATGAGCAGTACTGAAGGGCCAAAACCTCCGAGTACTGGGAGTATGAGCAGTACTTATACTCGAGTACAAGCAGTACCCCGCGTACAAACATCTAAATTGCTCGGAGTACTCCGAGTATCGCGAGTATTGAACTCAGGAATACGTCATCATCCGAGTAAAATACTCCGAGTAATACTCCAACCAGGGGTAACTTGGATAAAAAAAAACAGAAATACTCCGAGTATTACTCGAACCTCGGAATATGAGTTTTTTGCACCCGTGGCATTTGGATATTTAGGCCGTGTTTCGAGGTTTAAAGTTGAGTACTGCTCATACTCCCAGTCACTCGCAATGTTGAGGCCGCCAGCACCCTAATAGTCTCAGCATTCAGAATACGAAATTTTCTCAGTACGCAAACAATCGATACTCCCGAGTGTGGTCCCTCTGCTGTGCGGGTATCGTATTACCCGCAGATTGTATTGCATCGTACTGCTGCAACCAACGACTGATAAAGTTGCAGTGGGAGATTCCAGAGAGGGAGCGAGCACATCAAATAAATATTGCACAATTCATAATTTTAACGCTTATTAAGGTCCTACATAAAGTGACTTACAAAGTGGTTTTCATTCATTTAAAGCATATATATATATATATATATATATATATATATCTTAGCATCACTTACACGTTCCAGCTTAGGAAGTTTTACCTTCAGCGATCTTCTAGACAAGCCGTGGTCACAGGTCTGGTCCCTTTTCCCCCCGGTTCGTGCCTTCATTTTTATTGACCATAGGGTTAACCATTCCCACCGCTCGTCGATTTTCGTCGAATGTTGCATGTAAATACAGCAGCAATGCTGAGTATTTTAGATGTAGGAGAACATATGTGTTTGTGTTTCGTATGTACGGGATAAGTTTACCAACTAGACCAACACGGGTTGTTGTACTTGCACAGTCTAAAAATGCACCTGGGGCCAGCTCTGCAGCAGTCAACTCGCGACTCGCAATGGAGACGATGCAGAGAGGCAGGGTCGTGAAGACAGGTCGAAGGTGAGGTGAAGCCTGGCTTACCTTGTTTTCTTAGCTTCGGACTGGTGGGAGCCGCTGCTTTCTTCGCTGCTCGACTTGGCGTTGGCGCTGGCCTTTCGGGTCTACATTCCTCTGCTGTTTTCTGTTTTTCTTGCTATGGGTCATGTCCGGAAGCGTCGTAATACATTATTCATATCATATTGCTTGTTACACCATTGTTGTTGTTGTTGTTGTTCTCACATTAACTCACAATACAATGCAGTCCGTGGTCGCAGGACAGGCCCCAACAGAGGACCCAACCCAACCCCTGACTCTAACCCTAACCCTAACCCTGACCCCAAACCGCAGCCAAAACGGGACAAAAGTCGCCATAAAAGCGGCTGCGCCGCGTTTGCATCGAACCAGGAAAATTCTCAGTTGCGGACGACGATTCCGAAGTGCAGACCACGCTATGCATTTTTCAAGTCAAAAACATCCCTAAAGATCCCTTCTCCCAGATTGCTAAACCTACTCGGAGTCCCCAATAACACTCTGGAGTGGAACAACTACCCCGATACAAATAAACAGGCAAATATTCGTACACACGATAACTGAGGCACATCTACACCTCAGTCGAAAAAAAACGTGAGGTCCGTGCACGTACGTATCAGATACATGCGGTACGCGATACGCCGTACAAGTCGGCATGGAAACTGAGAAGACCACATACAACCCATTAAAAATATTCAGTGTATGAAAAACCAACTAGACGTCGAAAATTCGAAATCAAAATCGAAAAAATCACAGTAGGCAATCTGGGAGAAGGGATCCTTATGGATGTTTTTCACCTGAAAATTGCGTAGCGCGGTGTGCACTTCGGAATAGTCGTCCGCAATTGAGGAATTGCCTGGTTCGATGCAAACGCGGCGCAGCCGCGTGTATGGCCAGTTTTGGCTCGTTTTGGCTGCGGTTTGGGGTAAGGGTTAGGGTTAGGGTAGAGTCAGGGGTTGGGCTGGGTCTTTGCTCGTACCTTGATCCCAACAGGAACCAAAATACGTGAACAGCATACCAACCTAATGATCCTCTCTCCCAGAGTGTCAATCCAAAAGGGAAGAAAGAGCAACAAAAAGTTAGAGCAAGGAAGCACCAGAAAGCAAGAAACCAAGAAAGGAAACGAACACAAGAGACATACATAGAACTCACGAATACCGCGATATTTGACGTTTAGAGCCAAATTATGTGCCTCTCGAGTTTTACACGAACGTCGGGTATACCAGGTAGACGATATTATCGCGATACGTGGTCCGCACCACCCAAATACATGCTTGGGGTATTTTTACCCCATTACCCCAAGCAAATATTTGTGTTCTCTTTTTTGTTGGTAGAACCGAATTTGGCTCACAAAATTTGAAACAGCCTGTCTCCTCTACTCGGTCATCCGATCAACACCTTGCCAGCAAGGACAACAACAGCAGCAGTGGCCGCCACGACTTGGTTGAATGAGTACGGCAGACGGGTGCTCCCTAGGTCGGGCAGGGGCGGATGCACGGGATGCCCGGGTTCAGCGGCACCAGCACATCATCCAGTACTCCGGATGGGAGCCTTTCTGCCGGCGTTGCTCCAAGCCCACATGCATGTCCCAAACACACGGCACCCAACCGGGTCGCGCCAACCAGACCTTTCGTTTTTGGCGGCCACGTCTAAGCACGAGCACGAGACGCGTCCGCGCTGCGGCCTCGAGCCAAGTGGTGTACGCGGGCCCTGTAGCCTGCCGAGCTACCTAGACAAGCATCTGCTACTGCAGTAGCAGCAGCAGCTACGTCCTCCAGCCCGTTCCATGCTGTATATCTTCGTGTTTGTTGGTGGACTTGCTGACCATTCCTTTCACCCATGTTCTACCTACGTTCTCCAGGCGAAGAACCAGATATAGAAATATGTAGTTTTTTCTCCTGCTTCTCGGCCTCTGTAAGCGAACCCTAAAGTTCCGATGTTATCTTTAACTTTGTCCGGGACTCCGGACGTCTTCGCTTCCCTGCCTTCGTGCTTGCTTTTTCGACCGCTTTCCTCGAGGGTCGCGCGAGCGGGCCTCCGACGGTTGTTCTCCCGTGCGAGCGTCTCGGGGTCTCGCGCCACCGACGCCATCGGCCTGTTCGAACCCCTCGGTCCTGCCTTCTCGGTGGCTGCCTTCCGTTGCCCCTCTCTCTTCGCGTGACGACTACACGCGCCTTCTCGGGGTATCGCGCCGTTCTTGGTACCAGATCGTTGCATATCCCGGTGATTTTTTGCTTCGTTGGTGTTTTTTTATTCACATTTTGATAACTCGGCACGTCTTCTGTTTTTGCCGGTAGAATGGAATGAAGGTTGTTGGGGAGTAGGAATTCGGCCGAGTCCGATAAGAAAAAACAACCAATCACGCCGGAGGGTATCGTACAGGTGGCCGTACATGCTCGGGCTTTCCACTCCTACTGCAGAGTCAGGCGCATTGGAATACCAGTACTAACACAACTACAGCAGCAGCAGCAGCAGTACAGTAGTTCAAAGGTGTTCTACTTCGAACATGTACGTACAAAGCTTTGTTTTCGCCGGCCGAATTGAATGAAGTTTGTTGGCAAGTCGGCCGGGTGCTGTGAGTTCGAAAATAAAAACCGACCCATCGCATCGGAGGATATCATACAGAGCAGACGTTTTTTCACATGGAGAAAACAATCATATCCCGTCCAGATGAGAGGTATTTATTTACTACCAGGTATTAAATAGTAAATGGGAGATACGGGCCCGCTTTAAAGATGCGATCCTTCCTTCCAGGTATAAGATATGATGTTCGGTTAAGTACCATTCCCTGTTGAAAAACGCGTCCAGTTGTTCCGTCGAGAACTACTGGACGTAATCGAGGGTTGGAGACTGCTTGCTCAGACTGCAAGTACTCGCAGTATGTCGGAGTTTTGTGCTGCCGTACGTACACTGCTGCGTGTGCTACACGTAATACTATATCCAACATGAATATTTCGGTATTGACGCGAGGAGAATACTGCCCATGTCCGCAGTACTTTGCGGTTGTTCTGTATTGCCGATCGATATCAGGTACCTGGTACCTGGTATCAGATATCAGGTGTTCAATACTGCTCATACTCGCAGTATACCTCGATTACTGCCTGTTCTAAGGATTGAGTGAGTTAATGCGCATACAGTACGCGTCCTGTTCTCCGAGAAATTTGGGCGTATACTGCAAGTTGTTGTCTTCTGCGATGCCGTACGTACCGCTGCTGCTGTTGTGCTGCTGCTGTGCTGCTGCTGGTCTTGCGCCTGGGTCTGCACAGCAGCAGCTGCAGCAACCAACCGCAGCGGCAGCGATGCCTGCTATACTACTCCTGCTGCTGCTGTCATTCGCATGTTATGCTGCTGCTATCGTTTTCATGTGCGAGAGAGAGCCTCTCTTCTGCGCAAGCGCCGTTGGAAGTAGGTACAGCTCGGCGTAGGTAGGCGTGTGATATCGGCGTGGGTATTGGGTACTTGGCAACTGGCCAGAAAAAGGGCAGCAATACTACTATCGTAAACAACATCCTCAAAGAAATCTCAGTTCGGAGAGTAAAAGAGAGACCTCTTAGAATTGAGCTGTTTCCTGCCCCAGCCAGCAGCATCTGGTCTCCAAATTATCGATCGTTTCCTGGCCCATAATTATAGATCGGCCTGACTTTTTCTCAAGCCGATGTTGGCCCAACATCGGCCCCAGATTTGCTTTTCTCGGGCTTTTCCAGAAGATGGGATTTTCTTTTTTCCTAAACCTGCCCGTAGGAAGCGTGCGCTATTTTTTCGCAAGCATTTTATTGATGCTTCGCGCTTTCCCATTGGCATAGATAGGTCTAATAACGTCCCAAAAAATAGCTACAAAAGTTGGTCTAAAAGACCTAGGGACAGCGAAGTTTCAAAAAAAAAGTTTGAATTTCACAGATACCCGCCAAAACAAAACAGAACACGCTTTCTACTTTTACTTCTCCAAAAATTCTCCCGATATAATTTTTTGAGGTAAATTTCTGAAAAAAACGCGAAAAAGTACGTCGGAGAAGTCAGGATTTCTTTAAAAGTTGAGGTAAATGTTGGCTCTCTGTTTCATTGGCCTACATGCACCGAGCATTATCCCGACGCAGAACGCACCATCTCAAATCTCGAAGGATCAAAACACCGAGCATTTTCCATGCCACCATGCTGCTTGCTGTACGCATCACGACAAGCGCTGGGAGCACAGAGGCTCGAGAGGTGTAGCTTGAGTATAGCGCGCACGAGCGGCGTTGGATTGTGCCAGCGGGCCGCCGCCGCCGCTACGTAGGGTACACGCTTTCGCCTACTTGGTGACGTGGAGGATGCTTCGTTCCAAAAAAGGACTCGCATCACACTCGTACTCGTACTCGTGCTCGCACAGAGCGCGACAGCTCGTGTATCATTTCGATTCCACCACACTGCAGCAGCAGCAGCAGCAGCAGCAGCAGCAGCAGTGGCCGCGACAGTGGCGGCGGAGCGGAGCCCGCCGGCGCTGTGGCGTGCGTAGGCTGAGCGCAGCAGCAGCAGCAGCAGCAGCAGCAGGCAATCCAAAAAGGGAAGCTGGCTGGTGCTGGTGCTGGTGCTTGCTGGTGCTGGTGCTGACGCTGTTTATTTTTGTAGCTCAAGCTGCCTCTAGCTGCGGCTAGCGCTGGCTAGCTGCCGCTTGCTGTGCTGCTGCTTGTAGTCGTGGGCTGGCAGTGGTGGCACCGCTGTCAACTCTGCCGCCGAAACGTTGCTGGGCCGCCGTTGCTACTCCCAAGCTGTTTTTTAGTTTTTCGTTCTTCTTTTTGGGGCGTTTGCCTCACCTCCCCCCTTCCCTTCTTATTTTCGGAGGCGTCGCCTGCAGGATTTGATTTACCTCACTCGCAATCACACCGAACCGGAAGGGAAGGAAATTCACTTTTTTTAGCGCAAGTAAAGTTTTTTTTTTTTCACCTCTATCGCAAACACTCTAAAATATATTTGGAAAAAAAAAATGAACTTTGCGCTTCCATTGGCGTAGGTCTAAGGGTCAGCTCGGGGAGCTTTTTATCAAATTTTCGAAAAAAAGTCGAGTGAGACCTATGCCAATGGTACAGCGAAGTTGCAATAAAGGGTTTGAATTTCAAAGATACCCGCCAAAAAAAATCAGAAGACGCTCCCTATGAGCCACCTAAAAAGAAAAAGTTCCTAACTTTTGGAAAAGCCCGAAAAAAACAAATCTGGGGCCGATGTTGGGCCAACATCGGCTTGAGAAAAACTCAGGCCGATCTTTGGTTCGAAGCGGCGAGATTCCGAGTCCTCGACAGACATCGATCAACAAAACCAACGATTGCGTCATGAATTCTGAACGGAGTGCGCTCGTTAGGGGCTCCGACCCACCCTAGGGTCACCGTCTTCACACCATGGCCGGTGTCATGTGGCGGGAGCTGACCAGGCGTGTGATACAAACACATTTGGCCGCTGGTTTGCACAAAACAGAAGACAAAACTTCTCCATCCGTCCCGAATGGCAAAAAATAGATTTTTTTTCAGGAGGTTTGGGAGGATACCGTAGGACGCCGCCGGCAAGCTCTCGCCCCCTAGACCATGGATCCGCCTGATATCTTCGAGGCCGTCATCTATACTCGTTGGGCTTGCCAGATACCGAGTGGGTTGGCCGTGGGCCGAGTCTATGCCGAGATCGAGCGTCAATCGTCGCACGAGCTGGTTTCGATCACCGTGTTGACAATTTGCGACCAGAAAAACACAAATTGCGCCGCCTGCAGCCGTTGGGGGAAAAAGAAGAAAAAATCAAACTTTTTTCTCTTTTTTTCCTACAGCGGCGGTACGAGAAAATTTTCGGCTGTTTTTTTAAAGCGATATTTGAAAAAAAAGCTTTTGAACTTCGCGTTTCCATTGGCATAGGTCTGAGACAGATAAAAAAATGAGAACTGACACTCGGCATTGCCTTTTCCCTGCGCCACTTGACATTGCCCTGATCCCGTTCGCAACAAGGTCGAATGGTGTACTCAAGTCAACTTGCTTGAACATACCTGGTACCAGGTATTATATAATTTTACGACTTTTGGCACTGAGGCATATTTTCCTATCCGGAGCATGGGTGCCGGCAGGCACCCATGCGGGGAGCCCTTGTACCTGGTAAAATTTAATATCGAGGGACTTGCGTGTACGAAAATCGCGATATTGAATTCGGCGCAAAGAGTCGAAATATCACCCTCTCCTTTGTTTTATATACTCGTGTGTCAAAAAAGAAATGCGCATTTTTTTTCAGATTGCAGGCCCGCACGCTACACGAGCGGTGTAGAACAGAGAGAACAAAAAGACAAACATACGTACTCCGCCACTACTAATCAGTACCGGTATAGAATACCAGGGAAGCAAAAAAGAGTATTGGCATGCTGTCTTGTTTCAAAATCGTTCTTGCGCCACTTCCCTATTCATAGGCAATACCAGGTATTGATAAAAAATACTTGCGAGCAGAACTCCAGCAGCAGTACTCGTACCAGGTACCGTTATGTTGTCGGCTCGTAGTCCGTACCTGGTAGTAGCTCCGCTTTTGCTGCTGCTGTAGCATAGACCAAAACGTTCGGTACTCTATGCTGGGTAGAGTGATAGCAATCAGGCTGTGAGCATAATACCACGATAAAACACCTGCACATGCACATCCTCTTCGTATTTTACATGGGGCTTGAAAGTCGTTGATACCAGGTTTCTCTGGTTGGGTTGGTTCAGCTCTAACCTTTCGACAACTCGTCTGGGTTCGGTGACCACTGTAGTAGCTACTAACGTTAACCACCTTTATCTCGTAAGCTCACCTGACTCCCTGACGCCCAAACGGGGTCGTGGTACCGCCGTGGTATCAGGGCCGGGGAGGGCAGGGCATGATCAGGCAACCGGAGGCCCTCGTTTCACGTATGTGGAGAAAAAAAATGTGACGCCTCGCCACATCTTTGGAACTCCCATGTTTGGCGTGTAAATGGGCCGAGGGTAGCATTTCTTGTTGTGTATGCAACGAGGAGACACAACCGCGAGGATTATCTGTATTGCTTGATATCGGCGGTTCCTTCCGACACATGGACAAGGTGCAGTCAAGGATGGCGTGTGTATTCGGCGGATGGCGTATGTGTTCGGCATCTGACTGCGTATGGTAGATAACGTTACCTTTACTTTCCTTCCAATCTCAACGCTTCTTCCGGGTGTGGCATTTTCTTTTGCAAATGGACGCAGAGCTTATGATTCAGAAGGTCGAGTACAACACTACACTTCGTGTGTACTCAAAAATCTCGACCGGCTAGTTAAATATATATGTACGCCATCACTTGAGAAGGCCAGACTGGGCGCCGCATGTGCTAGACTGTTTATGATCGCGTTCTATGTGTGCTGTTGTGCATAACCCGCGCGAATTTTCTGGGTAGTACGTAACATCAGCAACGAAATATAAATATCGAAAAGTCGTGAGCTTCAGCAGTTGGAACTTGAACCCACCTCAGTTGAGCTTCGTTACGAAGGGGAGCTGCTCGTGGTGAAGGGCTTCGCATCGTAGAGGTTTTTTTTTTTTGTCTGGTTCGTGAAAGTCTTTTTGGGCGCTTTCGCGACGAAAGTTGTATTATACGTCGAGAGGGGTTGCTCTTCACGCGGGTCCCAGTGACAAACAGTATATCCAGGAAGAGGAAAAATTGTTGCACCCCTTTTTCTTGTTTGGGGGGACCGAACTGCCAGACCGAACGGGAACAAATAGCAGATTATTTGATGTAGATGGACACCACCGAAGATTATGTGGATCCCAATTGGTCGTGGCTTGTGCAAAATTAACCGTTCGTGCCGATTCGGCTGGCGAGGCCCAGGATTCTGCGTGGACCCGAACACGTTTTTCTAGGTAGGAATGGAACGAATGACCACGAACAGCCTCGTTCCGTTCCTATCGTTCCCATGCTCTCTGGGAGGGTTAAGACACACCCTGAGTGTGGAGTTATCACTGTTGACTTCCAGCACCCCGAACAAGGTGATGGGACGTGAGCTCGTCCGAGGCCAGCGGGAAAAATACTTGTCACGTCTATTTTCAAGTGGGATTTTATCAAATCTGGAACTGCTGTGAACTGCTGTGCTACGAGCCATGAGCGGCAGTCGAAAAGGTTTTCCTTCGTTCTTCCCTCCTTCCCGCTTCGTTCCGTCCCTTCCACCCTTCCTCCCTCTCTCCCTCCATCACCCGCTGTCTCCCGCCCTCCCCCCCTCCCTCTCTCCCCCTTCCGTTCTGTCTTGCCCAGCCTGGTTCCTGGTACCTGGTGGGTAATCTGCTCGCAGAGTCTTTACTTCTATAGGAAAGTTAACCCCTTTAGAGCCACACTATTAATTGTCCCGTTTTGGGGACAAACTACTTGAAAGTTGGGTGGTTTGTCCACAAAACGTGACTGCTGTGTTACGAGCGATAGAAATATTTTCTCGCCGAGATTTTACCTCTTCTCGCATATAAAAGTTAATTGCGTCCGAACCGTATTTCATACTTTTATAAAAAGCCTTTCGATTTTTATTCCGTATATTTTCCAGCATGGTGAAGCACCCTCTTTCAACCCTTCTACGACTGACTGCAGTCCCGTTCTGGGGAAAAAGTACTTGGACTTCGAATGGTTCGTCTCCAAAATGGGACTGCAGTCCTAAAAGTGCGGTTCCTTTGGGTGCGGGCTCCACGTAATAGTGCGGTGATCAAACGAATGTGGTAATACATTGTATGAATGTAATAATAGCATGAATCGTAGCACTTACTTGGTACACACACACTTTCCAGTATAGGGTCAGGGTTAGGGTGTCCCACCAAAGAGCATGGGAACGATAGGAACGGAACGAGGCTGTTCGTGGTCATTCGTTCCATTCCTACCTAAAAAAACGTGTTTGGGTCCATGCAGAAACCTAGGCCTCGCCAGCCGAATCGGCACGAACGGTATCTTTTGCACATGCCAAAGCAAATTGGTGTCCACATCCATCTTCGGTGGTGCCCATCTACATCGAATAATCTGCTATTTGTTCCCGTTCGGTCGGGCCGTTCGGTCGGGCCGTTCGGTCGGGCCGTTCGGTCCTCCCAAACAATAAAAAGGGGTGCAACATTTCTTCTTCCTCTTCCTAAGTATGCTGTTTTTCTCGGGCTGCACTGAGAGAACCTATTCGTTTCCCTCAACTAACCAATTCATGCGGCAAATAATATTCCATCCGCTTCGTTCCAATGCTCTGGGGGGGGTAAGACACACCGTTAGAGTCAGGGGTCGGGTTGGGTCTTCACCCGTTCCTTCATCCCAACAGGAACCAAAATACCTGAACAGCCTACCGACCTAGAGATCCTACCTCCCAGGTTGTGATGGGACCTCGTCTACTAACTCAGGATACTGGTTTCTTGTACTCGAAGACAGGAAAATCGAGCACTTAAGTAGTTAATAACTGGGAAATAGACTATTAATAGGTCATTTTCTCGATCAACACAGTACAAGAGGATAAGCAGAATAATAGAACTACATACTTAGATCACAACCCCTGAGCGTGCTCGGTTGGTGCATCCCTGGCCTCTCACAGCTCCCACTTCCAAACCGCCTCCTTTCATTACTTGTTGGACCTTTCCAGCAGTTATTTGTTTTCTCGGTCCTTCCTTCCTTTTTTCTTCTTTCGTTTCGTGTGCGTGCGTGTTCTCCGAGCACGGCATCGCGCGTGTGCGTGCGTGTTCTCCGAGCACGGCATCGCGCGTGTGCGTGCGTGTTCTCCGAGCACGGCATCGCGGGAGGACCCAGCACCGTCGCGGGTGCCAGCGGGTGCTGGCGGGTAGAGGGGGGGTTGCAAGGAGCGCGGTCGCCGCTTTCGTGCCTAGGCGTCGCGTGTGCCTCGAGACACGAGGGATGCATGAATGGGCTTTGTCTGGCTTCGATTTATGATTGCTGATAGAGTATGTACGAGATTATAAAGGTCGTTCGGGAGGGCAAGATAATATTTAAGCGGTGCTTATTTTTGCGACCACGCTAAAGTTGAAAAAGGGAGGTGTGCCGTTTGAACACCAACGTTATCGAGCTGGCGAACGACGGCCACGGTGAGCACCGGGCTTCACGCGGGGCGGGCGACGGGGCTGATTGTGACAGAGAGTGATAAAAGCTTTACCCGGACCGTATCGGTAGCGAGGTGGTCGCGAGAGGGGCGGGCGGCGTACGAGGCCGAGAGAGAAGCTCTTCTGTACGATTTGTTTCTTTTCTTCTTTTCGACCGGGTGTAAGGTGTTCCAATCAGGCAAAAAAATATTACACGAGAGGGGACGGGGATTTTTTTCCTTTCCGAGTTTTCGGTTTCATTTTCATTGTTTTTGCTGCTGTTCCGTGCTGTGCTTTGCGCTTTCTTCGTACATACAGTACAGACCTAAAGTATATCGAAAGAAGAAAATAAGTACAGACAGTAGTACCCTACCTGGGGTGTATGTACGTACGTACGACATCCGCGACGCGAAGCGTATACGTATGTGGCATCTAAGCTGACGCCGGAGCTGTTTTTTCCTGAAGCATGGCGGCGGGACTCTTGGCATTATCAAGTCGCCGGTTTGCAATTGCGATCCTTGGAAAAACTAAACTCAATCGTGGACCTCTGTTCGGTTCGCATAATTTGATGTATTTTTTTCCTTCCTGGGCGAGCGTAGCGGGCGGCGTAGGCCGCCCGCGGAGCGAAGCGCCTTGTAATAACGTACAAAAGGCTCATGCTGTTTTATTTGCTGCGTAAGCACAAGCGGAGGTGAATGCTCATGTTGCTGTAGCCGCTGTGCAAGCGAGGGTCGACGCACTCTGGGTAAATATATTACCCAAATTTGCAAGTTGGGTAATACCAGGTGTGATACAGACCATTTTCGAGTTCAGGATATCCGATCAGAGCAAGTCGCCAGAGGCCGGAGATAACACGGCTACTGCTGCACGAGAAGCCCACTTTGCTTTGATTGTTGCGCAAGCACAAGCAGCGGGGAATGCTCATGCTGCTGTAGCGGCTGTGCAAGCGGAGGTCGACGCGCCATCCTGGTACCTCGAGGTCGAAATAAAAAACAGGGCAAAATAAAAGTGTTCAGAAAGTGCCCATTCTTCCCGTTTAACGACGGCGGAGGTCGCTCCCGTACTAACCCTTGTATATTTGTTGTTTGGCGCGGCGGCCGCGCACGTAAAATACCTGTCAGAAGGCTAGACTACGAAGTACTTCTGACTGTCTACTGGATGTGAAAACATATTCTACGAAGGAAAAAAAAACAAGAATCAGGAAAGCAAACAGACAAGAGGATATGCAGATTTTCGCAGATTTCAGCGCGAGAGGGTGTTTAATTTGAGACCAAAAGATAGGTATGCGCTGTTCCAACTCGTCATACAACAAACCCGACCAACTACAAGAAATGGATATGAGTACACACACTTGTGGGATAAGCACGCCAACCCCTTTCGTTGGCCGTGCAATAACAATATGATTACGATCACGAATCGGATCGAAGAAATACCGGCGGTGATTTCCTGCAACTGGGCACATGGAGAAGCGGGAAACAGCTCTAGATAGGTCTTGGAGAAAAATCCAACTAATCAGGAGGCGAGAAACAGCAGTTTCGCACATTCCCGGGGTAAACGCGTGTGCGAACGTGCCTATAGCACAACTTTCAAGTGACTTCAAACACCCTCCCAGACGACAGCCAAACACCAATCTCGATTAATGACCTACCTATCAGTGATTCTTGCTACGAAGGTGATTATCTCTTCTACCACACGCGTCTCTATCTCTATCTGGGCCATGTTCTGCAACGGTATCACACACACGCACTACACAGACCTATGCGTGGTAGCTATGAAGCTACAGCACTGCTGCCGCAGTAGACCGAGTAGACCGACGACGACACCACATACTTCGTAGTTCGTAAAACCAGGGAAGACGTCGGCACTAACACTAGCCTTCCTCGATGGCTTATCACCCCTTGTTGCTTACCGCTGTTGCAACTCCCAATACAGGGCGCATACCGGTAGTTCCTACTTTTACCTATTTCTTCCAATCAAACAACAGTATCCGTACATCCGCGCACCCTCCACCACACAGCAGAGTACCGGTAGTTTGTACGAGTACGTCCTTCTGTCAATCAGAAATCAGTATCCACACATCCACACGCTTACCGGGTGCATTCAACCCAAACACGCACTCTTTGAATAATTGCCAAGTTGTTCGGGTATCTCACGGACGATCGACTACTGCTGTACTCGTAATCTAACCGCGTCTTTTGTTTTAGATCCAACGCTGTCTAAATAACTACGCCGCATGTATCATCATCTTCTCTCATGGATGTCCTAGGATACCTTCATTTTGCTCCTTATTCAAACGCCCCGTCCGCTAGTCATCACGTATCGAAAAGCCAGCAATGATGCCGTTGACTACGCGAGGTTACACCCACTTGCTAGACCTGGTAACGCACCTCCTCTACCCTGTCCATCTTCGAACTGTTTCGTCGTGTAGGTACATAACATCAGACATTACGCCCTCCACATGATTCCTCTCTTCCTTCGACTACCCTTCTGCGTGCTCGACCAGGAGCCCATCCGACAAAGTACCGCGAATACGCCAACCGCTGCGGACGTTTCGACACTTGCTTCCCCCGCCTTCCTTCCTTCCTTCCTTCCTTCCTTCCTTCCTTTTGCCGAGTGGATGAAGGTACGTCGCCGCCGACCCGATAGACGGCCTCAGAGTATCGACACAAGAAACTTCGATTACATACGTTGTATCTAGACGTGAGGGCGGCTTCCACTATTAAGAACAGTTATCACTCTCTTTAGTCTTCTGTGCGAGACCGATCATAGTAAACACTCATATATAGCAATCAATTGGATGGTGGGGGAACAGCCACAATACGTTAATCCTCGACCCAAACGGCGCCACACGTACTATAATACACTCTCGATTCGAAGCCACCAGCGATTACAACACCCGAACACCACAATGCCCTCGCTTTTCCAACCCAACCGGATAATTAACTCACGAAACTGCTTCTCCGAAATACTTTATGTGCTTTTTGATGGAGCATATATCGCCCGTCACGTTGTCCAAACTTCTACCACTCCCGGCTGTACTTTTGTACCTACATGCCGGCCCCCGAAATACTTATACGGTAAGCGTGAAGATGTGTTACCTTTTATGGTCGAGTATGGCACGCTACGACAGCACTAACTACCGTTCCACATATTGCTACCAACATGCCTCGATCAAAACAAAATATCACAACTGACCGCATTGCCTAATCACTCGAAAAGCCATGAACGAACGCAACCCTAAACGTCAACCAACCCGACAAAACCCAACCCTACCCAACCCACCCCAATGACTTTAAATGCAAATATTTTTTTGGCATGATACAGGACATATAACGAGACTATAAAAAACAAGTAACAATGAAAAACTCTTCCTCGAGTAGTCCTTCGTACACCGGTACGTGCGCGAATCGAATGGGAGGAGGTATCTTCATAGTCCCGGTTTGATCATAGTTACCGGTAGAAAACGAGGACCTTTAACAATCTGGGAGAAGGGAACCTTAGGTTAGTAGGCTGTTCAGGTGTTTTGGTTCCATTTGGGATCAAGGTACGGGCGAAGACCTAACCAAACCCCTGACCCTAACCTTAACCCTGACCCCAAACCGCAGCCAAAACTCGCCGTAAACGCGGCTGCGCCGCGTTTGTATCGAACCAGGAAATTTATCAGTTGCAGACGACGATTCCGAAGTGCAGACCACGCTACCCAATTTTCGAGTCAAAAACATCCCTACAGATCCTTTCTCCTAGATTGTTAAACCTACTCTAGAAAACAATAGCAGATAACGTTGAACGAAAACATTCCCACATCGATGCCATAAAATCAAGGGTTATCTTCAAAGTCCTGGTTTGATCATAGTTGTGAGTAAAAAACAATGGGCAATGCTCCGCAACATTGAACGAAAACAATTCCATACCGATGCCACAAGATCGGCACCATAATTTGTTTAGCTTCTGTGAGTTGCGTATGCTGCAGCAAAAGGTGGAGGACTCACCGGGGTTGCAGACTTATTTGTTTAAATCCCTGGCTAGCATGACGACTGCACCCCTAGGTTCCCCTGGAGACATGGTATACGGCTATCACCAGCCCGTGGCTTAGGTACAATTCATAGTGCCAATGAAGAGTCGAATTTCGAACACTGCAATATGTGATATTATTATCATGTACGTAAATTCACTGACACAACATCTAGGTTGCCGATTTTGTAAGACGTCGGCCGACTATAACACGTCTCTCGTGACACCTGCGCTGCTGCCCTGGTTTATTGTTTGCATGGTTCTGTTTGTTTTATTTGAACTACCGTACCTGGATACTGCCAAGTGTTTCGCAGATCGTTGTACGCCGCCCCGTGGCGTCACTACGATTTGTGGTTACCTCTGCCGATGGCTCACTCGTAGATTCAACAACATTTGACTACGTCATTGGGGCAAAGCGCACTATTTCCGAACTGTTCAGCAAAGCACAGCCGATTTCATGTGATTGCCAACAAGGGGCTCACAGATCGTTGACGTCTGCCAGTCGTGCCTCCGAGTACCCCGTCCCCTTTCCTTTTTTGCACAGCAATAATTGACACCAAAACCATTCGAACGATATGTATTTTCTGTACCAGGTAGGTGAAGTTGTCACTCAGCGTAAGGCTCGTCTTTTAAAACACATATGTCTCGACATATTCAGGACTCCGTCAAGGGGGCAGAGGGGGCACCACGTTTGATTGGCTGGTTTCGAGTTTTACTATCACTTCGATTGTGCGGGCCCTGCCTCTCATGCCGTGTCTTTCCCCGCCACTCAACCCAGGCAGAATACCTCGTATTCTGCCGGTGTAAGTTTGTATTAGCTACAACCCATTTTCTCAAGCATTCGGGGCGCGGACCATGGTCTCTTACATTTGGTCGGGCGTGCGATTCGCGTATATTATGTGACATGGATATTTGCGTATGGCCTGCAGTACAATACCATACTTCCTCAACGACAACTTTTCCGCTTTTCGTCGACGGGGGTTGCTTACCACATACTCTAAATAACCGTCGATACACCTTGTGTACGGGAGAATTATAGTCAACATGAACCCTAACCTCAACTCTTCCAGATAATGTCTAACCTTGACCCTTAGGTAAACAGACCAAATATGAAATATATGGTATGCCCTACTGCAGTGGAAACTCGACTAAACGTTCCTCGGTATACATCTTTCTGGACGTGTTACCGGCCTGCCCTTCGCTGGACCGCCTTTGGGGTCATTCACCCCCCACCTTATTCCCTGCCTGTGTAAGATTATGTTTATCACATCGATCGGCTTCGTGTTCTCTCGTCAGGATCACAAATCGATCACCTTGTGGTACCGTTAATAGGAATAATTTGAAAAATATTCCAACTTCTATTGTCTTTCCCTGGTTGCCATACTACGCTTTTCTTCCCGCGAAATGAGTCATACATTCTTACTCGCACTGACTGCTGCTGTTGGTTGAGCTCCTGTTGCTGGGCGAAACTCCGGTGTTTCTTCTCTGCAACGAACAATATGTGGACACTTTCTTACGCTGGCAGGTGTTTCTCTCGTACCTGCTACCTAGTACCGGTGTATCGCAGGATATGTTGGCGCTTTACCCCTGCTACTTCAGCTCATGGCAGACTCGAATATGTCGCCTGCTTTAGGAACCAAGGGCAAACATGTAAAAAAAAACGAAAAATCGCAGTGCGCGCTTCTAGAGTTGCTCGAGGTATTTGTCTTACGCGCTACCTGGATACTGACAGGCTTTGGCCGTCGCACCACATCAGCATAGTAGTGTAAGGG
This sequence comes from Nereocystis luetkeana, assembly GCA_031213475.1. Lineage (NCBI taxonomy): Eukaryota > Phaeophyceae > Laminariales > Laminariaceae > Nereocystis > Nereocystis luetkeana. Next base: position 9,057,656 of record JARUPZ010000028.1, read on the forward strand.
AAACAGATATCAGCACCGCATATTATTGGTAGGGCAAGCATGGTTGTCTTGCCTTATGCATGTTTCAGGTATATCAGCAACGCATATGATTGGCAGGGCAAGCATTGTCTTATGCATGATTAGGACTACAACGGGAACAACCCTATACAACCGGGGGGGTGCCCCGTTGCATATAGTGTAATTGTCAATCTCAATCATGAACACTGTCCCCTGAATTAACTTTACGTCTGACGCCTGCCACGATAGAGGTAGCGGCTGATGACTAGATCTTGCCGGACTTCCTGGGCTTCTTACCCCATTAGCTTCACCGGATATTGTCGGAAATCTACCTGTTCGTACGTTGTATATCTAGGTCATCGTGTTGTTCGATCGTCTTTTACCAACTTCAGTGTTTGGGATACCTACTGTATTGTTAGTTATAGTATATTCCGAAGTACAGTGGCTCGAGCCAGGAGCCGTAGACGAAAAGTAGGTGCACCGCTATCGTAACATGTGTCCTCGCAAAACTTTAACGCCGACATTTTCCGCTGATCGCCGATATTTCCATACCTCCAGAACCAGAACAGCAGTGCCGGCCACAGAAAAGACTGATATGGAACCTGCGATAGCGCAGTCGTCTTCTTGCTTCAATGAAGACGTCATTTCTTTGCTCGTGGAACTACTGCAACGCCAGTATCTGTTTGTCGCCGGCGTATCGAAGGCGTGGAGAAAAGCTTGGGGCAATCTTCCAAAAATCACGCAAGCTATAACGGTTGACACCACGGCTGCTCAGCTGCAGTGGGGTTTCGATGGCGGCCTCGTGAACGGGGAGAGTGTATCGCAACGCATTGCCGAAACCTGTGGGGTTGAGATCTGGCGGTGCGCCTATTTGAACGGATGCCGGTTGCCCGAAAGCGCCTGCTTCACGGCTGCCGCCCGGGGAGAGCTGGAAACGATCCAGTGGGCACTCGGCATAAATAACGCTTGGCGCAAAGTCCTCTGCGCGGCGGCTGCAGCGGGGGGTAGTCTACGCATTCTTCAGTGGGCGCACGCTAATGACTGCCCCTGGGACGTCACAACCTGCAGTGAAGCTGCTGGTTCGGGGAATCTCGATATCCTTAAGTGGGCACGTTCCAAAAAGTGCCCTTGGGATAGCGGAACGTTCTCGAAGGCTGCTATGGGAGGGCATCTCGGCATTATCCGATGGGCGCGAGCTCATGGCTGCGCCGGTATGGACGGCACTACTTGCAGCGAAGCCGCCGGCTCAGGGCATCTTGAGATTGTTCAGTGGGCACGTCGCAATGAATGTCCCTGGGACGCCCGAACGTGCTCGAAGGCGGCGGGGGGTGGGCACCTCGGCATTCTTCAATGGGCTCGCGCTCATAACTGCACTTGGTACAGTACTACCTGCAGCGAAGCCGCCGGTGCAGGTCACCTCGACATTCTGCGTTGGGCACGTTCCTCTTACTGTCCTTGGGACAGCCAAACGTGTTCGAGGGCTGCTGAGGGCGGCCACCTTGACGTTCTTCAATGGGCGCGAGCGAATGGCTGTGAATGGAACTTTCAAACGTGCTCGAGTGCTGCTGGTGGGGGTCATCTCGGGTTGCTTCAGTGGGCACGGGCAAATGGTGCCGACTGGACCGACAGCGCGACTTACTGGGCTGCACATGGGGGGCACCTGCACGTGCTTCACTGGGCAATTGCCCAAGGATGCCCCTGTCACGGGCAAGCGGCTGGGGGCGCTGCTCGTGGTGGACACCTGGATGTGCTCGAATGGATGCAGGAGAATCACCATATTTTGAGTAACGGTAACATATGTGTAAGGGCTGCAAGAGGGGGACACCTACATGTGCTTAGATGGGCACGAGCCAACGACTTTCCCTGGGATAGTCGTACGTGTAACGCGGCAGCCGCTGGAGGACATTATCAACTGTTTAAATGGGCCCGGTGTCACGGTTGCCCCTGGGATGGTAATACGTCTTCCTATGCAGTCAAGGCAGGTGCGCTCGACATCCTACAGTGGGCACGGGAACAAGGCTGCCCATGATGTTCAAGTCAGTGTTGCGAACCAGACATAAATATGCACGGTGAAACCAATGTCCCTGCAGCGATATCAAGCGCACCGTGGATGCCGTGCCTAGAAGTCCGGGCGTGCTGCGACCGGCAGTGTACAAGGGCGCAGGAGGATGCACATTGGATGGTAACCATACTGCACCAGAAAGCTTACTAGTCTGAAAATCTAGATGTCTTAGACGCGGCCAACCCCAACGGCCATCCTCTAGGGGTTCAATTTTTTCGGGAACGACCCCTGTGAAACATGAGCTTTGTCGTTTTGTTTCTTGTTCTTGGTCCAGGTTCGGAAAAATCACGTCGATATGTCTTCACTTTGGGCGGATATAGTGAAACACATATATTGGAATACCAGATATGCGCAATTTGCGTCAAGGGTACAATGTAGTTTGTTTTTATCGGTCATTATGTCTAATGTACTTTCGCCTTGCCTCTATCACGACGTGAGTGTTCACCTAGCTTGACAATCCAACTACCAGGAAGTGTTACAGTAGAACAGGCAGCCGGTCGGCAAAACTGCTCGAAGAGTACATTTACTTGTAGTGCGCGCATCTTGTCGAGCTCGCGCGGCAATGATCACGCGGACCCCGGTTCACTTTGCTATTCCACATGTCGACCACTTCTGAGCCTTTGCGTGATCTCTGCTTCTCTTCGTCGCTGGTCGCCCCGGTTGTTCAGTGATTCTCGCCAATGCTACTAGAGTTGGTACCGAGAGTTCAAATCCCACCAGCGGGTGATCTCTGGTGTGTTTTTCGCAAAAGTAGAATGGGAAATTATTGCTTAGAGCGCGCAGAGTGAGCAGACAACACTTGACTCAGTCCCACGAGGAAAAAAAATGGTTGACGTCTTCTCGCAATGACAATTAGGACACGAACCGCAGTGGGAAGCGGGCAGGAGACCTCCTATCTGACCGTGGATCTGAGTACGTCTGGAATGGAGAGAGAAAAGTGCGGCGAATATGTGACTTGGAAAGAATAACATGAAAACTAGTGAGTTCCCCAAATGCTGTTGACAGTCCCTTGGTGCCACCGCACGTACCCCTCCGATTCACGACAGAGCCTCCACACGGATGATTCGAACAAAGTATGTGCCTCGAGCCTTTCTCTTTCATACATGAACTGGTAGCCCCCGATAAACTCCCCCAGAAGGCATTGAATTCGGCCAATATTTTTGTATGGAGATTTTGCGACGAGGTATCGAAACATGTTAACAAGGCCCGACCGCAGAAAAAGGTCACAGACCCTCTATACACACCATCTGGACAATTTCACAGATAGTGTACAGTTATACTTACTGTGAACAGGAGGTTTTCCTGCGACGCGTGACAGCACGGGGGATACCCTGCTTGCCAAGGCAGAGAGGGTGACGCCCTTGTTGGGTAGCGGACACACTCCTGTGTTGTTTCGATTTCGTCGTTGTTGTATAGTGTGCCGTTGATGGCATAACGACATACGAAGTATATGATTAGATGCAAGAACCATGTGCCTGTATGAATACGTAATGCCGTTCTTGCTGTCGGAATGCATACAATGTGAAGGCCGGTATACGGTTCTGAGCGCATATCGTGAACCCCCGAATATCGAAGAAAATTAGGCTGTCCTCCATGCTGCATTACTCATACGACACGAACTATGTAGGGAGGTACAAACACATACATACCAGGCACAGAGTATCGCACACGTGGATTCCTATGACTCTCTTATTCATCGGCTTCCCATGTGGCTGCTTGCGTCGTGATTTTGATATGTTTTCTGTCATCTATTGCCTCCCCTACTGTGTACGGAAGCTGATCCATGCCATATGACGGCATCCCCGGTGGCTTGGTAGGTGGTCCGCGAGCCTATCAAGATCGATTTCGTGAGTTCAAGTCTCACCGAGTGCATGCTCGTAGGGGTTTTTTCTTGCATTAAAAAATCGATTAGCGGAAAGGGCGAGAGCGTGAGTTAGCTGCACTCGATGAAAATCACCGTGCAGTGGGAATGCTGAACCCTATGCGCGACAAAAAATAAAGGCACGTACCGGGGGGGAGAAGGGTAAACACCGGTGGCCACGGCTTGTCCAGAAGTTTGTTGAGGGTAAAACCTCCTACGAGTTAGGCTGGAAAGTAAAAGTGATGATAAATAAAAAAATATAAAACCTGCTATGTACGCGTGTACTGTATAACAATTGTATCGGCAAGGTGCCAATGCATACGTAAAAGGTTTCCACCCTCTCCAAGTAGGCTTCATTGCGCACTGTCAGCTGTTTCTACTGGGAGAATTATAACCAAGCATATTTTCGCAAGATCCTTTCAACACTTTGACAAATGTCACTACTGTAGCGTGGTTTGTGGGCACTAGGATACTGAGGCACCTCGCGCCCGTGGACAGTTTGAAAATAATAACCCAATATTGAGTTTCCAAATATTGACTCCATGGTGTGAAGTTTAGTCTTCAGAGACGAACGCATGCACACTCAAGTCGTGTCCGCCGGCCGTCTCATTGAGCCCCTCGCCATCAGGCTGGCTCGATCTATTAGTGTATCCAACGCTCCTGGTTGTCGATCAAACCCTTTCGGCTACGGCGGACGCGGACAGGTGAAACAACAGCCAGCTGTCTGTGGCAGCTGGGCATTTTCAGTGTTCACCGCACGTGAAACTCTTCCGAGATATCTGGCTTTTTGAACACCCAGAGTGGCACCCTCAGTTATGTTCCACATTGTGATGGTAGGACTCCGTACCCTCCGGTTTTCGGCCTTCGGTCTTGATGAATACCTCAACCATTCCCATCGCCGTTGCGGGTGTATTTTTTATGGCATAGCCCCTGCATGCCTCTATTCCAACATTATCTCTTGCAGTACGAGCTAACTCTTCAAGTAAAAATAGGTTCTCCTTCTCGGAAAACAAAACGAGTGAAAAAAATGAAGCACACCGCGAAGCTTATTTGCCATGAGTCCCCTGGGCCCACACACGTTTCTCATGACCGACGAAAAAACTGGATTTCGGTGGGGCGTTTGACTCAGCGTCAACGCTAAAAGTGGAGGTGGGTGGCCCAGATACCTATCCTTTGCACCAAGCCCCATCTACGCGGGTACGGTCTGGACCAATTCCACCTATTCGGCTGAAGTGGTGAACGTTCGGTCTAGAACATCAGACGTTCGACAATTGGTAATCGACTTCGGTGGAGAATCCACAACGGACTACCATCTTCGTATCTCATGCACTGTCAGGGACTATGCACGACGGCCTCGGTTATTTATCAATCCGTCTTTTACGGGCCGAGAGGTTGCCCGATGCACAATGTGTACGGTAATAGGAATGGTGTTTTGCCCTTCGTCGTCGATCTCGCCGAGAGTCTGGGGGCCTGCTCGACGAAAACTGTGTACCCAGAATATTTTTGTATGTGCCGTTGCCTACGTATTGCTGCTGTGTGCGGTCGGAGGTAGGCTCAACACGCGGTCATCCCGCTTTGGGTCGGGTAAGGCCAGCGCATATAGATGGCGGCCTTGAAAGTAAAATTCTGATCGGTCGACTGGTACTGGTGTATGCCATATTTTCCCCTTGCGTCATGCATGCTCCTTTTCGAATCATCATATAGGCATACGTGTACCCGCGTGCATCCTGCTGTTAACCCGTAAACTATTATAATACTTCTTCTGTTGTACTTGGTACCTGGGTTTCACGTGCGACCTGCGGTAGAGAGATACGTTATAAATACCCGAAACTAAAAACACCAGTGCATATATTTCATGAAGCACACCGTACACCTCGAAGAAAGATCAGGGAAATCAGCGTGCGTATGTATGCACCACAGTAGATATGTGTGTACAATCTGTAGAGTGTATACATAATAATTTACAACAAGCGTCTACCGTAAGCCGCATACATACGCAGAGAAGAAAAAGTGAGCGCATGGCCTCTGATTGACTCAAAATCGGGCAAACACAATGATCAAGTAGAGCAATCCAAGTGTACATGGCGAATTTCAAGCTAGAAACAGTCACCAGATGAGGCTGGCGAATGACAGGGCCCCGGACCTGTGTTTTTCACTTGTGGTTAGTGTGGACCACTTATTGGGGCAAATGTGACCTGTTTTCCCCGTTTTGGCAACTTAGAACCCTACATTGATATAAGTGAGGCTCAGCATTCTTCCGCTGCTATCTTGCTTGTGAGACTGCGCACCCTGCTGCTGCTGGTTGCTCCTGCATAATTTCTGCTTTGATTTGGTTCTGCCGTTGTTGCTTCGGACGCAATACCGCCGCGGCTGCTGTGCCACTGCACAAACGAGTCAGACCCAACGGAGTAATCACAGGACCACAGAACCAATCCGGAACCACCCGTAAATAAGATCCTCTTCATTGTTGCGAGTATGAACATCGTGTGACGGTGACAATGCGCCCAATCCAGGCTATTTGTCGCGTGCGACTTATCCCCGTTGACAGCAAGAGTAGTACCCGTTCTGCTGCTGTTGCTGAACCGTTTCCTTCGGAGCCTCCTGCTGCCTTTTCTGGCCCCTCGTTTAGAAAAAAACAAAAATGCGTATAGGAGACCGTGCGCACCGAGTCCGAGCGCCGCCTGTATCCCGTAGGTTTACCTAGGGGTGCTCCATCGAGCATTCAAAACATGTCTGTGTCTGCATTCCTTCGAAAGGAAACTCCAAACCGCGCACAATCTGGTCCCAAACTGCGCTGACGTTAACGTGGATACCGCGCGAATCGATGGCGGACACACAATCAAGCAGTCCTTTAGACGTGGTTGACGGGAGTACTTTCACTGCAATGGGAAGGCTTGCTAGTCTCCTACCATCACGGACACGAACACCCCGTTCGAGTGCTTGAGTTACGACCAATCAGCTGTCGAGAGGTCGTGTAAGGGTGAGACAGAGTTCTAGTTCTACCAATATTGCTTCTATGAGTAGAGGGCGGAAGTCGTCTACTCCGCTGGTCTATCCTCACAACAGAACATATAGCGCATGCGCACGTTATCACCGGAGCGCGAGTGCCAGCATTGGCTCGCGAATCAGGGCATACAGCACGGTGGGGTCTCCCGGTAGCGCGAGCGTTGGTTCGCCAAGCGTAAACAGCACGGTGAGGTTGCTTCTAAGCGCAGGTTCGTCCGCGAGAGCGGTTTCGGCCGCAAGCACATGTTGGACCTCGAGTGCGACTACTTTTTCGGTCGCAAGCGCGAAGATGAAAACTTCACCAGCTGGCGCGAAGTACAGTAGTTTGATCAAGGGCACAAGGTCTCCCGTGAACCCGGCTGAAACCCCGACCGCTGAAGGGCCTTGTGTCCCGGGGGGTAGGTGGAAACGATCCGTGTAGTTTAGATAAAGCTTTCGCTCTATCTGCCTCTGTTGATTGATCTCTAAAGGTATAGACGCAGCTGGCACGGGAACGCGTGGTTGCTCCAGACAATATCACGGAACTCATCTTATATTATACATCCGAGCTGTCGAGCTGACTCGCCTCCTATGGAGCTACATCTAACGAGTGGTATTGGTGGGGTACACGTTACCCCGACATCCCAATACCCTACCACCAGAATCCCTGTTCAGCATGGAACTCCTCAATCTACGATGGATCTTACGGATCGTGTTCTTGAGCACAGTCAACATCCCCCCTGCTCACTATACACGACCATACTCCAATATCCGCCCAGGTCGGTAACACTGTACACGACCCTACCAATGTCCCCCCTGTTCCGGTGCATGACAAGGCACGAAATAGCAGGGTTGATATATCGCAATATCCAATTGACCTCATACCAAACTCAGAAACTCAAAAATCCAATCTGCAACTCAAAAATCAAATCCTCGAATCAACACTCAAATCCTCAAACCAGTATTCGAATGCTCAAATCCATAGCCTCTCTCTGTTGCAAACATATAAAAATACCGAAATCCAATGCCAGGTAAAACGCCATTCTTCTCGGATTCAGCCAGGTAAAACGGCATTTTCCGCGGAATTGATTCAAATAGATCAGTGTCTCTTCAGTCCTACTGTACCGACCTCTCTCAATTTCCGAATACTATCCAGACCTTCCCTCGTCGGAAAACATTTTCATGTGGACCGCACACGCCCCCAGGCGCTTCCTAGTCTCACTTCAGCCTTGTCAAAAACCTAAATCACACGTATCATCTGAAAAATACCACAGGAGTGGTCATGCCAATCGAAATAAAATCAAGTCAAGAAACTTAATGCCAGAGATCGCGAGGAACCCCGTTACTCCGGACAAGAGTCTCCCCTTATCCCCTACTCCCGCCATAGATACACAGATCGCGACGGTAATGCGAGATAGCACATAGGTTTCCCCACTAGAAAAATATTTGACGTTGCGACCACTCGGAAAATACCAAAAACTCTCGTGGAATCCAAATCGACCGGAAACACAATTCAAAAACAAAAAAACAATGAAATCATTCATTCAGATTCACAGGCAATCACATTTCATTAGAAACCACCCCGATACCCCAGACACTACTGCTGTTGCCTCCGCCGCGGCTGCCTCTCCGTCCGGTCTCGTGGCGTCGCCGCAGCTCGGGTCATCCAGCTTATCCTCCTGGGTGAATCAAACGTCGCCTCCGCAGTAATGACCCGACACACACAAGGGATGGGGCGTGCAATCGAGCGATTAGGTCTGCATTTGGTGTTTTGCTCTTCCCATGTGTTAACAGCTTTCCAACTCCTCTTTACCACTAAAGTTTCAAATGCGACTGCTGTAAATAAACAGATGCTTGTCAACGAGAATATCTGGTCCCACATCAAATCCATGTATTCCTCGACCACTACATATACCCGGATGTTTATCTTTCCATTCTACTTCTGCTGCTGTACTCTTTTTGAATATTACCCCGTTCGCATACGAGCATCTCGCCTTTGGTACGTATCAAGGAACATGGGTGGTCCTACACATCAACTCAACAACTTTAAAACGAGATGTCCGCGTATGAAGATCTAAATATGTGGAATGCCGCAAACTAACGGAGTCTCAACTAACGTGTTGCTGTACGTAGTTGGGCTCAAGGGTTCAACACATACATAGATGCTCAGACAAAACTGTAACCTGCACCTCATGCCCATATTTGCCCAACTAGGTAACAGTGATCTCCGGGGCCCTCCCCTCGGCAAACGCTACTGGTGTCTGGAGGCACACTATCATAATCATTCGTATTGTCTCCAGCGCGCACGCTCGAAAAGCACAAATTACGAAATTCGGCGAGATTCGAACCCCCGACCCACCCTTGGGAATTATACAGCACTACCTGCTAGACCACTCATTCCGCGTAACTTAAAAGGAATGGACCACTGAGCTACTCAGTCACTGCTAGATGGGGGGAAAAAGGGTTGGATAGCGAAGAGCTGAAAGACATACGTTTTTACGCCATATAAAATGAACGACATGCATCGGTCGCCAGCATACAGCAGTATGAATATCATAACGAAATTCTTCATTGTTCATTCTTCAATGGTTGCATAAAATACAGACAGATGCTTGTACCAGATACAACTTGACATTGTGGTGCTCCGCAGGCCGAGCAACGCGATGGGCATGATAGTCCTGTGCTGGGCACACAACTCAATAAAAAAAAAACATCCAGCATCAGCGCGTATCGGCTTCCATGCCCAGCACATCAATGCAACTTAACTCGGCGCCAACTTTGTGCACTTGTCTTCAATACTTCATTCTCCCCCGAATTCTCAGCCACAACTCGAATTTTACGCTTTCGCATATCCTTTACTTTCATCTCGTACTCGCACTCGCATCGATGCCCAACCAGAGCCCTCGACCAGCCAACTATAAACAGACAGACGTCATTGTCCTGCAATCGTCTACATAATAACTTCAGTGAGGGAAGCTATATACGAACACGTCTGTCTGTGCATCTCATTCTAATTTCCAACATTCTCAATTCTCAATCGCAATGTCCGGATATCATCTACCACTCTTAAATCGATATAAAATCAATCTAAAAACGGGAATTACCGACAGCAAACAATCAACGAAGTCAAACGTGCCTGTTGCGGACGTAAGTCCTTGCTGATGGCGCCTCGGTCTCTTCTCTTTCACCCTCTCTCGCTTGGGGCAGTGCATCCTGTCGCGCCCGTGCGCTGATCCCGAACAGCAGATGCAGATTCCCCCCCCTGCGCCCGTCCTCACTCTCCTTCATCTCCTTCCTCGGGGGCAACGTCCCCCCTCCATCAACCACCTGCGGGCGCTGTGCTTCAGCAGTCCAGGAAAACGATTTTGCCCAAAAACACTTTCAGCTTCCACCCGCGGTCTCCACCTTCCACCCGGCTCCTCCCGGCGATACACATACTCGTCCTTCACCCTCTCATATATTCTTACCCATTTCTACTTCTACTTCGTCAGCGCGAAACGAACCCACAGATAGATTCAGGCAGATACCTGGCTCTCCTGGGGTGTTGCAGCATCGACGGTAACGCGGCGGTCGAGACGACGGCGGCGGCAGCGGCGGTAGCGAAGACGGCGGTTGCGGCGGCGGTGGTCACGGCGGCGGCGATGACGGTGGTTGCTGCGTGCGCTTCATCGTCGCAACAGGGGCAGCAGTCCTCTGACTGCTGCTGTTGCGACGGTGCTACTGGAGGTGCTGTTGCCCCTGCAACTGCTGCTCTCCAGAGCCTTCGCCACCAGTGCCAAGCGAATCTACCAGGTCCGGCTCAAACTTGGCCCTGCTGGGATCGCTGCTGCTTCTGGTGCGGCATCTTCTTCTTCTTCTCTTACGTCCTTTCCACCAGGACCTCGATCCTCTCCGGGATCATCCGCAGCAGCAGCTTCTCTACATGCATATACATGCATATTCTACTAATTTCCCACGTTGGCTTCCAGACTAGACACGCCATCTAAACCAGACATGCCGGAAGGTTCCCACCTCTGTAGGTTGGCCTGGGCCACGCTTGCCAATAGAAGATCACCGGTTCTTCACTAGTGTGTTGATTGATCTCTAAAGGTATAGACGCAGCTGGCACGGGAACGCGTGGTTGCTCCAGACAATATCACGGAACTCATCTTATATTATACATCCGAGCTGTCGAGCTGACTCGCCTCCTATGGAGCTACATCTAACGAGTGGTATTGGTGGGGTACACGTTACCCCGACATCCCAATACCCTACCACCAGAATCCCTGTTCAGCATGGAACTCCTCAATCTACGATGGATCTTACGGATCGTGTTCTTGAGCACAGTCAACAGCCTCTCTGAGTCGGCATCCGGATTGGGGTAGCAAATGTGCCACAGCATCCTGCGCCAGGGGGGTTAGGAGTAAATACCCCCTCGTTAATTAGACGCAGCGCTTTTCTACGATTGTAGCGGTGGTCATGTGCTTCGACTGTTGTTTCCATACCGTGCCACAGCACCTTTCGATCTGTTAGTGATGTTTCTTTCTCTGTGTTTGGCTGCTTAATGTAGTAGATTTCGAGTATTTTTTACAGAAATTGTGGCGACCGTTGATTGTTCGCTCAGAACCGTCGTGTGGTTGTTCGACGAGTCTAAGTCTACGTTCCATCAACACAAAGAAACGAAAATGCTAAATGGCCACACCTACCGGTAGGGAACACCAGGGCAACGATTGCCTGGTTGTGGAGTTGTATTTCTCCGGGCTTTAGCCTTGAAACCGCTCCAGAAATGAATCTGTGAGGGACATATCCAAGACAGACAGTTGAATATCCACACCACCTTCTGGGTCACGCGTTGTGAGCTTGAGACTTAGACTCGAAACCTGTGCTTCAGCTGTCGGACCGCATAATCGCGACAATTGTCGTTGGTCTCGATAGCCTAGCTCATATGATCGGCCTCCGCTGAGCATTGGCATCAGAGGTGAAGAATGTGCGACAAACCGAGCACAGCATCACCAAGCACATGTTTGCACAGCCTCTCGATCGATTCCACGCGTGTACCCAGTCGGCGATTTCGCGATGTAGCACTTGCAGAATTGTTTTTCAAGTGTTCTTCAAAGTCAGCCTGCCCATGCCTCAAACCCTTGGCTGAGTACAGGTGGGTAGCAACGAGGGGTCACCAGCTCGTCTAGCCCCTTAACGAGCACAACGGTCAGCAGTGGGAGCTCTAGATATCAGGACATTTTGTATCATAGGGCATGGAAAAAATCCACCAGCAATGGTGACTACGCACAGTTAGTTCGAGCTTTTGTCTCTCAGAAAGTTTGCCGCTCGTAATTAGGCCATCACAGCAGCAACCCTCCCCATGAAATTACTTCTCCACACGGGCGCAATACTGACGATACTTGTCCTACACAGCGTTGCGGGTATGATGATGATGATGATGATACGTCCGCAACACGAGGATGCTACAGTCAGGGAATGCGTGGTGAATGGAGTGGTACACGGCAGATGAAAGTGTTGACTGGGTGTTCTGTCTAATATCGCTCGTGTAGGTGGTCGACACATCGGCTGTGGGTGCCGATTAGGTTAGGTGTGAAGTCATTCGTTTTGCTTACTTGAGGGGAGCCAGGAGCCCAGACGTAAACCACTCGGGGGCGGAGCGTGCTGCGGGGCCAGCGTGAGTGGTGCCAAGGTGTTCGGCGTAGAAATCTCACCCACTCATCACCCAACACCCACCGACCAAGCCACCGATCATGTTCTAGAGTACTACATCAGGATGCTGATTGGGTGGATGTTAGTCGCATTCATGTTTCCAGGCGACACTACCCATCCAACCACCCCTACACCCACCCACCCACTCACCCACTTCCTCACCTACCTATGTACTCACCCATGCTCCCAGCCACGCACTCACCGACGGATGCGTCCACCTTTTGGGGCGGAGCGGGCAACCGGACAACTTAAACGTGGAGCTGAGCGGGGCTGAGGAGGCATAGCTTCCTCTTATATACGGCACAGTGATCCCGACTGCGGGCTGGGTCTCCACTTCTGTGTACCCGGGCTGAGCGGGCTGCAGGGGGGGCAGTATAAATGGTAATTACGTACCCTTTGCTCGTAACGTCTGTAGGTTCTGTACGCCCGCGCCATAATACCCGGGGCATCGTACTTCCAGCCAGATCTTCTGCGATTTCAGTACGGCCTTCCTACCAGTACTGATGATATTTGTGAGTTCCGAAAAACTCTCATATCCGTACCCGGAACTTCTTAAAGTTCTTTAAAACAGAGATACCAGTACCCTAACCCGCAAGCTCTAGAGGACCCCATATTGCAGATACTCATATCAGGTACCAGGTAAGAATCACTTATATTATACAGCAGTATTCAAGCAGAAGTAAAGTTTATCTCAGAAAGGTCTCGCGTCGGTCGGTTGTACACACCAACAACATCCACCCACCCCACCACTCATCTACCAAACCATATGCACAGCCACCAACCCCCCCCAACCACCCACCCACCCACCCATCCTCCCACCTGCCATATGTATCAGTACTGCAGTACATACAGCGATAGCACGGAAGTGGGCAAGTTCGTTCGGTATGTAGTTTTATCTCACCATCCCTAGTGACGCCGCGCCGGTCTACAATGGTTCCAGTACATTCAACCGTACTTCGTAGTCTAAAGCAGGAGCACTGCAATGCTTCAATTCTAGCAGCCGTAAATTGAGGCCGGCAGCAGGAGTTCATCGCAACCGGTAGAGATACACATACCCACATACCCGGTACACAGTGAATGGTAGTGCAGACGTTCGCGAACAGTTGCCAATAGAGCACGTTCAAGCCTCGCGTTGTGGTGTGGGACCTATTCAACTCACTCACTCAAGCATATTCCAACCAACGCACCCACTCACCCTCAAACCTACGACATAGGTCACGACCGCAGTCTTCGATACATTTCTTTTATGATACAGGGACTTATATCTAGTACGATCTCGCTCTACTCCGGGGGGCAAGTAGCCCATATCTGGGAGCCCGTTTTTCTTCGCTGGGCAGACACATATCCCTTCATCTACCAGTGGGTGGTACGTACGTGGTGGTGGTCATTCCCACCACCCACCATATCCAGCATCATAACGGTGTTAAAACCCATCCACATCCACGGCCCCTCCCATCAACCGAACCCATGCACTCTGAAACCCACCGACGCACCCACTATCTCACGTACCATGTAGTTCTGTTGAGCCGCCGGGCTCGAACCTCCAATGTTGGCATGCCCCAGCGCCGTCATCCCTGGGTCCAAACTACCCATCCCCAGCAGTGCGCGTTCCCGCGCTACTCACTCACACGTTGCTCCGCCGAAAGGCCAGCTGTCTAAGCCCACCGATAGCCAAATTTTCGCCAGGGTCACCAAGGGCTGCCGCGTGGGACGGGCGTGGTCCATTCGTAGGCCCGCGGGGGATCGGGTGTCCGCCACAAAGGTCTACTGAACCTGTTTGCTGTCTTACATTTGAACGCGCGTACGGCATTCTACTACTGTGCGCGTACCTATTACGATCGTGCATACCTACTGCACAATGTTCATGACTGGCAATACTGATCACACGCAAGCGTACTAAGTAGGTTGATATGTTGTACAGCACACGGGGGCAACGTAGTCTCAGTTTTTTTTGTGTGACCAGGGGCTCTTCCGATAAGAATGAACATGGTTTTCGATCGCTAGTGAGCTCCACTCGTTGGTGCCTGTTTGTTTGTTATGACACTAACGACAACAATACTCCGAGACTATTAATACTGCGAGTGCTCAAAGCACAAACACAGCCTGAACAGTTTACTGCATCAGGGTTGGCGTGTTGTTTCGTTTGGGTTGTCGAGAGTGACGTGATTTGTGGGGGGGGGGTCAAAATTGGCTCGAGGTCAGTCAGTGCCTGGTTCGGAGTCAACGTGATTTTAGAGTGGCGATCGATTCACTTGGTTTTTGTGGAGGTGGTCCAATTGTTTTTTGGTTCGTGTCGGGACATCTGAATTGACATATATTTAGAGGTCATACATCGGTCTCGGACGATGTGTGCAATTCCGCATGGCATCCTACGCATAGAATCTTCAAAACAATCGCTAGCAACCTAGGTACACGTTTTATTTTCGTACTTACTTGCTACTATGCTCGGGGTCAACTCCAACTCTATCTCAACTTGGCGTACTCGTAAATACTTACCATTTCCCATTTGTTCAATCGACCAGTATTATTGTCGAATACTCCAAGTGTGAACGACCCGATCTTTGTCACAAGATATCTGTATGTCTCACTCTGTGCACAGTGTACATGTTGATCGCCGGTGTGACATTCGCTAGACGGATTGATAAGCGAGCAGTCATGACGTCGACCTGAAATTCACTGATTTACTTGAAGTGTCGTGAAAGTCGTATGATAGCATGTTATGCAGGTTCCTTGTTTCTTCGTGTCCTCTGCATGTACCATCGTACCAGTGCACTGTTCGCTCGGCTGTGAACCAACCACAGACTGGGAGTAGGTTTTAGCAGTTTGGGAGAAGGGATCTTTAGAGATATTTTTTACTTGAAAAATGTGGGGCGTGGTCTGCACTTCGGAATCGTCGCCCGCAACTGAGAAATGTCCTGGTTCGATGCAAACTCGGCGCAGCCGCGTTTTTGGCGAGTTTTGGCCCGTTTTGGCTGTGTTTGGGGTTAGGGTCAGGGTTAGGGTTAGGGTTAGGGTTAGAGTCAGGGGTGGGGTTGAGTCTTCGCCCGTACCTTGATCCCAACAGGAACTAAGACACCCGAACAGCCTACCAACCTAAATATCCCTTCTCCCAGATTGTTAAAGGTTCTCCACATCCCTCGCCGACTATGAACGTGTTTTACGGCGCGTGCAACAACAACGACTTCAGCAAACGACAGACGGCAACAACCCGATTCGTATCTTCAACCAACATACATGTGGTAACCCCGATGAATGTACGCAGGGATCGCGGTATCCACTAATAGAGGGGGGAAAGCAAAAAATAGTAAACGGATACCAGGTACGATAGTGTCATCATGTGCATACGCTATTAATTGTATACCTGACTGGGAGGTAAGTAAGTGGTGTATGAGTCGCATTATGCTATTTTTCCACGATCCACCTAACTCTGGTCCTCCTATCTATGCAGTGTTTTCTGGGGCAATTGATTAGATCTGGCGCATACCTTTAGCTGAGACCTCGTACACGGCGGTGGTGGGTGTTTCAAAGTCTGGAAATATATGTATGTTGTTTTAAGGCACCGCGTTGGTCGTTGCTTGCGCAGTCGTGCCCAAGATCCAACAGGCGTCCGGGTCCTCTGCGACGTGTGGGGCCCCACAGGCAGTATTCTACTACCATGGTATAAACTTTAACGATTTCAGCCCTAATAAAGACGCTCACAGTTCGTCCCATACAAGTTTACGATCACCAATTAAGATATTTGTTTTGTCTATGTGTTTCACTGCATGTAGGTGGGGTCCGTTTGTCATCCAGGTACACTACAACACCAGTTAGTTCGTCAAATTACGGGGGGCCATAGTAAAAAGGACCAAATACTCTGTTATGAATAGTACAAATAATAGCGAAAATATATACCTGGTAGGTTTTGTGTATACCGTAGGTCCTATTACTATGGTCCCCCGTAATAGTTTGCGGGTTAATATTGCGTATGTTGACGTCTTTTAAAAGCGCGGGCGTCGCATACATATACGAGGTATATGGTGCCAGAGCAGCCAGCAGCCCTGCTGTAGCCAGAACGGTGGTCCTCTGCCCATCTTAGTCACGAATAGTTCAGGATCGATATCCCTAATAAGAATAAAACTATGAGTGTTTTTGTCTGGTTTACAAGTCAATCCGCACACGCCAGAACACCTCCAAACCTACGGGCACACGCACTTACTTACTGTCGTCCTGCTCCTCCTCCTCCCTTTGTCACAAAAGAAACCCCCGCCAAGCATTGCTGAGCTCGCACCTGCTCACCCTGGATCCCCGCACCCTAATTTTGGCAACATCGACATCGTAAATAAGATATTTCTGTCTCACGTCCGTCGAACTGCTTTTAAGCATTATTACGCGAACTCGACTACAGCAGTAGTAGCTATGTCCAACCTGGCAGTGGCGTTCACGCTCCTGGCTGCTCTGGCAACATGCGCTGGCCAAGATACATGCGGATTGCTCGGTAAGGAAATCATCGGTCTCAAACCAATATAAAGCAGTACCGACGGTGCTGCAATTGTGGTCATGTTACTATATTGCATTTACCCCACACTGGTAACACCGCTGTAGAGTAGATAGTCTTCTTCCGGCATGCGGTATCGGGTATCAAGCCTACCATACAGCACCAGCACCCGACGAGGAAAATCACTGCGACGGACGCAATCGACTATAATGGGTGCCTCTGATGATGATCTCGAAAAAGTATTGTAAACCCAGGCTTTATCGCATCATCCTACTATCCTGCTACATGCAGTGGGCGCCCGATGTTAAAAAAAACGTCAATCTGGTCCAGGCTCAATGCCCATTTTTTCCGGCCTCGATCTGACTCTTCTATTTATTAGACTTCAAGAATATAGTAGGACTTAGAGCTGGTCTCATCGTTGAGCCGTGTTTTTCGACGTAATTTTCCTGTTGTTGTTCGTGTGTTCGTGCCCATAGGAAAGTTTTTTTCTCAACCTGTTTTTTTATCTGCCGGCGCCCACTGCTGCACAACTACTGCGGTGTTGTGAAACACCGATCAAACTGATCACGATATTTGGATTGATTATTTCCGATAATATTCATAGCAACTTGGTCTGGTGTATTTATTCAGAATCAGTTAATCATAGCTAACTCATCGACCCAAATTTAGTGTTCTTTGTTGACTACGTTTAAGAAAAGAACTAACTGCTGCTGCTGCTGTGGATTATTTCGAGCTATAGCGAGCGGCATTGCTGTAACGCCTTCGCCGGCATATTAGTTGGAACAATGGGGGCCGCTCTTTTGGGTGCGGGGCACACCGTGAAGAGGGTGCAGTGGTACACCTTGTTCTATGAACCAGCCCTCGTGTGGTTGAAATATTCCAAGAATATACCGAAGTTAGTGCGTGAAACACATACTCTAACAATACCACACATATATATACCAGGCACCTGGTATTAGACGCTAACGCTGTGAAACCTGGGGGAGACGGCTATCATTGTCTGATGGTTTATGCGCAACACCCGTGAACGACAACTTCTGCAAGATAGATGGCAAGTAAAGTGCGTAAACCATTGGGGATGCGGATCTAAAATAACTATAACGAGGAACGCATGATATTCTAGAACACTTGCAAAATGATGTTGAATGTTCATCACATCAATCATGCTGCCCCCTTCTATGCCCGATGCCTGATGATGCTGGAGGGCACCAATGGCGCATAATATGAGCTTCTTCTGTCGTGGCAAAGAATCTGATGTATTGCTGGCCCAACAAGTAAGAAGTGTTGGAGATGATGATGTTTTTTATCCACAAGTAAGTAAGTGTCGAATTTGATCGATGTTGCGATGTACTTATTTCATATTTGGGTTTCCTGTCTGCTTAATTTTTTTTTTCTATACCACACCAGGCGTCCCGACTTCCAACACCTTGCTGTCCCTGTTAGCGGGTTCAACACGGAAAACGAAGGCTATCATATTCATAGTAGTCTAAATTTGTGAAAAAGGTACCAGCTACAGCAGAAGCCCCGATTTCGGCCTCGCTCACGGCTCTCGGCGCCGTTCCTTCGGCCTTCCCTTGTTTTTATGGTGATAGTTATGACAGAAGTCGTCGCTGTCATGGGCTCATGTAGCTGACGAGATCTACAGGTAGGTACTTGGTTGGTGTTGGTGTGCCGACGGGTGGGTGTCACGTGGTTCTTACAACAAATCTGCCTGTATGAAAGCAACTTACATTTATTTACAGATAATAATCATGTAATAACTTCTGATGAATCAGTCAAGCTACAGCAGTATGTACTCTGGTAGTATTTTATTCTCGATGTTAATGACGGCCACCTGATTTCAAGAAACAATCATGATCTACTTACAAATCAGGGCCGCAAAATATCAAAGTACAGACAACCCCGTTAACCCTTTTAGGACTGCAGTCTCGTTTCGGGGACAATTGGGGACACGTCACTTGGAATTTGAGTGGTATGTCCCCAAAACGGGAATGGAGTTCTAAAAGGCAACATTAATAGCTATCATCGCTTGCCGCCAATGAAATCTATCATATACCTTCGACATTATCGCAAGACATGCTTTTCAGCTTGCCCAAAATTCAAGACCGTTTGGCTGTTGTTACTGATGTCTATGATGTGTTTATACCCTTGCACTTGGTGTTGATTTGCCGTATTGTACCTGACGTGGTTACTGACCGCGAATCCTGGGTGGTGAAAGAGACATGGAACCCGGTGCCAGGAAGTCTTTGATACCTGGTACGCGAAGAGACACACGTATGTATGTATGCTGACTGGTTGCTTTCGCCGTGCGCCTGCATGGAAGGGTTAGGGTTAGGATCATGCAAAGCTGTACTCGGTACATACACCTATTAATAGTCTCGTTTTGTTCACTAAGTCTTGTTCAGTGCATATTCGACGATATAGGCATGCCGCTACTACTGAAACTAAGTAGCAACTCTGGGTGCGTCCCTCCGTGCGCTGCTGCTCGATATCCAGACGGAGAGTGCTACACGAACGACCTGGACTGCTGCGACCCTGTACATGACTGCGACGAAGGTTTCTGTCACATCAGGCAGTTCTTCCCTCACCACGGCAAGTATCTACGAAGTCTCATCCCACCAGTAGGGTCCATACAGCAAACTTCTTACTATCTATACCTGGTATCGTGCACCCCGCACTCCTTACTCACATTCGCAGGCAACCAGACAACTGCTTGCCCAGCCTGCGTTTCTTGCTACAGCGGTGTTGCGGTAAAATATTTTTCATAGAACCCTTGATACCGGTACCTGGTACACCCTAACTAAGGGTACTTTCTGCAGCACTAACTAATACTTCGGCATCAAACCACCGCGTCTTGCTTTCATATCCGGTACCACTCTGTTTGAATCCCTGCATAACGAGTTCTTCGGTGAGGTCAATGTCCCCATCGCTACGTAGTGTATTCAAGTGCCTGTATGGACGACGCTGTGCTGCTCGTGGGTGGTAGTTTTAGTCAAAACTCTCCAAAACTCGATTTCAATCTGCACGGTCTATGCCCCGCGGTGCAGCAGTAGTGCGGCGCACATATTAGACGACCTAGAGGGTATAAGTCGACAGACACAATATTCGTCATGTAGGCGTTATTTTGCTGTTTAGTATGACTCTTGTAAGTATTCATAAGACACTCAAGTTTTGTCATTATATTTTACACTCGAGTTTGCCACGCCTAGGTGCACAGTGTCGCGGTCATGCCTGGGCTACACCTTTCTCCAGGCATACACGCAGAACAAATATATATACTGTACAGCTCAGGTATCGCGTACCAGGTCCCTGATATTAATTATGGGGGTGCTAGCATTGTTGAGACTGCGTCGTCAAGTACCCGCGCGTAGGCGCGTCGGCAATGTCCACGACTTGGACTTTTACTAAAGTAGTTACATCCATGACCCGTAAATCAACATGATACTAGATACGTACGAAATAGAATCTGGTAGATGCAAATACACTAATCCTCAGGTATTTAGACCCTTTTCGGGTCCAGTAACTCACTACCGATAAAGGGAACTTGGTGTTGTCTCCCGCAGCATCTTTCATAACGACTCGAAAAGATGTATATATATATATATATATGTCATCCGCTGGAAAACAGCGCATCCCGCGCGTGAATTGAAATACTTCAGCGCTTTTGGGGTTTTTTTGGGCTACTCGCTCGCAACTTCAAGTACACGACAACACCTCGTAAGCCGTTTGTGGCTGCCTACGACAGTCGACTGTCGTCCGGCGCAGTCGACAATCTCGCGCACTATATTAGGGGCGTCCCTCAATCTCGCGCTTATAGTTCGTGTGAGAAGCTGTAGCTGTCCGGGAGTAAACTGCAAACGCTAAGTTGGTGGGTGATTGTGGTATCAAATTGTGCACCCCACATTTCGAACTATTAACACCAATCAATGCAACCTATTTTGAGTCGAGGCGTCGGCCTCTGTTGAAAATCTGCGGGAGAGTAACTTCGAGAGAAAAACAAGCTGCTGTGATGGAACCTTTTCGAGTCGCGGTCGCCCTCGGATGAGCACGAACCATACAAAATTCTAACTCATATTCCAATTGAAACGCAAAGTTTCCATACAACGTTGGAGTCCCAAAAGGTACCTGCCAAAAAAAATCAGGTACCACTTGCTATTAGCACGATTGATCAAACTGAAAGTTTCATTTTTGTTTTAACGCCCATCAAATATTTCCGGCGCTGATGTCGGGCCAAGATGGACTTTCAGAACATCCCAGGCCTAAATGTTTACTTCGAAACGACGAGGTTCCAAGTCCTCGACAGACATTTACCGACAAAAGTAACGACTGCGTCATGAACTCTTAACAGAGTGCGCTCGTTAGGGGCTCCGACCTACCCTAGGATGACCATGTTCATAGAATGGCCAGTGATGTGTGGCGCGCGCTGGCCAGGCGCAGGATATATAATACTTGGCTGCCGGTGTGTACGAAACAGACTATAAGAATTCTCGACCCGTCTCCAATTTATAATGGCTGACTTTAGTTTTTTCCAGTTTCGGGGAAAGAGCAGAGGACGCCACCGACAAGCTCGGACTCCGTTGACCATGGATCTACCTGATATCTTCGAGGCCGTCATCTACACTCGTTGGCCTTGACCGACACCAAGCGGGTTCGCTGTGGGCCGAGTCTATGTCGAGACCGAAGGTCTAACGTCGCACAAGCCGATTTTCATCAGCGTGTTACCAAATTATTTTCATAAAATTAAGAAAATACGCCAGCAGCTGTGAGTTCGACTGATTACATAGTTGATACTCAACTTTGCAAGCTGCGTAATATGTCTCGTCTATATATATATATCCCATTTTTACTGAATTTCCAAATTTTATAACGTGAACAAACCAATCGCGCCGCCTGCAAATGTTTGAACCAAAACAATATTTTTTTTTTAAAGTCCCCTTTTTTCCTCGCAGCGGCGGTACGGCAATAAATCTGGGTGTTTCTTGAAACCTTTTTTTTCTCAAAAAAAGTTTCGATTTCGCAATCCCATATTCATAGGTCTAAACGCGTCGTTGAACAATTATGAAATGTTCTTTACTTTTTCCAAAAAATTAGAAACTACCAGGAAGGGATAGAGTACTCGTAAGTAACCGGAAACCCGGGCACCAAGAGATAGATGCTAGAGAGCAAGCAAGCGTGGCCTTGAAAACCTCAAACCGGAAAAAAGTCCAAACACGTCAAGTTCCTCTGAACGCAATGTGTGTGATGTAAGTAACGCAGCAATGACGGTGCCGCACCGATAAGGATCCTTCTGCATGCAGTCTTCTTGTGTGCATCAGCATTGGATAGGAGCAAGGTACAACAGTTTAACTTGTACATTTTCGTTTGGGGGTGATGATACAATATGAAGATAGTATAGCTGTCGCTAGGAACTCACGCAGCAGGTCTCTTTAAACCGTTGGCAATATGTGTGCGTTGCTGCATGATGCACGGTGGTACTAGTAGTAACTAGCTGTCGTCGTTGTTGTTTCGTCGATACTGCGAAGGATGTGTCGCTCTAGAGACAGCCGTGGTTGTCCTCCAGTCACAAAAGAGAAGACGCTGTACTACAGTATTCTAACCGCTCCCATATCTATCTGCCACATAAACGTAACTGACTGATGTTGCTGCACTTACTTGAAGAGAGGAGGCATCCGGGTCAGGATATATATATATATATAATATATATATATGTCACTGTCACTGTCACTGTCACTGTAGTATTCGTCAAGGAGGGGCACGACGTTCCCCTACAGTCGCGTACCACACAGAAATAACCTAGTCACTAATGCATCAGGACATCATCCTGGAGGCTGGAGTCGAGCTCGAGCGGGAAACGTCAGAACAGGCAAAAAAAGCGGTATGCTATTATTGTTGCTGCGGCTTGATATGTGCTCTGGATGGAGTGCTTGTGTCGAGGCTGTTGTTATTTTCCTGTCTCGCCATAGCGTAGCAATCGTACAGGAAAAAGACACTTACTGGAAGGAAGGATCCTAGAAACGCCATTCATTCCGGTGGTTCCCATTATTTGCGATTCTTGGCGTGCAGTGGCGGCGGCGCCTTTCTGCTGCTTGTTGTTTGATCAATAACCCGCGCTTGCTCTTTTTTGGCATTTCATATCCGGGGGCACTAACCTCGTGTTGTTTTTGAAAATATGTCTCACTCACTGGATGCTGCCAACCGTCAGGGCGATCGTTTATCCCCTTTAGAATTCCAGCCCCGTTTCGGGGACAATCCACTCAAATTCCAAGTATTTTTTCCCCAATTGTCCCCCAAACGAGATTGCAGTCCTAAAAGGGTTAAGGCATTGTTTTTAGCATCCTTTTATTTTTACGTCGTCTAAAATTGTCACTCATGTTCCTTTTTAATCACCTCTCTCCTCGCTTGCCTTGAAAACATATATATATACACTCCTGACACAGGCCAGGCCTGTGGTGGAGATTGCGGACAGACTGGGTGCGCCTTAACTGCCGAGGACTGCATTGAAGGACTTTGCGAACCCGCTGTGGGCAACGAGTGTGGCGAGCTAGGTGAGAATAGCAAAGCCTCAAAACACCGGCGATCGTACAGGTGGTGTTGTTCGCATGGCTCTTTCTGTTAACTGTTACAATCGGGAAGGTCCTACATATATTTTCGTGACTGCCGAGCCGTCACCTCGTTGGATAGGATCACTGCAGTACTCACAGCAGTACATCATATATTTTCCGAGACCTTTCAGGCATTTGATAAGCTGAAATCAGATGTTCTGCAGTTTATATCATTATTCCACGGCATCCTACCGCCGATCAAAAAAAGGCGATCGATTAAATTACCTCGACGGTCTCCTCTTCCTGAAGGCGACAAAGACAATACCGCGTGGCATTAGTTAATCAGGAAAAGGTTGGAAACGAACAAGGTACAATACTTACGTTGACTTCATCAAGTCACCACGCATGGACCAACTTGGGGGTCATCTCGAAAGTTTCGTGTAGAACACATACTTTCGTGATTCGCTACTAAAAATACCAGACAGTTATACGCGTCCATGCAACCGGCGTCCCCGGTGGCTTAGTAGGTGGTCCACGTGCCTGCTAAAATCAATTTCGTGCGTTCAAGTATCACCGAGTGCATGCTCGTAGGCAATTTTTCTTGCATCAAAATTGATTAGCGGAAAGCGCAATAATAGCGTGAGTTAGCTATATTCGATGAAAATCTACGAGCAGTGAGAATGCTAAACCCTGTGTATCCGCGATAAAAATGAAGGCATGTACCGGGGGGGAGAGGGGACGGCACCTGTGACCACGGCCTGTCCAGAAGAAGAAGACCGCTGAGGGTAAAACATCCTGTGAATCAAGCTGGAAAGTAAAAGTAAGGATGACCAAAAAAAGAAAAATGTGTCTTTGGATCCTCCTCACTAATTCCGTGAAAGATACCTACCTGGTAAGTCAACTACGGCACGGCACCTCTATATTTCAGGGATTTGTTGCACGAAGTCATATCATCGCTGGTTACCACCCCTCCTACAATCCAGCGCTTGTAATTGGCGCCGACACGTGCAGATGAGGCCTGCAGCAACAGCACTCCTTGCTGCTCCACCGAAGATGACTGCGTTGTACCGCCGGAGATGGACACAGTCGACAATTTCCGCAACAACGGCTTCTGCAAGGTCGCCGAGTCTCGCACGGGTGAGTTGAGGCAATGAGCTGTTTTATTCCTAGCTTCCTAGTAGACGCGGGTCCACCGATAGTTTTGGTTTGTTCGGGTAGAGTAGTGTACTTCGCAAGTTGCATGGACAGACCGTGCAGCCCCTATGCCGATTACGGCCCCTATAAGAAGGTATCGAATCGCCACACAAACGCCACACTCCCCACTTTGTATATCAACCCTCTGTCTTTGTATATCAACCCTCTGTCTTTGTATATCAACCCTCTGTCTTTGTATATCAACCCTCTGTCTTTGTATATCAACCCTCTGTCTTTGTATATCAACCCTCTGTCTTTGTATACCAACCCTCTGTGTGAATATGAGAACACGGCGTTTCATTCGTGCGTTTTGCAGAGACTCCTGCCTTCAGCTTAGACGTGGGAATAGGATTATTTCGCATTACATGACAGGTGATGGGCAACCAAGACCTCCTACGATAAATGGTGTCTTGTAGTTCGCAGTTCAGCTGTGTATGTTTAAAGTACAGGCAGCCGTGTTGTTCATGTTTGCCATCGTTCAGTGGTTGTATAGATCAGTGTTTTTGCCGGTATACCGCAGAGTGAACGAAGAACCAACGTAACATGAAATGCTTTTGGTCGGTAGTGTAACTCCCTTAGTCAACAGCACATTCCTTATAAAGTCAACTGCCCTACAAGCGGGATAATGGGTTTGAAGTGTAGAAGACTGCGTGGCGCGTATATGTCATATTAACGTCGAGCACAGTGAATCCTGCTCGTGAAAGTCCTCTTCCGAGAACTCTCTTAGTCTTGACACATTGGGGATGGGGGCCACAGTAGTTCGACCTACATCTATATTATTAGCATCTACTGTTGCTGGAAGTATTGAAAGGTTGTGCCACAGATATGGCATACCAGAACTACTGGGCGAGATAACCGTCGTGTTCGTAAAACGCCTGGAGAGTAACCAAGAGTATACCGTACTATTAATAGGTTGTTGCAACAATGAAACTATCTACAAGACTGGTGCTGACACTTTCTTCTAGAATGCATTCATCTATAATAGGACCTGTTACTACCTATTTTCTTCCCGCCAACACACTTACAATGCTTCGTGGCAAGCTTGAGCGTTCCGCCGGGGGAAATTGCCTTCACGAAAAAACAAAATGTTACTCTACTTTCTTCCAATTTTCCTCGATTACATAACGTTTCGAAAAACGTATGATACCCACACGAGGTTAGCCCAATATTGAAATGTGTGTATATGGCGTGTTTTCTCGCGCCCCAAGATGTGTCTGCACCGTATTGCGCACATGATACCATGCATGTATTACCCCTACCATGAAAAGGGGTACGTATAAACACTTGGGCCAGCCCCGGCGACCTTGTTTTTTCACTCGGCTATATTTCGCGGTCGAAAACTACAGCAGATTGCACACTTCATATATATCCAAGCATAGTTGCCCCATCTTCCCCCTCCCTCCACCCCCATCAATATTGAATTTGGTGGCATACATAGCCCTGGGACATGGCCACCTGTGACCTGATCAGCCTATCAAGATTGCCTATCGTTTCTACGCAATTCCATGTGATATCGACGGTGCGTTTAGCCAGCCACTGCTACGGCACTACATGGTTCATCAGAGGAATACCTGGTACGAAACAGTGAATATGGTTATCGTTGCTTTAGGAGTGAGATTTAATGTCGTACGCGTTGAAAAGTACCTCGACGTCTTTCTCAAAAAACAGGTGGCCTGCACTCTTCATGTATTTCTCTTCCCCTCGCTGTTATCGTTGACGTTTGGCGTTCGATGTTTTGGCAGGTAAGCCATGTGCGACGGCCGAACACTGCCGGTTCGACTACGACCTCTGCGTGAACGGCATCTGCAAGGTCAACCCTAGCGTGCAAGAAGACGCCTCCGTCAAAACCACCGTGTCCGTCAGCGCGAACGCCTACGACACACGCTTGACGGGTGACCACGGTTGCGGTGACACGGGCTGCCTGCCGACCCTGATGCGGGACGGCAGTACTCTACCGGAGTCGAGGTGGTCGTGTAGCAAGAACCTCGGGGAAGGTAACTGCTATGTGGAGTACACCTTCGACGAGCCCCAGGATGTGATTAGCATGAACATCGCCTTCTACAGGGGTGATGAGCGCAAGAGGACTGTTAAGGTGGGAGTGTTGGTGAACGATACGCTCAGTAGCACCAGGTTAAGGATGGCAGTTTCGATGTGAATTGCGGGGTGTACATGGGAGGATAATTCTTCTTGGGGCCATCCTATTATGACAGCCATACCATCTCGTTGGTGCATGACACCCGGAATGAGATTTTTTATCATATATAGTCCATTCACTATACAGGGTGTCGTGCATGAACCTGGGATACATGTTAACTCTTAGCATCGTTGGCAGTGTATGTAT
Source organism: Nereocystis luetkeana (assembly GCA_031213475.1). NCBI lineage: Eukaryota > Phaeophyceae > Laminariales > Laminariaceae > Nereocystis > Nereocystis luetkeana. The sequence continues at coordinate 9,084,806 of JARUPZ010000028.1, forward strand.
ACCCCACCGTAACACCGCACTTCACGCCCGTGACGAACGTTTTTGCCTCAGGTACTGGGTGACGATTCGACGCTCGGCACTTTCGAATCGAGCGGGACAACTCTCGAGTTCGAAAACTGGACCCTCAATGCCAACAGCGTGTCTACTGTCAAGCTCGTCGCCCGTGATCTGGACTTCAACGACTGGCTTAGCATCACTGAAGTAAGCCAACGCCTGAACTATCGTGGGCCCTGCTATTCATAGCCCTGACCGACGTGGTGTGGCAAATAATGTATCCAGGTTGACAGTTGTTGCGACGACAACAAGAACAACTACTTTCGGACTATTTCCAACTGCGCCCGCGGCCTGGAAACACACCTCATCAACTTATAGTAGGCATATAGTAGTAAGTTAAGGACTGGAATAGAATGTTTGGAGTTGACTAGTGATGGGTGCGAACCCCATGTCACGAGAAGCAGAACAGGCCAAAAGAGCAAACCACATTAGCTCGTCCTAAAAATTGCAAAACTGGTAGGGAGGCCATACTTAGTGGGTGTTTCTACCGCCGACAAAAAGCACTCGGCCGACTCACTACTCTTTGAGCTTGTAGTCTTCAGCATGTATGTGTGTGTGGTGGGCTTAGTTTGAGCTCCATGCTCCACTATTGAGATTGTTGATTACGCTTCGCCAACGCAACGTTTCAAGTATACTTTTCACCAGAATTTGGAGCCACCCCATCGAGTATCCTCAACGAGGCAGTGAACACAATGGCACCTTATCCTCTCCCTATCGTAGAACTTGTGATTGTGTACCAGGTACAATATATCTAACATGCGTGATGCATACGTCGCTTGGTTAATAGTTACGGCGCTGTGTCGCTTGTCTTCGAAACGCCCGTTGCGGCCTTGCATTAGCCAACCTATTCTCCGTTTAGAACCACCGCAGTGAGAGTACCTTAAGAATCTACAAGGAAACAGGTATACTAAACAAAGCATTTTCTGCGCACTCCCCTGTACGCCCCAGTTGACAGCTTAAGACAAGTCTGCTTATCGTTACGCGAATGTCATCTTGTCCCTGCAGGTCCAACTTCTCGACAGGAACTACGCTAATTCGTGCTGAAAATAGCCCACACCTCTGAAGACTCACAGGATTGACACACCGCGACGTGTCAGAAGTTACGCCATTCCGACTCGCGTCTCATCGCGGGCGAAGATTTTGTGGCTGCCACCGATGGACTGGGCGCAACGAGGGGGTTCCGTGTTACAGCACTGAGAGTCGTATGCAGCCCAACTGGAAATAGTAACCACCGAAACGTGATAGCGTGTCAGTGGGTGCATGTCTGGTATGCGACAAGCGCACAACAGATGATTTGTAGACATTATATCGTACAAGGTTGATGCATATTGCGATTCTGAGTAAGAGTAAAACCTTTGCCTGGAACAAGTACAGAACGGACGTCAGGTTGCAAAAATACACAAAAAAAAACGACGCTACTCAATATGTAGCAAATACGTTTGGGATGCTAGATTCTGATCGTGGTGCCTAATGTACAACTTGCATTGGGTGGTCAATAAGTCGAGTCACCCCACGGTAGGGGTTGCACATTTTGGGTCAAAGGTTTCTGACGGACTGAGTTCCCTAGGTGAGGAACCAGCAGATGCGATGAAAAATTTACTGTTAAATTCGTCTTAGGATTAGCGCATAGAAATGTCGGTCGGGTGGCGCGAACAATTTCCTTTCAAGTACTGTATCGGGTGAGATATTGAGCTCCCGATGTGAGGGATTCAGGAACTTCTGGTGCACCCCTACCGTGGGATGGCTCAGTCGGACATAACCAAGGTAGGTGTACTGCAAATCAGACGCGCATAGGGGTAAGGGCCAAGTAGTGGTACGAATTATATGGCAATATTGTCACAGGTAGGGTTTTATTACATGCCTGTAAGCTTTAGTAGCATTTCTAGAAACGAGTTTGATGATGTCGTTGGCTTTAGCGAATGCCACACCGTAAATGGGAGTTCCATATAGCAGAAGGGTCTGCTTAACGATAGATGTTGCGCACTGTAATTGAGCTAAAGAAGACAATATCTAGGACCAAATGCGTCGCTCCTAGGCGCGTGAACACACCACCATCCGTGCGCAAAGCAGCCCTGGCGGTATAAAAGGTGAATATGTTCGATGTGTGATACAAGTTGTGCGTTGGCCAAGTATTCTGGGCTTCTCTTGAGTTGGAAAATGGCCATAGTGCCCCGACCAGTATGCTAGTTAAAGCCATGCCCGGGGGCGACTTGGTTTCTTAGTTTGCTGATGGCAATAGTGCCCCTGGGGGCACGTTAGGGATTGGTTGGGTGATGACACGTACCAGGGAGTTCAAGCTTTATCAGCTACGAAAAGGTGGCACAATATGCCAAAGTGCACCCAAAAATAACCGTGATAGCGGGTGTGATGGCGGCAACCGTGCTTATTGGTTGTCCACGGCACGTACAGCCATGATGAGTGAAATATTTCAGGCGGTCAATGCACTTCGCCCGACGTCTATGCATGTTGGTCTCTGAACTTGTTGTTTGCGCTAATTTTGATAGTGTGCCCCCGAAAGCAGAACAAGTAACGAACGATACAACGCCTTCCTGAAAGTTATTGACAGCATCAGCTTCCTTCTGCGGTGGATATATTCTGCCCGAAGGTCCTATCCCGATATTCAGACGTGCTCGGATCCTCAAAGATCCATATTTATCCAAGCCGTGGTTTGCGGCATATTCTGCTAAAGGTTGCCGAAAACAGAAACACGTGCATGAGTGGCGAGGCAACCGGTTAACGTACAACCATTGTTACGAGCATCATTGAGGCCGCGCACACCACGCCTATGCCTAGCCCGGCGGCCGGGCGAACTCCGCTATTCTCTGTTTGTAGAACTGAGTCTCTGTTTTGGCAAATGCAAATATGTCTGTCTGTCTGTCTGTCTGTCTGTCTGTCTGTCTGTCTGTCTGTCTGTCTGTATGTCTGTCTGTATGTCTGTACGTCTGTACGTCTGTCCGCAAGGCCTATATTTTAGTCTGTCTGTCTGTCTGTCTGTCTGTCTGTCTCTCTGTCTGTCTGTCTGTCTGTCTGTCCGCAAGGCCTACATTTTAGAACACTTTCCAATTGCCGATATATAAGCTCGTTACAGATGATATTCGTACGACGTATTCGACCCTTACGGACCTTATGTACTGAAACATACCATACCACCAGGCAAATTTAGCCATATAACACATCCACGACACCGTACCATGGTACCATACCGCAAACGTACCATACCATAAACAGTATTTTTCCCGTGCCATACCATCAACACATACCATATCACATAGTATATACGGTGTTCTTCCCATATACCATATATAACACCAACATATATATATTCCATATATCCCATACCGCGTGTTTTCCATATAGTATATCAAACCGTATAGTACCATCATAACAGGTACCATATACCAACATACGATATCGCATCAAGTACACAAGAAAAACATATGTTGAAGATGCACGGTGATGAGTGAGGTAAAGGTGCAAGGTAGTCAGGTGATATATGAGATGAAGGTGCAAAGGCAGACCGATAGCACCAGGGGGCAGACAGATACTTCCACTCGTTAGCATCCAGGACATCCACAGTGTCCATGCCGTACCCTAGACACAGAACCCGACGACTTGGGTGATCAGCTTCTCGTATCGAAAAATGGCAAGCTCTCAGTATTCAAGACGTTCTCCACGACAACGAGCAGCAGCAGCAGAACGATCGGTGAGTTGGATGGTGACACAACTGTATACTAACTAGCGTCGTTGCTTCGCGCCCGACGCGCGGTCAGCGGGCGGCCCATCTCTCCGTGGCCTGACTACAACAACAGTCGGCTGGCGCGGGTTTGGGCCTAGATAGCAAAAGAAGCGCACTCGACGCGCACCTGTCGGTGGATACGTACTCGTAGAGTACAACAGCAGCGGCACAGCTATACAGTTGTGTCACCATCCAACTCATCGATCGTTCTGCTGCTGCTGCTCGTTGACGTGGAGAACATCTTGGATTCAGAGAGCTTGCCCTTCTTGTGTACCTATCTGGTGTGGTATCGTATTATGTTGGTGCATGATATGATGGTACTACGCGGCTTGATATAAACTATACCATGGTATGGAACAAACACGGTATACGATATGGGATATGTTAGTGGTATGGTATGTGTTGACGGTATGGGACGGGAGAAACACGGTATATGGTATGGTACGTTTGCGGTATGGTACCATGGTACGATGTCGTGGATGTGTTATATGGCAAATTTGCCTGGTGGTATGGTATGTTTCAGTATATAAGGTCCGTAAGGGTCCAATACGTCGTACGAATATCATCTGTAACGAGCTTATATATCGGCAATTGGAAAATGTTCGAAAATTTATGCCTTGCGGACAACAGACAGACAGACAGACAGACAGACAAGTTTGCATTTACCAAAATAGAGGCCCAGTTCTACAAACTGAGAATAGTACGAGTAGTAGGTTGTGCAAGAGTCTCGTGCACCATCACTATACTACTACTAGCAGCACGAAAATGTCTACTAGTTCGCATCAACTTCAAGGAGCAAAGTAATTAGATTTTACTTGCCAATCCTCTGTGTGGTAAAGACGTGTATGTTCTGACTCCAATCGTCTGTCGAATAAATTGCTACCGTGGTATATTTCGTCTCCGCGATTTCAGAAAATATGTACCTGCTCAAAATTATTTCTGGCAAGCTGTACCCACTGATACATCACCGCCTGGACTCTACATTACGCAATTTATAGCATGCTTCGTAAAAGGGGTGTGTCTTTCCGTACGTAGGACGTAGGGACTGGCAAGCTTCGGGCGTTCGTCGTCGCTCGGAACCGGAGCCGTGAGCCGTGGGATTTTTGTAGAGGCGAGGGGAAACATTCTGCGATATACAGATATCGGCAGACGTGTTTTCCCGTATACATTACCACCGTATGACCAGGCAAACCACAACCTATTGGTGGCTGTTGGGAGGCGGAGCGTCCTGCTCCCGCCGTGGTATCGTACTGCTGTACTAGCATACCCTTCTGTCCCGTAATGTAGTAACCGTATTTAATATTGAGGCGCGCGAAGCGCGAGCCTTTAGTTCTTGGTTTTCCGAGGAAAACAAGCAGATGTTCAGCATGAGCCAAACCCCGCCTGCTGGGGTGCCGCCTGTGCCGGCGCCGACTGGTCTCTCTCGACAGTCGCACCAACTCCGACTGTGACTTCACGAAAAAAAGACAAGCAAACTGAGAACAGCGCTCGAATGCATTTCATCGAGGGCAATAACAATATATTCAAGGAGCGATACAAATAATGCAGAATTAGCTCGTGTTCGAACACGCGTTAAAAAATGCAAAACAAAATGAGAACCCCATCATCTTTATATACTGTGTTGGTGGATTAGGATCTATCGCTGGTGGAATTGCTGACCTTAAAGTGGATGTGTGCCACGATAGTAGGCGTATCCATTTTGGGACAAATTAATTACGCAGTATGAGAGATCATCGCCCGGAGATAACCACTCAACGTCATTGTGTTCCTAAATTTAGTGTGTTTCGTGTTGTATCTAGAGTTGACTGGATCGTCGGGTTGGTCGTACATTATTTTCTCCATGTTGAGCGAGCGAAGCAGCGAGCTCCTCGTGTGAGGAATCTCGAGAAACCTCCGGTGCACCCCCGCGGTGGCATGCATCCGTGACTGTAGATATTCTCCGGGTTCTAGACCTCACGACCTAACAATACCTTTGAGGGGTACGACACGTGAATTAAAACGAAGGTGTACCAGTGGACTCACATAACAAGTGGGTTAAGTTACATCCAGTGTAAATTCAGATGAACAGCGCGTGGCCAACTTTCGACATAATTAACGTAGTGCCATCGTACTGGACATTTAGTGTATATTCCAATTAACAACGTGCGGCCAATCTGCTGTCTTGTTAACGTAACGCCACCCCTTTGTACGGCAGCACGTGGCCCGACTTCCCCCCACACATCTCCGCTACCTCTCGACTGGAGGTGGGATGTGTTTTACGCCAGGCCTTGCGCTAGAGGCGTGGCCTCGAGTGGCGACGTTTGCTGGCGTTTGTATGGGGGAGTTGGGAAGACGTGAACAGCCGTGCCCACATGTTCCATAGTAATGAGGCACGAAGTCGCCAGGGTGGAGGGGCTATGACGTATCTCTTGTTCAGTCTCGATCTTCGTGAGCAAAACATCTAAGGGTCGATCTTTTAAGGTAATCATTACGCAAGCGGTTTTAATATATCGAGGCACGTATTTTGAAGAATGTAATTTGTTGAGGCTCGAGTGCCCACGCCATCCAGTGGGCAAACGAGTTCCACGGGGTTCTCCGCATTTCACGAACGGCGGCCGAATGCGCTCTCAACAGAGGGGGGGGGGGGGGGGCTTGGCGGTGATCGAGTCGACACCGGCGTGGGCATCAGACACGCGGTGCAAGCGGGTGGTTTCTAGGGACTGACTTGTGTAGCGTATAGCGAGCAGTGACATGTTGGGTGTCCGATGCATAGACGAATGTTTGCAAACCGGTGTTGGACAGGGGATTCCATCTGGTATTCACAAGCCGCAACCACAACACACCAGCACATAGCACCCGTGTGATGGGTATGCACACCGAACACGCACTACACGCACGCTATGGTTGCCTATTGTTCCTGGATCACCTCTTGCAAAATCTTCGGCTTGAGTGTCAACAACGCCGACGGCCAAAGTAAAAGTGATACTACGGTAGCGAATCCGGCATCGATAAGGGGGGGTGGCTCTAGTTGTGACCTTTAAGAGCAACCAACTCAAAGGCGTCGGCTACCATCTGTCGAGGTCATTGCCACTCATCTCGAACAACTTGAGGTTGCGGCACATGGATCCCGTGCGGCTTCAAAACCTGCTGAGTAAACCTCCTGATCTCCGTGAGGCTGTTGCACTTGGGTCCCTTTCCATCTTGTTTCCCGCTGTCTATCTTCTCTCCGCTGTACATCTGTTTCCCGGCGAAAGTCTACTACGCGAAGCGAACACGGCGGAAGAGCATGTAGCTTGAGTCTTGTGCTGCCGTATAGTACGCTAGGATATAATGTATCTCTGACATTTCTCCAAGAGGTTGTGGTGCCTGGTTTGGGTGAAGGCCGTGAGAGAAGGCTGTGTGTCTGATTCCTGATGCAAACCACGGCGGCCCCTCCAGAGCTCATACGTTCCCTCCCGCCTGCTGCCCTCCGGGCCAGGACATCCTTTGACACGGAGACCTTTGCATACCGAAGGCGTTGATAACGCGAGGGCGGTAAAGGCCGCCCGTGATGGGGATTAACGGGAACGCCGGCCAGCACCAGAGACGACGTATGTCGGCTTGCTGTTCGGATTATGCCGTAGGCTTGTGCTCCGTGTCAACTGCAGATTCGCCAGCAATGTAACTGCAGACCGTACTGCGTGGCTTCTATTACGGGGGGGCATAGTTAACAGGACCAAATATTGTTAGTAAAAATGGTTAAACATATAGGTTTTTATGTGTACCATAGGTCCTGTTAACTATGGTCCCCCGTAATAGTGTGTTATGTATGTGTGGGCACATCATTTTCCGGAAACGACACTGAGCGAAGGGTGAACGGAGCCGTGCAATTATCGTTCGGCAGTTGCCCATACGATCAACACTCTATGCGTAATATGGTGTACACGTTTCGTTACATTGCTCCTTGAAACCATTCCGTCGCTCGATTTTCGTGGGTAGGTCGTTGTGCGTCTAGTGCTTGTTGGGTTCCTGCTTTGTGCGTCTTGGTTTATAAAACTCTCTTTCCTCCTCGGCTTTCTCGATCTGGCCAGAGGAGGGTACCGGTACCTGGCACCTTACACCTGTTACCGGTACTTGGAACCTCATGACTGGTGCCGGTACCTAGTATCTGCGGGGAGCGGACCACCTATGCCTACTGCCTTACTCGTGGTGCGCTCGCGTGGTCACGCTGGAGGGATTGGACCCCAATAATTGGTGGATCAGGTTCCCACCGTCCTTTCAGGCCTGCGTCAAGGATAGGGCTCCGTCGTGGAAATCGTGGGCTCTGTAGTATGGAGAGTAGAATTTTCAGGAGATCCCGCGTGAGTATTCAACCTAAGGGACCGGATAGAAGCGAATGTGGCGGGTCCAGAATGCTGCACCCGACACGTTGGAGGCAAGGCCACAACTAAAACCGGCGAAATATAGATGGTTGAAAGCTTCTCGAAAAAGATGAAGGAGGGGCAGAACAACGCGACGAGTCAGTCGAGCGGTACGAAGGGCCGTTGGACTGAAGGCTCGAGAGGGCGAGTTGAGCGTGGGCACATTTACCGTCCATACTCTGGCCGTCAACGGCAACAACGGCCTTGGCCATGCCGATGAGTTCATGGAGGTCTGCAGGCAAAGTCAGAGTGGCGTTGTTCGGTTGCAAGAGATGAGACGGGATGGGCATTTGGGATTTACAGCAGCGAGTTTCACTGTGTACTGCAGTGGAACTGGCGGAGGGGATACGGAGCCCAACGGTCAACACGCAGTAGGGATAGCCATCTATCTAGGCGTCGATCTTGCAGGATGTCGAGAAGGATGAACTGGCTGTGGAGTACATCAGTGCTCGACTTGTGAAGATACGACTAAACCTGAAGGGGGAATCGAATGAGATTTATTTTGTCGTTGCGTACGCTCCGACTGATAAGCACAAACAAGTCCGTGGCAAAAAACGTTTCTTGGGTCACTCTTGACATGGTGGAGGCTACCGCTCGCACTAGCGTACGGGGGCAGGGTTTCGTCCATGCCAAGGTGCTGGGTGCATACGGGCGTGATACGCTGAATGACAACGCACGGCGTCTTCTGGCAGTCTCCGCAGAAACCCAACTTTCTCTTGTCAATACATGTTTCAGCGGACCCAAGCGTGCAATCCCATACGTCTTCCAAAGTCCAAATAGTGGAAAAGGTCGCTACAGCCTAGAGTTATCCTAACGTGGCAACCAGACAGACAGCTCGTACAAAATGTCACTGTGCATCTATCTACTCTGCCGGCACTACGAATTTGCAGGAATTATTGTGTTGGTCGGCGCCAGGTTGTTGCTATGTTGGAGTCAAGATACCGTCGCGACCTGCGTATCAACAACGGGAGTAGGGGACAATAGGAGACTACTGTCCGGAGGAAGTGGCTTCCTTGCGATCTCGGATATATCCTGTTTTTGCCTCATTTTCGTCTTTGAGGCACGACAATTGGGATAATTTTTAATGGACCGGCGCAATAGTGTTCCTAGTGGTACCGGCACAGCACGTTGGGGAAACCGCAGTGGGTTTGGGGGTCAAGCGAGTGCTTGGAAACGTAGTTCGGGGGGCTTCAGAGTGTACGCGGGGGGAGCGAAATAGAACGATTCACCCAGTGGGAGCATTATGTTCGCCGCGTCAGTGAGTAAGGCCACGCATGTAATGTGCGTACTGGGGGGGGGGGGGGGGGTCTCTCATGAATAAAAGGTGGCCGGATTTTCTTCCCCCAGTTTAGTCGGGCATAGAATACCTCGGGTCCACCGCCTAGGATATCGCTTGCCTTGCCTTGTCCGGCTAAACCAGCTGGGGAGAACATTAAGATGGTAAGCCAAAGATCCGAGGAGCTTCCAGAGGTGGACACGGCATAGAGGGAAAGTCGACAACGTGAATTGAACCCGGAGACTACGGAGTTGTGAGCAGATGGTCACAACCCTTTCGCACTGTTTCAGGTTATTTTAGCGTCCTGTTGCCGGTAGTGTTTGCCTACACCAGAAAAGTATCGACCGAGACAACTCGAAGATGGTTCAAGCGTACGCTTCGCAGGCTGCGTGGAACAAAGGGAAAGCAAGTGGCAGTCTTTGCAATGTACTGAAAAAAGTTGTGCGTGTGAATGAGTGTCAGACGGCTTATGTTATGGCTCTGCTTATGCTGAAAACAAAATAATACTTGATATTTTAGAGTGTGAGTCCATCAGCAGCCCTTAGAGGGGCATTGGTGCCGTTTACAGTACATGAGGGTTGGGGTTAGGGTTAGGGTTAGGTTTACAGTACATGAGGGATGTTTTTAGTGATGCTGTCAATTTCGCTTTTCAGCTCAACTACTGGGAAGTTTTACCCTCAGCGGCCTCTAGACGAAAGCAGAGCATAGCACTAATAGCAGACTACAGCACACTAGAGCAGTAGCCGTGATCGCAAGAATCACGTTTTCTCCCTCCGGTGCTTGCCTTTTTATTTATCGCCGATAGGGTTCTGCATTCCAAATATATGCTCGTCGGTGTGCACTGGACTTTGCCATCTCACTCTCTCGCACTTCCAGCGACGAAGACAAAAAAAAAAGGTTCTTGTACGCAACATTTGAAGCATCCGATATTTGAGAAACAACAGAGCCGTCGGCAGGGTAATGATCTACTCGTTTTACTGCAGCCAACCCCCCTGCACTGCAGAGCTCATGCGACACCGTACGATAGGGTGCGCCATATTATCAATAGGAGCTCGCGCTTGGGGTTATTTGCAGCTCCCGGCAACTGTATACGTCGGTAGATGGGTGGAAGGCACAGACGACAAATACAAAAGTACAAATAAACGGAAATGGAAGATCGGACGGTGCGAACCTCCGGCTTCGGCCAGCCCAAAAGTAAGGCATGCCCTATTAAAGCATTTTCAATTGCGGCACGTCCTACTAAGGAATGACCCACCCCCTACAATTACGGCGGTCCGTGCAAACTAGCATCCTGCTTACTTACCGGCCTGCAGGTTTACACAGGACATTCCCTCTCACAACAATTCGATTTTATCGTCCATAGCGCTACACCGGAAGCTTCGCAATGTGCCGCTATCCCCGTCCACCCTGAAGACGCTCTTCCGCCTGTCTCTTCGACGCACACTACCTACCCACGCCCGCGACCCGCCCTCCCCCCCAACATCAGCGCCTGGCTGACCCTGGTCAACATCTGCGAATGCTTCTAGCGCAGAGGAGGTTATGCCCGGTTGCATACGTCCGCGGCTTGATGCTTCCCGCTTTGGCGAGGATGTGGCGGTCGCCGTTGGTGATGGTTCGGGTGCTTGAAAAGACCTGCCGGGTTTGCTCCTGTCTCCCTCGCAATCGCCGTTTTTGGCGATTGTGTCGTCGCTGCCGGCGGAAGCGCCGTCGTCTGCTTCACATAGGAGATAAACGACCGACACAACAAGCAATGCCACCATAGGGGTGCTACTTTAGCTGAGACGTTTGTGGGCGGTCTACTGAGCTTTTCAAGGGAGCAAGTACAGTAGGAACGCCTACTGTAGTAGGTTTGTAAATTTTTACAGGTGTTTTGGTTTTAGGGCTAGCGCATGGCATGAAAACGTTGGTCGGGTTGCACCAGTAGAATTTTTCTAACCAGTGTTTCGGGTGCGATATTGAGCTCATCCTGTGAGGAGTGAAGAAAATAGTAAGCCGCCACACCTACCGCAGGATTGCTCCAACAAGGTTTGCGCAGGCAACAGGTATGGAGTACGTGGATCTATTGGCAGTCTATCGGAAACCCAACAGTCAAAGTAGATAGCTGTCGACCTTTGCACCATTGCGAGAGGCATGTCCCTGTAATTCTAAGCAGTATGGTCCCGAAAGCGTGGGCGCAGATCTACCATAACCCTGATACCTGGTACCAAGCATGCGGCTAACGTAATCCTCATGGCACTTGATCAACTTGAATATAGCACAGCGGAAAAAAACGAAAGCACCCTCTTCATAGCCTTCTGGAAATAGCATCCAGCAGTTGTAAAGATGTGTACGATATCCATCGGCCTCTGAAAGCGGAACACTCGCGATTGTTCTCTCCTCAGCTCCTATTAGACGTAACCTAGGGCAGTTTGTGCATTTTCTCGCGACGGGGTGACGAGTTCTCATCGATTCTCTCTCAAGGTGCCCGCTGCCCTCGACCGTGTCGGGGGCGGCCTCGGTCGCGCTCCCGCCGTTTCCTGCCGGTACATACGCGCGGCGTCAATCTGGGCAGTCTACAACATCACGAGCTAGCGTTGTTGCGATCGTCCGTTCCTCTGCAGCGTGTTGAGGCGTTTTCTCGCGACAACACGCACCGTGTCTCTCGCGTTTTTCGCCATCGTGCCAGCCGGCCCCGTTTCCATCGGGGAGGGACTCGCATGCGCTCTCAACGTGTCGCGGAAGATCTCATGCGGGCAGCAAGAAGCCGAGATATGCACAAAAACCATCATGATGCCGGACAGGCTCACTGAAATGTTGCTGCGAACAAGGTCTGCATTAAACGTTGTGCCCACAGTCTCATAATTTGAGTGGGGTAGATCGGCCATTAAAAATCGCAAGCTATGGACGATTCCCATTGTGCCACAGCGAAGTCGGGGAAAATATGACTATTTGTGAGGAACAATGGTGATAGACTCGACAATTTGTGGAGCGGGAATATACACGAAAAAAAGAATCCCACATCTTACGGGGGAACAAATAACGCCTCTAAACCCTACTGGACTGGATACGTTACCAGAACAGGGACACAACAGTGGCCTAATGGGGATAAGTTTTCAATATTGTTGAGGCATCTTCAGCAAGACACCGCGGGAGTGCGAGCGCAGCTCAGACGTAAACAAAATACCTAGGAGTTATGCCTGCTTGAGGCCAAGCTATAAACTGTATATAAACTCTTACAAGCTAATACATCGGCTCACTGCACCCACGTTTCGGGCACAGCTGATCGACTTCAGATGGTAATCTGTACAGTTGTACAAATATTTACATTATGTTTTGTCCAGGGTGATGCATGCCATTATCGACCGAGCATCCCTTGCAAGCACATCTTCCAACTACTAGATTGATAGCGCGATCTGACAAAAAGTAGGTAAGTACACTAATGTATCGGAGACAGCCCACAAATAGGGTGCTCGAACTCAAAGCGGAATCCGTGACTGAGTTCCAAAATAGTTCGAAGGTCGGTAACGAGTCTCCTACCTACATCGATCACACTTTGCAAACTTGTCTAGCGAGAGTCCGCGTAGTGTATCGCCTCTGTTCGTGACAACGGACTGGATTGCAGGAAAACAAGCTAGTCTAACGTGAGAACATCATCATCACCATCATGATCGCCGTCCCCAACATCACCATAATGCATCGCCATCATCACTACCATCGCCATCATCACCATCACAATCATCGACATCATCCTCCCCCCCACCATCAGCATCCACTAATACCATCAACACCATGACAACCATCAGCATCGTCACCATCATAACGTCACCACCATCACCGCCATGGTCATCGCTCACCTCCTCGACGGTGCCCAAAACCATCGGCGCGCAGCTCAGGCTCTTTCCAAGCCCCTCGATGGTGCTCTAAACCCCTCTCGGCTGTGATGACGCAGACGTCGATGTTGCTGCCGCTGCCGAGATCGTTCTCAATGCCAGCAGCGATCGAAGACATGACTAGCCTCTTCGCTTCTTCTTCGCCCAGATCCTCACGATAGCCTCTCTGCGGACACGAAAAGGGGAAGTAGCGGAGAGAAATATAAAATAGCAGAAAGACTCGCAACATACAATAAAAAGTGGGGCAGTTCCAGCCACAGGCGGAAACAAATAAAGAAATTGCGAGAAACTAAAAAAAGACGGACGCCTATTTGAAGGCGGTCGCATGTGAAAGGGTGCGCGATTGGCCAACAAATTTATCCACCAGCAAAAATTTTCTTGTCAATCCAAGTGTATCGCAGCCTAGCTCAGCAACTCCAGCAACGACGTTTTCCAAGCTGGGTATTTCACTAATGAAAAATCTATCTCGCTGTTCCACTCGGCAGCGCCAGCAGCGAAATCGACGAAGCTGCACTTTTCTTGACGAACTACCTCGCGGGATTTCTCGGGAGCGGCAGCAACGCCATCGCCATCGATGAAGTTCACTAACACTCTGAATCCGTGTAGAAGATATATCGCCGCAGTACTCGAAAACGTCATCAACACCAGACCACCAATGAGTTCCTTTCAACTTTCAAATATTCGAGAACGGATATCGCCGCGGTACTCGGCAACCATCGATGAATACCTTCCAATTTTCAAGCCTTCTAGGACGGATCGCGCTGCATTACTCCACAACGCCATCAACGCCAGTCATCCATGAACATATTTCAACTTTCAACACTATTTACGGACTTCGCCGCATTACTCGGCAACTCCATCAGCAGCAGCCATCGATGAGCCCCTTTCGACTTTCAGGCCTATCAGGAAGGATCGCGCTGCTTAACTCGGCAACGCCATCAATGGTAAACATCGATAACGTCCGTTCACCTTCCAACCTTCTTCCGACGGATCTCGCTGCTTTTCTCGTCAACGTTATCAACATCAACTATACATTAACTCTTCCCAAAACTTCCAATCCATTAGGGGCGGCGCAGTCCCGTTTCAGGGGCGTACCACTTGGAACTAGACCCAATTGCCTTCCCTATACACGCCTACTCCCGTAAGGGTAACAAAATATTGCCTGGTGTACTTCGTACTATAGTGACACGTGGACTTGGAGTTGGATATATTGTATTTCGCTGCGTGCTCCAAATCACATGAAACTATACTTGGTTGCCTACACTCCAGGACCGTAACTCGAAGTTTGGTGAACAACCTGCAACATGTAATTTATGGGATGCTTTCGCTATAAGGCTGCGCCCGTCATTAGGGGGCAAAATCGTGGAACAAATTCTTCTATTCACAGTTCGACATGGGTTACAGTGCGTAGTAAGACGCTTCTTGCGGCAGCGAAATGAACAATGCTCACGATCAAGAGAGTTGTGACTATAACGAGAAAAAGAACATCAACACGAAAAAGACAACTTGACAGCGAAAGCTCAGAGCCACAACCACAGATAACACACAAGCAAAACCAAAAACACAAACACCACCACAGCGGACGGCCACGACCACAACCAGAACAACCAGCACCAGAACAATAACAAGAGCCACCATCATATGCCGCAGCCGCACGCACAACACAACATCAAACGGCATCGAGCAGCGCACCGGGAAGGGGCCCTTGGCAGCTCAATGCCTGCCGGCGTCATTCACAAAACCAAGTCCAGCAGCAACAACAACAACAACAACAACAGCAGCAGCACTGCTTGATGGCCCACCTCTAACACGCCCAACGCCGCCAAGCTCCCGCTTCCCACAGCGGTGAACTCCACCTCCGCATAGCTTCCCGAGTTGTGGAGCTGCGAGATCGGGGTGTCATGAACAAAGCGCCTCAATGATTATGCGTCGGGAAGGGGGGTGTTTGCAGCAACGGGACTGCGGGGGGAAACGGGGGGTCGGACATGTGGATGGCGCACACTCTTACCGGGCCGTGACCGGAATGCCCGTTCTACACTGACAGTAGGTATGCGCTGGGCAGGGGGGGTCTTGCCGGGACGGAGCGCCGAGTAGAAGCGGCAGATCCGTTACGTGAAAAGAGTGCGTTGTTACCGGGCCGTAAACGGCATGGCCGTTTCTGCACCGACGATCGTTATGCGTCCCGCAGGGAGGGGGGGGTGTTGCAGCGCCGTGCGCCAGGATTTATTACGATGAAGCTGACGGGTTGTCCCAACCAACTCCGGGCGGTACCAGCAGAGACCAAGCTTTCGGGAGCTCCCTGCTGAACTAGTAATGTTAATAAATAGTGACCCTCGCGCCGGAAGCCTTCATATGCTGGGAAAAAACCGAAAAGGACGCAAAAGCACGCATCGCCTGATACGTGTTCTGTATCACACAAGGAATAAAGCAATGCGTCCAAACGATGCATGCCAACCGTTCCATCCACTTGCCACGCGCCATACATCCTGCATCCATCTTCCGCGAACGCGTATAATGACCATTCATAGTAAATGGACTTGCCGTTTCAACAACCGAAACACCGAGATCTAGGGACCAACGAGCACAATTTCGATAGGATTCAGCCACGGCTCAAAGCACCAAAGTGAGACACTGCAGGTGCATCGATCGTGGTCTTCTTGAGGCCTGGTGGCTTGACCATTCTGCAACATGATGGAGATGACGAAATTAATCATATCGGTCAAACGGTGAACTCCACATGTAGCCATAAAAACAATCCCCCTAAGTGGAATACTCCAGGACAGTACGCACCACTAGTTAAGAAATTCTTATCCTCAAGTTCTCATTATGTGGCGCAAGGTGTGTCCTACAATAACTTCAGTAGAAAATATGTTGCCTTGCATTGGAGCAAAACTCAAGCTGAAATAATAAACTCTCAGTCTCTTATTCGGATTGTGTCTACGGCTAGTTAGGGTTACAGTCAGGTGTATAGTAAGCATGGATGACTATAGGAAAATACTGCGGGGGCTGAAGAGCAAGTTCTACTCTTCGCCGTAAACGCCGAACCGCCTAATCCAACTCCTGCTACACCCACAGCTATACACAGTCGGGTGTATCTTGAGCATAGGTTCGATAAGAAAATGGCGTTTAGCCTGGAAGGTGAGCCGTACATGTGACAATAAACGCCCTCCCCTAATATTCAACTCCTGTTGTATCTACGGTCAATAGTGAATCAAGTACCCCTCAAAATCGAGCTCCCGTTGTATCTACAGTAGGACCTATAAAAGTGGGCCATGTGCGCCTATAGCATGGATATGTATTGCCCACCATCACCATTGCGAGATGCTACAGAACTTTATTTCACCCTTCAAACCATAGCCCCACCAGGAACAAGCGCCCTCGCGTAGGAGGGAGTGCGCATCTTCCCTTTGACTGGTTTGTCCATCTAATACATGATTGCTTGTACTAATCGTTTCCAATATATGGTAAAATTGTCACGGGTATACGGTACAAATACGTCACACGTGGTCAACACAACACCATTGATAGCACGACATAGTCGTTTATGTGCGCATACCAGGTATGTACAATCGATGGTGGGGGTCAGGGGCGATGCATGGCGCTAACAATCCGCTGGCTTGATTAATATTTTATAGACTCTGAATTGGTGTTTTCATGACAGAACTATTGCAATCGTCCAGTACCAAACCCGTGAACCGAAACCCAAACGCCATACTGTAAAGACCCACCGCCACCCCTCCCACCTCGTACAGATGTTCTCCCACGGCATCCACCCCGCCCAACACAAACGCCGCAGAAACCGTCCCCCTGTAGCGGAAAAGGTGTCGCTTCATCAAAAACGCCGCCGCAGCAACGCGCAGATGCTGGCGCTGTACATCCGCCACCCCACTGTCGCGGGTGAGCTCCCTCCCCCCGGGACCACCGCCGCCGCCGGAAGAGGGGGTTCCACGCGAGGGTAGACATGCTTGCATCTCGCCGGCCATGCGCAGAAGCGCGAGATGCACTCCCTGCCGGGTGCGGTTGGCGCGGTTAAAGCGGGAAACGTAAGAGTGGGTGCGGTGAGTCGCCTCGTCTGAAAGGGTGGGCGAGGCTGGCGGACGCATAGACCACTTGCAGAAAGCAAAGAACGGTTGCGATACTTGATCCTGGAGTCATTTCCCGCCGCGCAGTTACTTGCATCTGTTCGGCTTGAATGAAGTTGTTCAAAATATCGTGGTCGAGGGTGTTGGCAAAGCGAGAAGGCAAAAAAGGTAACGTATATCATGGCTGTCAGGGTGCGCCAGGGGTATCAGTGTAGGATAGAGCTTTCGGGTATGATCAGGGCTGACAGGGCCGACCAGTGATATCAGGGCTGACAGGGTGAGTCGGGGGCATCAGTGGTCAGGATGGGTCCAGGCTGTCAGGATGGCCTAGATGGTCACCAAGCGAACGCACACAGCGCTTCAACATGAAACCAGGGAGCGCAGGACAATGTACTCTTCTCCCCTTCGGGGCTTCGGAGACAAAAACGTCCAGAACAAAACTAACGACTATACTTACTTACAACATCGGTTATACCAAGCAGGCCGGCCTGCCGAAGTAAGAAATGTGTCCAGACTGCGCTACTGCAATACTGCAATGTAGGGAGGCGCACGACACCCGCGCAGCATGATGACACTCGAACGGCTGCATGCTCTTCCTCGACGTTTGGTGACATCGCTCTAGGCGTTATTTTTGTCCCTACGTCTCTATACATTAACCAAGTCCCAAAAAAGATTGAGCAAGGCACAACATACGAAAGAAGGTGCGCGGTACTGTACTGCCTCTTTCTTACCAGCGTGGGTCCGCTGCCCACCCCGGATACGACGGAACTCTTGGCGGAGGGCTCTGGATCCGGTATGTTTTACTGCGCCACGCGTGTCTCCTGCGACTGTCGGCATTTGTTGGTGTCTTGATGCCAATGGAATCTGAACCCTCTCTTTGCCTTCTTTCCTCACCTTTCACCTCTCCCTCCCGCCCATCCCTCCCGCCCATCTCTCCCTCCCTCCCTCCCTCCTTCTTGCCGCCTCCCGCAAACTTCCAACCCTCCCTTCGTACATACTGCTTTCAGCGAGAGCTCTATTAATAGTAACGATACATAGATGGGCGTTCAGCGTCGTCTCTTCCTTCTTTCCGAAATGCTTTCCTGCCCACCCACTCACCCCCCACCCCGACTTCCCTCCTCCCCCCCCTTCTGCATTTCCTGCGTACACTTTTTATGTGCATAGTTTCCCTGTATTATTGATACGTACATCCTACTTAGGTACGTTCTATTACGTACGTCCAACTTACGTACGTCCTGTTACCTACACAGCTGTCCAGGAGACCACCCCCCACACCATGCCTAGTCTGTCAAGGCCTGAAGAGCCTTTCACGAGCTTAAAAAGCCCGGTCTCCTAATATATAGCACTACTATTAATATGTACATACTGGTGCCGTCTTTTTTTTGCTACGGATTTCATCGCACAATTATATCTATCGGCGCGCCCAATGGCTTGGTAGGTGGTCCTCGGGCCTACTATCAACAAAAGCAATGACGTGAGTTCAACTATAACCGAGTGCACATACGTACTCTTAGATATTTTTTCTTGCAGACAAAATGACTAGCGGAAAGCGCGAGAGCGTGAGGTAGCAATATTCGATGAAAATCGCCGATCAGTCGTGGGAGTTCTCAACCCGATGCGAGATTAAAAATGAAGGCATGCTTAAACCAGGGGGGGGGGGGGGGGGTTGGACGACATCCATGACCACGGCTTGTCCAGAAGCTGGAAGATATAAACAAAAAATAAGAATATAGTCAAGGAGCATACACATGTTTGTTTACTACTGTATGAACCGTGCTGCCATAGAGGGGTTCACATATTACCTGTTTTAATACAATGATAAAATAATAGAGTAGTACATTATCTGCGGCTACTCCTGGCTGGAGGAGCTCTCCACCTCGTCCAACTACGTACAGGCTTTAAGAAAATGTAAAAGGGCAACCTGTAGAACAATGGCATGATCTACTGTAGGTGTGTACACGATTGATATTCGTGATATTATTGATCTTATCGATATTTCTTACCAAGTACCAGGGTATATGTTTTCATATTAAAATATTCGATAGTGGGTGTAATAATAGTACAGCAGTACTTCTGCAGCAGAGGAGTACACCTCTAGTCAGTCGGAAACAAGAAATAAGGCCAGAAACAGGGCTACGTATCCCTATCGTAGTACGTGTCCTCTAAATACTAATACTGCTGTAATACCATCACCGATAGCCGGTCACTCTCGTGTCCCTCTTTAGCCGTCCTAAACAAGACAAAGCGTGCTCTCTTACCTCCGTTATTCTCTCCGCGTCAGCGCTGGTACCCGCTCCGCAGCAGGCGATGTTGGACGCTAGGATGTGAATCTTGTCACAGTTGCGGTCGCACACGGTTTTCCCTCCCGTCGCTCGAGTGTCGGCTCCTAGAATAACCCCCCCCTGACACAGCATTGGCATTGGGAACACCCTGGGTCGGTTACGCGGCGATGCTATGACCTCTTACAATTGCAGATACCCTGTACGGAGTATGCGGCGAGCTTATGTTCCCTTGCTGACAGCCACAGACTGTGATATACGCCATATTACGGCGAGATTATTTTGCTACCGGTATTAGACTAAATGCTATAAAGACAAGCATGAAGATGTGACGCCATCAGTCACCGACGAAACGGTACCAACCCGGTGAGGTATCGAAAGATTTTTGGTCGATCGCCCGAAACAAAAACGCCATCCGACCCCGATATAGCAAGAAACGCCCTGCCAAACCCCCCAGGGCCAACAGCAAAACAAACGAAAAGGTATCAATTTAATATTGCCGACTTGCCGACTACAGTAATATCTGATCGGTAGGCGCCGCTAGCCAACTAGCCGCCTTTAGTCGGCAAGTCGACTGGCGAAGCCAGCTGACGGTCAGCCGGCCTGCCGACTGAAAGTCAGCCAAGCCAAGCCAAGGCAAGCGAGCCAAATCAGCCACCCCCCGCCGAGGAGGCTCCGCCCATTAAAAACAGCAGTATTTGGTATTCAACGACCCTTCGTTCTATTCATACAGTAGTATAGGAACCCAATCCCTCGGAAAATCGGCAGCTCCAGAAATCGACTCAATATGTGTCCGACTAAGCACTATTTTGTGACTCAAGTCGGGGCCGACTCGCAGCTTTATATGTTTATACCAACTACGGTACATTATAGATCTGCTGAAAGGCACAGGTTGATATGTTGATCCAGTTTTATCTGGGAGCTATCATGTTTGTTTTAGCTGCGCCTCAAGCCAAGTCGCATATAATCTACAGTCTCCGTATCACAGCAGCATCAGCATCAACAGCTCATCCAGGCAGCATCAGCTCACCCTCCCAAAAAAATATATTTTGACTTTCAAACGTATTCGCGCAGAATACAGCACAACAGGAGCTGTACAACAGCAACAGCAGCAGCAGCAGCAGCAGCAGCGGTACAACAACAGCGAACCGTACACAGGCCCACGTTCTGTGCTCCCCCGTAGCTTTGTACACCCCTGTATAAAACGGAGTTGCAAGCCAGTAGTGCACCCAATGTTTCTACCCCCGTATCTTGAGAAACCGTCGTTTTAGGGCGGTTATCGGGCGGCTGGGGCGGTTGACCGCCCAACTGAGTAAAATACAGCGTTTCAGTGCACGGTGCTATGTGATCATGACCCAACACATGACCCAGAGTGCCGCACGGAGGGGGATAATAGTGATCGGAGATTGAAGGTACAGCCTCACAGCAGAACCACTACTTACTCGATTAAACACGCGCAATGTCAAACGCACGCAATACCACAGCAGAGCAGACGGATGTACACGCGTTGCATGATACGGAGTATCGTATACCAAAATTAATTGAGCTGCGTGCGACATATCCTGCTGAGACACACCCGCGTACTCTGGCACCGAGAGGGCTCTTCACACAACTACCGTGCACATTCAGAGCAGAGCTCCAACCTATACGACGGTCCCGTACCATTAGTAGCGCACTACAGTACCCCGCTGCCCCCCCTCCCCCCCCCCTTTTCCCCTCTTTGTTCAGAGTGCAAACCTTCCGTCGTATCTGTCTGCCGTACTGTTAGTGGCATGCGCTGTTTAAAAACGTCATCCTGGCCTTCTGCAGATATACGGCCGCATCGCCATTGCCGCACGCCACCGCCGCGCTCTCCAAAGGAACGAGCTTTGACGAGAGTTCCACACAGGGCGGGGGCGCACCAGCCCCGCGCACCGTCGCATCAACGCCATCATCACCGGCATCACCATTATCACGATAACCGCTGTCCTACATATCGCCAACGTGAGCGGCAATCAACTTCTCCGTCATCTCGTCTACCGCACAAGGTCGCACAGCCTCTACGACATCTTGCTGGTCCTCTAATGTCGCCCAAACCTCAGCCGCCTTGATGGCGACCTGATTAACAACCAACCCTCGGGCGATACCCAGGTTGACCTCCAGCAGAGCGGGGTTTCGTGCTAGTGCGGAGGCGACAATAAGTTGGGATAGGCCAGTATCCGCCTGGATAGGGCGGACTACCCTACTCACAATTGACTTGTGACAGCCGATTTTGGCCGCATTTTATCGAGTGGCCCCCTTGTTCAGGCCACACTATTGCATGTATGAGACGCACTTTTGGCAGGCACCGGTGAAATTTTATGTTTCAACCGCCGATCTAGTCTTGCGCTCTCGGCTGCGGAGCACGCAGGGGGTCCGATTGTACACGGCCCCGGCCGGGCTTCGACGCGCGTGCTCTAGGCGTTCAAGATGCGCAAGCTGGCTCATGTTCACAGGATCGCTTCCGCCGATTCGGAGCCAAGCAAGAGGATAGAAACTCACACACACAAAAAAAAAAAATGGCAGATTTTCGCATGTTCTCCGATTTGAAACAGCTCGCGACTTGCCTGGTCGCCCGGCTACCTCGCACCTCGAAAATGGTCGCATGGTCACCTCGCACTTTTGCGATAGCAGTCAATAGCAGTCACGCTTTAGGGAAAAGTTCGCCTTCTTTCAACCGTGCTTTTGTGTGTATTCGGCGATGAGAAATGGGAATATCTGAAAAACAGCGGTGCAATTGGTTTTTCTTCGGGGACGCTGCCGTGGCTTCATTAGTTGAAGTAGGATATGTTGCTCTGGGAACTTCCATGTTTGGTTTTAGCTGCCACCGAAGCCACACACCGCACGCAAAGCTCGGGATCACAGCAGCAGCAGAAACTCATCGAGGCAGCATGAGCCCACCCCCCTCAAACTGTCTCCGAATGTGAAGCATGCGCACGCACGATACAGTCTGACAAGAGCGGCACAACAGCAACACCCACGGTACGACAGCACCGAACCTCACGTAGGCTTATAAGTCTCACATACGTACACAGGAGTAGCGTCTGTGTTCTGTGTTCCCCCTTTCAAACTGCGACACCTAAGGACGTCAAATCAACGACGCCCCGAAGGGGAACCTCGTACCGTATACACGATGGCCAAGCGCTAGTAATAGCTATCAAGCGCGGATGCGTCGGTATTCTGCCGTATAGTGCGGCCGCACCTGCCGCTAATGCTGCGGTTGTGATACTGGTGAGTGCGCCGGTCAAAACACCTTATGAACGTATAGGGCTTGGGGACAGAGATAGGGGTAAGGTCTTGCAGTTTGGTACTTGTACCAGTTTGGTACTTATACCAAGACGCAACTCGCGTCTGGTCTGAAGACAGGACACTTGTCTGTCGTCGGAAATACTAAATTCCCTGGTAGATTTTGAGGTTTAACAAACGCGTATAATAAAAGGTAGACGGATACTATGCAGGAGGGCATTTTGTCCTCCTTCTTCCAGCAGACCGATCGATCAGGCCAGCCTTCCCTGCCGTTGCCCACAGGCGGCATCGGACAATCGTGCAGGACTGAGACTGCTTTCTGTGCTGCATCTACAAACAGTAGTATTAAGGGCGACCATGCCATGGTAAATAGGACCTACGGTACACACAAAAATATATACCAGGTATATATTTCCCTCTTTCTATTAATAGTAACAATATGTGGTCCTATTTACTATGGCCCCCCGTAATAGTACTGTGGTAAAGGAGTACTTCCATGCAGCTCTGGAGCCAGAGAGCGCAAGATGACGTCGCTCACAATAGACCACCCCATCTCTAGCTTGTATAGCTACTCTTACACAACGTATGTAGTAGACCCGTACATACTGCTACAGCGGTACTGCTGCTGTTGTACTGCTGTCTGCGGACTACCGTCAACATGCCGTGGCCTTCTGTACTGTTTCTACCAGTCGCAACTGGTCGGGAATGCTGCTCTGTCTAGGCACGGATGTGCTCGTGGCATCCATTCTCAAAATCCCACCTTGAAAGCGACGCCAGCGATCGTAGTACCAGTTTTAGTTGCGCGCGTGGAAGCAAATTTTCGGAGAGCGTCCATTCCACCCTCGCACTCAGCCCAAGTGCTCCGACCATCCCCCGTCATGCTGCTGCTCCTGCTGCTGCTGTGATCGGCATCGAAAAAATCATCAACATCGCCGAGACGATCGCTTGGAAAGTGATGCGTGCTACCCCTGTACATGTTATCGTGCGGCTGCATCGCGCTACATGGGGTGAGCAAAGGTGCAGCGGTCAGCACCGCAATCACAAGGAGCCAAGGCATCGTTTCTCAGCGCCTCCGCAGCCGCTCGGAGAGGATAGCGAGCCAGGTGACGCCTGGCGAGATAGGCTGGAACAAATGTACCCTGTTGAATACCGCAAATATGTTTGGTTGGAACTCCGTCAATCAAGTGTATGGAAAAGTACGGGTAAACACATTCGATTTTAGGCGCGTGGACCATGGGGAAGTTCTATGGATTGTGGGTGGTCCTTTACGTCACTGTGGCCCTGAAGAGATGGGCCTTTGCTGAGGACGAATTGGTCTTGCTGGTGACGCTGACTAGGCACGGTAGCCGGGTGAGTCCGTGTCAGCATCTCGTTCAATTTTGCAGAATCTGGCACTTTTCATGTACAACTACTTGAAATTAGACTATTATAGGATCAGGATACACCTCACAGTTCGCCCTTGCGACCGTCCCCACGTACGAACAGCGTGTCGGTGTTGCTCCTATCTACCATGTACTGGTACGTCGTACCGGGTAACAGATACTCGTACCTGGTACCTGATACCTGGTGCGCGGTCATTTGGCTACAATATTGTACTGCTGTGGTACTGTAGCGCTATACCTATACCCCAACCGGGGGTATGTACATATGAATCCTCTATGTGGATGCGCATCCGATTCCCCTTGGCACTTCATACCTGGTACAAGTATGTACGTAGTTCTTGCTGTACAAGGAGTGCCCGTAGTATAGTACCAGGTAGGAAGGTACAAGGCGCTTCGCTCCGCGGGCGGCCTACGCCGCCCGCTACGCTCGCTCAGGAAGGAAAAAAGTACATCAAATTATGCGAAGCGAACAGAGGTCCACGATTGAGTTTAGTGTTTTCAAGGATCGTAATAAGTAATAATTGCAAACCGGCGACCTTGATAATGCCAAGAGTCCCGCCGCCATGCTTCAGGAGAAAACAGCTCCGACGTCACAGCTTGGATGCCACATATACGCTTCGCGTCGCGGATGTCGTACGTACGTACATACACCCCAGGTAGGGTACTACTGTCTGTACTTATTTTCTTCTTTCGATATGCTCTATGTCTGTACTGTATGTACGAAGAAAGCGAAAGCACAGCACGGCACAGCAGCAAAAACAATGAAAACGAAACCAACAACTCGGAAAGGAAAAAAAATCCCCGTCCCCTCTCGTGTAATATTTTTCTGCCTAATTGGAACACCTTACACCCGGTCGAAAAAAAAAAAAAAAAAACGCACAGAAGAGCTTCTCTCTCAGCCTCGTAGGCCGCCCGCCCCTCTCGCGACCACCTCGCTACCGATTCGGTCCGGGTAAAGCTTTTATCACTCTCTGCCACGATCAGCCCCGTCGCCCGCCCCGCGTGAAGCCCGGTGCTCACCGTGGCCGTCGTTCGCCAGCTCGATAACGTTGGTGTTCAAACTGCACACCTCCCTCTTTCAACTTCAGCGTGGTCACAAAAATAAGCACCGCTTGAATATTATCTTGCCGTCCCGAACGACCTTTATAAGCTCGTACATACTCTTATCAACAATCATAAATCGAAGCCAGACAACGCCCGTTCTTGCATCCCTCGTGTCTCGAGGCACACGCGACGCCTAGGCACGAAAGCGGCGACCGCGCTCCTTGCAACCCCCCCTCTACCCGCCAGCACCCGCTGGCACGCGCGACGGTGCCGGGTCCTCCCGCGATGCCGTGCTCGGAGAACACGCACGCACACGAAACGAAAGAAGAAAAAAGGAAGAAATGACCGAGAAAACAAAGAACTGGTCCGGCAAGTAATGAAAGGAGGCGGTTTGGAAGTGGGAGCTCTGAGAGGCCAGGGATGCACCAACCGAGCACGCTCAGGGGTTGTGATCTAAGTATGTAGTTCTATTAATAAAGCTGAAAGCTTTTGCAACACGAGTACGAGTGTGTGTGATGCACCCTTGCACTGCCCTTGCTGTTGCTGTGTATTTGCCAAGGTGGAAAAACGGTCATCAATCGCCGGTCAACATGGGGTCATGTTTACACAATGTTATCACCATGCTTCGCACCTGATGTTACGCCCTGCACCAAGGGGACTCGAAAAAAAGTACTTTACTCGCCACTCCATTTTTTTCATAAGCCATTCGGGAAGGGGGGGAGGTACAGGCGACCGTCCCCGCCCCGGAAATTCCATAGTAAATCCTTGTGAGACGGTAGTCCCGCAGCAGGTAATTTTCTTCTCAGATTTGGGTGTGGAGACACACCGAGGTGGGGTCGCGTGGCGTCACCACACTCTCGGGGGTCAGCAACGAAAGGTAATCTCAGAGTGCCCCCGAGGAGCCAGGAAGGCCTTGAAGGATTGCAATGATAACTAGGCGGTACGATTTAGGGGATAGGACCCGGTATCGACATCACCCCCCTCTTTTTTAGACTTGAAAACATGCGCGTCTTGCAAAAGGTGTCGACTTGGGATGACAGGATCCTAGTAACTCCCTATAATAATCCAGTAACCACTATTGTTGCAGCAGAATCTGAATCTCGATTAGAGCAGTTTGTCAGTACAACGTCATATTCATGTTGAAAAACACGTAAATATGGTCATGACTCGTCGGAAATTTGAAGCCTCCCATGCTGTCTGTGTGCATTGTCATCGCTGCTTCGAAACGTTTCGAGTTGCAATGAAATCCTTGTGCATGTTGTAACGAGAAAGACAAAGTTGGTTAAGAGCCAGAACGAAGTAGCTGCATAACTCCAAGGGAACAGGGTTTTTGCAAACCTAAGCTTGCGCGCCAGCACGAACAGGGTTATTGCAAACCTAATCTTGCGCGACTGCTGTGCTGGGTGCAGTTACAACCTGTAGTACGACTGACGACCTGGGACCCTCGTCAGGTGTTAGACCGCAAACACTTGGTACTTCATGAATATTTTGACATGTAACTATGAACAAACAAGGTCCGGCTCACTCGACCTTGCAACATAGCACGGTGAGATTGCCACGGGATATATCATGGAATGGCAATGCTACTATTACGGGGGTCCATAGTTAACAGGACCTATGGTATACATAAAAACCTATATGTTTAACCATTTTTACTAACAATATTTGGTCCTGTTAACTGTGGCCCCCCGTAATATTAATAACGAGACATAGCTTTGTCTCAAGATAGAAGAACTAGGAGTACTGCGTTCCATCGAGATATGACGATCTCTAGACGATATAGTTGTCTTGTGATCATTTAGACTCATTACCATGTTACAATGGTAGGGTTTGACGTGACAACATATTACATGCAATTTGTGTGCCAGCTTACAAACGTGACAAAAAATATAAGAAAATCAACATTGTCACACGCGTTAATAACTCTGGATTCGTCTCCGAAAGCTACTGGATCTATTCTGCGAAGGGGCGTGCCTTGCTTAGATGACAGAACGACTTGAAAAGTATTTCGGATCGAACTCTACAGTGGTATAAACAACTCAACCATTCATGAGGCTGGACACACATGAGGTCGCTGACGCTCATCGCAATTAATGTAACTAACTCTTCGAGATTGGTATGAAGCAAAGCTCGTTCGAGTTGAGGATGTTATGCCTGGGCAGGCATTCACTTTTTATGTATAGAGGGTTACATCCTGCAGTATTTGATATCACCTCGTTTTTAGAAGTACAAGAAACATCTTGTTATCTCCACACGCACATTTTTCCTGTATGAAGGGCAAAACCTGCTATACAATAACATCCATGATGCTTGATACATTGTCTGGTGCCTGACGACAACCAGATAGGAATCAGACATCTCTGTATCTCGTGTATCAGCAACATAATGAGTTGATATTACATCCAGAGCAAGTGAGCGTTCCCATTTTTCTAGATGTTATCTTCCTCACGCTGACGATAATCCACTGGAGAACAATGCCTAACTCAATCGCCTGGTTTACTTGGCGATTTCCACCCAATTAGTTGCGGTTAAGCAAGGGATCAGCCTGCGTATATAGAGGTCTGCTTAGCGACGATCGTTCGACAGTATCGATGTCGACCGATACATTTCCCTACGCAAGGAATGATGTGGATACCGGGTCCTATCCCCTAGATCGTACCGCCTCGTTATCATTGCAATCCTTCAAGGTCTTCCTGGCTCCTCGGGGGCACTCTGAGATTACCTTTCGTTGCTGACCCCCGAGAGTGTGGTGACGCCACGCGACCCCACCTCGGTGTGTCTCCACACCCAAATCTGAGAAGAAAATCACCTGCTGCGGGACTACCGTCGCACGTTTGGCGTCGCCGGAAGGGCCATGAGCACACCTCACCTCACGAAGGAGCTCATCCCTCACGTCTTGAGGGAGGTCAACCTCACGGCGTGAGGAGAGCAGTCAGCAAGTCGTCGAGGGTCCAATTGACCATACGGACTTGATCCGCTACACATCTGTGTATCACAACGATACAGATGGGTTGCGGATCGAGTCCGTGTGGTCAGTTGGACCCTCCACGACGTGCCGATGGCTCTCCTCACGACGTGAGGTGTGACCTCCCTCAAGACGGGAGGGGTGGCCTCCCTCATGACGTGAGGGGTGGTCATGGTCCTTCGGTCGACCTTCCCCGGGACCAAAAGGGCTAAGGGGGTTTCTCTCGTCAGCCATCACAGCAGGCGGAAGAAACGTGGAGAGGGGTTAAAAACCAGCCCGCTCCTGAAAAAAACAAATGCTTCCAAAGCGAAATTCCAAGCCGAGACGCCAAATGTTGACGGTAGTCCCGCAGCAGGCAATTATCTTCTCAGATTTGGGTGTGGAGACACACCGAGGTGGGGTCGCGTTGCGTTACCACACCCCTCGGGGTCAGCAACGAAAGGTACTCTCAGAGTGCCCCCGAGGGGCCAGGAAGGCCTTGAAGGATTGTAGTGATAACGAGGCGGTACGATCTAGGGGATAGGACCTGGTATCCACATCCTATTTGGTGTGTTTTGCACACTAATTCCTAGATGACACGAACCCAAGACTTTCGTGGGCGAAGTACCCTGTTTGAAACCGTACATACGCGACGGGAATCTTCCTTCCACCACCGCCGACGCACACACCGCGGCTGCGGCGCGATAAGCAAAGCACACACTGCCCGTCTATGAGCTATGAGCTCTGCTGAGAGTGCAGCGGCAGGTACGGGGGCACCGTTCGGTCTGCAGGCGTAACTGGATAGAGGGTAGTACAGCTTGGGTAGTCAAT
Organism: Nereocystis luetkeana; assembly: GCA_031213475.1. Classification (NCBI taxonomy): domain Eukaryota; class Phaeophyceae; order Laminariales; family Laminariaceae; genus Nereocystis; species Nereocystis luetkeana. The sequence continues at coordinate 9,113,946 of JARUPZ010000028.1, forward strand.
TCAAGCTCCATACCGTTCAGACTGTCCCAGGCTTCACCGAACCCGGAGCGGTTGGGTTCTGGCCTCTTCTCTGTGAGGACAGACGAGAAAGCGCCTCGTTGACGTAGCGCAAGGGGGCGTTACTTTTCCTTCGCGTTCAGATGGCGGCTATTTGTCAAGTACAGTCTAGGGTCAGCACGCCCGTGCATTTTTCTTTCTATTGTAGGTTAAGGGTAAGAAACACTCAACGATAAAGTCTACGTCAGCATTGCCATGATGACTTACATTGACTGGCATTGATAACGGAACTGCACGAGGAAAGGCAACCCTCTAACTCTGATTCAACCAAAATGGGCAACCGAATGTTTTCCACCGATCTAGTGCTGAAAGGCAACAACCTTGTTTACGGGCTCGTTCCCGCTGGCACTAGCTGGCGTAACATGTCACACATGAAGAGTCTCGCACTGCTGCTGCTGTCTCCCACGGTTGGTTGCACACTGCATGCATTAGCCAAGTCTATATACCAGGTATCAATCATCATAATCGACGTGCAATCGACTGAAAACATGTACATTCGGCTATCGAGAACTGTGTAGAAAGAAGTGCAAGAGCTTGGGCAGAGCTTGGGCAAGGCAAGGGCAAGGTAACGTTTCAAGGTTGTCGAAGAGTGTTCCTAATATGGCTTTTCAGAACGAACAAAGTCGGGCGAATATTTCCTTCGGCCCGCCCGGGAGAGGGGGAGGGGCGTACATAGTGCTGGTCAGGCGTTTTTTCATCCAGAAGACCCTTGCCTAAACTGATGTACTCGTAAACAAGCGTGTTCTACAACAGTAGCATCGTCGTGTTGGAGTATGTAACACAGGCACTGCACCACTGCAGCGGACATGCTCATACGAGGAGCATACGACTCCGGTACGTTGGCAGCCTCTCCAGTTTGTGTTGCCTCGCTCGCACCACTCTGCCCCTAGATATATGGACCATTTACATCGACGTTTAGTACACAAATGGTTCGTATATTTCGGAACATAGTACTACACCAGAACACCAGACGACGGTATTTTTAAAATAGATACCGGTATACCTTTAGTAGTCCTCAGGCTCAGCGTTTAGACAGTCCGAGTTTTGCCGATATCCCCCGCCGACAACCGCCTTCTCCCGCTGCTTCTTCTCTCAACAGTGCTTCAACAGCGCCACCGCCACCGCCTCGGCCGCGTCGGCCGGCGCCGGGGGTCCACTCGCGCAGCGCCGCACGCGCTATAGCGAGGCCTCGGTGCTGTAATCTACGACGGGATGCAATACAGTAATGTGCTGGGCCTTTCCCACCCTGCCAATTATTCCTCCTTGGCATCACGAAAGCCAATTTTGTATTGGCGTGATTCCTTCACAGGAATCCCTCCCTTGCGCAATGAGGGCGCTAAAACGTTACGTATTGTGGAGACATTGAACAATGTAACAAACCCCACGACGAGGTGTGGACACCCTCTCAAATTCGGTACGCGTTATGGTGTGGTACATTGTCTAATCTCCACAAGGATTTTTTCACGCCAATATTGTGCAGGGGGGGGGGAGGGGATTCGGCCGTCTGTGTTGGGGTGCGTGCTCTCCTTTGTCCTGTCCCCCGAAAGGATTGGCCGCCCTGCCAGTGCCGCTGTAGTGGGAGGGCTGCGCGGGCGGCCGTAAGCCCGAGACCTACAGGCCTACAGGACATGAAATATAACACGCCCGACAAATAAACGCCATCCAGATCTTGTTGCGATGACGTGTAAGTAAGTTACGTACGAGTGTTTGTTCTCGGCGATATCTATATTGATAGTAGGGACTACCAGTACACTGCAAGCACTGCGGCGGCTCAAATTACAACGAGGGTGTTGAAGCGGGGGGCATGGCTCCCTGTCAATCCTGCTTGGTAGCTGCATCGATGCATGATGTCCTGCGAATTGCAAGGTCAACATGCAACTAGAGAACAACTCCTGTTTGATTGGCCGATTGAGGACCGAGGGCCCTTCACACCTTGGGTTAGGGTTAGGCGGGGTCGACGTGAACAGGATCATGTATGAAGTATTCATTCAAGCGATGTGTTTTATTCTTAAAAAGTGAAGAAAACACCCCCTGCTGTTTTTTTGTTGTGTCGCTTTGTTTCGCGGTCGTTGTTTTGTTTGCGTGTCGAAGGCAAACCCTCTCGAGTAGCGTAAGTGCAGCTGTAGCCGCAGCAGCTGCTGCGCAGCAATCATGTAGGTGTTGAATACCTGGTACCTACAGTAGTAACAAGTGACCAAAGATGCTTATCACTGCAGCAACAGACACCCCATGGGCAGTGGGCAGTGGGCAGTGGGCAGTGGGCAGTGGGCAGTGGGCAGTGGGCAGTGGGCAGTGGGCAGTGGGCAGTGGGCAGTGGGCAGTGCGGAGGGCACTTCATTCTTAACCCTTGCGGTGTTGATTATGACCTTCATCCCTCGCCACCGCCCTGGTAACATTTCGGGAATCACCCCAGCCGGCAACCGGCGGCCGCCCAGGCCGCTGTCAAACCCCCTCGTTAGCTATTCATAGAGGTATACCTGCTAGATATGTGTTGCCGTCGTATGATATCACGGTTGGAGCATAATTCATATGATCCATTTGCTATTGATAGGTAACAACGACCCCCCCGCCGCCGCTTCCGTTGTCCCTCTCGCACCCTGATAATATTGGTACTGTTCAGGCTCCAAACACCGTGATCGATGAGCTATGCCCGGCCAACGAGGCGAACAGGAGAAGCTACAACGTGCCGCCGGGGCAGGTGAGGCGCATCACCTTATCCCTCATCATATCCCTCATCATACCCCTCTTGACATCCCTCATCGTATCCCTCATCATATCCCTCATCATATCCTTTATCATCTCATGCGCTCACGTACTGTAGTGTCGATTACTGTCGTTTAGGATCTTCACAGCTGATTCGGTTTTTGTCCAGATCATTAGCACTGGCTGCTCCCGAGCGCCACTGTGCTGAACCGTTGCAGTGCTTCTGTAGTGTATGTTTAGTGCAGTCTACTCCATGAAAAGCGTGCTGCACTCCTAATAGCACTACAGTATGTACCCGTACGTCTGACGAATGCAGTACGGCACAAGTAGCATGCATCCCGTCAAAGGGGGAGATAGGATGACGGCGCGACTTGTCTGGTTGAGGTGGATGTCGGAGCAGCTCCCCTCTACCCTTGGCGATATGCCGTGTTCCGTTTTATTCCGCTGTACCGACCTCGCTTCTTCTAACCATTGCTGCTGCTGCTGCTGTTTCTGTTTCTGCTGATATTTTGCTGCTGCTGCTGTTGTTGTTGTTGCTGCTGCTGCTGCTGCTGCTGCGGACACTTACCCTGCCGCGATTGCTGCTTCTCTTGTTGTTGCTTTTGCTGCTGCTGCTGCTGCTGCTGCTGCTGCTGCTGCTGCTGCTGCTGCTGCTGCTGCTGCTGCTGCTGCTGCTGCTGCTGCTGCTGCTGCTGCTGCCGCTGCCGCGGCCACCACTGCTGCCGCACGTGGTACTATACTGTGTCTGTACAATGCACAGCTGACGGAGAAGGGCATGCAGCAAGCGCTCAAGCTCGGCGAGTTTGTCCGCAAGACGTACGTGGAAAGCCTGGCATTTCTACCGCCTGCCCTGGGCAGCGGCGGCAGCGGTGGAACCTATAGCTCGAGGTTCATGTCGGATTCTGGTGAGTCGATCGGGGCGTTAATGCATCAATAGACCATACGTCAAAGCATCAGAGTAGATCCAAATCCGAATCTGAGAAAGAGAAACTTCTTCGGGACTGTGAAGCGACACGATTATGTTACGTTTGATTCAACGCAATCGTCGTGGCGTACCATTTTTACGCCAGGCCGGTATCGGCTGCGTGCATGTGGTGGTCCCACATGGGCTGCCACACATGGGCTGCCACGGTACCACAGTTGAGCAGTACCGTACGTGTTTGTTTGACCTTTTGGCCTGACAAAACCACCCAGGTTGATGACTATTGTGGGAAGTTTCTTTTCATCCACCGGGTGGCTTCCAGCGATGGGGTGTTGTCGTGGACAAGGGGGGGTGTGATTTAGACCCAAGTTAGGGTGCTCGATTAGGTGTGGAGGCAATATTTGTTTTTTTCGTTTGTTCTCTTCTTTCCTTATTCGCCCACAGCGTTAGAGCCTCTCTGTAGACAGACAGACAGACCACTGACTAATTCACTGTTTTGGAAATTTGGCTATCGGTTAAGATGCAAGAAGTAAGCGCGGCAACAAGAACAGCGATGAGTAGCAAACACGGCGGCAGTAGCAACGAAAATGACTACAAGGGAAAACGACGGCCTCTACTTTTTCCCCACTGCCTCTGGTTTCGGTATACTTCGAGGTTTACACTATAGATTTGTGTTGCCATAGCGACAGCAATAAGGCGTTTGTGTCTGAGTTGTAGTGCTTGGCGGCAGTGTGGCGTGTTTGTGCGTCCAGGCTTGTACGGTATTTGCCGATTATGGCGTGATACTGTGGCACCCTCCGTTGTAGATGTGGCTGTATCTGTAACTGCTGTGGCTATAGTCGAAACTGTGGCTATGATTGGAACTGGAGCTGGAGCTGGAACTGGAACTGTGACTGTAGTCGGAACTGTGGCTAAAGTTGGAACTGGAATCTGGAACTAGAACTGGAGCTGAACTCTTAGGGTGACTGTAACCGTAACCTTAATTTCGTAACTGTAACCGTAACTTTCATTCCGAAACTGCAAATGTATCTGTAACTGTATCTGTAACTGTAACTGCAATACTGTAGTACAACCAGAATCGTGAACGTATATGTAACCGTCACTCTGTAAACTTTCTGTTTTGCTCCTCTTCCAGCGGACCGGTGCCTGCAGACTGCCCAGGTGATGGCTATGGGCCTCTTCCCCAACGGCACTGGACCGCCGGGGTTTCCTAGCCAGCCTGTGGCAGTACAAACAGAGCAGGCGAGCTTTGACTTATATTCCTCTTAGGCGTTGTTTGTTTTTACTTATTTTTTTTTTGTGACTGGTACTGTAGTATTGTTCACCGCAGTACGATGGTCCCGTTCGCTACAGCAGTAGTTAATATTCGTACAAGGTACATGGTAGTTATGCACCAGGTGTTTACCAGGGCAACAAGCAGTATCTGTAGCTGTCAGTCTTCCCTCCGCTAGCATGCTAACATGAAGCAGTTCGGAATCAGGAGGGGTTATACATACCATGTACCATGTATGAAACACCAGGTACGTGTTTCTATATATTAGTGTCGATCGCTTGTTTTACACGAAGTACAAGTTTCACATGTTTGAGAACCACGTATAACCCAACGAAAAACCATGGAGTTATCATAGGGTACGAGCTTTAGGGTAGGACTTCTCCACCCGCAACATTCAATGGGTCTGCAGGCGTACGACTACGGCCATGCATGACAATGGGTACACCCCCACCCCCTCAAGGCCCCGCTGCGGGCTCAACGCTTTTGTTTGTCCCGGGCGCCGGCTCTATCGTCACCGATATCGGGGGGTTGGGTCTACTGTAGGAGAAGGGACTCATCAGCAACTTTCGTCCAAGCACGCATTCGGAGCCCCCACCCGCTTCTAACCCGACGTTTACCTTGTGTGTGTTTTTTTTCTGTCGTTTGTGACGTGGTGGAGCAGAAGCAGTTTGCCAACGTGCTGGCGGCCGCTCACGGGGCCTGCCTGGGTCAACAGAAGGCGGACAACAAAGTTTACGACCAGACGAGAGGGAAGGACCTCATTGACGACGCCAAAAACGTGACCGAAACCGTCGCGAAGGTGATTGGCTCGATCAGTTGATTGGTTCATTGGTTCGTTGGCTGATTGGTTGGTTAGTAGATGGGCTTATCGGTTGATCGCTGCATTGGTTGATTGGTTGATTACTTCATTGGTTGAGTGATTGATTGATTTGTCGGTTGGTTGGTAGGCTGGTTGATTTTTAGTTTATTGCCTCGTTGGTTATCTGGTGGGATGTTACCCTCTGTAGGGAGGGGTTTAGCCACATTCAGTGCTTAAATATTCGACCATCAGAGTCGAATCTAAAGCGGAAAATATAAGGGGCATACGAAGCGACGACTCCGAAACCGCAACCAAAACCGTCGCCAAGGTTTTTGGTCAAGGTTAATTTAATTGCGTAACATGTTCAATCTTAAAATGTTTCCCTTTACACCGGTAAGTGTGGATGGGAATATAAGGAATGGTTGGTCTTCAAACTTGTACTCCAACGGTCCATAAGATTCCGTTCCGAACTGTTCAGAGTGGTATGGTATTTCTGTTCCAGGGTATGTGATTGGTTTCAAAATCCTATCGTCAAATCCAAGCCTGAACCTCGAAATCTGATCCGCATAAGAAACGGCCAAATTGATTCCTTCTTCGTATTTTTTCCGTCGCGATGCGGGGTGCATGGCTTATGCGCGCCGAATGATCGTGGGCCAAAATCGCTCGTATGGCGATCGTCGTGTTCACCCTGGTATTAACTACGTCTCCCAGTAGGGTCGCAAACAACCAAGACGCTTGGAAAACGAGAAAAACCAAACTATATTTTCTTGCGGGTCGGAATCTACCAGTCTGTTGGTGTGTGGCATGCTTGTTAAAAACGCTGCTGTTGTCGTGTAGTTTTGCTATGGCATTTAGCTGTTACGGTGGGGGGGGGGAGGATAGTATTCAGAACTCATGATTCATGACATGTTTGGTTCTGATTTCTATCCTTTGTGTCCCCCCGCTGTAGTAGTAGTAGTAGGAGTAGTAGGAGTAGTAGTAGTTGTAGTAGTAGTAGTAGTAGTAGTAGTAGTAGTAGTAGTAGTAGAGACGCTTGGAAAACGAGAAAAACCAAACTATATTTTCTTGCGGGTCGGAATCTACCACTCTGTTGGTGTGTGGCATGCTTGTTAAAAACGCTGCTGTTGTCGTGTAGTTTTGCTATGGCATTTAGCTGTTACGGTGGGGGGGGGGAGGATAGTATTCAGAACTCATGATTCATGACATATTTGGTTCTGATTTCTATCCTTTGTGTCCCCCCGCTGTAGTAGTAGTAGTAGTAGTAGTAGTAGTAGTAGGAGTAGTAGTAGTTGTAGTAGTAGTAGTAGTAGTAGTAGTAGTAGTAGTAGTAGTAGTAGTAGTAGTAGTAGTAGTAGTAGTAGTAGTAGTAGTAGTAGTAGTAGTAGTAGTAGTAGTAGTAGTAGTAGTAGTAGTAGTAGTAGTAGTAGTAGTAGTAGTAGTAGTAGTAGTAGTAGTAGTAGTAGTAGTAGTAGTAGTAGTAGTAGTAGTAGTATTAATAGTAGTAGTAATAATACTACAGTAATAATTGTAATAGTAATATTTTCAAGAGACGGCTGCTTGATGTTACGTCTCTTGAAAACTTGAAACAATACGCTCGTACCAGTAGTGTAGTATTGTATTATTGCAGTATGATACCCGTAAAACAATCGAAATGGAGCTCGAAGAAAGGAAGGAGTCGGTCGCGAACAGCCTGGCGAACAGCCCAACCACTGCCGGTAAACGGACCGTCCGAATCGTTTACCGTTTATCGTGCCGCCATTCCACGCGTCGGCGTTCCCTCCTGAGCAGTCTCAAGTAGCCTGTAAGGCACTAGCCCTATAAGGCAATGAGGCATGACCTGTCGTAGGACGCGTCCGTTTTGTCTGCATATAGGGCGTGCATGCCCTATCCTCGCTTAGAATTGGGCGCGGTTTTTCGAATGTGTTTCCCGAATTTGGCATTTACCTTGGTTAGGGTCCAGGTCACACTAGGCCTGGTGTAGCGTTGGGCGCCTTTATCATGGATTCGTGTGTTCACGCCTTCCTGTCCCTGGTGTTATATTTGACAAAACAAACATGTGCGTTTGAGCTCATCTTCAGTGATGCGTTTCGGCAGACCACGAAACACGAAATGGGTGCGTTCGAGTGCGTGTACAATCTGAGGGCTCGAATTGTAAACCTCAAAACTAGGGTTCGAGTTCGAGCCGCATCCTCCATGCTGTGCCACTGACCCCAACATTTTGCGTTTTGACCGCTTATTCCCCAACCCTCTCCCGCTGCCACCAATGCCACACTTGCTTGTATGCCAGGCCTGTGGGGCTCGCGTGCAAGATTACAAGAACGCGGACGGGGGCAAGGAAGGGCTGGTGCTGGGGGTTAAAGACGTCGCCGACATGCTGGACTTCGACGAGCAGCAGGCACGGGCGGCATTCGTTGCAGCTTGCTCAAGTCGGGTTCCGTTTGTTCCTGGTGGTGCTTGTTGTCGTTGTTTTTTGTTCCTCATCCCCTTCATTACCCTCGCCTTACTTTACCGCTCCCTCCCAGTAGTTCATCAAACCCGGGGTGACATGGCGGGCACTCCTCCCCCCTCTCCCCTATGGCGCTTGCTTCGATTTTTATTGTTATTGTTGTAGAGGCAGCTGTCACCTAAAATATCGGATATTAAGAGCTATGCTGGTGCAGTACGAAATGTAGTGTAAAACTAGGCAACTGAACGCTTCTAAGGGTAGGAATGTCTCGTATTCTGTGTAAGGGTATGTCGCAGTTCGTGGGAGGTTAAGGACGTAGCCGAAAGGTTGGGCCTGGACGAACAGCAGGCACAGGACTTGGTGCCGTCGTGTCGGGTTTGCGTACGGCCATGTCTGGTGGATGTTGACCGTCGCATAGAGGTACCTCTTAGCAATGGTAACACTACGAACCAAAGTCGAAACAATACACAGAGTATTCGGTACTTGATTCTTAGCCGTTGTTGAAGTTTGATTCAGTATAGTCCCCGGATATAGACGGAATATTTACACGACTACGAAGCGACTTCGCATCTAATAAAGTTATGGTTTCGTAGAGGTGGCCTCTCAAATCTGTTGTATCATTGTGTTGCTGTTGCTATGGCATTGTGTTTGTCAGTAGTGATTATGAATATGAGACACTTAGAACATTCAAGGTATAGAATATGCGTGTCTTAAACTCTATATCTGGGTGAAACAAGCCGACACATCCTACGAAGTATAGAACAGATGTGACGCCGGAGATCCGCGTAGTCTTTCCGAAAAACTCCAAAAGACCGTTTGTCTCCCAAAAACAAAGCAAATGCCTTCCTTTCCGTTTCTTGCCTTTTTGGGCCGTTTATCTCTTCACAGGGCCTGCCTCGGTTAGCGTCCGTTAGCAAGAAGACGCACGAGAAGATGACCGACCTAGCTTTCACTCTGCTGCAGGAGAGGTACTACTCCAGCCGCCAGCAGGCGAGTGGCCGAAATGTCTCAAAAGCGCAGCCTGAAAAACAAACTTGCGCGGGTTGTCGATATCATCGGCGGTCTGCAGATCTACGGCGCGACATCGCCTTTTGTATATTTTCACACCCGTCCCTTTTGTTATATTCGCCCTTCTTGCCCCTGCTCCCTCCTATCAATAACACTATTAATAGCACTATTAATAGTCGTAGCTCAGGTCTGGGGTCACATAGCAGGCTCTACCCCCCCCCCCACACGTTATTATGGTTCGCGCCTTGCTTTTTTTGTCGCCAGAAGACTTTCGCCCCTTCTTCCGTTCACCCCATCGCGTACCACAAGGGTTATTAATTATGCGGAAGTATTGTCGTAATGTTCATCATGAACGTCATAATATCATCACACGTGCTGTATGTACTGTGTGTACTGTAGGTAACCATATCATCATACAGTAGGTACTGCTGTAGGCCCTGTCCCGCCAATAACATGAAAACAAAAATGCCCGCCAGATATTTTTTCTCCATATATGCTGACCTCTTTATAAATGTGCGCCGCTAGCTGTTGACCGACGGACTCCTTCAGAATGTACCACCCTGTCCCTCGATATAAGGAAGGTTTGTATGTTATTATGTTCCTTATACACTGGGCTATTGGACATGCGCGTGGTGGTAGTGTGCAACGGCACAAATATCGCCAAGTGGGAGGAGGGGTTATCTTTTGCTCGCCCCGAATTTCTTTGCCGATATTGTTGTGCTTGTTTGTAATGCTTTGCTGGTCGCTGCACGGCGGACTCTATACGCTCTACCTGTCGCGATGTAGCATGCACACCATGCACGCTATTAACACTACTCTACCCGAGTTGTACACGAGTGCTCTAGTTGGTCAGAAGGGGTACTTAGCCCTTTTAGGACCCCAGTCCCGTTTTGGGGACAACTACTTACAGTTTGAGTACGTTGCCCCCACATAAGGGAGCGCGGTGCTAAAAGGGTTCGGCTTACCGTATACTGGTAGCACCGGTAGCACTGATAGCACTGGTAGCACTGGTAATACTGGTAATACTGGCAGCACTGGTAGAACTGGTAGCACTGTTGCCACTGGTAACACCGGCAGCACTAGCAATAGTTGGGTGGTCATCTTTTGGTCATCTTTTCCCACGACAGAGGCGGCACACACACAACGAAACTGGCTTGTTGCGTCGGAAGTGGCTCGATGAGATGTTTTGATAGATGCGTCGCTTGGCGTTCGATCTCCCCCCCCCCTACCATTGAAGCTGTCGTCCATATGCAAGTCCGCCTCACCAGCGGTTCTTAGTGGGATGCAGCTCACCCTTCATGCGACTTGCCGAACACCTCACGGCTCTTTGGGCTTGGTGCAAGCAATGTCTGTCTGGTCGGTGGAAACCCGACATGCTCCGTCCCGGCATTGTAGGGATGCGAGGGTCTATGGTCAAACGACTACAGCCATCCATGAGATCGAGTACTAACCCCCCAGTACACCCCCCCCTCCGCCCCGTTGTTGCGGGGGATGACTTGGAAATTCGCCCTCGGGGGTGTTATATTATCACACGTGTGATACGATCTACAGTAGCCTAGTTGGTAGTAGTTGGTAGTGTCGGTAGTAGTTAGTTCGTTCCGTCTAGGCGAAGGAGATAGTGTCTTGTCAAAAGGACGACGGGGCCGCGTGCGCTTGTTCTTCAGACGAGCCATAATAGTTGCCCGCGTTTCCAACCAATAGCCTATTTCTCCATAGTCAGTGATGCTCTCAGTCTTTAATCGTGTGTTGGTTTCAAGTCACGGTTCGAGCAGCAGCACGCATGCCTACACCACAATATTGAATATATTTAGATAGCCGACAAAAATGCTCCCGGACGCCACAACTCCCTTCTAACGAATATAAACATGCGCTATTTTGGTCTGCCGAAGAACGCGTACTGGTTTTGATGTGTTTGTACGGCTAGGGTATTACAGTGGGGTTAGGGTTAGCATAGATGTAGCGATGACGGGTATAGCTGGGTATAGCATCGGCCCACCGGGGTGCAGCCGAACAGGTTTGGTGGACATGGGCTAGTAACTGGAGCCGCGGGATATTTGCAACTATGGTCGATTTTGTGTGCGTTGGTAGTCGGCGAGCGGCGGGCGCTTCAGGCAACTCGAATGGGGTACAGTACCTCTTTTTTACGCCGTCAATGTTACATTTGTTTTCCGTTCACTCGTAAATGTCCCGCATTAAACCGTGGGTGCACATTTGTCCGCCGTAGGTCGTAACAGTACACTGGTTACTACCGGGCACACTGGTCACACTGCCAGTATATACTGGAGCAGTACCATTGTATTCCTAGGCTCCCATTCGCATGCAGTGTCCCTCTTCGGACTTCGAAGAAAACAATTGACGACAAAAAGCAACTATATCAGGAGGCAGCACTTTGCACCCGTTGACATACAGCAATTTTGCCTCGACATGCCTTGACTGACACCAAACTACTAGGTTTTTGTGTGGAACCCTGGGCCCTACATGTTTGACAGCGCACGTTTTTGCGTCGCTTTCCATGCCTCAGTGACATCTTTGATAAAGAGAGGGACGGTTGCGGCAACCATTGTGGCCACTGTGTGATTGGTGCATGATACAAGTTGGTGCCATATTATATACTACAGCAATACTATACTGTTGATAGAGTTACAATGGTTTAAAGGAGTGGTGCAGCATGGGCGCAACCTGATCCCACCCCGTACTGCTGTACTGCTGGGCGCTAACGCTGCTTCTGGCACAGACAGTCCAATGGTTGATAGCGCCAAAGTTACCAGCCATTGTTTTTTGGTCGCTATCTCTCTCGAAAAAATTGTAAAAAGTGCCCAAAAGGGCTAACAAAGTTTTTTTTTTTTGTTGGGTCTACCAATACCGAACTTACAAACATGGGGTTATGATTGTTCGGTGCATCGTTTTCCGTCGGCAGATTACGTACTGGGCTGGAGACTTGCCGACGCAGCTGCTGGAAGACTTCCATTCCGCGTCGAAGCGGCACAGCAACGGGGAAAAGCCCGAGCGGTTGTACATAGGGTACCACGGACACAGGTGTGCATGGCAACGATCAGAACATTGACAGCAGCAGGAATAGCAGGAACAATATCGATAGCAATAAGCACTGCATGAACAACATGCCACTATGTCTAGGGAAATGTAGGAGTTAAGGGCAGGGGGAATTCGTATCAAAATGCATTCCCAAACGGGCCTTGCATTTACTGGCGGTAGCATACTGATACAACAGTTGCGTACTGGCACAGCAGTAGACAGCATTAGGACACTGAACAAGCTTTTCTCGTTCTTGCTCTCTCTATCAGTCTCAACAGCAACAACAACTACAACAACTACAACAGCAGCAAGAGCATCAACAACCGCGGCAAGTGCAGCAACAGCGGCAATAAACAACAACGACAACCGCACCGGAACAACAATCAACAACAGCAACAACAGCATAAATATCAAACCCAACATATACAAGATACCTGGCATCCAACGTATTAAACAAATAGAAACTAAAGAATAATAATTTTCGTTGTGTCCTTATTTTGGTCCCCCCATATCCGTTGCGCCTGCCTTTGCCTGAAAGGGAGCTGCTCTATGGACTCGCCCATCTGCTTGGCTGGAGGTTTGATGTGGAGGGCATGCCGAAGGCCCTGGGAACGTCATCCATCCCCCCCACCACCACCATGTTCTTTGATCTGCACTACCATAGCGGAGAGGTACAGCAAGCAAAAATCGAGCTAACTCGTGCGTGGTTGTAGCACCAAACTTATACGCGTCGGACAGATGATCTACAGATAGATCGCCATCTACAGATATATCACCATCTAGATCATGCAGGTCCTCTACCTTCGATCTATAGTAGACCATCTAGATACTCCACCTTCACAAGTTTGTTCGAGCGGTATGATACTATTACGGGGGACCATATTGAATAGGACCTACGGTACAGACAAAAACCCATATATTTCGGTATTTTTACTAACAAGATTTGATCCTATTAACTATGGTCCCCCGTAATACCTCAACGGAGAGGTGCAGCAGCTGAGCAATCAAAAGTTCAGCAAATTTGGCTCGAATTTTGCTTCGAAGCTTACACACGTCCGACAGATTGTCTACAGATAGATCGTCATCTTCATCATCTAAATCCTCCACCTTCGATCTACAGTAGATCGTCTGAATCCTCCACCGCCACCATGTTGGTCGAGCTGTACTACCGCATCGAAGAGGTACAGCAGTTAAGCAACTAAAAGTTGGCTTGATGTTCGCCTTAAACCTTACACGCGTCAGACAGATCATGCCCTAGATTATGCAGGTCCCCCACCGCCACTCCACCACTACCATCATCTCCCAGCTGCGCTCGAATCTCAACCCAAGCCCTATCCGTGGCTTTAACTCTAGCCCTCTCCGGAACACCGCAAACTGCACCATGGTACCAGGTAACTCATGTAGAGAAAAAAAAAACTGCGGTCGTGATAATAATACTGAACTGCATTCAAAACCGGCTGACAGGGCTAATTACTAGCAGTATGTTTTTGTGTAGTATCGTATTGGTACCACGCAGTGTGCCTTAGGGTTTTTTTTCTTCAGCCAACTGGTGTACTTTATTTTGACTCGTTTATTGTGTGCAGACACGGGTGAGCATTTCTCTAACAAACCTCTCGGGACCCAGGTTGCGACAGTGTTCTACGGTAGTCCTTTACGGCAGTAGTCTACTGCAGTATGTATCATCCGGCTACTGTGTTGTGACCATTCACCCTCTCGGGACACGGGTCACGGCAGTAGTCCCCTGCAGTCTGGCACGGCAGTAGTCTACTGTAGTCTGGCACGGCAGTAGTCTACTGCAATAGGTATCATCTGGCTACTGTGTTGTGATCATCAACCCTTTTGGGACCCAGGTTACGGCAGTAGTCTACTGTAGTCTAGCACGGCAGTAGTCTACTGCAATATGTATCATCCGGCTACTGTGTTGTGACTATCAACCCCTTTGGGACCCAGGTTGCGACAGTAGTCTACTGTAATGTCATCCGGCTACTACGCTGTGACTATTGGTCCTTGTGGGGTCCAGGATACACTGTTCTGTACGGCAGTAGTCTGCTGTAGTATGTCATCCGGATTGTGTGGACCTGCACCAGTAGGAAGACTATCGCGCTACCTTCGCCTCGCATGCGCAGCTTGTCGACTTCCTCGCGAATAGGGTGCCCTCCATCTCTGAACCCCAAACCCAACACGTGCGTCTATTGTCCAACCCTCTTTGCTTGCGTACGGTCTACTGGCACGCTGTATGGTACGGCTGTACCATACGTGATCGCCCTTTAGGCTCACCCTTGGTTCCTTGACTCTCATTGCGTACCTCAAGTATGCGTTTGGCGTAGGCAATGTCCAGCTTATTTAGTAAATCGGACAGACAACACCATGCGTCGCGAGTGTGTTTTGCTCCCCACGAGAAACATACGGGTAGGTGGAGCAGTACGGGCTTGGAGAGGTGTAGCTGGGACTCAGGTTCAATTATCAGGCGATTGCACACCTCGCACACATCACTGACAGATTACTGACAGATCACTGACCACTCGATGATCTAGATTTCGCAACAGAAATAATAAGCATGTACATCATCTGCCACCTACCAGTACTGCTGTAGCTCACGTTACCGGGTGGGAGATGTAGGACGTGTTTCCTGGGTTGGATATGTACTACATAAAACAGATCCTGCACAACCTATCGTAACGGCAGTCGATGAGCTAGATGATCTACAGTAGGCAGATAGATAGATACTGGAGATGTGCTCTGACCGAGTCATGAACAGTTGTGAAGCGCGGCGTGACCGTGACTAGTGCGAACTTTAAAAACACACCCTCGTACGTACCTACGGGTGTTGTACGTAAGTCGGCTACTCAATGTCACCGTAGGGTAGCATCGGCTGCTGCGATGGTGATACCAACAACAACGACAGCAACAGCAACCACAATATCGACGACGACAACAACTGCAACAACAAGAACAGCAACAATAACACCACCAACAACAACAGCAGCAGCCCTGACCCTAACCCCAAAGTATGTACGTGTGGCATGTTTTCCCGTAAACCGTGATCTGTCGTCTTTCGTCTCTTTGTCAAGGCGGCGCTGCGTTGCTTAAACAGCCCCGCTCGGTACCTCTTATGTTTCTGTTGGACCGCTTCAAATTACCCTCCCCGCCCCTTATCTCTGATATCCCGTACCTCTGATATCCCCTATACTATATACCTGGCAGCAGGAGAGCAATCAGGCCGGCCAAGGTGACGATGATGCCGCACGAGACGACGACGGCGCTCGCAGCCAGGTGCACGGCGAGCAAGAAGGAGGAGGGGGAGGAAGAAACTCCTCTATTGAGACTGGGGGGGGAGAGGGGTACTACTACTTGCGAACGTATACGTGGACTCCCGACTTGGGGCAGCAGGAAGTTGTCCTAGAGTTTTGCAGCGACGTCGCGGCCGGTGAGCTCCCAGAGGCTAATCAACCGCTATGGCACTGCACTGTGCACAAACATACGTATGACTCAACATATGTGCCTTCAATTTGAATAATTTTTCCCCGCAAAAGGAAGCGGACGTGCGGGCTTAAAAGGGCTCGGTTGGCGAAGCCCTTTAGCCATAAACCACGGTATGACGAAGGCTTTAACCCTAACC
This sequence comes from Nereocystis luetkeana, assembly GCA_031213475.1. Taxonomy (NCBI): domain Eukaryota; class Phaeophyceae; order Laminariales; family Laminariaceae; genus Nereocystis; species Nereocystis luetkeana. Next base: position 9,129,806 of record JARUPZ010000028.1, read on the forward strand.
CTGACCGTATGGCGGCCGCTTCTGCCCCAACTCCCACAAGTCTTCAGCCCTAACCCTGACCGTATGACGACCGCTTTAGCCCCAACTCAGACAGTTATTACTAAGGTTTTAGCCCTAACCCTCGCCGTCTGACGAAGGCTTCAGCCCGGACCCTGCCCTGACCCTGACCTTGAGCCCTAACCCAAAACTGTGGCCGTACCTCGCAACGCTTTTGCGGGGGAAACATACGAGTCAGAACCCTGAACCTCATCCCACGGTAAGGAGATTCCGTTTTTTTGCTCGAATAAAACTGACCGGTGGGGCTCCTGAAGTGAAGAACTATAAGTATGTCGGTTTGTATCCACCGGTACGCTAGTGGGACATGTTCGTTTGTTGCATACCTGGTATTTGTTTTCGGAGTAGTGGACACAGTGGACATGGTGGTCGGGTTGGGTGAACAGGCGTACTCGAAGCCATGATTCCGGTGATGTGACTGACGAGCTAGCCCCTTCACATGTGAGCCGGAGACCTCAGAGAATAAGCCGCCGCCCCAATATGCCGAGGCATTGCTCGAATATGTATGGTGTGTAAAGCCTTTTAATAGGGGGTATATGTTGTTTGGGTCCATCGTCGGTTCTCGCTACTTACTACCAGGTGTGTCTTACTGTGGCTCACTGTGTATTACTGTGTCTTACTGTGTCGTACTGTGTCTAACTGTGTCCTGCTGTGGCCCTCCGTAGCAACACGAAAACTAGCCCTGCCGCAAAAGCTAGCCCTCGCCGCAAGCACCAAATGCTGCCCCTAACCCAAACCGCACCCCGAGTCGCTATCAGGAGGACTGTCGCTAAGGTAAACGCTAAGCCCTAAAACCCTACCCCTTTTATTCAACCTTAAAAGTGTGGTATTGGTAGGCGGTGGGGGGTAATCGATAGGAGATATGTACTCGATCCCATGCATGGCCGTAGTTGTATGACCATAGACCTCACATCCCTGCAATGGGGGAGGGGGCTGTTGGTGCCTCCGGTTGTGAACACGCCGTGGGAGGTTTCGTTCCGCCCGGATGTTCGAAGATTTCGCCCCCACCAATGGCTGATGGAGGCGCGTACCTTGAGATACGTTTGTATCTACGTTGGGCTATGAGTAATTTCTGCTGCCTGTCCACAGGATCCAGCACTCCGCCAGTGCCGCCAGTGCATCCCCGAAGAGGTCATAGTTTCGCCGCATATTTTCCCCGACTGATTCACACATTGCCGTGGGTATATTGTGTCTGCGTCTCGTCGGGAGAGGGTCGACTTCGCTCGCTGACCCGTGACCAATGAGCACCTACAGTAGTTGTCTACTGTCCGTGTCAAGTTGGTTGTGCAATTGTGTACCACGAGTGTTGGCTTGGCTGTGCTTTTGCGCTGCGTGTGTGCTGGGTGCTGGGTACTACTTGCGTACTCCTATTACTTGTGTATGTGTAACTTCCTACTGGTGAAGTACTCGTGTACGTGCTGCTGCGGAGTGTTGCTGTTTCTTTTTGTGACGCGTTCGTGTCATCCTGCCCGCCTGCGCTTACCAATGAAGTACCTTCGTGTTTGCTATCATACGGGTTTGTTCTAGCAGGGACTGGGTGCCCCCTAAGCGCTTTGAAAGACGCGGTTTTGAACAGCATCGTCGACGTGGGGTCGTGGCAGGACATCTGCCACCATGTGCCCTTCACGCAGGCGGTAAGTTCATCATTGGTCGGTCGGTATGGTGTTTCGTCGGTAGGTGGGTATATCTAGTGTACAGCAGGATATATATGCAACTGTTCCGCTGCCGCAGCGTGCCCTTCACACAGGTAGTGTGGTTATCGTCGGCCGGTCGGGCGGGCGGTCGGTATGGTGCTTTGTCGGTAGGACGAGAGAACGAATTATTACTGATAGCAATGTTTAACTGTCCAGCATAACTGTTTAGTGACATTTACAGTGGTTAATTTCCTTCAGCTCGTTTCATGCGTGCCCTTCGGCTAGGTGGTACGGTGGTCCATCGGTAGATACCATAAAACACTATCACGCGTCTGATATGATAACACACGGGGTGATAATATATATGACACACATGTTATAAGATAAGACTATCCCACTGGATAATAAGACAACACACACCCTCGAAAGATTTTTCAAGCTCATTTCCTCGACAACGGGGAAGACGTACTGAATACGACAAGAGCGCTACCTTTATGGAAATATCGCTGCAACTTACTTCCAAAAGTCATGATTTTCGTTGTTTGTGCCCACTCGTGTCTGAAGCGAAACTTTGCTCCGAAAAAAAAATCATGCCTTTTAGACGGGTGTGTGTTATCTTACGTGTTATACGGTAGGTCCTCTGCCACCACGTGCCCTTCACCCAGACGTTTCGGGGGCTTGTCTTTGCAGATACTTCATGGGTAGGTACACTAGGTGCAGTTCGTTCAGTAGATCGGTTGGTGGCGTAACGAAGTAGTACATCTGCCACTGCGTGTCCTTCACCCAGGCGGTAGGTCGGAAAAAACTGAAGTTGGTAGTGTCCTACGCATGAATACGTATTTTTTTGTTCATTAATCCTTCGGTGGATTGATAAATAGCTATCTGGGCGGAAATGCGAGGAATGCGAGGATCGATTGGTCTTGATATTAATTTCTAAACGGCCCTTATACTCACGGCCAGAGTGGAATACTATTAATACGTAATATTTCAAGCACTCCCACATTTACAGTAAGTACGTTTACTAATATTGTGGCATTTTAAGCCGTCGCTCCTGTCGGTTTCGCCGCCGGCTGATGTTGTGCTTCCGAAATTTAAGATATGGGGTAAAGCATCGATTTGGTCCGCTGTTAACCCCTTTAGAACCGCAGTCCCGTTTTGGGGACAAACTACTTGGAATTTGTCTGGTTTGTCCCCAAAACGGGACTGCGGTTCTAAAGGGGTTAAATTCGGTTGACATCCCTCTTGCACGTTTTACGCTATACTATGTTTTTTTCATTTTTTGTAGAAGTGTTTAGTATAGCATGCGCTTCGTTTTGAGTGCGCAACATGTTTTTTTTTAATGCTGGTAGGGGGTAATACAGTAGTCAGCAATGAACGGCTTGCCTCGACGTGTTCTGCGATATATTGTTCACGTTACAGCAATTGGTACTACTCCATACTATTATACTGCACTACGATTACTACTGGGTACCGCATGGTAGCAGTAGCTGTTGTTGCGGTGGTGTTATTGTTGTTGAAGTTGTTGTTATTGTACTCGCTGTCGTTGTTATTGATGCTGGCATTGATGATGTTATTAATAATGCTATTCGTGGCAACGAGGGTGGTGGTGGTGGTGGTGATGGTGGTGATGGTGCTGTCATTGCTGCTGTTGTTGCAACTTTTTGCTGGGCCCCTTGGACTCGACGCTGTTGTAAAAATTACCAGCGTTCCCTTTTTCCCACTTTCTGCGTTTTCCAGGAAGAATTGGCGCAACAAGCGGTGTATGATAAAGGCGGCCACGGAGAAGGTGTCACTGACAGCACTACCGACGATAACACCGACGGCATTACCGACGACAATGCCGACGGCGCTACCGACGGTGATGGTGGGAGAAACGCTGACCAGGTGATATTTTTTTTGTGTTATCAATGTTTCGAAGAAAGTAAACAGTCGATTTTCGTGGTTGATCAACGGTTGCGGCGGGATCGACGACGATCGCGATAGCAGTACCGACGGCAATCTCCACGATTTTACCGACGACAATGCCGAAGGCGCTACCGACGGTGACAGTGTTTGCGGCGTTGACCAGGTGGCCTTGTGTTTGCGTTTCCGGCCACGTACCTTGCTGCATCAAGTATAACACTATCGCACGGGTGATAAGATAACACTACCATACGGGTCATGAGATAGCACTACCACACGGGTAATAAAATTGCACTATCATACGGGTGATAAGATAACACTACCACACGGGTGATCAGAGAACACTACCGCACGGGGGATAAGATATCACTATATCACGCGGGTGACAAGATAACACCATCACACGGGTGATAAGATGGTACCATATCACGCGGGTGATAAGATAACACTACCACACGGGTGATAAGACAACACTACCACACGGGTGATAAGAGAACACTATATCACACGGGTGACAATATAACACTACCAGACGGGGGATAAGCTAACACTATCACACGGGTAATGAGATAACACTATCGCACGGGTGATAAGATTACACTATATCACACCGGTGATAAGATAACCACACCGGTGATGAGATAACACTATCGAACGGGTGATACGTTAACACTAATGTCACACGGGTGATAAGATAACACTACCACACGGGTCATAAGATAACACCATCACACGGATCATAAGATAACACTATCACACAGGTGGTAAGATAACACTGTATCATACCAGGTAGGTGATAAAATAATACTACCACGCGGGTGATGAAATAGCACTACCACACGGGTGATAAGGTAAAACTATCGCACGGGTGATAAGATAACGCTATATAACACGAGTGATGAGATAACACTATCCCACGGGTGGTAAGATAACACTATCACACAGGTGATAATATATATCTATCGCACGGGTGGTAAGATAAAGCTATCACACAGGTGATAAGACAACACACACCCTCGGACGAATTTCCAAGCTACGGTAGCTGTTTTCGACCATAGGGCGAATGTGAACGCCAAAAAAAGCGTCTATGGACAGATCGCAAACGACGAAATATTTCCAAACCAATGATTATCGTTGTGTGTAGCCAGCACCCTTGCTTTGAAGAAAATCGGAATAAATCGTCCCATTTAGATTGTTGTCTTATCACCCGGGTGGTAGGTTTACACTGGAGTATTATCAGCACTTCGAAGTTTGCACGTAAATAGTCGACTTCAATTATCGATGAGCACACAGTCCTAACGTCAAGCCTGACTGTTAGATACCGACGGCAGTGCCGACGGCGATACCGACGGCGATACCGACAGCAATGCCGACAACGGCAGTGTGGAGAACGTCGACCAGATGAAGCGTTTGTGCAGAGAAATACGCCATGAAATAGTTGTTACCCTGGCCATGATGGACTTACCCACCCTATTATCGCGCGAATGTCGTGGCCTTATGCATCCCCCCCTATGTACATTATCGTGATATTATCGTGATAACACCCCCCCCCCCCCCCCCCCGATTATGTTCTCGTGTACCTAAAACACGATTGCCTTACTCACGACCCCCCCATCCCCATTTTCTTGTCCTCTACCTGGAATACGATGGACTCATCCCGCCCCCTCCCTATTTAGTCTTCTTGTGTTTTGTACACAATCACGTTTTCCTTGTATCGCCATACAGTAGTCTTTTCCCTGGTCTCCAAGATGGCCGACCCCTCCCACCCACTATGCCTTCGTTCCCTCAAGGCATCATTGCTTTCCCCCCCCCCCCCCCCCCCCCTGGTCATACGGCTAAGGCCAAGCATAGTATCGAGTACCCCCCCCCACCCCTTGATACGCTGTCCTGTACCCGTCATATGAGGGCATAACATCGACCCCCGCCCTCTACTCGCACCCCCATTACCTTGTCGTTTCCCTCAAACACGGTCGGCTTGCTCCCCCCTGTCATTGTTGTATCTTGGCCTTACCCCCACCCCCACCTACCTTGCTACGCTCATTATACCCTGAAGCCGGAACATCCTTTTACCGGAGACCATGTTAAATAGGACCTACGATAAATACAAAAATGCTATATGTTTCGCTATTTTTACTACTATAACAATATTTGGTCCTATTTACTAATGGCCCCCGTATTTGCCTCAAGGATATCAGCATCTTATCCTCCTTCCCCCCCGGCCAAGTTATCGCCTCCCCCCCCCATCGCGTAGCTCAAATGTGGTCGTCACTTCTTCCTCCCTCCCTCCCTCCCTCCCTCCCTCCCTCCCTCCCTCCCTCTGCCCGTTGGTGCAAATACACCAGGAGCGTTTGAGCCTGACCATCAAGATCTGCGCCGTTGCTGCTACGCTAGCGGCGGGTATAGTGGTCTGGGTAGGTGCCCTCGCTGTTAGGGCGGCATGGATGAACTCGGAGGGGGTCAGGGGAGAATCTTACCAGATCGTGCCCTGATTCTCGTGGAGCAAACCACAAACCGTATATACCAGATCGTGAAGTATCGCCCAACATGCTGTATGTTATTTTACCACTATGATAACATGGTGGAGCTATCATATGCTCTGATATGATACGATATGATATGATAGCACTATGATAGTAGTATGATATGCTCGTATGGTATGATATGATAGTACCATTACATGATATGGTACGCTATGATACGCTATGATCTGCTATGCTAGTACTTTGATAGTGATATGATATGCTATGATACGCTATGATAGTAATGATACCATATAATACTATAGCACTACTGTATGGTAGTGCTATCTTAGCACCGTGACAGTACTATATTAGTACTCTCTTGGTGATATTTTAATATATGATCTGCTATGCTAGTACTGTGATAGTGATATGATATGCTACTGTGCTACTGTCTGTGCTAAGAAACGATGCCGGTCTTTAGCGGCATGCATGGTTCTACACGGGTCAGGACCCGACATGCGGGTTGGGTCAGGAACGTTTAGAAATATCGCGGATCGGATCGGGTCCGGTCGAGCCGGGAGGTTCCCTCACTCTCACGGGACGGGCCGAGCCACCCTTACTCGACCCGCGAGGTTTGACCCGATCCGTGATGCGCCCTGACAACGGTATTCCCCTATTTTGGCCTTTTTGGCAGTATTCCACTGATATCATGGTTATAGTCGTACAGTTTTATTGCAGTGCTGTTATTTCACTGTTACCATGTAGGGCTGCGCCGAGCCAAGGTGTCACACCGCTGCCTCCTGTCAACTCTTTTAGGACCGCAGCCCCGTTTGGGTGGCAAATTACTTGGAAATTGAGTGATTTGTCCCCAAAATGGGACTGACTGCAGTGTGCCGTAAGCTAGTTAGGAGTTAAGAGCATCTCTGGCTGTTTCGAGATCTCCGCAACGCCAGTGTTGTTGTTGTTTTGTGCTCTCTCTTATGTGACTAGGGGAAGGGAGAGTCTTCCGCATGAAGGTTTGCCCTGTATGTAGTGTTATCAAACGAATCAATGTTTTTTTAACAGTGTCCTTGGCGGTTTTGCCCTGCTTTGTGCTAGTCCCGTTTGTCTGCGGGAAAAAATGTCGGTCAATTTCCGCTGTTGCTCGCATTTTACGGGTTAAGCGCCGGTTATGACCGTTTTAGGACTGCAGGCCCATTTTGGGGACAGCTGCTTAGAATTTTGACATGATTGTTCCCAAAACGGGACTGCAGCGTATATTACGAAAAGGGTTAAGTTCGAGTTTTGGTATTTTTTTACGGAGAACAGCTCGGTGTTAACGTAGCTAAGTTGGCTGTTGTTATTATTTTCTTCACGTTGAACATTTTTTTGGGTCTACATAAAGCGCATCCAGTCGCTGCACGCACTGATGGTTCTTGCTGGAGAGAGATACAACTGCTCTTATTGGTACCGCAGTATGTGTCTCTGGTGTACTGTGTCAGCGTTGCTGGATTCCATGGTGTATTTTACGGACCTACCAGGTAGTGGCGATGGTGGAGCTGGGCTTTCGTGTTAGTTATTTTCTTGTCAGATTTTTTGTTCTTACGTTGACAGATTTTGCGTCGGTCAGTATTGGAAGTATGCCGTGTACGTAGCATGGTTTAGTTGTAGTATTATCGTTTGTTTTGTTATTTTATTTTACGTAAACCTGCTCTTTCTTCCATGCTGTTCATGGCGTTATGAATCGTATCGAAAAATTCGATACGCAATATATCGTATCGAAAAAATCGATATGCGATATGTCGTATCGAAAAAAACGATATGGGATATATCCTATCGGAAAAATCGAAGTGTGATATGTACATCGGATCGAAAAAATCGAAATGTGATGTGTCGTATCGAGAAGGCCGATATGAGATATATCCTGTCGGAGACGTTTTATTCATCCTCTGTCCCCTATCCCCGGCGATCCTTTTGAACATCGGCTGCGGGATCAAGGACTTCGTCGAAACTCCTATTTTGTAAACTGTGTCAGACTACAACACTGATGGTTCGATCGCGTGTGCCACGGTTATTGTATGACTTAATTTGATGAAAGGAAGGATGTATTCCCCACGCTGATTGATATCGCCTGATTGACTCCGAACGAATTATTTTGATGTACGTATCGGATGTCGAAATTGCAAGTATTCCCTCTGGTACTGGGCCTGTCGGTATCGTCTGTCCTTCGAAATCCGTCGTGACAATCGCCTCAAGCAGAGAAGGAAAGTTTGCGCTCCGTGTCGAAAGATTTATAGGTGAATTGTCGCTGTCAACATTGTCGGGATGTTAGATTTCGCGAGGTTTCTGCTTGTAGCTTTGGAAGTAGATTTGACGGGTTAGTTGTAAGTTTTGGGGGGTCTGGGCGGGTTAGGAGTTAGTTTTTTGCCGTATTGAAAGGTGATACGGGTGATGTTACTAGCAGAACAGGGTTGGCTGGTCTTTGGTCGTTGAAGGCGCAAGACCGTCGGTCAGCGAAAAAAAAAAAAAAAAACTTCGATGAACGTCGACGAGCAGGGTTAGTGAATCTGAACCCTTTTTGCGACAACAAAAATGAAGGCAAGTACCGGGAGGGGAGGGGGGGGGGGGGGGAGACCCCTGTGACGACGGCTTGTCTATTGAAGCAATACGTCTACTGACTACCAGGTAGTGTGTGTTCACTATTGTCTATGGACTGTTATCTATTGACTATTGTGACTATTGGTGAGAATGCCGAAGAAGGTAAATATCATTGTTGGGCGGGATAAGGAGCCACCCTAGGGAGTGCAGCACTGTTGCCGTGCACGACTTTGTATAGCGTTGTCTTGAAAGTTATCGAGGCTGTACCCTACTGCCACCCTACTGCCACCCTACTGTCACCCTACTGCCACCCTACTGGCACTGTACTGACAAGAGTGCGATACAAGTGTCACTGTGGTCGACGATAGGTCATACTGAAGCCGCACATGGCCGCCTGCTGCAGTTTAGCGCACCCCAAATACAACGACACCGGTAGTCGAGACCCTCGTGTTCCCCTCGTGTTCCCTATAGGGTTAGGGTTAGGGTTAGGCTTAGGCTTAGGCGGTATTAAATACACTTCACACTGACTGTCAATAACAAAATGCTGCAATCTTGTGATCGTTCGTTGATAACTTAACTGGTCACGCTGAATGTTACCATGCCCGCCTATCATAGTGCAGTATGATGGTGGCCGGCGATAGGCCATCATACTGATCCCGCCCAGGGCCGCCTACTGTAGTTCAGTACACCCCACCAAACAACATCATCACCCGGTCCCGGTCCGGTAGCTGAGACCCTCGTCCCCAAGCACCAAGAGTATGCTGTCCATACTGATGTCGCCACACAAAACCTCGCCGGGGTACTACCATCATGATGCGATGTTAATTACCATCACAGCCGTCTGGTAATGCAATACCTTACAGTACTGTATGCCCACTGGCATTGAAACACCATTGAAACACCACCACTGGTATCGCAATCCCAAGCAATCGGTCTTGAAATACCAGCAGCGTGTCGAAATACCAGTCCTCGTATGTAGGGAGCGCCTAAACCATTCCAGTCAACGCGATTTCCTACTCCGTCCCGGATGCGATGCAATCGAGCAAGCCCCCCCCCAAAAAAAAAAAAAAAAACTCGTGTCACAAACCGCCGCTGCTCCTGTGTTAAGGCCGATGTTCTTTCGAATATCTCTTCTGCGAATCATCCTATAATCGAGCAGATCATCGGCGGAGGTAATCATTTGATAAGTAACGTCATAGCTCACGTCACCAACCCCAAAACCCAAGTACCGATGATGTCATGGACTGCCTTGCCTGACATCTACGCGTGCGTATTACCTGGTATACCTCAACAAAAATGTTTCTCACCCCCAACCCCTATTATAGAAAGCCTGACCATAGTGCAATAATGCTCTTGCTTACTAGACCTCCCAAGCCTATCCTCATCCCATATCGGCGGTATCTGCGCCGTCCGCTTGATATCTGTGACATTCCGTTGATATATTTCACGTCTGTGATATCTCAAGCAATACAATGTGATATATCCTAATAGGTAAAAATATGTGTTATCCCAATTTTGCCCAGTTGATACATATACGTGGGGTATCCGAATTTCCCAACGATAAAGAAGGTATGTGATAAATATCCCAATTGACACCTGTGATGCTGTTCACATGGATGAGAGGCCGGTCGCTGGCTAAGAACATTTCCCAGCCAAGCTTAAGCAAACTAGTCGCCAAAAAGCCATACCCAAAAAAATCAGGAATACACCAGAAAAAAACGAAACACATACCCACCCCCTCTGACGTTGCTTATGGCCTACATGTGGTAAACTCATACCGTAAGCATATGCCCGTCCATCAAAAATGTGCTTGGGTTTTTAGTATACGGGGGGGAGCGGGGGGCGGCGCATGCCTCCCTCACTCACATCCACCCTACAAAGCACCCACTATGATATTATTCCACCCACCAAAACCACCCGCTATGATATATCCTACCTACCAGTACCCACGCTATCGAGCGACCCTCCGCCCTCTACATTGTTAAGAGCACCGCCGCAACAGTTCGCCAACACCTGGGTAGCGATTTAGACAAGCACTACGACTGCGTCAACAAAGCACCAGGAAAACACGCCTGAGCGGGGTGAGTCAAGCTGAATACTGGAAAAAACAAAAGTATCTTGCTTTTTGTTGTGGTGAAATGTAAGTATACCTGGCACATGCTAGACCCCCCCACCCCCTCACCCACAGCCTACAAAAAAATCACTGTGAACGGAAAAGGGTCGAATGCAAAACATGAAACAAGGAAACACTCCCAGCCTTGAAAAACAAAGCATAGGAACAAGGCCAAAACAAAAATTGGTGCAACAACAAAACCGACGGACGACATACGCCTTGGTCCAGGGGAGAGGGCTTGGAAACGCTCAAGACCCGAAGCCAGCAGATGTCACCCATCACGTTGAAGACCTTCAATCACGGAACCACCGCAATCATACAGCATTCCCCCCCCCCCCGGCCGCGGTCACAGGCAAGCGAAGAGCGAGCATGATTTTTACAACGGGGGTGTGAACAGTATAACGGATTCTGCCAGTACCGCCGGCATCTCGCCAGTACCCCCAGTACCTCGTCAGTGCTCCCAGTATCTCGCCAGCACACCGCCAGTACTCCCAGTGTCCCGCCGGTGCTTGAGAGGTACCCCGCAGTCCCTCACAGAACGCCCTGCCAAAAAAACTGAAAAGTAATCGGCCACTGAACACGCTCAATACCTCGCAGCGTACAGCATCCGCAAGGGAGGCACTTCTGTGACGTGCTGCAATTTCTGTGACAACTCTTTTTCAGCTTTTGCAGCCGTTATTCGCCGCCACCTACTGCTAAAGATAATTCCTACGTAGAACACCACAACAACATTTGCACCCCAAATACCGGAAGGACAACAACCTTAAGGAGACTAATCTAAGATATGGGGGGCATGGGGAGGTGAGGGATCATGAACTTCCCCCATAGACCGATACCGCCACCATGTTTTCCAATTCTGAAGAGGAAGTCTCGTTTTACTTTTCTTTTTAGCCAGGGATCAATAAAAAATATGGATGGCATGGCTGAAAAACTACCCGGTACTACCCTAACCCCAAAAAAAGAGACCCCCTACAGCTGCTACTGTTCCTGCTCCTACAGCTGTTGCAGCTGCTGCTGCTGCTGCTGCTACCCGCAGCCCAAACCACAGTCAAACACCTTCCAATGGATTATTATCATGAAACTCGACGGATCAATCAGACGGACTGCAGTTGTTTGATGGACCAGATTGATGGGCCATCCAATCATATGGACGACCGAGATGGACCACATCGAGGGACCAATCAAATGAGTTGGACCAACTGGATGCCCAGTAGTTTGGACCAATCAAATGAGTTGGACTAATCAATCGAGTGTGAGTAATCAGTTGTTGACCTTGGCGTCTTGGACGGCGGAGGGAAGGTCGGCCGTGGCAACCGGCACAAAGTTGTTCTCTGACCCGGTGAAGCAGTCGACGCTCAGCATAACCTTCTCCGTCGCGAGCAGCTGATGACCAAAGACCATAACAGTCCCAATATGACAAATAACAGAATCAACGGAAAAGAAAAAATAGACGCCGACGAACGGAGAGGTCGAGGGAGAGATAGAGAATGTTAAACAGCTCTGAAACAACACTCCGGTTAAAAATAAACCAGACCTCGCACAATCTCACAGCTACTCATTTTTCATTTCCTATAAATACCTACCAGGGAAGTTAGACGCTGGGGTGAGGATTTTCAACAACTCTCGGCGGGGTTTTACTCTGTCGACGACATCTGGGGTTAGCGTTTTGACTCGGTGGATGACACCTCGGGGGGGGGGGGGGGGGAGGGGGGTTAACCTTGTGGGTGGCAAATCAGAATGGCTGACTGTTCGGATAGGGGTTAGGGGTAGCTAGGGGTAGGGGGGTTTCGACTCAGTGGACCACACCTAGGGGTTTTGACTTGAGTCCGGTAGCACGAGCACGGTAGGGCCGAGCCGTCGCATGGTGTATCATGCGCGGCGCGACCATCAATGGTACAAAATTGACTGAACAACAACATCCACACATGTGCGATACGGATATTTCGAGGCGCGAGATATTTGCGAGGACCTCGTTGGAACATGACCCGGCATACGATCGGCTGAAACGCCTTCATTTAGCCGTTGTGCTTCTTTCACAGTATAAAAGAGTCACTATACTACTGATGTGTGGGCTTAAACCATGACCACTTCGTATATACAGCATGGTTACTTCTGTGAGGGGATGAATTGTACATACCAGCACTCTTATGCGTTTTTCTTTTTCTTGCGCGTGTTTTTGTTGGGTACGCCTGGCATTCATACGTATGATGCAGCGGCTCTTCCAAGCGAAGATGAGGTGGGGGGGAGTGGCGGGGTGAGAGCGGACGCGCATATTAGTTTTTGTTGTTTTGGTCGGATTATGACGATGGCGATCATGATCGTATTCTCACACCCCTTAATAAACCCCTTCCCCTCAAAAATCTAGCCCGTGGCCACAACAACAGGCTACAGAGATCCGTTGGAAATAAGAAAAAATACCCGTTCGAGAAAACGAAATATGCCCGTTGGAGGAAAAGCAAAGGTATCCGTTGGAAGAAAAAGAAAGAGATGCGTTGGAAAAAAAACAAAACCCAAAATAAAGCGCATACACTTCTAGTTCACAGAAGGTGATAACGTACCTGGTCGAGCTCGGAGATGGGGGGCAGGTCGAGGAAGACGCTACCATCTTCCACCTTAACCGGGAAGGTGAGAAGCTTCATGTTCTCGTCCTCCATGTGGTCTAGGCACTCGCCGCTGAAAATTCAGTCAGCAAAGAAGCGGCGCAAGTGGAGAAAAAAGTCGGACAGACAGACAGATGGACGAACAGTCAGACAGACGGACGGGCAGAGAGACAGACAGACAGAAAGAAGGACAGAAAGACAGATCGGGTAAGAAAGAGTAATAACGGTGTGATGCCAACGCGAGTAAAACACTAGCGACGGTGCGAACGACAGCAACAACAATGTCGAGCGGTAGCGTATTGAACATCCCTCTGTGCTACAGAGCAGCAGGGTGCTGAATACCCTATTCGGTACAGCACTACCGCAACAATAGCATATTTAAACGATTGTCATTGTTCATCCGCGCAGCACAACACAGTCAGTGGATATTCACAAGACCTGCTGTAGTATATTTGAACCTCGTTAGGTCGAGGTTGTTTGTGCGCCGGTTTAATAGCGTACTGCATACTCTATACCCCATTCTGCCCAGCAGTATCGTAGGGTATTCAACATCCTCTCACTGAACAGGCGTGGGGTTCTGGAAAAATCCAAGCTGTGTGCAACCCACATAGCAGTGTTTGCCACAGCAGTATTGCATTAACACATTCGTATTGCATGAACACCTCTTAAGAAGGTGCGGCAGCACAAAAGGTGCTCAGCACGTCATTCTGCACAGCGGTAGGATGCTGAATATACTGAATACTATGGCCTCGCACCGAGGCGTTCTACGATAGAGGTTCCTTCTAAATTTTCTGAGGCCCCTCACTTGACCTTAAGGAGCTCCATACCTCACCCGAAAACTGACTTCAGCAAAAATCAAAATGCATCGGCGCGAATAATCCCATGACCTAAGTCTACAAAACGTTTTTTTTCGAAATCAAGATTGACATTCCGACGATATCCACCGGGTTTTGGCGGTCAGATAGTGCGGGAACAACAACCACAACGACAACCAACAACAACACAAACATCACCAACTGAATGTTCGATCACCTGTTGAGATCGAAGTTGTTCTTGTGCAGAGGGCAGGCGACCTTGAGTATCCCCTCCTTGCTGCCGATGATGCCCTCGGACAGGACAAGGGCCCGCTTGTGGGGACACACGTTCTGGGTGGCATACCATTCCTGATGACAAAAAAAAAAGTGGTGGATGGTCAAAGGTGGGGCTTAACATTTTTTTTCACGGTTAGTTTTTCAACACGTTAGGACTGCACTCCCGACGTAGGGACCATACGCCTGAAACTAGAGCCAGACTTGGGTGTATGTACACCGCATCACTGAAAAGGTTAAACTGGGGGTGATTATCATAATGATGGTGTGAGACATGGGGTGTGGCATGGGGTGCGGGGTCGTCGTTTGACGATCATCGACAACCGCCAGCGCGGGGAGGGAAGCTAAACAACACGAAGAGCCAAGGAAGGCAGAAGACAGATGCAAACGGATTCAACCTAATTGATGGTGATGATGATGATGATGATGATGATGTGCGAGGAGGCTTACATTTCTTCTGACGACGTTGTAGACGGCCAGCTGGCTCTTGCCGTACAGCACCGCCGCGCCTCCGTTGTTAGGGAAGTCGCTCACGAGACCCACCCGCACCCACGAGGATTCGCCCGTCAGAACCTGGTCAGGCTGAAAGACGCCAACAAACCGACGGTTTCTAGTCAAAAGTGACGGTTTCAAGCCAAGATCGAGGCGGTTTCATGCCAGCAAGCTGACAGTTATCAAGTTTTAAGACTGGAAAGCGGCGATTGGAAGGCGAAATCGGCGGTTTCAAGACGACAAGTGACGCTTTCAATATTCAAGACCGGAAAGCGACGCCGCTAAGACGAATTCAACGGTTTTAAGACAAAGGCGACGGTTTCGAGACGAAAGCGGCGGGTTTAAGACTAAAGTGGCGGTTTCATAACGCACGTGGCGGGTCTGTAGGGGTAGGGGTAGGACGAAAGCGACGGTTTTAAAACGAAAACGACGGCTTCAAGTTGCATGTTGGGAAAGTCGCCCACGAAGCCCACATGCACCCACGAAGATAAATTATAGCCCGTTCGAACCTGGTCAGGCTGAAAAACGTCAACAAAGAGACGGTGTCAAAGAAGCAGAAACAGCAGCTTCAAGACGCGAGCAAATAGGTGGCTCCAAAGTCAAAAGGAACGGTTTCAAGCGCATAAGGACGGTTTTAGGTTCCGAGAGAAAAACATACGGTTTGAAGGTTCAGTTTACGGGAATCCATCGCGAGGCCCACCCGCACCAAAGAGGATTGGCCCGCCATAACCTGGTGGACTGGCTGGTGGAGGCGGAAGACCCCAACGCATTGACGGTTTCAAGAAGCGTATATGGAAGTTTTCAAGACGAAATTGCCGGTTTCAAGAGTCGTAAATGGAAGCTTCAACCCTAAACAAACGGTTTCGAGAAGCGAAAATGGCAGAAACGAATCCGACGATATGAAGGCCGAGACGAGATAGTGTTGCTCGCGGATCGCTGGTCTGACTGGCGTGGATGGTGAAGCCCCAGGGCGGGTATGCAGGCAAACGAGGAAGGGAGGGAGTGGTAACGTCTCAAGCTATGATACACAAGGAACCGCCGACAACCAGCGCAGGTAAGCAGCACAGGCAGGCACATAGGAGGAGGGGGGGGGGGGGGGTACCTTGCTTCCCTCCTCGTGCAGGTCGGGGATGAACTCGTCCTTGGGCCAGTCCATAGGTCGCTCCTGTCCCCTCATGGCGATGAAGGGGATGCCTCGTTCCGTGTGATCGGAATTGACGAACTGGCGGAAGGCCTTGCGCCGTTCCTCGTCCTGACCCAACAGCAGCGGCAGGACCAACAGCAACGACATAAACAATATTTAGAGAAAAGGGTACGTGGCAACATCAACGACCACACGAGAAAAGGTTACCAATACACCCTGGTACGAAGATATCACCAACGATGAGAACAACGACATCAACAGCAACAGCAACAACACCAACTACAACTACAGTGGCAACGACAACATTATCCACCGACATCGGCCACGACGGTACCGGCATGTCAGATCGACCGTTGTAAGAGCAACGGTATCAACGCCTACTATACCATCAACAACGACGACGTCTAAGAACGAAGTGATACATGAAACGTTTACCACACGACAGCTTCACGACCGACGACATTGACGACCGACGATATCACCAACGGCGAACGAGTACACCTTACGTGACAAAAGTGTCACAGCCCAGTCGTCGAACCGAATGTTGATGTGCCTAAAGAGCGTATGATACGTCGTCCCTATTGAATGTTGATAAGCCAAACTAAAGATCGTATGGTATCAGGGATAATCTCACGTCGACAACGGTAGCCCACTCGTCCTGGTAGGTGTCGACGACGTGCTGCATCTGCGCTTCCAGGTCCTCCGCAATGCCGAGCTTATCGTTCACCACAACATCCTTCAGGTACTCGATGCCTAAAGTACATCATCACGGCACAGCACAGAACATCTCAGGACGGTACAGCATAGCGCATTAAATATATTGTTTTGGTTTCGGTATACGTTCGGCATCGGTTTCCAAGTAGGTAGCATTTTCGGTTTCAGTTTCGGCATCAGTTTCGGCTTCAATTTTGGCATTAATTTCCAGGTACAAATTCAGTTTCGGATTCGGTTTCGGTTTAGTTCCATTTTCAGTTTCAGCTTCGGTCAGTTTTTGTTTCATTTTCGCCATCTGTTTCGAATTCGATTTCGGTTACAGATTCAGTTTCGGCTTCAGTTTCAATTACAGGTTAATTTTCAGCTTTACAGGTTCAATTTCAGTTCGGATTCGGTTTTCGTCACAGCGACACATTCCGTTCCGGTTTTAAAGGCTCAATTTCAGTTTCGATTTCGGTTCAGTTCAGTTTCATTTCCGTTTCAGGAACTTTTGGGTGCAGTTTCAATTCCAGTTTCAAATTCGGTTTCGAATTCAGCATAGGGTTCGGTTTCGGTTTCGTTTCGGTTTCAGTCTCCGCATCGGTTTTGGTTTCGTTTTTCGTTACAGTTTCAGTTTCGGCTCCGTTTTGGGTCGCAATCTCACGTTTAGTGTCGGTTCGTTTTTCGGTTGCAGTTTCATTTTCACATTGAGTTTCGGTTTCAGATGCAGTCTGGGTTTCGGTTATGGTTACAGATTCACTATTTGTCGATTTCGATAGTACCAGGTATCAGGTAAATGGTAAAGAAGTCTGGCCTCCGCCCTCCCCCTACCCACCTGTGTGCAGGAATAAAGTCAGTTTTATTTCCGGTCGATCTAAAGGGAGCCGTCCAAATGCTAAAATCCTTCACGCGGAAAAGAAAACAAACATTGAGCGCTTACAGCAGAACTCAACCAAACAACAAACAAAACCAAAACATGCCGAACTGCACCAAACAATACCAAACGGGACCAAATCGAAAGAAACCAAACCACACAAAGCCAAACCACACCAAGCCAACCCAAACCAAACCAAACCAAGCCAATTCATACCAAATCAAAACACACGCAACAAAACGAAGCGAAGGTAAACGAAGCGAAAACATCCAAACCAGTAAAACAAGTAATATGCCGAACCAAATAAAAACAAACGAAAAGCACCCACCGCCTTCCAACTTCTCCATCCAGGCAGACGTTCGCTGCAGACGGTCAGCCGTGGCGATGTAGAACATGAGGAAGCGGTCGATGTACTTGATGCACAGCTCCGCGCTGATGTCGGTCGCCATCAAGTCGGCGTGCCTGTGCGAGAATTGCGCAAGCATTGTACAAGCAGACGGTAGAAAACAGGGGTGAAGTGGAGGGGAGCGAGGAGGTGGTCGGTTGGGGGTTCAACCTATCGGGAAAAAAAAAACAAAAAAACAGTCACGAGCGAATGCGAGACTAATAGTATGCCGGCACTGCCCCAGTATACTGGCAGTATGCCCAGGACGCGATATACTGCTACGACCTACCGGTATGGTACACTGATGTGGGCTACTTCCGAGCGAACGCAAGTTAATAAGCTTGACGGCGTCTAAAAAAGGGCATGGTACCCCTTCCGAGTTGCCTGAGACGTCCACCGTACGCCGTCCACCAACGTATGATGAGTTGCAAATAAATAGTACCTGGTATACCATCATGCGCGAGTTCCTAGCCGAAACCTCTGTACTATCTTGGATCGTGTTAACAATAAACAAAAAAATTAAGTCCGGTTCCCGGTAACTGCTGGTACCTGCCATTTATACCAGGAACGCATCAACCTGAAGATGTGGCATGTGCTGGCGCGGGTGCTGGTGCTATCAAGACCAACCTTCCACACCTGGAACAGATGATGCAGATAATATATCCCTGCTTCATGGTCTTATCTAGATCTTTCACGATAGATAGATAATATATTGCTGATCTGCATGATCTCTATAATATGTATATGATCTAGCTCACGTTTCCAGGTGGGAGTCGCATAGTCTGCATGATCTCGGACATGTTTCCTGGGTTGGATCTGTACTACACAGATTGTGCACAGCACCTCAAAGCGGCAGTTTAGGATCTAAGTGATCCATCTGTAGCTGATCTATCTCGTGTGTCCGACGTGTGTCGGTTTATCACCGATGCCACCTATCTGTAGATTATGTGTCTGTAGATGATCCATCAGTAGATTATCTGTCTGTGGATGATCCATCAGTAGATTATCTGTCTGTAGATACATCTAATCTGTCCGACGTCCGTAGCTAATCGTCACTACCACCTTCACCTTATCAGTCCATCGATCGTCATATCTAGGCCACAACAGCGCCACCAGTATCACGTACAGTCAGTATTAATAGTGCACCAGAAACTCCTCCCTCATCGGTCTACATCTCCATCCCCAGAATTTTCGGAGGCGGTACTCGTATATCGTAGGGGTTTGGGGTCAGGTTTCATCAACAATGAATAGCGTATTTCGATCGAAACGCATTTTCAAGCGTTGTTCACTAAATATCTGGTACTATGTAACGGGTCAAGCCGCGATCTCGGGTCAACCACAACCCACCCAGCTACGGCACCTCCGGCCCCGCAGACGGAAGAGCAGCAGTATCATAGCCCATTTTTTTGTTTTTATTGCAAATACGTCAGCTGCGAGTTCGACCGACTGAGTGGTTGAAGCTCAACTTCGGAAGCCGCGTGATACGTCAGACACGCTCGTCGAGCGAGCTTATTCTATACTATCTTCATAAGAATAGGGGGCTATGAAACCGAATTTTGCCAATTAATACTTCAATGACGAAAGCGTGCTTCCATACGAAGGTATGTCGGTGTTCCCAACGATGAAACCGCACTTGGATACTGTGAGCACAACGCACCTGGCTACGGCGCCTCCGTTTCCGCATACGTAAAGGTTGTAACCGTTCTCCGTTGCCACGAGGCCGAAGTCCTTGCCCTGTGCCTCCGCACACTCTCGCACGCACCCGGACACCGCAGACTTCAGCTTGTGGGGGGACCGGAGCCCTGACAACAAACAAACAAACAAACAAACAAACAAACAAACGAAAACGGATGGCAAACGTCAGGAATACTTGAGTATGAGAGTTTAGGAGGACAAGCGGTTGGGGTGGGGGTGGAGTGACATGAGACTACCGACATCAGCAGCACCCATCCACCACAACAACAGCATCAATAGCATCAGACAACCATACTGCAAGAACATCATCGAGACGAAGCGCACCAAAAACGTAACCGAACACCCACACGCAACACCAGCATCACCGAACAACCACAGACAATAACTACAACACCCTAAACGAAACCAGTAACGACGGTACCACCAAACAGCAGTAACAACAGCAGTACCAACAAGAAATGTACAGCAGTAGCACATCCAACAGCCTCTTTACCGTAGAGGGCTAGGGTGCTATTTAATAAATGCCCCAACTCTGTACCGGGTACAGCATTCGTAATATTACGGGGGACCATAGTTAATAGGACCAAACATTGTTAGTAAAAAGGGTTGAATGTATAGGTTTTATGTATACCATAGGTCCTATTATCTACGGCCCCCCGTAATAAGTTCCAGATTGCACGCACCCTTGTAACGGTTCTCCAGCTCGACGGCGAAGCTAACCGCATCTTGTACGCCATAACGGCACCACGTAGAGCCAACGCAACTCTTGATCGTCCTGAGGGCCTTGCCGTACGCGTGGCCAGACTCGAGCCCTGCCGCGCGGAGCTCGGTCCAGATGTCGGGCAGCTTCGAATTGAAGACACAACACAAGGCAGGACAGCGATTAGAAACAGGGGAAGGTCAAAACCCGACAAGACATGGTCAAGCGAGGGGGGTACGATTGCCTAAGAAAACATCTACCATTCTGTACCTCAAATGTAGAGAACTTCTCTATACAAAGATTCTATCGGTGTGGTACGTATGTTCAGAGACAGAGTGAGTGGTTCGGAGTACTCTTATGGTAGGGAAGAGAGGCGAATCAATATCGTTGTGTTCTCATCATGTTGGTAGCTTCGGTGTGGATGGGCGAGGGCTGTACAGTGAGATAGCGAACAATATTTGCTGCCAGATATATAAGAACGAGGGCGATGCAGAACAGATGCGGGTTACAGCAGAGAGCTGAGGTCGATCAATTGTTCAGAGCTCGACTTTTTCAGAAGGGGAAGGAAGGTCGCCGATACCGAACAAGGGAGGCCTTTTTCCGGAAATATCTGTCCAGAGAGAGAGAGCCTTCCGAAAATGTTATGTTCGACTCTAGCACCGCTGAAAACCGATCGCACCTCAATATGCGGTAAGTCTTCTCATCCTTACTACACCCTTACGGAAACAACCGGAGGAAGAGTTTGAAAAGCTGCAGTAAAGCAGAGAAAAAAAACAGGGTGGAGGAAAGCAGTGAAACACTAAAGCGGTTAGGAGGTATCATAGGGGAACGGGGCAAAACTACCGGTCTATCACTAAAGAGATGCGGCCAATGGTCTCTACATAGTATAGTCCATAAAACTCCAGAGTGCGTTCAATAGGAATTTAGATGACAAGGCGCGCGGACACCGTGTGCGTTGCGTGTCCCGAGGAAATAGTACATGAAAAAAACGCCAAAATATCGAGGAAAACAACACACCTTAACGACTTCAAGACACTTACTGTATTAATACCAGCGAGTTGAGACAAAAACTGAAACTTCAAAAACACAGCGCACGATCGATAGCGTACAAGTTCATGCCTTGGTACTAAACATGAGTATATTCACGCATGCACGACTGTCTGGATGTACGCATGTAGTATGTTCTAGCACGAAAAAGGCTTCCGGGCGGGCGGGGGGAGTTACACCGCTGGCTTCCTCTCGTTTTTCTCGTTTGCCGCCCATACCTGGTGCTTCTCAGCTCCGAACATGTCGATGCGCTGCCCGCCAGTGACCTTGGTGTAAAGGTTGTACTTTTTGGCCACCTGCAAGATGAAAAACAAGTACAACAACACGCGTAAAAAGCCCGGTTTAAAATACGCCTTACGACAACACGGAAAACCCGTGGCGAACACGTCAGTGGCATAAATAAAGTACAAACCACACGTAAAGTACAACGGAAACAAAAACGCTTTCCAGAAAAACGTGCAAGGAAAGAAAAAACGCCTGCCAGCAAAATATATGCAGAAATAACAAAAACGACCTTCAACAACACCTAAAACCGTTCAGACAAAACGCCTTCCCGTAAATGACACGTAACAGATTAAACGGTTAAAAACGGCATTCCAACAACACGATAGACCGCTCCAAAAAACGCCTTCCAGCTAAATGGTTTCAGTACTTCAGGGGGTATACATCATCACCTACTTCCACACTGAAGGCCTACAGCAGCAAACAGCAAAACGTAAGCACTACCTCGTACTGGTTAGGGATAGGGATAAGGCTAGTATTAGGGTTCTCACAGTTCCCATGCAGATCAGCTGGTCCGGGGTCAGTTCTCCTCCAGGCACGCGCGGGATGACAGAGTACGATCCACCTGCGTGACAAGACCATCCACATTCGGTAGAGTCGTTCGTCAGTACACGCGGTACGGCATACCTGGTAGGTTCGATGCACCGGGGTTACTTTCCGGCTGATGTTATCTTTACTGTAATATAACGTAATATAACACCTACCTGCGATTGTAATATAACGTAAACTAACACCTACCTGCGATTGTGCATTACACCAGCGGCCAGTGTGAACGGAGCAACAGTACTATTTACAATAGCTGGGTATTTTTAGTTTGAAGGTACTGGGCCATAATAAGCAGTGAGGTGTATGCATGAGCGCTGGAGGGCAGAGCAGGGCAGGATAGTACTGTACTACAGTCGTACAGTACCACAGTACATCAGTGCAGCATAGTACAGGATAGTACTACTGTACCACGGTACATCAGTGCAGTACAGTACAGTACATCACAGTATCACACTACATATTCCTACTCAACACTCCAGCGGACACTTTAAACTGTACCGGTCCTAACCTGCACTATACAACACTAAACTACACTCCACTACCCTCCCTTACCCTAACCCTATTTATATTCTACCGTACCCTCATACACTAGACGGAGTACATGTCACGACACTACCCCCCACTATGCTCAAAAACGCCAACATACACCTCAAACTGTTGGTGAGAGCGCCATCGTCGGTGTCAAGCAGGGCTATGCAACCATTCTTGCTCGAACACCATATCGTTGTTGATCGAAGCACGACCCTGACCACCTTGCCCTACCCTACCCTACTCTACCGTGCCCTACCCTGCTAGACTGAGAGTGTAAGTACACTCCGCCAATACTATTGTTATGTATAATGTGAACACACCCCTCTGCATGTTGGCGAGAGCGCGATCGTTGGTGTCCTGCAACGTCATGCCGTCATTCTCGAAGATCATGTCGTTGTTGATCGAAGCCAGGATGTTCGACACAAGAGGCTTGCACACCTCGCAGCCATCTCCAGTGCCATGCTTGTCGATCAATTCGTCGAACGACTTGATGCCCACGCTCTGTACGATTGTACGATTGTACGATTGTACGATAAGCGGTATCGATGTCACCAGACACAGCGCGGAGTGTGTCGGGGAGGCCGGCGGTGGGGTGGGAAATGAGGGGGGGGCGGGAGTTGGCGTGGGGAATGGGGAGGAGGAGGGCGGGTGGTGGAGACAAAGGCATACCATTAAGAGGGATAACAATTGCCGTAGCTAACCAGAGATAGTAACGAAAACTTGTTCGAGGCTACTAACGGATAACCGGCCACAACGTACTGCGTACTGCGGTCGCCACAGCGGGCATTCCATACGTTACAGGCGTCACGTGCGCCAAACCGGTTTACAAGAGTCCCATGCGTTTCAAGCGACACATTCATCGAATTTCGTCACAGGAGTTCAATGTGTCAGAGCAGGCGATACGCAATTTTTCACACGTTATAGGCTCTTCGTCTACTACGGATGTCTCAACCTTTATTTACACCATGCGGCACGGTCTTCCTTTGCTTCCTTTCACCCTGACCATGTCGCACAGGTCCCGATGAAGCCATGAGCTGGACTACCCTAATATCAGACGGCCAAGTAACAACAAGTAGGCATTTTTTAATCAGCCAACTCACAGATACTTTTTTTACCTTTTTCGTTCATGCATACTTCCGGGTTGGTATATTACGTGGTTTTCATACACTGCCGGTTTGACAACCCAACAAATAACTAATGGCCGGCTTGGAATAGGGTCAGTCAGCCACCCTCGACTGTGCGGAGTCTGTCCTTTTGTTATCACCTTGACGATGTCGTAGAGCTCCTGGCGAGTGTGGTGGAAGTGCTCGCAGACGTCGGTGGAGACCTCTTTGCCGGAGTTCTTCATGGCGAACGCGAAGATATCCTTAACCATGGGCTCGCACCCACCGCATCCCGTACCAGCCTATCATTCAAACAAAACAAAAACATGGAAAACGAAAAACGTCAAGTGTGGAAAATGAGGAATGTGTAATGGACTATGGGAAATGGAAAATATCATGAAACAAAATCGACGAGAAATGGCAATGCGATGAAATGCAATCCAATGCTATGCAGGGAAAAAAACAGGGCGAAGGCGAAAATAGTCTCAACCATGGGCTCGAACCCACCGTATCCCGTACCAGCCTACCGAAAAGCGAAACGACAAAAATAGGAAAATTGATTATAACCGAAGCGAAACAAGTACAACCAGTACCTAAAACGAAAAAAACGATATATGCAAATCCGAACAACGGAAAATAGGAACCCCAGAAAATGAAAAAAAAAAAAGAGCAACGAATAGCAAGAACAAAATGAAAAATAAACAGTGACGCCAATAATAAAAACGGGGAAAGGTAGCGGTCATCCTTGACGGTGGGTATTGCAGAGAAAGCACGCCTTCTACAATACATACGCCCTTCAAGGGTTACACCGTGTAACAGCCGAAGTTCGTCCCGGATCGCGCACATTTAAGCGAGGAATCTAAATCGGTTCAAGCGGTTGCCCATTATTCGGTACATTGATACCTTCACTTGATTGATATATTCGCTGACCGACTGATATAATGCTTGGTATACATAAAACACAGCTGGTTGATTGGTTGGCTGCTGCTAGGGTTGGTTATGTGATTGGTTGATGTTTGATTGATGCTTGGTGGTTCATGGGCACTTTCATTGGTTGGTTCGTTGATTGATTGATGGCTTGATTGGATCACACGCTTACCAACTGTATTTATTGATCGGGTGGTTGAGTTTTCTTGATACATTAGATTGATTGGGTATATAGCTGTATGAGCGATAGATGCATTTATCGAAGTATTGCTTGCAGTTAGGCACACACCACATCATACATCATGCATGACACCCGACACCTCATACCTTGGTGCAGGATTTAACTTCAGCGACCGTGGTCAGCCCCCCCTCCGTAACGGAGCGGTAGATCGTACCCTTGTCTACGTTGTTGCAGGAGCACACCTGTATACAGCACACCATCCATCCGCGCAGCAGCGGCAACCATTGTTAGGGGCACACTTATTGTAGTAAAAAATTAGCACATCTACTCCTGGCATGTTCATGAAGCTATCGATACGTAGATATGAAGTGCAGCCAACAATCTTGGAGCTACCCCTGCACGTGCAACCTGTTTTACGGTACCGTACCAGGGAATGCGGACAGCGATGCAACGAAACCAACACACGCACGTTGCCCGCCCCACCGCCAGCCCTCCGCCGTGGCAACCGAGCAGCAACACCAACACCGCCACCACCTCCTCCACCGCTAACGCCACCACCACCGCCCGATGCACCATCAACGACACTGCCAACAACACTTAACATCAACACCACCAGAATCAATACCAACACCACCTACACCAAAATCAACCATTCCACTACACTATTAATACCAACAACACCACCGCAACGACAACACTAGCACCACCGTCACCAGCACAACAACCTCAACAACCTGAGTATCTCGCGCTCATCATTCTCTCCAGCGCATCGTCTGACATATTCTCGGCACAGAGGCAACAGCGATAACAGCACCAACATCAACAACGCCAACAACAATAACACCGCCAACACCACCCCTCTTACAACATCAAAATAAAAGAAAAGGCTGATTATCACCTGCATGTCATCCGGCATGTCCTCAACCCCGAGGGCAGCCCCGCCCCCCTCTTCGGCAGCGGGTGCCATGAGCACTCCCGGGGCGATGGGCAGATCCCTGTCGGACTTAGACAGACCCTGCTCCGATGGCCACAACAATCGATAATCACGATTAGCGGTGGTGACGGATATCGACAAACCAAAAAATATTTCGATACGATATCGAAAAAATCAACAAGAAAATCGATACGATGTCGACATACCAAACAATGAAACCGACACGATATCGACAAACAAAGAACAAAACGCTAATATACCGAGCACGATCGCCTATACGCGTAGGATCGTCTAGTCTGAGGCATGCCCGACGAGGATGCCGCCCACGACAGGAGCAAGAGTGGGTGGCTTTATACGAGAGACAATGGCACGTTTGGACGCGGGGTTCTTGTCAGTATAATCAGGGGGTGGCATATTGGAGGGGGGTGGCACGTGCCAGAAGCGGAGGTCTTGTCGGTATGACGAGGAGGTGGCTTACTGAAGGGGGGTGTTATGTGCCAGACGCGTGGCGTAGTCTGAGGCATTTAGTTGTCGCCCGAGTCAAGAGGGGTTTGTGTTAGAAGAGAGAAGATGGCATGTTCGACGCGGGGGTTCTTGCCAGGAGGGTGGTTTAGTCTGACAAATCTCCGACGAGGGTGCCGCCCAAGACGAGATTTGGTAGAAACGAAGAAAAAAACTGGGCACGCCGAACGCTTCTGTAGAGCTTAACCTTGCAAATCAGAGAGGAGATGCCATCTTTGGAAGGCATGTTTGGCAGGGGGGGGGTGGGGTACTTGGCAGGAGGGAGGTGTAGTCTGAGGCATCACCGACGAGGATACCAACCGAGACGAGATGCGGTCGAAGCGAAGACTAAAACGACAACAAAACACTTACTAGGTATGTGGAGCATAGCCGAACCACAGAGATGGGATGGTGTTAGATGAGGTGATGAAAAAGGGTGGTGTTACGAGAGGGGGTGGCATGTTTGGAGAGGGTGGTACTTGCCAGGAGGGTGGTGTAGTCTGATGCATCACCGACGAGGATGCCGCCCAAGAGCTTTGTGCCCGCCATGTTGAAGAAGAGCTTCTTGTAGGCGTTGTTGAATGGGTCGTTCCACGTCATGGCAACCTGGTCGTCTTCCTCCTGCTCGGTCAGTGTGGGTTGTCCAATCAGATCAAAGAGACTGAGTCAGTCGTCCAATCAACAAGTTTATGTGAAATCAGTCGTCTAAACCACGTCCACGATAATGGATCTGTCATCCATTTACCAATTACACAAAAAACATAGGAAAATCAGTCGTCCAAATACGAAATGCACCAAGAGCAAATTTAAGTAACTCGCCCAATCAACAAGGCTTGCTTGAAGTCAGTTGTCCCATGACATCGAATGGTTTTTAACGTCAGGCGTCCAAAACCAAACAGTATTTTCGGAAGCCAGTCGTCCAATCAAGCTTTAGGTGATATTCGTATGAACCAGTCATCCAACTCCACACTTTGCCAAAAAAAATAAAGTTGTCAAGAAAAACTAGGCAGCCACTCCTCCAATCACATACTGGCACCTCGTACCAGGGTACCAAATATACGGGTAACAGTTTGAATTTAATCGACGGCTGATTATTTGTTCATGATCGACAGTAGTATAACAAATAATACAAATGCGGTGCGAGTGGTCGAGCTTTGGATGTTGTCGGATGAGTTGGCGTTAGGCCGTGTACACCGTAGGACTACCACAGAACCGCAACACCAACGGCGACAAATAACCAATCACGACTACCCTGGTAGATTCAAACTCCGGGTGGAGTTCCGCAAAATAAAATGAGCTTGCGGGGAGGGGATGGGGCAAACAGCAACCGACCACCGCGCCTTCAAGGCCAAGCCTAAACATGCTGCTATTAAGAGGCCAACCAGGTGCAACAGCTGAGGTACACACTACCGCTGGAGTTCCGCACACGGCCGTGTATTGTCTGCCAGGGAGAGGGGACACGGCAACCGACCGGTCACTACGGGGTAGAAGTAAGGGGTTAGGGCGCCACGTCGACCCCCATGATCTTCTCTACTTTCCCACTCATTTCCCATCCCATTTAGCATATTCGCCCTTCTTTGTATCTCTACCTTCTATTACGGGGGGCCACATAAAATAGGACCTATGGTAAGCCCAAAACCCTTTATATTTACCTATTTTTATCAACAATAATAGGTCCTATTTACTATGGTCCCCCGTAATAGTTGTACCCCAGATCCAGGGTCACATATCACCCCTAACCCTCTAGTTTCCACAGTCGAATGCTACTATAATTCTTAGGGGTTAGGGTCGAATCTATCACCGTGGTGAGGATATTCTGATTTAATTGTCAAAACGAAACAAAAGTCAACTGCTATGAGCGCATGGCGTGGGTAAGCGCAATTCCAGGTGAGCCGACGAGATAAAAAAATGTTCAAGTTTTCTCCGCGATAATGATGAGCGCAAGGGCAGACGCGAAGGGCAGTGGGGAGGGGGTAGAAGCGCCTAACCCTAACCCTAACCCTAACCCTAACAATGCTATCGACATGTGACCTCCAGTAGCAGCCTTAACTGGTGGAAAAACGGAGAGAGAAAACAAGGGCGACGAGAGCGAAGGGCATGGAAGTGTATTCTGGCACATAGCAGGCTCTTGCACCCCCTCCCCACTACGACTCGCGCGTTGCATGGTTATGGCTAAGAGACCTAAGCCTTTTAGGACCCCAGTCCCGTTTTGGGGACACACTACTTGTAAGTTGATTGCTTTGTCCCCACACATGGGACTGCATTCCTAAAAGGGTTGAGCCCTTCCCTCCCTTGTCGACCCGCGTCGAATGGAACCATTGAACTACTGTATTTATACCAACAACTGCCAGGTCTAAAGCATTGCCTATCACGGCTGGAGTTCCACCATACTGTTCTTGCATCAACGTAGCTGGCGGGGGGAGGGGACATAATAACTGAAAGGCGCACCTTGAAGCCCGAGTACCGGCCGAAGGACGCCACATCGACACCCATGAGCTTGAGCTTGGTGGACATGTCGGCGCCGGTGAAGGCCTGATCCTCCCCCGTCATGGTCTTAGCCACAGCCTCCGCCATCTCGTACCCAGGGGCCACCAGCCCATAGATCATGCCCCTGACATAACATTCAAACGTGCGAAAAAGTACCGGGTACCATTTATTATCCGTGACTCACAGCGACGAGTTTTGGGGTTCAGAAACAACAACCTACCCGGTATCGTTTATCGTGTCACACAGTAGGATCCAGCTAAAACAAAATGCGAGATTGTGTTCCAGTAGCAATATCGATATCCAAGCCACTACTGTGACATCTATCGTGTCTGTGCTACCTGGTACCAGATAGTTATGAAATCGTTTGGGAAATGATTGGTAGTATTTAGTATCGGCAGCTGTGCGCGGCCAAGCAATTGGCAAGCGGGGTGATGCATTTCCGTTGCATGTCAAGCGGGTCTGTTTAATCCATCCTTCCCATGCATGTATGCGGCGCACTTCAGACCCAACCGAATGCTGTAATTGATACTGTATATAGTCGCATGTCGGTTTGGACATTGCCCCCCCTTCTGCACGTATATACTGAAGTATTGAAGTCCAATGGAGGTTACGATAAAATAGTGGGTTTTTGGTGTCTGTTCGCTCAGAGGGTAAGGGCGACCTCTCCGATGATTGGCTACTTGCTCTTCCGGTTAGTTCATTCGAGGTCATTTTTAGTTAGGTACAGTAGTTATTAACAGTTACTCTGTTAATCGCTATTAAGCCTGTCAGATCTGCAGTCCCGTTTTAAAGACAAACTTAAGGTTTCTAAGTTGTCTGTCCCCGAAGGAGGTACTGCGGTCCTAACCCAAAGGCAAATAAGTAATCGATTTTTTCACTGTAGGTCATTTTTAGTCAAGTCTGCAGCCAAGTCATCGCGTCCCTGCTGTAGATAGTATAGTTGGCTAGTGAGATACGTTCGTGGTAGTTAGTTGGTGTTTACTGTGT
Organism: Nereocystis luetkeana; assembly: GCA_031213475.1. Lineage (NCBI taxonomy): Eukaryota > Phaeophyceae > Laminariales > Laminariaceae > Nereocystis > Nereocystis luetkeana. The sequence goes on from JARUPZ010000028.1 coordinate 9,159,745, forward strand.
ATGTTTGTATGTTGGTGTTTGTATTGTGTTCGAGTGTGTTCGCTCACCCGTGAAGGGCGACCTCTCCGATGGCGTAGATGTCCTCATCGTTAGTCCGCAACAGGTCGTCCACAATCACGCCCCCTCTCTCGTGCACCTCGATGTCCGAAGCGCGGGCGATCTCGTCGCGAGGCCTGCCACGATAACAAATGAACACACCACGTTGAGACACCACATTGAGACACGATATTCATATTCGCGCCACCAAACTTACACGCACCATATGCCAAAATCATATTCACAAAGTATGTGGTATTAATAGTAATAGTACATTCTCACACCCTATTGACAAAACGACATCGTCGAGAGGCCTGCCGTACTCACAAAATCGGGCACCCCACCTCCGACCAACCAAACCCTGTCCTCGCAGCCCCGCTTGGTCTGTGCTTGGTCTGTGCTTGTTGTCTGTATGGCCGACGCTAGGCTGAATACGCCAAACGTTTTCGAGGCGTTCGGGCTCTTCACCACAATCAAGGCAATCAATCCCAAAACGAGTCACAGGGTAGCATCACAACACACACACCACAAAACACCCAACATAACACGCTATACCCAAAACAATCATTACTAAAAGTACCCCAAGTATATATTAATCTACTGCAGTACGCACACTTTTGGTTTGACAAAAAGCGGCGATTTTTCGCCCCGCGGTAGCCGTGTAAACCTCGACACTACAGTACATGGATTGATTTATGTCATCTGGTAAGAGTAGTATAGTTCACGTCCCGTGACGTCCACCCTCGACGAGAGTCGAAACAAAACTGCACGAACTCGTCAGTTCAGCATGCCTCGTCACATATGTTGACCTGACAAACACTGATTGATTGTGGGAACATCAGTACTACTGTAGTATATAGAGTACTGTCATAGGATAAAGCTCACCGGATGCCAGCGGAAACGACGACCATGCCCACGTCCAGGTCATCCCAGCCCTCGTTGGAGAACGTCATTCCTGACACCTTGTCCTCTCCCAAGAACTCCGTCACGCGAGCATCGCAGTGTATCTTCAGACCCAGGTCCTCGATCATGCCTCCAAGAATCGCGTGCCCCGCGTTGTCGATCTGTTGCCAGTGGCAATATTGCCAATGTTGCCAGTAGCAATATTAACAGCAGTAGTAGCAATGGTAGTACACGCAGTACGATGAGGTAGAGCGGCGGGGGGGGGGAGAGGAAGAAGGAAACGGAGAAGGTAAAGGGGGGAGGGGGGGGGGGGAGAGGAGAAAGGAAACGGAGAAGGTAAAGGGGGGAGGGGAGGGGGGGGGGGAGGAGGAGGAGGATAAGGATGAGGAGGAGGACGAGGAGGAAACGGCCGGGGGAGGTAGGTACGCTGTAAGCGACTCGCTGTGTAAGGTAGAAGACAGTAGAAGTGGGCTGGAGTAGTAGTAGGTGGTGGTGGTAGTAGTAGTAGTAGTAGTAGTAGTAGTAGTAGTAGTAGTAATAGTAGTAGTAGTAGTGGTAGGCTGGAGTAAGGCACTCCGCCAGGACCAAACAGCGTCAAGCCACCGCCAACAACCGCTTGGCACCAACATTACGGCACTCCGTGAACATCGTTTCGATCATACGGCTCTTTTACAACATAAAATAACGGCAAACTTACAGTACATGATCTGCTGTACACCATTTACATGATCTCAATGATCTACATCGTGGTCTGTCACGGCACCCATCTAACGGCCCATGACGCTTTAGATTATCCACATCGTCACGAGTCACGGCACCGACCTGACGGCACATAAGGATGGGCGCGTACTCGATGATGTGCGTCTCCATGCCGAGGTCGTACATAGCCTTAGCGGCCTCGAGGCCCAGCAGGCCTCCTCCAATGACCGCCGCTGCCTTGACGTTGTTCTCCTTCTGGTACGCGATCATGTTCTGTTTCGCGGCCGATAGCGGAGAACGAAGGAACGATATTGAAAGTGTTATAAGTACCTTTGGTAGGGTTAGGGTGACGCAAACCTGAAATCGGCTGATCGGCTGAATTTTGTGCAGCTGAAAAAACGTACCTGGTACGTAAAATACACCGGACATTGAAATAATGAAGTCTATACAGCTCGAAAAACGAAAGGCCTAACGGCCAGCGAAAACAATTGGTTAGATTACAAGCTTCGACATACTCATACCGGGTATGTGTGAGACCGCAGTGACACCCTATACTACGTTGAAAGGCACCCTCAATAGCACCGATAAGAAACTATTACACCAGCCAACGGTAGAAAAATCAACAATTGAAAAATACCGGCAGGAAGCTACCGACCAGCGTCTGGTAAACATCGACCGACATAATAAAAACGCCTGCATCCCTCCCTCGCTGACCTCCAAGTCGTCGATGGTGCGGTAGACGAATACCCCCTTCTTGTCCACGCCGGGGGTGGGGGGCACGAAGGGGTACGACCCCGTTGCCAGCACCGCCTTGTCGTACTTTATCTCCTGCCGCCGATACAGCAATCATTCATCATTTCAATAATTAATTAAATAATAAGCCCAAAAAATAATTCAACCAATAACCATTGTAACGCTCATTTAATATTTCAGTCAAACGTTCGATCAATAATGCCTCCAACGATCAATTCGATAATTCAACTATTCACCAAAGCATGCCTTCTTCGGCAGCTCCAGCGAAAGGAACGAAAGCGACACGTCATCGTGAGCGAAAAAAGCGGCAAAGCATCGGTGATCGAACGAAGGGAGCTTAACCTCTTTAGGACTGCAGTCTCGTTTTGGGGGACATCGCACACAAGATCCAACCATTTTGTCCCTCGAACCGGACTGCAGCGCTAAAAGGGGTAACGCTATATTTGTATTTCTGTCTCCCTTACCTGTCTCCATAGCTGACTCTATCCCCCCGTCCCCCATCTTCGCTCTCTCCCCCAATTCACTAATTAATTCATTCGGTGCTGGCATCCATAGGCGCAAAAGTCCACCCCACAAACGTTTCTTAGTATTAATAGGATGCAGCTCACCCTTCATGCGAATCGCTCGACACTTCACGCACGTCGCGTTTGGTGCATAGAATCTTAGCCTGGTCAGTGAAATCCCAACGTGGTCCGTCCCGGCATTGTAGGCATGCAAGGGTCTACGGTAATTCGAAGACGGTCATGCATGCCATGAGTCCCCCCCCCGCCCCCCCCCCCCTTTGCCCCTGTTCCTCGGTCTCTCCTCCCACATGCCCCCCTTTGCCTCCGTATCGGCCGCCAAACAGTGAGGCTCACCAGGTATGTTGTTGCTGACGTATTAGGCTACTTCTTGTTCGTGGGTCTATGATGTATGTCACCCTGCAAGCAGCGCCTACCTGGTCCGTGGTAACCCAACGTGCTCCGTCCCGGCATTGCATCAATGCAAGGGTCTACTGTATGGTTATTCGCCCACGGCCATGCATGGCATGAATACCCCCCCGCCTCCCCCCCCCCTCCCCCCCTCTTCCCCCTCCCTCCCTTCGTGTCCGTATAGCTCACCCTCCCGCTCTCGGAGATGACGGTCTTAGTTGCGCGGTCTATCTTGATAGCCTTGTCGCCCACGAAGCACTCCACGCCAGGGGTGGTGTCATACCACGATGTGGTTCCGTTGCCGTTCAGGTTGTATGCCCCCGACATGCTCAGGTCATCTACGTCTTTCTTGGTGAAGTACTGCATGCATCACACCAACAAAAACAAAACAACGACACCAACATATTGATTCAACATTGATGCGAAATGAAATACGGAGTATAATGTATTTGAAGCAGTGTTATCAAATTTGAATACATACTTGGAAACATGACTACAGAAGTTAATTCACGCCTCTAGTGCCGCACTGTACATAGGCGAACGTTTAGCTCGAATTCCAAGCCACCTGTGCAGTCCTAACGGCGTAAGCAACAAACACTGTTATACTCCGAAGTATACTATAAATAATACGGGGGGCCATCGTAGATATTAATAGGACCTATGGTATAGACAAAACACTACCTGTTAACCTATTTTTACTACCAATATTTGGTCACGTTTACTATGGTCTCCCGTAACAATATATATCTGGTACAATATATATATACCAGGTACCGGTATATATTAAGGATATAGCTGGTAGTATATACAGTATTAATAGCAATATCCGGACACGCTCAGGCCATGTACGTCGTTTTCGGTGAGGTGTCATTAATTGTCGCACAGCATTGCTATCTTAACACAAGCACAAGAAGCAGCGACACATCGATAAGAAAGAACACATGAAAAGAAGGGAGCATAAAGCGAGTCTCCGTGTAAAAATCGACAATAGGACAACATACCGACAATATACTACATAGTTCAGCATGAACGCAGCAATAACACCATCAAGAGTATATGCTATCGTTTAGACGCTCGCAGCGTTATACAGATCAGATAAGATCAGATCCCCATTCGATGATCTAGATACTTCACGGGAGTCGTAACCCTCATAAATACGAGCATATGTATGTACTCGGTGAGACTTGAACCCACGAAATTGATCTTAGTGGACACGCGGACCACCTACAAAGCCTACCGCATGCACCAGGGACGCCGTCAAGGGACAGGGTTAGGTTTACATGATCTGATATATATAGCCTGGTATGATTTAGGATGTTCGTAGGATGCACTTAGCGCTGACTTCGTGCACTTACTTACTGCTACCGTTACTGTAGTTCACTTACTTAGGGCACACACTTAGCCCATATATAACATACCTCCGTTAGTCGCATGCGGTTGTAGGCAGCCCTGTTCTCTTCGCAGAAGGTGACGACGTTAAACTTGTTGGACGGATCCTTTTCCTTCAATGCCTCCATGAACTTGTGCCCAACCATGCTGAACAAATCGAATAAGATAAACAGTTCAATATGGACAGTAGTATTTAGTATTTACCACTGCAGTGCACACTGCACACGTGGCAACGTAGTATCTCTGATGTGGCGTAGCTTTGTAACCACAGAACTCGTATCTCTTCTAGGATTGAAGAATCGGCACGGACACTGGTTGTGCTGGATGTCGACGGGTAGAAATAACGGTTTAATGTAAAGAACACACACACACACACTCAGAGCGATCCGACGGGGGGGGGGGGAGGGCTGGAGTCTTCTCGCGACAAAAAAAAAGGCACAAACCGTGCGTAGTGGGGAGGGATGGAGGGGGGAGGAGAGCCTATCACACTACTGTACGTGATCCCTTAGGGTTAGGGTTTGGGATAGGAATATTGATATTAATAAGAGAACAGGAGGGAGAGACAAAAGTAGGGCGAAGGTGAAATTAATGAGATTGAAAACAAAAACAAACCACCATACTATACCGCACTATTGTAGGTATAAATGCGATTGCGAGCGACATCACCACAAGACCGATGACGAACGCCGACCGAAGGGTCAACATATCAACGAGCCACATGTTTGACAAATATACGAACAAGATATCGACAAGAGGCGAACATGATACGAACATGACGCCAACAAGATTCGATGCCGCCAACATGAGCCCAAGGCGGTTGTAAAATGCTGTACAAATATGTCCCGAATGTGAGGACAGTCTGGGGAATGAAATATTGTTTACCAGCCAGATATCAACAAGACACGAGGATTTTGACGAGCAAGATATCAACCAGATACTGCCAACGTGATACCGCAACGGTCGTAACATATCACTCTCACTCCTGAAATATGACGACGGTTGGGGTACTAAAACATATTGACCAGCCTGATGTCAACAAGATACGCACAAGATACCGCCAGTTGTCAACATGTTACTTTCACTGCGGAAATGTAACGACGGTTTGAGCATTAAAACAATTATTTCAGACAAGCATAATGACCAGCCAGATGTCGACAAGATACACACATAATCTGATATATGATGCTATTAATAAAAGGATGTTGAGCAGTTCGTTACACGGTATTTCTTACCCGTTGCCGATTACGACAACAGTCTCCTGCTCGCCCTCGGCAGACATGCTCACAGCACCAGTAGTCGGCTGCCGTCGGATCCATGACCTGTTACCGTCGTGTTGATGGTGACCGCGTTCAGCAGACAGTAGTACGGCCAAGAGAACAGCAAACGGAAACACCAGAGGGCAACTGAACGATCGATAACACTCAGATATGAAACACGTTCGCAAGAGTAAGGATGTTGACCGAACCCATGGCCTGTTTTTAATATATTCAGAACAGTACAACAATATTTTATACACCAGGCAGGTATTTACGCTTATCTGTAAAAATAGTATTTACCTCACGTATTTGATAATTGGTTGTAGAGTCAGCGTTGTGATGTGATACACATATCAACCTCGATACGATATCTCGAAAGTTTGGTAACTCGATCTATCAAACCTTTGCGATATATCAAAATTGAAAGTTCCTACAGATTATAGAATACTACTTGCAGGTCTACACGTAGCCAGCATGCTAATAATTGGGATTAGGCATCATCGTACACAGCTGAACGCTGAACCCATACATGGCCTATCAAGCGCTCAGTCCTCTGGGTTGCCGAACCAATGATCAGTAGCATAGAATGATAGCAACAACACATCAACTGAAACTGCTCTACGTATATGTATACAGCATACACCCTAGCGGTGCCGCTGTGTTGTTAAGCGCAAAGGCCCCAAGAGCCCAAGACGCAGAACCGATACCGTGTTGTCCATATACTTGACGGAACTACTACAGCTGTACATGTATAAAATGCCCGTACCTGGTCTGACAAACTCGTATGAACCTGGTACGAAACTTGAACGCGAAACGTGCAGTCTATAATCTAAAAGCTAAAATCTAAAGTTTGACATGTTGAGACATCGCAGCCAACTCTCAGGCTCGGCTGTGCAAAAGGGGCATACTTCGGTTTGTGACTACTGTATCCTGTCTCGTCAAATTCCCGGCAGGTTCCATTGTCCAGAGGTGATTGCTTGCTTGGCAAGAGGACCACCAGCAACACCGGCGGTCACGGTGCGCGTATGGTGTGGATGGAGGGAGTGTCGTTAGGATAGTCTGTGATACCCGATATGCACCAAATACCTGATACCAGGTACCAGTACACATTAATAGTTAATAGTCTCGGCCTGTAAGCCGGACGGGAAGGGAGAAGGAACACAGCAATGTACCTCGTAATTTACTGGTTCAACACATGGCGAGGTGCATACTCGAAACTCGAGGACCTTTAACCTTTAACAATCTGGGAGAAGGGATTTTCAGGTTGGTAGGCTGTTCGGATGTTTTGGTTCCTGTTGGGATGAAGAAGTTGAACCGTCATACGGTCGCCCCGGTGGTTCAAGTGGTTAACCTCGAATTCTACTTGTTTGAGTCCTGGGTTCGAGCCCCAGGTGGGTCGGACTTTGGCTTTATTTGCAAAAATAAAATAATAAAAAATAAAAGGATTTAATTGTTGAGAGCGCCTTGCAGCGTGGGTAGGCACAATTCGATGCGAGTCGACGAGGGAAGAAAAGGCTGAAATCTTCTCGCGATAAAAATGAAGGCACGTACCGTAGCGGGAAGGGGGGAGAAGAGCCTGCTATGTGACCCCGGATCTGAGTTACGAGTTGGAAGGAGAGAGAGAAGAAGATGTGCGAAGATAATGAATGGGATGAGAAAAAAAAACAAAATAAATAAATAAATAAATAAATAAATAAATAAATAAATCAAACATGCTCAGCGGCGGTCACGCACTGGCTCCTACCAGGTGTCACACTCACTACGTGCCGTAACGGTATCAATGTATCAAATCAGTTATACCTGGTACCTGGTATACCGGTAACACACCAGTGGAACACCAGTTACCTCACGGTTACCTCAAGGTTACCTCAAGGTTACCTGGAACTTACTGTTGAGAGAGTTCGAGTCACACGGGTGCTAAGATAAGGTCAACAAGATAACACACCCCCGGCGACGAATTTCCGAGAAGTTATCAAAACACAGGGGTACTACCACCTACTATTAATACTGTAAGATAACACACCCCCTGAGACGAATATCAGACCCGGTTTCCTCGAAAGGGTTAGGGTTAGGGAGGCACACACAACGAGAATACCAGGTAGTGGCTTTGGAAATATTTTGTCGAGAAGGTTGCGGAGACGCACCGCTGTTGTCGTATTGAGTACGCTGCCTTCCCGTTGTCGATGTCGAGAAAGGGTTAGGGGTTAGGCAGAAGGAAGGAAAGCGATAGTTTACGTACTACACGGCGGTATAGACGCTTCGCTCGGCGTTCGTAGCATTCCCACTGCTGTCGAGAAACAAGATTGTCAAATTGGTCTCAGGATTTTGTCAAGCGTGTCGTACGGCATATCTCGAACCTGGTAAAAGACTGCTGCTGTCGTATAAAAGCCTACCTGCTACTGCTCGTATTATATTAATAGACGCTTTTAGTATAGTCTAGACTCTACTATTAATAATAGGCTATCAGGTGCATGTGGTGTGCTCACGACGGTTCGTGACACCAGTACGTATACAAAGTATTTAGAGCATTGCAGGTGTTTCTTGTGCCGGTCGGGGCCCACGCTGCGCATGTTTGGCTGCCTGTATGATACCGCTTACTGCTTGCATCGCCGTACGGCATCTTACTATTAGATCGAATCGTGCGAGGTCATTTGTTCAGCGCGTCACTGACTGCTGAATCAAAACAAACCTTAGTATACCAGGTACAGTATTAGACTACAACGGCGGTGGTACTCGTAGACAACTGCTGAACCATTGTTTGTGTACCACTATTTAAATGCCGTTGAACATATGGTACGTACACTGCTGCCTGCTGTATGATATGATGATATCATGCGCATAACTTCTGAGGCAGGGGGGGCAGAACGAGATAACGCCCCTATACAGCAAGTCTATAGCCAGTTCGAGGTCAGTGCTGTCTGCAAAGCAGGGCGATGTGGTGTTCTGTCTGTCTCCCCCTGTCTGCTGTATGGCGGTACTGCTGGGTAGGCATGAATACTTCGTGTCAAACTATAATATTGCTGACAGCAGTACTGCCGTGGGTCAAAAGCAAGGAGGTTTTGAGGTGCAACGTGAGCGAGGCTGTTTATCCCTCCGTCGGTCCTACTTCTACTGATGGCGACATCATGCATACAGCTGGACCTCGACTGCTTGAGTGATCACTGCGTGCTCGGAGGCAGAACAATCAGCAGAGCGTCTTGGCATAAAGACAGCAAGCAACAGCGCGGCAGCGCGTCAGCAGCATACTCGTTTTTACATCGGTCCTACCGAAGCCTATCACGCACCTCTTCGCCTGAAGCTCAGGGGCCGAGACCACGGCAGAAGCAGCAGAGGGCCGGGCAGAGGAGATCCTGCCGATGGGGTTCACAAAGGCAGCAGCACTCGCGATGGAAGCTGCTGCCACCACCACCGCAACCCTTACCGCGTGTCCCATGATGACAAGCCTCTTCACTGGCACGTCGATGGCCTCGCTTTTATGGATAGGATAGGCTTGATATAGCTCTAGTGATGTGGCGGAGAACCAATCCGCAAGAGCACTGGAGGTTTCACGCAAGAGTTGGGCCAAATGCGGGCCAGGTTGGATACTCGTTGCTGCTATCTGGTGTGGTAGAAGCTGGAAGAGAGAAGGACCGCAGAAGGGCAGAGGAAGGGACTCGGCACTTTTGAATCAGCGAAGGGTGAGCTTTCGAGGGAATCGTGACGTCATGAAGAAGCAAACAAGCTAGTAAACAGATTCTTGACGTCTTGACGGACTGTCATACATTAAAAACATTATATATTAATTTTGTCAAAGACCTTGACGCGATCAATTTGACCGGTCTCCTATGACCAAAAAATGACGCCGCCCTTATTTCCCCGAACCGTAATCAATCATACCGCGTATTTTTCCTGGCAAGTGGTGAGTGTGCGAGAGTGGCGAACACTCTGGATTGTACTCAGTCTGACCTAAATCAGAGGTTCCGCTTGCCCGAAGCGCACCCTGCAGCCCAAACCCCACACCGACACAACCCACGGGCTCTGCATCCGCACGCCAGCTCCCGGCTTTTTCGCGCTGTTAGATCAAATATGATGCAGACATTAGCTCTGCTAGCCCTCGCGGCCACAGGCGCTTCTGGGTTTGTTGTTCCAAGCGCATCATTCGGACCGCGAGCATGGACTACCTCGGCAACCCGACAGGCCTCGTCTCTTCAGATGGTAGATGCGCCTCTCGGGGTGGGGGTGATCGGGTGCGGCCGGATCGGAGACGTGAGTAGCGTACCCCGTGGTAGGCTAGGGTAGGCTCGTTTTGGTTGAAACTGGGATGATCCTATAATGCGGTTCATCCTCTGTTCCTGACCAGGACTGCTGCTGTGCTGTGCAAGTGTGTTGTACGTAATATGCGGCGTTCCCATACACTTTGTATATATACTGGATTATAGTATGGACCGACTTGAATCATTGTTTAGCTTGCTGTACTGGTGTACGGCGGTGTACTCCGAAACATGACACTAAATCCAAGTGATTCAACCTGAAAACCTGGGTCCTTTTCTGACGCTCAGCATGCTTGTCAGTCTGGTCTGGAAAGGGTAAGCCTCACATTGCAGTATTCATACATGATGTAGTGCTTTGTAGTGTAGTGCAAGTACCATCGTACCTGGTACGGGCACTTTAGGGCTGCGGTTCAGAGCGCCCCTGGTGCATGCAGCAGGCTTGGTACTGTAGGTGGTCCGCGTGCCCACTAGAATCAATTTCGTGGGTTCGAGTCTCACCGACTCCATACTCGTAGGGACTTTCTCGGAAAGCGCGAGAGCGTGAGTTGGCAACATTAACATTCGATAAAAATCGACGAGCAGTGGGAATACTGAACCTTATACGTACTACTATTAATACTGCTGTATGCGCGATAAAAATGAAGGCACGTACTCGTATATACGGGGGAGGGGGAAGGGATGACACCTGCGCCCACGGCTTGTCCAGAAGATCGCTGAGGGTAAAACCATAAAACCTCCTATATACGAGTTAGGCTGGAAAGTAAAAGTGCTCTCGTGTTAACAGCGAAAACAAAAAAAAGTCCCGATTTGGGGACAAAATATTAATTACTCAGAATTTGAGTGGTTTGTCCCCAAAATGGGACGGCAGTCCCAACATTATAAAACACTTTATTTCGTACTATGCTCGACCAGGTACCAGTCCTTATTACAGATTATCAATATTAATAGTAGAGCGCTGCTGCACGATTACGGCGGTAGCAGCACACTCAGCACAGCCGCAGATGAAGAATACAGGAGCACATAAAAGAAACACCCATGATGAGCCCACAATATACCGGTATGTCGCGCAGCTTCTATGCCCGCAAACAGCAATGCATGGTTGTACGGGTATCATACCCGTCTACCTGCACTACCGGAGTGCGCGTGCCTGAAACAACTTCTACCCAGTCCACGGGTGCGGGTAGTACTTACTACTACGACTGTGATGGGAAAAGTCTGGGTACCCGTTTGCCCCAGATACCCGACGGGGGAGAAGTGTGATCATGGTGCAGCAGGAAGCGAATCGCACGATCAGAGATAGCTTTTGAGTTCGTGTTTTCTTGTTGATTGTTGCACAGAGAGTTCTACGATTCTATCGTATGTACGAGAGGTATCAGGTACGTCACGTATACAACGCCGTGACTACTTGTGATGGTGATGTTCGTGTTGGAAGTCTCACGTCACTTTTGCCGAATGTTTTTTGTCTTGTTGGACGATTTTTCCCTGTTGCCAGACAGCGCCATGGCCGAGCTGCTCTGCCGTCATCGCGTGTGGTCGAGCGAGGGGAGATCATTACTCAATGCATTAACACCACATTTGGGACTGCGCGTTATAAATAGCCACCCAAGCAACGACAATGATGACTTTGGTGTTTCAAGGTACTACGGTCTACGACCAGCGTGGGCGCTTAGCAGTACGGTACCAGTATATACCAGGGTATATATAGCAGCAGCATACCAGCAGCATACCAGCAGTACCAGGTACAGGGTCACTGAGGTGGGATGATCATGTTCCGGCCGTGCCGTGCAATTCCTTGCTTTGTAACTCAGACACCAGTTGGTTGTATCACCCTCGAAGCACGCAGTCTTTTGCAATCGTCATTCTTGCCCTGTCGAGTCCCAAGAGGGTGTAGATGCATCACCGATCACCGATGCTGCTGAGCTGTTGCATTGTGTATCTATGCATGTATGCATGCCCATTTCGGGAAGAAAGCCGGAGGCAGCCATGCTCGTTTGTGCCTGTTCGGATCAAATCCGGTAACTTCACTTTGTGCATTTTTGGGAAAAAATAAATAAGGAACACCTCAGGGTGTGTTTTAACCCTCCGAGAGAGCATGGGAACGAGCGGAACGGAACGAGGCTGCTCGTGGTCATTCGTTCCGTTCCTATCTAAAAAAACGTGTTTGGGTCCACGCAGAATCCTGGGCCTCGCCAGCCGAATCGGCACGAACGGTATATTTTGCACATGCCACGACCAATTGGTATCCACATAATCTTTGGTGGTGTCCATCTACATCAAAGAATCTGCTATTTGTTCCCTTTCGGTCGGGCCGTTCGCTCCTCCCAAACAAGAAAAAGGGGTGTAATACTTCTTCTTCCTCTTCCTGGATATACTGTCGGGCTGCACTGAATCTATTCGTTTCCCACAACCAATCAACACCAATTCATGCGGCAAATAAGATTCCATTCGGCTCGTTCCAATGCTCTGTGGGGGGGGTTAAGACACACCCTCAGCTTGCTTGCCTCAGCCGTCAGATAAAAAAAATCGTCAAACGTGATCTCAGCAGATTCTGGCAACCTGCGGGTGCCGTGCCATGCGATAGTTGGATCGTGCGGGCTATCGTAGGGGGTGCACTTTGTACGGTAGAATGATGTGCGTGCTCTCTATGGAATAGGCACGTTTTGAGGTCGGCTGTGTTTATTTGTCCTGTCAGGTACCAGTATACCGGTGTACAGGTATGGTTATTTTATGGAATATGTTTTACGTGACAGCTGCAGCTGCCGCTGTATTGTGTGTCTATTAATAGTCTTGTGTGGTGCTGAGAGGAATATATCATTCTGGCCACGAGTGTGTCTAATACCAGGTAGTGTATAGTGTATAGCGTATACAATGGGGTACCCGTGGGGAGCACACATTTTTATATATACATATGTACACACAAGGGCTCCGCATGGGTGCCTGCCGGCTCCCATGCTCCCGGATATATAGGGGGATAACCCTAACCCTATAGGTATAGGGGGATATACCTCACTGCCAAGTGGTGTGATTGCTTCCAAGCAAGTTGGCATAAATGCACCATTCGATTTCGTTACGAACAGGATCAGGTCAATGCCAAGTAGTGCAGGAAAAAGCAATGCCGATTGTCAGTGCTCAGTTCTTGTATCTGTCTCACTCGAATTATACACCAATTTTCGAGCGCACTTTTTTGGGACGTTCTTAGACCTATGCCAATGGTACAGCGAAGTTGCAATAAAAAGTTTGAATTTCAAAGATACCCGCCAAAAAAAATCAGAACACGCTTCCTATGGGCCACCTAAAAAAAAAAAAGTTCCTAACTTTTGGAAAAGCCCGAAAAAAGCAAATCTGGGGCCGATGTTGGGCCAACATCGGCTTGAGAAAAACTCAGGCCGATCTTTGGTTCGAAGCGGCGAGATTCCGAGTCCTCGACAGACATCGATCAACAAAACCAACGATTGCGTCACGAATTCTGAACGGAGTGCGCTCGTTAGGGGCTCCGACCCACCCTAGGGTCACCGTCTTCACACCATGGGCGGTGTCATGTGGCGGGAGCTGACCAGGCGTGTAATAAAAAACATTTGGCCGCTGCTTTGCACAAAACAGAAGACAAAACTTCTCCATCCGTCTCGAATGGCAAAAAATAGTCTTTTTTTCAGGTTTGGGAGGATACCGTACGACGCCGCCGGCAAGCTCTCGCCCCCTAGACCATGGATCCGCCTGATGTCTTCGAGGCCGTCATCTATACTCGTTGGGCTTGCCAGATACCGAGTGGGTTGGCCGTGGGCTGAGTCTATGTCGAGTTCGAGGGTCGATCGTCGCACGAGCTGGTTTCGATCACCGTGTTGACAATTTGCGACCAGAAAAACACAAATTGCGCCGCCTGCAGCCGTTGGGGAAAAAAAAAGAAAAAATCAAGCTTTTTTCTCTTTTTTTCCCACAGCGGCGGTACGAGAATTTTTTCGGCTGTTTTTTTAACGCCATATATTTGAAAAAAACTTTTCAACTTCGCGTTTCCATTGGCATAGGCCTTATTGCTGTATTTTTCAGCCATCTACTCTGAAGCCCAAAAATCAGAACCGTCTATCATTATGGGCCTGGAAATCATCTATACTTCGGAGCTCAGTTGCTGCTGGCGGGGGCAGAAATCAGCTCAGTTCTGAGAGGTTTCTCATCTTTATCAGAACTGAGATTCCTTTGTTTTTGTTTACGATTGTAGTACTGCTGCCCTTTATCTGCCCAGTTGCCAAGTACCCAATACCCACGCCGATATCACCCCTATCTACGGCGAGCTGTACCTACTTCCAACAGCGCTTGAACAGAAGAGAGGGCCTCTCCCGCACATAAAAGCGATAGCAGCAGCGGCACAACATCATAAATAAAAAATAGCAGCAACAGCTGTAGCAGGAGTAGTAGCAGGCATCGCTGCTGCTGCGGTCGGTTACTGCAGCTGCTGCTGTGCAGACCCAGCCGCAACACCAGCAACAGAACAACAACAGCAGCAGCGGTACGCACGGCGTCGCAGCAGACAACAACTTGCAGTATACGCCGAAATTACTGGGAGAACAGGACGCGTACTGCACGCGCATTATCGCACTAAATCCAGAGAACAGGCAGTAATCGAGATACTGCGAGTATAAGCAGTATCGAACACCTGATACCTGGTATCTGATAACGATCGGCAATACAGAACGACCGCAAAGTACTGCTGACATGGGCAATACTCTCATAGCGTGAATACCGAAATATTCATGTTGGATATACGTGTGGTACACGCAGCAGTATAGAGCAGCACAAAACCCCCCGACATACTTCGAGTACTTGCAGTCGGAGCAAGCAGTCTCCAACCCTCGATTACCTCCAGTGGTGCTCGCCGAAACAACTTGACGTGTATTTCAACAGAAAATGTTACCCAGCCGGACATCATGTCTTATAACTGATACCTGGTACCTGGTACGAAGGATCGCATCTTTAAAGCGGGGCCGTATCTCCCGTTTCTATAGTAAATAAATACCTCGCATCTGGATAGTATTATTTGTTTTTCAAAGAACAGTGAAAAACGTCTGCTGTGTATGATATCCTCCGATGCGATTGGTCGGTTTTTCTGATCGAATTCACAACACTCGGCCGACTTTCCAACAACTTCATTCAATTCGACCGGCGAAAACAAAGCATTGTACGAACATACATCCGAAGTATTACTAGAACATCTCTGCACTACCGGTACTGCACTGCTGCTGCTGCTATACGTAGTTGTTAGTGCCCGTATTCCAATGCGCCTCAGCAGTAGTAGATAGCTTGAGCATGTACGACCACCTGTATGATACCCTCCGATGTGATTGGTTGGAGGGTAGAGTTTTTCTTATCGAACTCACAACACTCGGCCAAGTTTATACTCCCCAACCATCTTCATAGCTTCAACCATCTTCATTCCATCCCACCGGCGAAAACAGAAGACGTGCCGAGTATCAAAACACCACCAAATCAATCACCGGGATATGTAACGATCTGGTACCAAGAATAGCGCGATACCTCGAGAAGGCGCGTGTAGTCGTCCGGCGAAGAGAGAAGGGCAAGGGAAGGCAGCCACCGAGTGAGGCAAGACCGAGGTGGTCGATCAGGCCGACGGTGGCCCGCAAAGCATCAGCAAGGCCGAGAGATCGGACCTCGGAGAGAAAATAAGCTAAGATCGAGTCTGTCACGATATAGTTAGCTCTTCGCCGAGTAACAGCAGCGAAACAAATCCCCAGGACCGAAGAAAATAGAACGTCCTTGTCTCCTCTCCCGAGCAAATATCCTTCGAGTTCGGGATCGCCGCGCTCGTCGGTGGCGCGAGACTACGAGACGCGCGCACGGGAGAACACCCGTCGGAGCCCGGCGAGCGCGACCCTCGAGGAAAGCGGTCGAAGTAGCAAGCACGAAGGCAGGGAAGCGAAGGCGTCTGGAGTCCCACACTAAATTCAAGACGAAATCGGAAGCGAAGGGTTCGCTCACAGCGGCCGAGAAGGATAATATATATACCTGGTACCTGGTATATATATTTATACCTCGTTTACATAAATACTTACCAGGTACTGAATAAAAACTGTTGGAGTCCAAAGACCTGTTATAAAGCTCGGGTGTGAACTGTTCGGAAAGTTTCGTCGAAAGTACTCGTGGTTGCAAAAGCTGCGTGTAATAGACATGCTACAGTAGTAGTCATACTTTTACTATTAATATTAATAGTATATAAAGTAGTCATACCATTACTAAGAATCCCACTGACAGTCATGCTCCTTGTAATAGTCATAGTCATACCAATAGTCATACCAATAATGATACTACAACAGTATTACTTGGAAGTAGTCATACTATTAATATTATACTTCGAAGTATACTATTAATCTTGATGGCGATAATTTGGTAACTCTGAACCGATACAGTACTGGGATACGCACCTGGGTACCCCCCAGAGTATACGCACACCCTTCCACGTCGGGCGGATATATCGCGATCTATCTACTCTTATTTGTCTACTGTAAACCATCTAGATCATGCAGATCATATAGATCATATAGATCATCTAAATCCTCACCTACCGTTATGAGATGTTGTGCAGGACATGCATACAATAGTGCAGATCCAACCAAGGAAGCATATTTTTCTGCAGATCAAGCAGGTTATACGCCTCCCACCCGCTAGCACTAGCTACATCATATATACCAGGTACATGGTACTATTAATAGTAAGGAATCCATATATGGTGATAGACTCGTATCGTTGTACAGTAGGTGTATCATGAAGTACAAGTAGCTATCAATGATCTGTGCGAGGTGTGAAACAGTAATAGTACCACTATTAATACTATTGATGACAACTATTTTGGCTGTTATTTTTGCACGTCACGTGCCAGGCCAGTCCGGAAGAGTCTTTTTGACGTACCTTACCTGATACCCGATACTTACTGTGGAGCCTGGTATGTACGTATTGTATACCGAGTATTGTACCCGTGTACTTTTTGGTTTAAACAAAAAATATGTGTCAAAGCTGTGACGCGACCAAAAAAATCCTGAAAAGTGATGTTTGCGAGCTTGCTGTATTGACGGCGACATTTCGATCGCGCCTCATGAAGCAGTCAATAACTCCCACCTTGCCGCCTCGTGTGACTCGGATTAATGGTATGCTGTTATCAATAGCAATAGCATATACGTGGTGCCAGCCTGTCCCGAAACATAAGCCACGTGTCGCTTAAAATGAGTGTACAAACAATACGTGCGTAGTATGAGGGGCAGAGTGGTAGGTATGTTTCGGTATATATATCATGTGTTGATTTTACATACTGGTATGTTGAACATATCCGCCACGAATAGGTTAGTGTCTCGCCCAGGTGCGTGCGTGCGTCATGCCTAAGCATTACGAAATCCCCAATAAGAGTTTGTCGGTAGCATTCATGCCTGACGTGTTTTGTTTCCAATCGTTTCCAATCGAAGAGTTGCAATCTCAATCCTGTAACACTGCTACTGCTGTATTATACCTGGGTCGTGCATCGTGCGTATGTTCGGGGTTTTTATACCTATTGTGTATCAAGCGCAATCTCCAACCTAACTTGAGAGTGTTTTGACATATTGAATGCTTTATTGTCTTGTATGCGTCGTATGTGTAATAGATCCACGCTAAGACGCTGGCCTTCCGCACGCCGGGAGCGAAGCTGGTGGCCGTGTCCGACATCTTCGAGGAGGCCGGTGCCCGCGTCGTGGAGGGCTGCAACGGACTGCCCAAGTTCTACAAGGTAAGACCACGTCAGAAGAGACTGTGCAGCAGTACGAGCCTCCTTATAGACGTAACCACCTTGCTCTTCTTCGCCTCGCATGAATGCATCACCATGGATAGTCTAAGTATGCTACTCTACGTACCAGTATTGTTGTTGTTCTCAAATTTTGGCCCATCGCCCTCATTCAGCGTACTGTAGTCTAGTAGTATATCGCAATGGTCGCGTCATACGCTATTTATTGATTTATGCTCGATATACTTGGTGTGCATTACGAGGGAATGTGTGCCTTTTTGTGTGTTTGTGTGTTTGGTGTGGCGCTGATTGCACCCAGCGTGTTAACTGCCGGCTTCGTGCCTTGCACTCAACATTTCAACCTACCTCTGTGCGGCGTTTGAGCCCTAAAAGGCAATCCTAGCGATCTTATATAACCTGGTATTACCTTATTAATAGTGGACCTGGTACATAGAGAGTTCCCGAGTTTATAGTGCAGCGCAATACCAGTCGTGGAATCGTGGTATTCAGCTGCCACATACCATTCCCTCGAGTTGTAGAAGTCAGGCTTTGCGAAACTACTTTACTGCCGCTATCTACTGCTGCTGCTGTGCATTGATGCAAGATACAACGCGAGCAGAACAGAATACCCGCCTTCGTCCAGCTGAAGGCAGCGCTTCAGTAGCTCTATACGATACCAGGTATGTATAATAGGTAAATCAAAGTGCGCCAGGTACAGCATTGCTGTACAGTACCGCCGTGTAACACGTGCGATAAGATATCACACCCCCCCTGTGCTAAGATAACACGCCTCCTGTGATTAGATAATACACCCCCTGTGGTAAGATAACACCCCCCCTGTGATAAGATAACACGCACCCCCTTAACCCTTTTGGGACTGCAGTTTTAGCTTCGGGGGTAATCTACGTTGAATTGGAGCGGTGTGTCACCAGAACCGGACTGCAGTTTAAATATGTACAGCAGGGTTAACACCCCCCCCGGACAACAGGGACAATAGGGAGAGTTTCCGAGCAGCTGATATTCTCGACAACAGGGAGATTGCAAACGCTGAGTGTGCCGAGCGAGCGGCGTCCATGGGAAAACCTCGACAGCATACTTTTGAACCCACCATTTTGGTTGTTTGTGTGCCCTCTTTGCTTTCCAGCAAATAGGCCCGGAAGTTTGTCCCAGTTACAATTAAACCGTCGTGGTATCTTGCGTGTTAAACGGTATACCAGGTTATTGATATCTGGGAATATATCGATATGGTTACGCTATTGAGAAGGATAGAGAAATATGCCTGAGATGGATAGGTAAGGGTGCCTACTACTAGAAGTACTAGGTAACATGGCATAGTGTGAACAAGTGGCAATCCCTCGTCGAAGTGGTAGGCGGAGCACGGTGGGCGATCGATCGTCTGCCAATCGGGTGTGGTACTATTAATACTAATAACACTATTATTAACTATTACGGGGGACCATAGTTAATAGGACCAAATATTGTTAGTAAAAATGGTTAAATATATAGATTTTTATGTATACCATAGGTCCTATTAACTATGGTCCCCCGTAATAAGCCATTCTCTTTGGATACTATGATCTCGCACCGTTTCTAGTTTGGTTTCCCGTCCAACCTTGTGCTGTGCATACCCTAACCCATGTACCTACCTTGTCCTGTATTATAATCCCACACCGACCAGTTGAACCCTCCCACCATTAATAGTAGAATAGTAAGAGCGTATCTCCGAGGTAGCGACAAGACACCATACTTGTATTGAACAATATTGTAACTACCTGTTTGATGCCATATGCTTTTGACATATACATGACAGGACTGGAAGGAGATGGTACACGACCCTGAGGTGGGAGCCATCGTTGTGGGATCTCCGACTCCCTTCCACGCGGAGCAGATCATGGAGGCTGCCAAGCTCGGCAAGCACATCTTCTGCGAAAAGGTCAGACTAATCTATAGCGTGGAACTCTTTCGTCGTCGTTGTTGTTGTTGTTGTTGTTGTTGTTGTTGTGGCTCATCACCCAAAACCCTTTTGAGATCGCCTAATCAGTGGGGATGCTGAACCCTCTGCGCGCTAGATCATAGATGTTGCGGCACCTACTGGGGGGGAGAAGGGAAGGGTTACGTTTAGGCAGTGTTTCCGGACTGTCGCCGAGCGTTAAAAGTAGTGCCACATGACCTGAAAATAGGAAATAAGAGCGATGACGCCAAAACACGGTCGTACGTATGGCAAGATGGGTACAGGATACTGCAGCGTAACTTCTAAACCCGTCTTTTGCTTTGCTGTAGAGAATTGTGTACCCTATACGAGCAGCCCAGTAAAACGACACCGGTCGCGCACCTTCCCTTCTGCGTGTGTCGCTGTTCGCTCTCTCTGTCTCTCTCTGGCTGTCTCTGTCTCCTTCTTCTTCTTCGTGTTTGCAGCCTATCTCGTTCGACGTCCCCACTATCGACGAGGCCCTCAAGGTTGTGGCCGACAACGACGTGAAGCTGCTGCTCGGATTTCAGCGCCGATTCGACACGAACTTCCGAACCATCCGCGAAAAGGTGACGCCCTACTTCAAGCTCCACATCAGGTCGCATCAGCTATTAGCCACTACTGCTGTAGCTATAAGATAATTCGTTATTCGCTTTGGGTGCTGTAGGTGGCGACCGAAACAGCGACAATGGTTGATAATCTTGGTTTTATCAACGGTCTATTAATAGGAGCACTTCAAGCGGCGGGAGCGTCCTGCCGTATGCACGGGTAGGACCATTATGTTCACCCTCCGTGCGACTCCTTTCATTCAACCATTGTCGCTCCTACCCCTCCTCGCGTCATACCTCAATGACGCAGTGGTCACAACGTCATTTTTTATCGACACTTCTCCCCTCTGAAGTCCCTAGAGGGGTAATATGTGCATGATCTGTACATTATCTATCTGCAGATGGTCTGCACGGTCTAGACCATGTTCGTTTTGCCGGTTCTAATCTGTATGGCGCAGATCTCTGTTGCGTACATGGTTAGGGTTAGGGTTAGGGTTAGGGTTATTTTTGGG
The DNA here is from genome assembly GCA_031213475.1 of Nereocystis luetkeana. Lineage (NCBI taxonomy): Eukaryota > Phaeophyceae > Laminariales > Laminariaceae > Nereocystis > Nereocystis luetkeana. Next base: position 9,180,727 of record JARUPZ010000028.1, read on the forward strand.
ATGCACGGGGCAATTCCGAACAGAACGAAACCGGCCATTTGAGCCAACAACAACAATACACAAAACTGGACACTCCACATATGCGCGTGCGCCAAGTTTCCCACCCCACGCTATCCTAGGAGATGTTGAGACAGATGGTGGCAACAGGCGGCGAAACAGGAAGGGAATACGTCTAGCCAAACGTTATTTGCAGTACATGGAAACAACGCAAGGAGCACCCAACTGTTGGAGGTGCCTGTATTAGGAGTAGGAACGGTGCTCTATCTCGAAAGGTATGCGTGGTCAATGGTCAAATGACTACGGCAAGCAACAAATGAGTACGCCCCCCCCCTCCCACCCCTGCCGACCCGGCCCGCCGTCGTGCCCGCCAGGAGCGCACCAGGTTAGCGTGTATATACCTATGTCTGCATGTTTTTCCGATAACCCCGCCTGCTCCGCCAGCGCTTGTGCTTCCGGCCCGCAGCCGCCGATCCTTGAGATGCTTAACAGATGAGTGTCAGCTTTCAGGTGGTCTCATGTTTCCCTGGTTTATCGTATAGAGTAAAATCAAATGTCGAGAATGTGTAATGAATACAGCGTGCGGCCTCTGAAGCGGTCCAGGGTGATGGAGTACTAACCCTAACCCTAACCCTTAGGAGTGCTAACCCTAACCCTAACCCAGGGTGGTGGAGTACTTTAGCAAATGAAAGTAGCTGTACAACACGCACGCAGGCAGCATGGAAATAACATTGATGCGCTTGATAACATGGTTTTTCCTATGTATTGAACCTCTTGGGACCCCGACACAACAACCTAAACGACTACCAGGTATAATGTTTGTGTTGCCAACCGTCTATTACGGTGGACCATAGTAAATAGCACCAAACATTGTTAGTAAAAATAGGTGAATATATAGGTTTTTATGTGCACCGTAGGTCCTATTTTAGGGTCCCCCGTAATAGTAATAGTATCAGCATGAACGCGTAGCAGTAAGGGTAGGGTGATGCTATCATGCTGCGTCCGCGCCGTACTATGGAGAGTACCTCGGACACTATTTCGCAGCCCGTAGTCTCCATTTTTGAGCGCAATTTTCAATTTTCCAAAGGTGTTCACGGTTCGAGCCAAAGCTCGCGGGTCGGGCCGGATGGGGTCACCAGACCCGACCCGGCCCGAACCGACCCGACTCGACCCGTGCGATTTTGAGTACCTTTTGACCCGACCTTGCCCGACCCGTGGACTGGATCATGAACCGTGAACAGCCCTGCATTTTTCCACCCTGAAGTCCCCAAGAGGGTTATGTATGGGCGCTTGATAACATGCCACTCCTCATATTTCTGGTGGGTACGTGTAGAGTTGTTGCCGCTTACAGTAGTACTGTTGTAGCTTCGGTCTAGCATTTCACCACGAGGCACCTGTATGGTTTATTTTCCTCTCCTCCTGTTGCTCGTTGGCCTGGCAGACCGTTTCCGCCTTGATCCGTCTGACAGAGCATTGCAAACATTTTCTTTTACAATTTTACCATTGAAAAGTTTCTCAGAACGTTCCGTCGTGTCTTCCTCTGCCGCTTCTGCAGCCTGGACCTCTTAGTTTTTTTTTTGTGACCGGTGACATGAACATCTATGACCTCCTAAATAAATAATATGTTCTGAGCTATAGCAGCTTAATGAATGAAGCCAATCAAGTGCCAAAAGGGGTACGTATAGGTGGGATAAACGGATCAACCCGCCAACCCCCTGCTCATATTCCCATTTGGCCGACACCCTATCACCCCCTGGCGGCTAGTCCTAAGATCGGCAGTACCATCCACACATGAGCATGACATGGCCGAAATCCATGCCTGGGTATCCATACATATATACCACTCTGGCCGGAAATGTAAGGACCGTTTGGTATTGATAGTTATACCCCAAAAGTCCTCACATTTCCGTCATAGCCGTCCAGATTGATTCCTGGTATTGGTACGTATTTGATGTGGCATGGGGCCAATTCTAAAGTGAGCACGCTTGGATCGACCCATCCCCTATCCCCTGCCCGTCACCCCTCTATCCCCTATCCCTTATCTCCCACTCCTCTATCCCCTATCCCCGCCCCTCTACCCCCCACCCCTCTATCCGCTATTCCCCGCCCCCTTATCCCCTATATCCGGCACCCCCCTTTGGTCACTGCTGTAACTGCTGTCAGATTAACGCGGGTGCCATCGGTGATGTGCGCACCATCCACATCACCAGCCGCGACCCGGCCCCGCCTCCGGTGGCCTACCTGCAGAACAGCGGCGGTATCTTCATGGACATGACCAGCCACGACTTCGACATGGCCCGGTTCTTGGTGCGTCCTTCGTCTGTCCTTTCCTCTGTCCTTTCCTTTGTCCTGTCCTTTGTGTTTCCCTTAACCTAGATTACCCTAGCCTTACTTTTTGACGCATTGTATGTTAGAAGTAACACCTAGTTCTTTTATTTCCGAGCCTTGTGAGCCCTACGGTATGTCTCACCCTAACCCTCACCCGAACCCGAACCCGAACCCTTGAAGAAAAAAGACATGCTTAGCCCGGCGAGTTATCCCATGGCCTAGTGGTAGGTATGCAGATGTACTGTAGTAGGACCCGAATGGCATTCCAGCGATACACAACCTTGAGAGCAATTTCTCAACTGAGGCGCCCCCGTCAATCACTATTTCCCGGTCGAAAAAGTGTGCCTCTACCGCGACCCTAACGCTAACCCTCCCCATGCCTTACCCTATCCACGACAATGCTCTCACAAAGACTAACCACCGCTTTTTGTTTATTGTTTTGTTGTCTCGCTTTCCGTCTGTTTTTGTTTTGACGTGTGCTGTGGGTGTGTGTTTCTTGCTCGTCCGTGTTGTGTTTCTTCATATGTACTGCTGTACTGTAGGTGGGCGACGAGATCGAGGAGGTGTACGTAACCGCGACCGCCTTCGACCCAGAGGCTAAGGAGGCCGACGACTTCGATACGGCTAACACGCACCTCAAGTTCAAGGTAACTGCTACTCCAACTCCTATGACACCAAGGCATCAACCATCGCCGCTAGTCTGCTGTTTCTATGTCGGGTTTTCTGTAAAATCTACGGGTAACGAAAATTACACCGATCGACGCTATGCGTGTATTCTTCTCATCGGCATTGCTGTTGGCATTTTTTGCTGGTGTTACAAGCATCGCTAAGGCTGTTGATGGCTTATGCGTTACCTGGTAGCATGTAATAGGTCGAACGAATGGGTGTTCGTTGATTCCAATGGCCATTGTCGCTATTTTGGCGCTGTGCTGATATTCTTGTGGTAAATTACCGTACCAATGCTGCCTGTATGTTATGGCTTTGGGCCTCCGCTTACAGCAGGATTAAGGTTATTATGGGGTTAAAGCAAATGACGTGAACGGCGACAGTACTACATTATAGCAATACAGCGCCGAAACGATGGCCAGCTTAGCATCGCTATATCGATAAGTGCGAGATAAATATCACCCGCCTCGCATCTCCATCGGCTGATGAAGTTTCGAGTACGGCGCATGCGCCCACCGTCCACAGCGTAGGGCACGGTCGATCGCGTTGAACTCGCGCGGCACTGCATTGCACTTCACGGCTCCTCAATTACTTCCTTGGATCATTCCATGAATCGCTCCTTGGATTGTTCCTCGGACCGTTCCTCGGACTGATTTTTGGGCCGTTCATTGAAACCACTGCTCGAAGCGTTCATTGGACTGTTCGTTGAGCCGTTCCTTGGGATTTTCGTTGAATCGTCTATCAGAACGGCGCGTTCGGCGTGATCGAGAACTCGAGGCGGTGCTCCTTCGGGTACGACCAGCGGGTGGAGGTGTTCGGCGCCGGTGGTACCATCCAGGGCGCTAACCGCGCTGCCCAGAACGTCCTGGTCGCTAACGAGGAAGGCCTCAACGCTGGTAAGTTTAACCGTTACACATACTTCTGCTTTTTTTTCTAAACCCCAATTTGACTCTAGCTCCAAGTATTACTCGTATGTTAGTAATATACTATAGTATGTGTCCAGAACGGGGGTCCAGTCCTTCCTAGGTTAGGGTTAGGGTTAGAGACGCGGAACCCTCAGCTTAGGCCTTGATTGAGGCCTAAAGGGATTCAGACGGTTAGAGGTTTATAGTTTTTCCAGGCAAAGTGTTTACAGTAGTAAGTTAGCCCTTCAGAATAGATAATATCATCTGCCATACAAGAATTGGGTACGAACTAAATATATCATCAATATCTCCGATTGGGGTGGGGTAATTTCTGCAGTAGAAATATACTTACTGTATGGGGTGGTCACACCTTTTGAAGATTGAGGTGACACAGGTGACAGAAGCAGACAGAAGCAGAGGACCATTACAGCAGCATCCACTCAATCCAGGCTATTAACTTATGACAGATAAACCTATGACAGATTAACCTGTGACAGATTAACCTATGACAGATTAACCTATGACAGATTAACCTATGACAGGATGTTGAGGCGTTCGACGATAGGAGTTCACCCAATATTTTCTGAGGCTCCTTTGTCCTCCCAAGGTAAAATCAATGCGGAATTTAACGGGGAAATCATATTAATACGACTGATGCTACACGTACATCGTACGTGTACACGTGCGCATTATGCCCAACAATGTAGAGCTCAAGTTACATACTCATCCTCTCTAGCTCAGAAAGCCCCCCCCCCCCCAAATGTGATACCTCTATCGTGGAACGCCTCTTTTTAACCTTATTGCAACATCATCCTTCGCCAGAAAGTTCAAGTTTGCTTGGTATGTGTGTTTTGCCGCTGTGTTCATCGCAGGATGGCGAAGCTTCGAAGCCAACACACAAACGCTCACAGCAGCTCACCCCTACCCTCTCTCCCTCCCCCCCCTCCCTCCCTCGCTCCCTCCCCCCCCCTCCCTCCCTCCCTCCCACCACCCGCGACACATTGTTTGGGTTTTCGTCCTGACCTGGACAGGCGTGCCGTACAGCTTCTTCCTGGACCGTTACGCGGACTCGTACGTGAACATCATGGCCGCCTTTGTTGAGTACGTGAAGACTGGCGATGAGTCCCTCGAGCCCGCTCTCGGCATAGACGGGAAGGTCACCATTTTCATCGGTGAGACAGCGCGACACGAAGGACGGCTGCTAATCGTGGCGAACATAGTTGGACTAATTTTGGCGTGAAACCCAACGAGTGAAGCGAGTCGGCCAGGAAAAGCGGCCATAAATCAGCACACACAGACAAGCAACCCTCCCTGACTGGTGGTCATGACTAAGACAAGCAACATAAGGGTATGCCCCCCGGACAAGAAAACGTAATGAGCGCCCCCCATAACGTTTGGAGGTTTCCTCATTTGGAGCAGGGTTAGGGTGCTCCGTCTGGAAAGGGATGCGTGGTCGATGGCCAAATGACTGAGACAATCAACAAAAGAGCAACCCAAACCCCCCACCACCGACTACGGCCATGCATGGCACGAGTACACCCCTCCGCCCCCCCGTTGGGTAGGGGGGCAGCACGCCCGGTAAATGGAGATCCTGAATACACATGTCGCAAAACGATCGCAACCATTCTGCGGTTTCGAGGTCGAACGACTCGTGCAATCGAGTCGTACGATGGGATCCGCTGCGATTTACAGCACCAGCAATAAGGGCGATGCCATGAAGCCATCGCCGATACTGCGACTACTACTGTAGGACTGTGGGTTGTCTGGCTATATGCTATGCCTAAGTCACCAACTAATTTGTTACTGTACTGTAGTTGACTACATATTGCTACTGTAGATAGCATGGTTACTGTACCTTAGTTGCTGCCGAAACATTGTTCGGCAGATCGGTTATGCCGTGATCAGTTTTACGAATTTGGGTGCGATTTTTTTACATGGCGTAGTTCGTGTACTACCAGGTATTCGACACACCGACCTCCTGCCGTTTTTTTTGTATTTTTCTCAAAGGACATATGACCGATACAAAATTAAAAAAAAGTTAAACGCGATCAAAGATAAAGCGAAGTAGTACGGTAACAAAAAATGAAATAAAAGGGCATGCGGTTAGCATCTTTGAACGTGCGCTTCAAGTGCGGTTGAAAGCTCAGCTCGGAATGCGGGAAATTGAGCGGGGCATCGCGAAAAGTACCCACTTTTTCGCATTTGCTTGATTTTTTAGATGGAATCGTGTTTTGGCAATATCTCTTCATGGATGGCGGACTTGAGCAATGAAATGTATATCGATACCTCGAAGTATATTTTTTTGTGCCTTCGGCGCTTTCTCGACCGAATTTGACCTTCACCGGGAACGAGTTGTTGCATACGAAGTTGATGTAAAAAAATGACATTTGTGAGTTTTTAGGGATATCTCGGCGAGATCGAGTCGGATGTCAAATATGTTCATGATTTTTCGTATACATCGTGTTTTGTCAGGGTCTACGCTTCCAACTTTCGAGTCCTACGTATATAGCTCGCAGTGGTTCACGAGATACGACTCTGGCTTTGGGATTGTTTCTACGTTTCTGGGCTGGCTCGGCTTGTGTCGTTTTCTTGTTTGTGGTTTTTAGGTTTTTAGGGTTTTAGGTGTTGCGTGTTGTTGCTGTGAGGAGTCGACTGGAATCTTTATCGGCGATGCGGCGATAAGACGACTAGGGACCTGCTGTAACGACAATGCCCTGAGGTCGCTGTAAAAAAAGGGCAATTCCAAGCGCATAGTTTCGGCTCTTGCTGGTGTGTTCAACTGCTGTAAAAAATGTGGGAAATGGTGGGGACAAGGAATATTTTGTCAGATATTTTTCGATTTTAGGTTGAATAACGCGGATCCCATAGTACTCAAGCGGAAGGGGGATTGAAACTCGACGGGGTATGCTGGTATGGACTACTGGTATAATATCATTGGACGAGGCGGACTCCTCTTGTTCGTGCGTGATGCTCTCCTCTCAGCCCATACTTTGTTAAAAAGAGTACGTGACGCGATACCTTTCCATCTCTGTTTCGTTGATGTTATTTCTCCTGTTTGTTTCGTCCTCATTTCTGCTTTTGCCATGTTTGTGCTTGCTCTTTTTGTCGTTGTCCTTCTCGACAGGCATGGCGGCGGCACGATCTGCCAAGGAGGGACGCCCGGTCAAGGTTGCGGAAATCGCGGCTGAATTCGGCTGCTAATCCAAATCTACGCCCTCGAGCCTTTTTAATAGGCCGTTGTAGCGTGATTTTTGTTCGGACGGTGTTGTACACCGCTACGCTGTACCAGGTAAACCCTAAGTCTTAATATGACCTTTAGCGCGGAAACTGTTCGCCTCTTGTCTAGTCTACGTTCGAAGCCTTGTTTATTTGGCATCGCGGGCGTAGTTGATATTCGGCTGGTATTCTACGCCCTTCGCCATTTTTTCAGATCTGACAAGCGTAGTTTTTGTGTGGTTGGTAACTACGTATGCCCTAAAGCCTTATTAGTAGGCCCTGTGCGCGGAGTTTTGATTCGGGTGGTGTGGTCTATCAAGATGCCCGTACATTTTAAGCCTTGTTGTTTGGCCTGTGAAGCGTAGGTTTTGCTGGGCTGGGAATCTATAGGGGTGGTTGTTGTTCGGCTGGTAATAATCTAGGCTACGTTTGAAAGCTTCTTATCAATCCCATGATAGGAAACGTAGTTTTCGTGCGGCCGGTGATCAGCGTTCTATAGTTTGTTTTACTCGTGTGGGTGTAGGCTTGTTCGGCTTGTAAACTACCTGCCACATTTTAAGCCTTACTACTCGGTGTTCGAAGCGCAGTCTCGGAGATGGTATCAGCTAGCCACCACCACCCTCAAGTTTTACTCAAGATTCTTAAGCGGTCGGAGTTTATTTTGCGGCAAAAGAAGGGGGTGGCAAGCAGCTCAACGCTGCCCGCAAGATCTTGACCTTGATGAGTTTTTATGGTGTTCGGAGTTGACGGTTCCCATAATGTGCGAGGCGATCGGTTGAGATCGCATCGGTCAGTTCACAGTATTTTTCAACCGTTGCGAATGTGCGAAAAGTGGCCTTTGGAAGTTGACCGTCGCGAAAATGACCGTTGGAAGTTAGCCGTTGCGAAAATGACTGTTGGATGATGTTAACGGGAGTGGAGCCTTGCTACAGATGCTATGGTACCGGGTACGGGTAAGTTCTTATTTTATGTTAGCCCGGTCTGGCTTGACCACAGCCTTGCGCTACGTAAAAGCGGGCGAAGAGCTGGGGCCATCATACCTCGCTACTGCTGTAGACCGGCGAGGGCTTCTTTGTACTTTCTTTTTTGGTGGTGTGTTGTACGTACGGATTATTTTTTGCGTTCCAGGCTCCCGTTGGCTCGTGTACTGTCTTAAGAACTCTACTTTTACTCGGTCGTTTATAAGTAGCCCCCCCCCCCCCCCCCATCTTATCCGTAGTGCCTGCTTGATCGGTGAAAACCCGACGTGCTCCGTCCCTTTTTATGCGAGGGTTGATGGTTATACGACCACAGCCACGCATGATATCGAGTACACCCCCGCCTCCCCCCCCGTTCCCAGAAGTAAACAATGGACGTTCCTTCCTTCTATGATTCAGTTTGCAGCCCTTTCTGACCTCGGAAAGAGCGAAAAGAGTGACGATAGTAATACTAGGTGGTGATATGAACTGGCGATTGCAGCGCCGACCTTATGAAGCAGCCAAGCCAGGACTGCTAGATTAACCGTTTGACTACTGCAAGCACAATCCTACACGCCTACACTTCAGTAAATACAACTGTTGCTATAGCATACTGCAGTACTACTATTGTACCTGGTACTGTAGTGCAGTACTAAGTAGAGTTGTAGTTTGTTTCCCCATGACACAAGGGTACGCGAAGAACAAAAAACAGCACCCCACTTTAGTTTTTGAGTCCCAGGCAGGGGGGGGGGATTCTAAAATCAAGTAAAAAGACGAACTAAAAATTGTTTTGTTTAATTTCTGACAAAACAAGTGTTATTTATAAGGCTTAGATTATTGGGTAGGCGATCGGCTAACCTGTCACCTCTAGCCCAACGGACTTTGACCTTAACAGATGGCGTCGTCGTGCCCGAGTGGTGAAGATAATTGACTATTACGGAGGACCACAGTTAATAGGACCTAGGGCATTAAAAAAACAATATATGTAACCATTTTTACTATTTAATAACAATATTTGGTCCTATGAACTATGGTCCCCCGTAATAGGAATGTGATTTCCCGAGCAGGAACCCACTATGAATATTTTTCTCTCAATTCCGACATGGTGGTGATTGTGCCTTCGGTTTCTGTTGTGTTTTTTGTGTACCCCTGCACAACGTGCTGTCACCCACGAGAGAAAAACACTCTTAACAGCAGATTACGTAAGAGTGCGCTCTTAATTTTCCGTCGCCACAAAAAAAAGCAAACGTACAACCTACAAACCATTTGAAAGCGAGTAATAATGTGTGAATGCTGGAGAGCTGTGCTCTGTGCTGTGCTGCCAGAATGTGCCATAATCTGAAAATCAAATGCCCAGAAGCTTGCTACCAAATAATATTACGATCATGATGAGGCAATGGGAATGGCTCGTAGGGTTTAGTCGTTTAGTCATTCCCATTGTAATGAGATGCGCGAAGCGCGAGACTTTTTTTCTTGGTTTTCTTGAATAAAAGCATCTTCATCGTACGAGAGTAGGACTCGCTCGAAGTTTTTCTGTTAGTGCGTGTCGCTGCTGTGCCACTGCCGTGTCATAGGGTGTGATTCAACACCTTTTTCGTTCACGTTTGTCCACCGCGCTCAATGCACACACGGCACCAATGCCAGTCCCGGCGGGCTCTGTGCACGGTACAGCAGTAGTAGCAGTAGTATATACTATAGTAATACGGGGGACCATAGCTAATAGGACCAAATATTGTTAGTAAAAATTGTCAAATATATAGGTTTTTATGCATACCATAGGTCCTATTAACTATGGTCCCCCGTTATAGTAGCATGGTGGCACCTGTCATAACGGTTTTGTTTTTTTAGTTCTACCTAACGAAAGTCAACTCTACGAGAACTCGTAGGCAGAAGGTGCCTGCCCACAATATACGTCGGAAAAAATCCTGTAGTTGTTGCGGAACTGCTTGTTGGGGATCACGGTGCCGACTGGCCTCACTCGTCACTCTCACCAACTCCACTTGCGACTCCACAAAAAAAAACATAAGCAAACTGAGAACAGCGCTGGAATGCATTTCATCGAGGGCAATATCTAAAAACACATTTGAAAGCGAATAAGGTACGATACACCCTTTTTTTTAACGAAATCTGAAACAAACCTGTTCCGAGCCTTTTCAAGTCTTTCGAGCACGATTATGACAATGCCGAACCTGACTCGAGCGCTCTTTTCGACGATTTGCTCCAATTATTCTCGCTACGAGTCCCGATAGCCAATACACAGCAAGTTGAACGCACGCGCCAATTCCCATCGCATTTCTCCTGCCTGCACCCCCGCGATTTGGCTAGACAGTCACCATCTCGGTCACCATCTCGGCCCACTTATGCCGCGTGACCAGCCGTGATATTGCTATGGTTCCTCGATTGCAAGTTTGCAACGCTCGGAGATGAAGCACAGAGCACCGATCGAAGGCATTAAGGGGTCTCCTATTATTATAATAACCCCACTCTGGCTAGTGGTCCCGTGCTGGGACTGCCCTTATGACGCTGTGGAGATCAGTGAGATCACTCCCGTCGCGAGAGGTATACCCCACAATCTGAGGTTCGCCGATTGTCGAGCTGCAGGAGCTTGGGCGCTCATAGCGTGGCATATTCGAAAGGTAAAAACTACTGCAGTAGTATCAGCGGGGTCTTTCTACAACAGTTGCTGTTATTGGGGTATGCGTGTTTTTTGTTTGAGGTTTGTCTGGCGTGAGGACGATCTTACTAGGTTGGGGGTCGACGAGCTTAGGCCATCATAGATACCTCTCGAGGATAGCCAGGGGCTCCTGCTACTTTCTTTCATGGTGTGTACCTTTTTTCTTCTCGAAGCGTTCCAGGCTCCCGCTGGCTCGTGTCCAACTCGTACGTGCTACAAAAAACATCAAATACTCGAAAACTTGAGCCAATTCAGACGTTTCGAAGTACCAGGTATAAGAAGCCAATCCAGACTGCCGACTGTCAAGCATGGTCATAAATATACTTTTGTGCGAGGTTGAGCCTGTGAACCGCCAATAGCGATATGATACATTCATCGATGACAGTATGGGCTCGCTAACAATAAACAGCTATCATATTATGACGTTTCGTGTCCAAAGCTGGCCAATCCCTGCGCGCTCGTTTCACACTCCATGTGCTGTGTTCACAAAGATGGCCTATCCCCGCTTCGCTCCTATCATATCTTCATGTTCCATGTTCAAAGGCGGGCCAATCTCCGGTTCGTTCGTTCGTTCCATGTTTCACGCTTTGTGTTCAAAGCTGGGCAATCAATCCCCCGCCTCATTCGTTTTCTATTGAATGTTTTGTCTTCAAAGCAGGCCAATCCCCGCCCCGCCACCCAAAATAGCCGTGCTTTTCGCGGGTCATGACCTTGACCCGCGGGTCGGGTCAGGAATATATCGAAATCTCACGGGTCGGGTTGGATTTGGTTTGGTCTGGTTCGGTGGGGTCGGGTCAAGAGAGTTTTCGAACTATCACAGATCGGACCCGGTCGCCGTTACCCGACCCGGCCCGACCTGATCAGACCTGCGAGGCTTGACCCGACGCGTGAACAGCCCTGCTTTGAAAAAAGTAAAATAAGTCGATATCAGGTACCTGCTTTTCATTTAGTTTAAAAGACTTCCACAATCCTCGCTTCCTTCGGAGCCGTTTCCAATGTTTCGCGCTGTTGTCAAAGCTGGCCGATCGCTTCCCGCTTCGCTTGTTTCGTTTTCATTTTCATTTCCATTACGACAATATAATTAACGCCAGCCGCCGCCACCACCAACGTCAAAATAGTACCACTACGTCAACATTGTCTCCGCCGCTCGCCAGCAGTAGTCACATGTTTCGTGGTCAAAGCCGGCTAATCCTTGCTTCCTCTACGAGTTCAAATCTGGCCAATCCATCATTCAACCCCCGCTCCGCCTGTTTCCTATCTTGACGTTTCGCGGTGAAAGCTGGCCAATGCCCGTCTCGCTTGTTCAAAAATACTGCTCGTGTTACTGTACGATGTGCTCATATTCCTCTATGTTTCGTTGACTTCGTCCAACAGGGCGTCAACTTCCTCCTCCTCGAGCTCGCTGAAACGCTTTTCGATCACCGCCTGCTCGTAATTTTTAAGCTGTCGTTGCATCGTACACGGGTATCGCCACAGGAAAGACAGGGCATGACAGGGCATGGTATGGCAGGGCAGGGCAGGGCAGGGCAGGGCAGGGCAGAGACGATGCGAGAAGAGCAAGAAGAGCAACGGGAGTACAATCGTCGGGCGGGGAGGCAAGGGACGGGTGGGTGGGCGGGGGTGGGAGAAGAGGTGGGATTGGTTAGTTAACAGATATACCTACAATCGCATACAAGTTTCGGAGACTATTTCTTGGTCTGGATCCATACTGCACCGATCCTGCGCAACAATCCATAACGGAAGTTCAGGATCTAAATGATCTATAATATAAGGTGTGTTAATAGGTGATTTAGATCGTGATATGTCAGAGGGTTACATTGAACAAAATAGGCACCCCTCGCTATTGACAATATAACCCTAAGTTTCCTGAAGCGTATGCCGAACGCCGTAACGCTCATTAAAGTCGAGACAAAAACAAGCAAACACATTAGTGTGGCTTGGGTCCACCTACGCCTTCCGTCGACGCCTTTCAAGTTGGGGACAGTTCCAAATAACCTGCTGCGCAAATTCCTATGGAATATCACTAATGCTGTTTTTACGAGGCATATTTTACGATTCGGTCCGGCGTCGGCTAAGTAAATACACGCGAGTCTTAACCGTTCACGCCGCTTACCGATCATGTACAGATAGAGCAGATAGAGCAGATACGTCATCATCTACAGTCGATCATCTACTTCCTCACATGCCGTTATGAGAGGTTGCGCAGGATCTGTATAGTACTGATCCGATCAAAAAAACATGTGCTACGAATAGACCATGCAGATAATACGGGCCCCACCCGACAACATATTCGAGTTTAGAACATATTCGAGTTTAGATCATACAACATAGGGAACAGATCTACTGTACCATCAATGATGTAGATGTATGTCCGAGATGTGAAACACTTAGGAAATTAAGGCCAGACCGATCTCAAAGATGGGAAGAACATATCTATATACCAGCTTGAAGAAAAAATCGCTGGAATACATCTAACCCTAAAAAAAACAAAGCATTTCGGCTACAGCTTCTAGCAGTTGAGCCCAAACGGTTTTCATGAGATAGTGGGGATTTTTCTATTTTGCTGGCTCACCTGGACAGCATAGGTCATGTTTTTGGTTGCCACCCGGAAGAAGTAAGAACCCACCCACGCGATTAGGCCAATCATGGTGTAGCCCACCCCCACCCATGCACCTGACCATCACCAACCAAAGCCGAGGGCAATAGCATGTTGAGCACGATTAGTATTCGGGAGCTGCACAGTGCAGATCTAACCAAGGAGACATGTGCTAGAGCATACAGATCATACGGCTCCTACCCTCGGCCACATGATCTAGATCCCGCAGATCAGACTCAACCCAGGACACATGCGCTCTTAATAAAGCAAACGGATCATACGGTTCCCACCCGGGCATATGACCTAAATTGTGCAGATCAGACCCAACCCAGGATACATATGCTGGATCATACGTAAAACATAAATCACAAAGTATAATACAGATCATACAGATGAGAGTTTATCTACACAGTGTACAGTACCAGTATGCGGTATACACTATACAATACGATGATCTGATCCGATCTGTCCGATGTGTTTGTTTGTTTCGGACCGCGGGCAGCCCTAACCCTAACCCTAACCCTAACTCTAAGAGAAGAAGGCAATATCACGAAAACAACGAGGACAAACCGGAGCATTTGCTGGGTTTGGGGTCGACCTTAGACTGCCAGTATAACCCGGTATTACCGCTATTTCACGTGAGGGCTGAGGGCTGATCTTCGATTCATTCAGGTGCCGCAAATTGCAGGATGTCAAACGGCACAAACCTGAGGTACCACTCACCCGCTTTGCTGCCCGCCACTCCCAAAGAAGTCAGCAACCCGTACGCTCCCAGCGGCACCAACAAAGACAGCGTGGGGATCACGACCGCTCCTCCCCTGCAAAAAAACACGCAACCCCAGTAGCGTTTCACGTTGAGGTGTGGTGCGATGCGGTGCGGTGCAGCGCGGGGCACCGTGGGAGTAGAGGATCGAAAGTGAGGCCGATGAATGTGCGTTGATTGCTGTCGTGCATTGAGCAGGTTTCGCTAGAGTGAGGCCAAGGTTGGTCGCCAGCAAAAGGTATACTTCCGAAGCATATACCTGGTGTTAGGTCTTTATCAACCATGACATGTGTGATAAATACTTGTTGGTCCGTATAAAGTAAACACTACTACGAGTACTGCTGTCGCATCATATCGGTAGCAGGATAGCTGCACTGCACCACCCTCCTCACGGCGGCACGGAATACTGCTGTCCGGCTGTAGCATACTATACGTATGGCTACACGCACTGCTGTACCTGGTTGCCCTAGCTGCATTGCTGTATTACAGTAGTGCATGTATCAGATGCATTGCTGAAGTGTTTTAGCAGCACCGCTGCAGATTATCAGTCAGACTAGCCAAACGCGTACCCCGGGAACGCTTGCAAGAAAGCAACATTTACAGGGTGAGGGTTAGGACAAAAAAACCGCCTGAGGGTTGGGCTAGGGCAAAACTCCAGCCTTTCAGGAAAATAAACCGAATCCACACTGCACCTAACCCTGACCACACTCACTTCCTCACTACCGCCAAGCCGTAAGTAAACCGATCAACGTATATAATACATAATATATATATATATATATATATGAATAAAAGGACACCCACACAGTAGCCGTGCCCGACTTGCCTTGTGCTAGGGTCGAGGTAAAAAGGGAGATTGCTCGTCGGATCGACAGGAGGGATAGGAGCTACCGGCTCCTGGGGGGCGACTGTTTCGCCGCCGCCGTCTTCCGAAGCCCCCAGCCCTGTCGCGCTGGATCTGGACTTGCCCAATGCCGCTACTGCTACTGCCGCCGCGGTTGTCGGAGCCGTGGCTCGCCGTACGCAGGGCCTTCAGGACGAAACCAAAACAAAGAGTTAGGGGAAGTTGTTGAGTTCTTAGGGTTATGTAGTCGGTGGCGGCGGCGGTGGTGCTAGTGTTGGTGGGTGTGGTGGTGGCGGTGGCGGCGGTGGTAGTGGTTATGGTGGGGGCGGAGGTTAGTTTCAGGTGTGTATGTATAACACATGATTTCACTTACGGCAACTACTCGTACTGTACCAGGAACGCCAGGAACCAGGTAAGGCAGGAACCTGGGGTGGAAAAGTAGGAACTAATACTCGTAGTACATGGGGGTGGGTGGCCGGTAGAGCTCTGACAACCCATCACAGGTGGCAAAAGTAGTAAACAGTCAACGCAAAAAAACGAAGAAAGGCACCAGGCATCTACATACCTGGTAGTCTATCACGATTCATTCTTAGAGCATGTTCGCTGAAGAACAGCCGTAGACGCCAATGCAGTCGTATTGATCTCTTTCAGATGAAACTAACCCTAACCGTAACCCTAACCCAAACTTGTTTCATGTTGATATGTACTGGTAGTGCTGGTAGTAACATGCGTTACTCTCCAGCTCAGGCGGTATCGTTCGTAAGAGCTTTACGCTTTACGTACAGTCGGCAACGTTCTGGACAAGCCGTGATCGCAGATATCTTCTGCTCAAGCCGTGGCCACAGGCGTCTATGCCCCCCACCACCTTCTCTGGTACATGCCTTCATTGCAGGGCTCAAGATAAGCGGCCGGCTCGTGGCGCGCGTAATGAGTCAAATACTAAAGCCACCCGACAAGACTAACAGGGTACCTTATGTCCTACCAGGTATTATATCTCGATCCCAGGGCTACGTGATACTACGGCGGATGTAGCATTGAGGGGCAGTACTATGAGCAATATACACCCGTTGGTAGATTCTACTCCGTTACACCCGAGTAGAAATTCGGGTGAACCCGGCTAGAAGCCCGGGCGAACACGGCTATAGGTAGGTGTTTAGTGCTACACCATTACATCAACACCATTACACGGGGCTGGTGATCATTGTTAATAGGCTCCGAGGCAATTTGCTGCCTTGCATTTGCACATTCTACGGTTCTATCAATAGGTTACTGGTGTTTTACCGCTAGCGTTATTTGTACTTTTCCAATTGCTTTTGATACCACAGTCATACTGGGGTACTGGTTGTACACGTATCATCGTGTCACACGACTGGTGGACAAATAAGTGCGGTACCAGCACGGATTCACCCCTTTAGAACCGCAGTCCCATTTTGGGGACAAATCAGTCTAATTCCAAGTAGTTTGCCCCCAAAGCGGGACCGCGGTCCTAAAAGGGTTAAGAGTGGAACTCTGCAAAGGTCGTACTCAGTCGTCGCCTTGCGGTTACCCGTCATTCTGGGGTACTCAGTATCACGACCACGACAAAATCAATCGACCGAGTACTCGCGAGTCCCACGAGTATCGAAAACTGAAACTGCTTATGTTCTCGTGGGTCCTGGGCGTTCAAAGAGCTGAAACATCAAAGTACGCGCGTGCCACGAGTACCAAAATCTGAAATGACTGAGTACTACTGTCGATTATCAAGAGCGAGTACCAAAATCAGGAAAAAACACGGGGCACCAGGAGCGCCAAGATCTGAAATGACAGAATACCGACGAGTACCACGAGCACCCTAAGCTGAAATGACTCGAGTACTCGCGAGTTCCATGCGGACCCTGAGCTGAAATGACTCGAGTACTCGCGAGTACCACGAGCACCCTAAGCTGAAATGACTCGAGTACTCGCGAGTTCCATGCGGACCCTAAGCTGAAATGACTCGAGTACCTAACCCTAACCCTAACCCTAAGTTAGGTGAAATGACTCGAGTACTCGCGAGTACCAAGAGTACAACAAAATAGGAAATGGCTGGTACGCGCTGGTTCTCGTACTCGGACGGCTTTCCTACTGTTACTATTACGGGGGACCATAGTTAATAGGACCAAATATTGCTAGTAAAAATGCTTCAATATATAGGTTTTTATGTATACCATAGGTCCTACCAGGTACCTCGTATTAACTATGGTCTCCCGTAATATGTTCTTACGTACTTATGTTCTTATGTTCTTAGGTAGGTACGAGTAGCTGAGATACGGTTCTTATGCCAAAACTCGAGGGTGTACCGTGCACGGTGCAAGGCTATCTTCTCGTGTCTATACAGACTGGACTGCTTTCAGCAGTATACGACCCACTGGGCAGCTGGCCAGGGCTCAAATTGTCCGCTTTGCATCCGGGCCGGCCTTCACCAAAACATGAAGCCTTCGCTAAAAGCCTTCGCCAAAATCCTGGGTCCTGAAACACGTTGAACCTTGAACATTATTCCATCAACACCATTGCATCAACATGGCATGAAATGACATGAACATGAGCACATGACATGGACATTGTACATTTATTATTAACTTAGTGTTAATATGCGAACATCAACGTCAACACTACGAGTACGTGGGTTAGGTGCTCTTCAGCTCGAATGCTCGAACGACAAAACCGTTACGTACGTACAGCAGTGTATCTACCAGCAGGGTATTATCATGATATCACGTGTAAGCCACATAGCCTCTAGGCTTTACCAGGTACTGGTATATATATAGGCCCAAAGACTCATACTGGTATTACGTATATGACAGAAGCTCCTCATGTTGAATGCGCGGAGCAGCAGCTTGACAGGTACGACAAGGACGCATGATCTCATGGCGTACTCGTCTACCAGGCACGAGTGCCTGGTATGAAGCAGTACTCATACGAGTACGCAGCGTTTACTGCATGCCAGCAGTAAAACACACGATAGTATGAACTGCCGCTATCGGAGCTAGCCCCCAGCAACTATCCCCTCCGCAATCACGGAGATAGAACTGGGTGGGGAGGCGAGACAACATAACTGGGATGACTCTGTCAGGGCACTGCAGAACGAATTGCTCCGTGGGATCAACCCAGTGTACGTCTTACCTGGTTGCCCGTGAGGTTGATGCACAGCTCTTGTGCGACAGGACGGGAGGGGGAGTGACGAACGACAGGCACGGGCCTGCCATTAAGACAGCCACAGCAAGTACAAGGGCCGATATCCTAGTCATGGCTTTAATGTGGCCTCTGGGTTTCAATTCACTACTGCAGAGGGTAATGGGCTTTCACAGTCGTAGTTGCAGCAGCGCACACACAGCGCAGCAGTCGGCTGGCGTCAGAGGGCGTTCCAACATCCTGCAAAGGCTGTAGCGCAAGAGGGGGTATTTTTAGATCTCGGTAGTGTGGGTTTTCAGAACCAAGCCCATAAACAGGAAACGCACATAAACTAACACTCCGCAACTCTACAAGCAGCTCATCGCCCGGAGCACAGCCGCAATTGCGCAACCCGTTAACACCACCCAGTCGTAGATGCAAGAGGGGCATCTGTTTATATACCGGAGAACCGCCTCGGACAACTCTTGGAACCCAGCAAACACGATCGACTCGATCGACAAGATAGGCGAGCAGCGGCTGCCGTGCAGAAGGCTTGAGGGCATAGCGCAAGACCTTGCGCCGGTGATCTTCTGCTTCCAGGACGGTCTTGCAGCAAGGGAATTCATGTGAGTCTTCAGGCGGGCGGCAGGGTTTGCGTGGGCCTCCCTTTCTTCCCTTGGCCAGAGTGCACGGATGTCCCATCGGCACTGACAGAAGAAAAGCCGGCCCATGAAAAAACCCGAAAAAAATCCATTTTTCGCATTTTCGCCTACCAGTACTCGTACAAGTATATGTCGTGGAATTTTGCGCAGACAGCAGACAGCAGACAGCAGACAGTATTAATACTCGTAGTAGTACGAGCGAGTAAAATGAGGAAGCTCATCAGACCAGGTTGGTTGCTCGTTCGACTCCGAATCTCCTAAATCCTGAATTGTTTGCATTTGCGTATTTGCGTGCTCGGCGTCCTATCAAATCAAAATCATATCATAGAGCAGTTGAAAGAGCCACAGAGTACGTACTCGTGCAGCAGCAGTAATTGTGCCAGCTCAAGCCTCGAGAGTGTTTATGGTGCCGCCTACCTGGTATGCTGTTGCTGTGGTGGGAGCAGACTGCAGATGGCGCAAAGCGCACCGAGGCTAGACTTCTAGATAAGAGATGCTTCGGGTGCTGTGTTGCACTGCGCATCGTGCGTGGCGGTGGGCGTGGTCGTGTTATGATTCTGCTGTTTGCGTGATGCCCCCGTTGTTGATATTAATAACAGATGCTCACACTCTATTAATAGTAAATAGTATACCAGATACTACTGCTGTATGATACCTGGTACGTAGCTGGTGGTCGGTTTACCCGCTGGACCGCAGGAGTCAGTCATAACGTCACTCATCAGCAGACAGAACCGTAACTCGTGATACAAGGAGCAATTAAGAAAGGCAGGTTGAGTCAGTTTTACTGGAAAATAAGAAGGGGATCTGCATACTGAATTTTGTAGGGGGTACTTACAGATGTAGTGTCTGCTGGCGGTACACTGGTCCTGGCAGTACTTGTATCATACCAGTACTGCCTGGGCGAGGTGCATGCACCTTCGCATCTTCGAGGATATTGGAAATGTACGTACGCCCAACGAAAACGCCTCGATATACAACGGAAAGCCATTGAAACGTGTGCATGTTGGAAAATAGAGAAAAGCAGAAAAGCAGCGGCATTCTGGATATACGCACCTTGTGTAGGCTACCATTCGTGTTCGTTCTTTTTTCCGACTTTTTCCCTCTTACTAATCTATACCACCTGGTACCTGGTATACAACTACACCCCTGACCCGAAACACTGCCTTTGATACAAAACATTCCGCCGATAATCAACATTTTTTTTCAACTTTTACGTAGAGAAGCCATCTCGCGTCAAAATGTGTGGCAGACGGCAGGGCGCCTTTGGCGGCGGCTCCTCAACAGCCGGGGGGGTGGCAGAGCCGATGGTCGCGCCTCGAATATAATCATCCCTGTCGAATCCAGGTTCCTGACTGCGTAGAGCTACCCGTACCTATTAATAGTAGAATTTAATACAAGTGTGTTTGTTGGTGTATATTAGTATGGGTAGAACGCATCAGTTCTCAAATTCGAAATCCTGTCAAGACCAGCTTCCCTGTTTCCTGTTAGAAAATCGATATTTAAATAGGTGCCCGGTACTGCACTATGTTGTACCAGGGTATCATGCTACTATTAACATTAACACTATAAATCTATCACACGAGTCAGCAGCGTAGGTCAGCAGTATTAATATACTGTAGTATCCTTTTTTTTTATCTGAGGGCTTCTTGAGTTTTTTTTTCCTTGTTTTCTGTTGATGCAAGGTCATGGCCGATATTAGATACCTGGTACCAGGTATTGGAGAATTTGGGAAATAAGGATGAAATCGCCCAGGTTAAGGCTCCGGCGTAAAGTGATACTGTAACCTGAGTCAAAAATACAAACGCGGACGCTAGCGAGCCGAGCTACCGTTGTCGCCGGAGTTCAGAAAGGTTTAGGTTAGGGTTAGGGTTAGGGTTAGGGTTAGGGTTAGGGTTAGGGTTAGGGTTGGACTCTGCGGCGTGTGCGGGTAAGGACTGATAGAAGTTTGGGTTTAGACTATTCTGCCACGGACCAGCGGTCAACTACAAAGGCAATCTGAAAGGAGACGTAACGAAGTATGGGCGGGACCACAGGCCGGCGCAGGATGCCTCATCCAATCCAATACTTACAGTAAACGATCCACGGTAGAGAGACGGAATACTACAGCAGTAAAATGGCGATCCAATCCATGGATTCAAATTTGGCACAAATAATGGAACATTGATTATATCGAAATGTCTCGGAATTTGTACGAATCGAGGTCACTTCTTCCTTTCGCCCCCGAAACCTCGGGAGTAGAGTTGGTCGCGCCATTTCTTGAGACCATCCCACCCACCCGGCAGTAGGATTAGTATTCTTGGGCTTGTATACCGAGATCATGTACAGGTACTAACCCCGCGGAGAGTTTGTGATTCGCCACTTTACTTACTCAGCGCGGGAGGAAATACCGGACGGGACCTCCTGCCCGGCGCAGGAGGCCTCATCCAATCCAATACTTACATTAAATGATCCACGGTAGAGAGACGGAATACTACAGAAAAAAAATGCGTGTTATTCGCGATGATTGGTGCGAGGTCGAGCCGGTGTAGGTTTGCTTTTTCGTCGCTCACCGCATCGCATCTCACGAAAGTCGCAATTTTTTAATCCACCCCCACTCCTCACTCTAACCCTCCCTACCACCTAGCACCTACCGGCAGCACTTCAGAGCTCCGAGTCGTCGGCATCGATACAATATTTTAGTTGAACACAATATTGGCCGGCCAATGAGTAACACTTATTTTTAATCTGAGCAAGCCTTCGAACGAACCTCATTGTCACACCCTTCTCGGAGAAGCTTGGCCCTAACCCCTAACCCTATTACTACTGTATACCAGGTACGAGCTACCTGGTACCATCGTATAATGTAGTAATATTAAAAGTAGCAGTACAGTAGTAGTAATAGTAGTAGTAGTAGTAGTAGTAGTAGTAGGAGTAGTAGTAGTAGTAGTGGTAGTAGTAGCAGTAGTAGCAATAGTAGCAGTAGTGGTAGTAGCAGTAGTGGTAGTAGTAGCAGTAGTAGCAATAGTAGTAGTTATGCTCGCCGATGAGCACGATTTATTAATCCAATTTTGTTAGCATCCCTCAAACAGTGAGCCATGTGTCCTGATTACGGCGCATTTCATTAGATTCTGTCTTTTTCAATGAAAGCTTACCCCAAGTACTGCCGCAGTCACGTCTACACATTGCTTCTATTGTTTAATGGAAGAGCCTACTCCCCAGTCGAGCAATCTATAATACACCAGGTACCTGGTGTGCCCCGTCCACTACTCTGCGATTCTAGTACGATACTATTAATATCACCTCCGCGTCGGCCTAGCGTTGCTATTAATAGCTCCAAGTGCACTCGACACGTGTATTCGTACGCGTCAGTATCAAAAGCACTCGCAAGTCACACGCATAATATGATTCAGTATATGGTGTGGCCCATAATACACAACTCTGTCCCTATATGAGTATGAGGACCGTGTTTATACTGCAGTACAGTACATTACAGCAGTGCAGTAATAATTAATCGTAGCGATCCTTTTTTTTACAGACGTCGGTATGTCCCTATACAGACAGTACCTACTGCACGAAAGGAGGAACTGCTGTCGTAGCCCATACCGTTTGAATACTGTAGTTGTACAGGTGCTGGGTTGGGGTCAGGGTTGGGGTTAGGGTCCACACCCCGGGCCACCACGAAATCGACGACCCCCCACCTCGCGTTGCGGCGAGGGGCGTCTAGCACTGCTGCTTCAGTCCGCAGAACTAGAACTCCTTCACCTACCTGCGCGCCGTGGCTTGAAACCGTTTCACCCTTTTGCCGCACCGCCTTTGGTCGTTCTTATTTGTATATACCTGGTACCAGGTAAAACCACTACTTGGCTCCATCGGTCTGATTTTTTTTTTGGGTTCTTTACCTCGAAAATCGACAACCCACGAAATAAATAAAAGTGTCTATCTCGGGCGCAACCGCTTGCCGACTTTTAGACTCCACGCAGTCCACGGCCGACGGTCCCCTCTTGCGCAACGGCGGCAGCGATGTCCTCGAACTTGTCCGCTGTGCCATACACTTGGGGGGCTATCGCGCGAGATGTCTATAGAGCTTCGCTCAAAAACGAACAAAAGAAGGTGTTCGCTGTCTAGAAATGTGTTCCGGTTCCTGTTCCTGTGCGAAATTTGGGTACTGTGGCTGTTGAACGGGAAGGGTTAGGTTTAACCTGAGCAATTGTCGACTTGGGCTACTAAAAAAAGTCGGCTGGCGGCTTCGTTAGTTAATCCAACCTTGCTGTAGTTTTGCTCACCCAAACGCTTTTCATATGAATATTTCTTCTCCCCCGAAACTCTTCATGTAACTATTGCTAGTTTATTGTGCCCTCAGATCTCACTCACCGTACTATTGACTTAGTATTATAGCCAGGTGCCTACCAGGCATGGTATACCTTTGGTGGTGGATGTAAAGCCGGTAAAAACGATAGAGTAGACTTCGTATGAGTATAATACTAGTGTGCCAGCATGATACAAAACAGGTAACACTTTGAATATATGTATACTGTACCTACCGAGTACGCGCACGAGTAGCAGCTAGGTGTGCAAGCCAACCTCCAGTGCCCTTAACTTTGAGTAATACCTCACTCCAACAACCTGCAGCTAGCAGAAAACACTTTTTTTGCGACCACGCACTACATGGGGTATGGCGATAGAGGGTAATGGGAGAACAACAACATCAACAAGTCGTATCCACGATTACAGTACGTACGCGTGTTGATATAATTCTGTTGAGGATAAATGACATGGCATCATGTCGAACATGAAATCGCGACAGCAGTAGTGTCAGCCTTGAACAAGTCTCCGTAACCAGCAGCAGTAGCAGCTGAGAATTCCGACTTGACCTCCAAGTAATATTAAACGTTCAGATGATTAGATCATCAGTTCATCAGATCGTCCCTCTGGGGCATGTGGCATACTACTACTACTACTACTGTACATTCATGCACCTCACATACCATCCGTACAATAAAACACCCCAACATCGTACAACCGGACCATAGATAACACAATTTCATATTCATGCGTACATGTACTCTCATCCAAAACGTGTACCATCATAAAAAAAACACGGCAACGTTAAACATACAATCATACCAAAAACACCGCCAATGTGATACAATTATGCAATACAATTGCAACTACCGGTACGTACGACCTCGGCTCTGATCTGTGATGCACGCGGTAGCGGTCTATTGTACCACGGTAGATATGAGTGCGTACATGCGTACGTGCGCACGCAGGAAAGTGATCCTCTTATTTTTCAAATAAATCGAAGCAACAAGACCGTGCTCATTTCCGTGGCTCAAAATAAGCATGCTCGGAACCAAGTAGCCCCAAGTTCGGCGATGGTGTCGTGGCTATTTTTGCTCTTTATGTACCATTTTGCTTCGTGCTTTAGCCCCGCGGCACTGCTGTATACCCCCGTCAGCATGACGGGAACTGCGGAGACCGCTCTGCTAGTTGTCGTCGATATCATGTACCGGTATGGGGACAGGTGGTACACACCGACACATTCAGCTCCGAGAAATATTCCTTGTGTGTCTGTGTGTCTGTGTGGCAGTGCGAAGGTTGCCTTGGGCTAACTATTTCCTTTTCGACAACACCCTACTGCCGATGGTGGCAGCTGGCGAAGCAGCTCCCGTCAGTAACGAACAGGTTGGCGCATGGAACGCGCGCGCCACGGACGGACCCGAGTGCTGAGCGTTGTGTGGGATCTGTTGTCAGTCGCTGCACTTCCCGCACCCGGCGCCACTCATGACCAAAGCCACCCTAACGCCGAAGGCACTACGGCGGTGTGGTCCAGCTGACGTGGTCTGTGTGCGGTGTGCTGTGTGCGGTGTGCTGTGTGCTGTGTGCTGTGTGCTGCGTGCTTGGCTGCTGCTTGGCAGATATTGCCAGGATATGTTAAGCTGTCTGTCTACCTCGTAGGCTGCCTGTCTCGGCTTGCCCATCTGTCTGAACGTGTGTCCTCCAACCCGCTGGTATGAATAGGCTGATAATATGTAAGGAAACCCTTACCAGTATGTTTTTTTTGTGCTGCGGCAGCTGCACTTTTTGCCGCAGATCGAACGCGTTTTTTTTTGTGCTGCCCACATTACAATACAACGGCGAAAAACAATACAAAAAGTAAAGTCAAAATGTTTATTTGAAACATGTGGCCAGACGTTTCACAAAAACCGGGGATTTTCCGATCGAATACCCGGGTTTTGCTGTCTAGGCTGTCTGTGCACGAAGCTTTTTGCCTTGAAGCTGTCTGCCCACGGGTGAAAGTGCTGTCTCCGGACGTACTTGATGGTTGGGGCTTGGGGTGTTGTGGGTGCTAAATCATTGCCATTGCCGCCATGAAATCGCCTTCTATTCATCTACATATAATAAAATAAACATGCTTAACCACGCAACCTTCGAGAAAGTTGCTGTAAGCACCAAACTTTCTTGAAACAAATAAGCATGCTGAAACCAAGCAACCTTTTCGCCGAATCATCCATACGAGTAAGCAAAGCAACCCTAACCCTTTGTTCCTCACGAACACTATTAATATTAATACTTGCATCATGCCATGTTAACTGGTACCATGTATCTATGTTTGTAGAGACCGCTGTATCCCTAACCTTAAGTTGTTAGTGTAGACATGGGGTCATGGGTAGGCTATCGTAGGCTATCGTAGGCTATCGTAGGCTAGTCGAGCGAACAACCGCCCAGTGCACCGGTGGATGGCAATCCAACTACTAGTAGTAATACGAATGCCGGCATGAAATGTTCTTGGAATATTGTACAGTAGTTTTAGTGAGTGAAATATGGTACGAGGTTCTGCCAATCGGATAGAAGAACAGCTGAAGGAGCTTTGCCCTTAAAATTAGTATTCTGCGTTCACATATGATACCATTCCCGGCATAGCCGTTGTATCGAATAAAGCACCTAACCCTAACCCTACCTCCAATACTACCTTTAACCTTCGATGCACATGACTATACTTCGTTGACCATGACTCATGACTTCTTCCTATCCAGTATACATGTATACTTCGAAGTATATTGAGCACCTGATGTCTCTAAGGAAGGCGGGCTGATGAATTTGCCAGGGAGCCGCTATATTGAATGGGGTGCGGTGTACTGCTGTGCTGTGTATCTAATACGTGCACTAAAAATAAACAAGCCCGGCCTTGCCTGGCCCCACATTGTTTTACCTAACGTACGTATTTGTTGAGTACCAGGTGTTGTACTATTATTGTACGTACATGCCAGTATTGGAGGGGTGTCCGGTACAGTGTTGATAATAGTGCTAATAGTACACCTTAGGGTTAGGGTTAGGGATAATAGTGCTAATAGTACACCTTAGGGTTAGGGTTAGGGTTAATAGTGCTAATAGTACACCTTAGGGTTAGGGTTAGGGTTAATAGTGCTAATAGTACACCCCCACTGGTGGCAGTGGTATTGTCAAAGCTACTATTAATACCTACTACTCTGAAGAATGTCCCGCTTGATGTTTATCTAACCTTAACTCCAAAACGGCAGAGCTGATGAGATACAGCAGTAGTTTTCGGCCGTCTGCAGCACGTTCGTAGCACGTTATGATGTTACGAGTAGAATGCTATCTGCAGCAGATACAGCAGTAGGAAGCGGGAAGAGGGCGCCGTAGTAAGAGTACCACTGTATCGCTGTAAGTGTCGGTATCACCATCTCACCAAATCAGTGTGCTGAGCGCGTGTCTTTCACGGCTCCTGTACAGGTATGCGCCTCACATTGCATCTGATCATATCATACATCTACGCCTCGATTCAGCTCCACGGCTTGCCGCCAAGTACTGCGCAGCATAGTGCAACTGCATCGTTAGTAGCTTAGTAGGTTGCCCCCAGTGGGACTTGAGTAACCTGATGTTACGTAGGTCGTGCAGATGGAAAATGTGACCGTTGTCGACTGCAGGATGGGCCACAACGCACAACGCTCACGGCGTGATACAGGTACGCAGCAGCAGGAGCAGCAGCAGCAGCAGCAGCAGCAGCAGACAGGAAGAGCAGCAAACCACAGACAGGAGTAGACAGCACAGCCAAAACGAATAAGAGGGAAGATGAGAATGGCCCTCTCCCGTTGAGACGGTGTTCGTGGTTCCTACTGCGGTAGTAGGATCCACACACGGCACACACGCGCGCAAAAACACCGTTCGTGGTTGGCACTATTAATAGCCGAAAATATTGAAGCGCAGCGGTTTTACTGTGCCTGCCCTGCTAGCCTTTTAGGGCTGCGGTGGCACTCAGCAGACGTGGAGAAATGAAACAAGACATGACAGTGTGGTGTTTTCATGGACCCGCTTGGCTGTGGCTGGACGGAAAGCGGTCCTGCGAAAACGAACAAGTTCGCGTGACTTTGAACGTCCATGACATGTGCCATGCGTTACTTTGGACGTCCATGACACGTTCCACGGAGCCCTGGCGGGGCCTAAGCGCGCGTCGTAGTGCACGCAAAGAGCTCCTACATACCTCCTACCCCTTAGCACGAAGCGCGAGAGAGGACTAGCGGCTGGCGGAGAGGCATGCTTCATGACACTATGCTGACTGTTGCCTCGGTGGTTAGGGTTTATCTGTAACAGAATACGATTCGGGATTTAAATCTCTCCGGCGTCCTTCTTAGTATTATTTATGTTTTTTTTTTTGCAAATATCTTATGAACACATCCATCCACCGCGCAAAATTCCAGAGCTGTTTGTGTCGAAAGCATGCCTCGGGGGAGGGGGGCTCACATCGAAAATGGTGTCTTTGGAAATATCAAGCCGGAAAGTTTTCCGCAGACGTATGTATGTAGGCGTTTACACTCTCCCCCACCAACTTTGAAAATGCATCTATCCCAATGGCAAATTGAACGTTCAACGGTATGCAAACGTGCAATAAGATGCATGTTGTATGTGTACTTGCACACACAGCGGCCTCCAGGCTTCCGATGTGGTGTGCAAGCGTGTGAAAAACATGCACATTGTACTTGTACTTCCACACATATAGTCTTGCGTTTCTTGAAACACAAAAATGTTGTTCTTGTGCGAATCATTAATTGTTTTTTATCAAGTACCGGTATATATTTACTTACAGTACATGAATAATGTAGGTGCTTGTCTTTTGGGGGTTACCCTAAGAGGGCAAATGATATTTGGTGCTGGTATCACATACCTAACCCTAAGGTACATGAAAGGGTTAGGCTTAGCGGTGGGTCCCATGCCGGAGGTTTGTCATGCCATATCGCTAGTATATCACTTTCGTATCACGATCATACGATGCCATAGCGATGCTCTCTTGCTGTGTTTCGTGGTTGTGCTGTTTGTGTTGGTTGGTTGTGGGTTTGTGTTTGGTCGGGTTAGTTTTTCGTGACCCCGCTTTTTGGGTGTTGTGTTTTGTGTTGCTGTGCTGTTTTTGTCGACAGGAACGGTGACGTCGCAGCTCAGAATGGCCACCTCGAGCTCTTGAAGAGTGGCCAGGCGAAGGAGCTGACGAGCCAGGCCATGGACCTTGCCGCGGCAAACGGACACTTGGAGGTGGTCATGTGGCTGCACGAAAACCGCACCGAGGGATGCACGTGAGACGCCTGCTTGTTACCTACTGCTACTAATAATAATGATGTGTGCTGGTATCATGACTGGAAGTAGTGCTACAGCAGTAGTCTGTCGAAGAGCTGTGTTATACCGGGTGCTACTATCAGTACCGAAGTATTAATATTAACCTAGCGGTGTTTTTATGTCTGCACGATAATCGCACCGAGATATGCACGTGAGACACCTGCTATTCATGTTCATGTTTATATGCGCGATAAATACCGGGAGGGAGAAATCACGATACTTGTGACCACGCCTAATCCTACTGTGTGCTATAGTCTGCTATAGTCTGGTATAGTCTGCTGTCTCTGTCTGCAATGGCCTATTGTCTGCTTTTGTCCGATATGATCTGCTGAAATACCCCTTTTCTCGAGTCTGAAATATCCTTTTGCTTAGGGTTAGGGTTAGGGTTAGGGTTACGGTTAGTCTGCTACTTTCGAGTATAGTCTGGTATACCGGGTAGTCTGATATAGTTTCCTGTTCCACTATAATGTGCTATGGCTTGATGTATATGTGTACAGTAGTTTGCTATAGTCTGCTCGCATATATACCAGATATATTGTATCTAGTCCTGAAGACCGCCAAGTGTGAAAGCTCCCATCCTAGTCTACACACGATGCTTACTACACACCAGGTACGGCTACAGCTGGAACGTAAAAGTGACGTCCGAAGAAAGAAGAAGCACCTATTAATGCCAGATATATTTATAGGAACACTTGCTTGAATACTTGAATACTGTTCATTACTTGTCAATAGTAGTGTCGGATGAATAATCAGCACGTACACTAGGTGTGCTTTATACGCCTTTGTTTTCTTCTGGTTGTGCTGTGCCTTTGCTCGTGAGGATTTGTTGTAGCGGCAGTGTCGGATTGTGCGTTCTTCCCTACCTAGGAACGCCTCGCCCTCGCTGTATGATGTGGTCTATCTGTAAGGGGCTTTATAGGGGGCTTAGTGCGCTTTGTACTTCTAGTTATGATGCCAAGGCCCAATGCCAAGTTAAACCACACCCAAGATTAGCCTGCAGAAGCACCCATACGCGGCTCGTTACGCATACCGGTTGAGGTCCAGATGCGTAACAAAACTTTTGTGTGCGTTGTTCAGGGCTTGTATTCGTTGAACTATTTCTGTGCGACATGCGCTTAGAGACTTATGGCCTATCAGGTATCATGTACTCCAGTATCATGTATCATGTAAGCTAAGTCAACTAGGAAACGACGAAAAGTGCGATCCTGTTTGAAGCCCTCCAAGCTGTTGTGCACACAGAAATAGTGTGCAACAATGGGAGTATCACTAAGCTGCGCGCGTGTGGTGCAGTACACACATAGACTCACTGCAGTGCAGCTCGGGCACACCATTCACCCCGCCGGCAGCTGCTGATTCGGTTGGTTCTTCTGGTGTGGTGCGCCCCCTGCTTCAATATTGAACATTCTAAACTGCCGAATATGACGCGTCTTTTCTTTTGTTCTTTAATTTTCGGTTGGGGAGCTGCTGTACCTATTTGTAGGGTTAGGGCGTTGCCTTTTGCCGTCTGTCTTTTGTCTTCTGTCTTGTGTACGGATGGGGAGTATAGTGAATTGATGTGGCTGCTGCTGTGCCCGCTATTTTGCAACAGGGTGATCTACTATTTAATACTGTAGGTATCGCACGTGCTGGGTTGGAACATCGCGTGTCGTCTGTACGTGACTACCAGGCTTTTGATTTCATGGGCTAGTAGTGTTTTGTTCGTTTTCTGCAGGTTAAGCCACCGAACTACTACCTACAATAGCGATCGCTGGTTGAGTAGCGTACTGTAGTGCTTTAGTCTTTCTAAAACGAACAGCTTATGATCGAATGTAGTTCACTGAGTAGAGTATTGGACTTACCGTAGTATGGCTCCTTTGTGGGGCTGCACGTTTACTGTTTGATGTCCGATGTGGCGCTGTACATTGCACTCATTGTGCTCATTGTCCTCGTTGTAGCCTTTGTTCTCATTACCTCGGTCCTCGTTTGTCCTCATTTCGTGAACTCCATATACTAATCTTACGTACCCATTGCACAACAGTAAGTTTACTCGCTTTACTCACTGCTGTATGCATTGAACTCGTTGTACCCATTGTACTGAGTATCGTACTAGTATGATACCATTGAGTTGATGCTGCAGGAATGACTTGTAGTGACAGCACGTTTGTCGTTGCCTGTTGTCTGCTGTGTGTGTTTTCTTACGTCAGAACGGAGGCCATGGATGAAGCAGCTAAGAACGGGCACCTTGATGTTTTACAGTGGCTACACGAGCACCGTCAAGAAGGCTGCACGGGCGGTGCCATGGACATGGCTTCCAGGCACGGCCACCTTGAGGTCAGTTCATCATTCCTATTTTTTCTCTAATGTTGGTGTTGTTGACGGTGGTGGGTGGTGCTGGTGTGGTGTAGTGGTGATGTTGTGGTTGTGCTGGTTGTGCTGGTAGGAGTGATGGTGGTTGTGGTGGTTAGGGTTAGGGTTGTGATTGTGGTGGGGTTTTTGATGTTGTTGATGGTGTTGTAGATGGTGTTGATGGGAGTGTTGGCCGTGTTGATGTTGTGGTGATAGTGTGGTGATAGTGTGGTCGGTTATCGTGATAGTGGTGGTGGAGGTGAGGGGGGTTGTTGCTGGTCGTAACATTCGTTGTCGTTAGTGTGTTGGTAGTGCGCTTCCTGTCCTCGTCGCTGCTGCTGCTGCTGCTGCTGCTGCTGCAATCATGTGTACCTACTGAACTATCTTGCTAGAATGCAGTGCCTGGTATAAGGTTAAGGTTACGTTTGTGTGCGTTTTGGCTGCTTTGTTTTCGTGTGATTAACCCTAACCCTAACCCAAGTGTGTTTTCTCTCGCTAACCCTAAGTTGTTTTCGCCATTGGCACCGTGAGCCTAACTAAGTTCGATGCTGTTGTTATTATGATACGCTGTTGTCGCCAGGTGTTGAAGTTCTTGCACGACCACCGCAGTGAAGGATGCAGCACTCTAGCGGTCGACTTCGCGGCTCACAACGGCCACACCGAGGTAAGTTTTACCGGCACTGGCTCTATATGAGAAGGCAGTTCTATTAGAACATCACTGTACTTGTATGGACTTGTCCGGGTACCCTACTACAGCACTACTGACAGTTTTTAGTTGCAACTTCTGTTGCAAGTTGATGTTTGGTATTGCTTGGATCTCTATGATGTAGGGTCGCCCCGTCGTTTAAAGAGCGTACAGGCTTGCTCTGGTCACTATTTATTTTTTTTCTGGCGTTTATTATCTTGCATGCATTTTCAGACGGTATGATACCACCGCTGTACTACATACAATATTCAGTTGTAGCGCTCATCCTTACGTATGCAGCAGTGCTACTATTACTAATATCAGCACAGTATATTGCTACAGTAGTTGCTTCTTACCCTGCCGAACGGCTGTACACTGGCTAAGGTCACCTGGCCCTTTGCGGTCTCGCGTTGCTAGAAGTATTACTGGTATATTAATAGCCACCCGTCGAGGGAGCCCCAATGCTGTCGGAGAATAGGCAGGAGGGGTGCAATATTACTATTACTACCAATGATTACCTGGTACTATTACTATTAGTATTAGTATTAGTATTAGTAGACACAGCAAAGAAGAGTGCCAATATTCACCAGGGGTTGTTGCTATCGGTTCCATGCAGCGCTGCGGTCGAGCTGCCCCCTAACCCTAACCCTAACCCTAAACCTAACCCTAACCCTAACCCTACTACTGTGTATATTACGCCCGAAAAGCTAACCCTAACCTAACCCTAAGTTTCGCGTTGCTACCCTGACTGTTTTCATGTTTCATTACAGGTCGTAAAATGGCTGTTCGAGAATAGGCAGGAGGGGTGCACGCCTGCGGCGGCGGAGGGGGCTGCCAGGCAAGGCCACGACGAGATCGTCAAGTACCTCAAGGGACACAAGAGGGGCCGCAGCGTCGACTACAACGACCTAGGGGATGTGCTGGCGCAGGCCAGAACCTGAACTGAACCAGGCAGGTCTCCCTCGGGTTGGCATATGTACGGGCATATGTACCGTCACATGTAACGACATTTGTAGCGGCACGCGTAGCAGCGCATGTAGCGGCATATGTAGCGGCACCAAAGTAGTGGTAGTGGCACATACGGCGGGCCGTGTCGCGGCACGTGCAGTGTAGCGGCGCAAAGTAGCGACTTTCACAGCGATGCAAGGAGAGGTGGATGTAGCGGCACACGTAACAGCACATGTAGCGCACTTGCATCGGCGCATGTACGGGCATATGTACCGGCGTATGTAGCGAAACATGTAGCAGCTTCTGCAGCGGTATAATGACTTACGTAGCGGCACGAGTACCTGTAGGCAGCAGCATATATAGCGATGCAAGTATCGGCACAAAAATAACGGTACGAGTAGCGACACCAGTAACGGCCCACGTACCGGCTCACGTATCAGCCTATGTAGCGGATCATGTGACAGCACGACCGTATCTCTTCCATATTACAAGGAGCGGGATACATGCTACAGACATGCGGTCTAGAGACTAGAGACGCGAGGGAGGGCGCGCGCGGGGGGGGTGCCGGTGGTGCTACCCGACCTGCGGGGCCAGCTTCGGGTGAATTAATCGTAGTCCCAAGGGTGGGGTGGGGTACATAACATACCTCGTAAAATTTACGGTTTTGCTTATGCTGAAAATCTGGCCGCTTTTGTGTCGCATCGCGTGGGCGGATGTCGCCGTGCGTCACTCGTCCGGTTTCGAAGAAGGGAAGAGCGAAGAGGGGAGAGGGGAGGGGGGAGAGGGGGGTGTTGATGTGTTGATGAGTGAGGCTATGTCTGCTATACCTGCTATGTACAACGGGAAAGGATTGTAGGTTTGCATCGTCGAATCAGGCTTGCATTGGTGGGGGCTGCATGGCCCACGCCATGGAAGATATTAACGTTTTCTTTTGCCGAGAGTGCGCTTGGCCATGCCACGAGGAGGCGGTACCCTCAAAGTTTACGCTGCTGTTGTGGTCGACGTGTGATCGTGCTATACTCTACAATATGCTGCCTTTTTTTCTTATATGGTGATCGGAACATACTTTCCAAGTATTGGATTGCGCGCATCCGTGGTTTTGGGAATACGCTGAGGTTGTGGAGCCGAACGAGACGAGACGTGACATGGTGGTGGCTCTTTTTTAGTTTTTTATTTTGTTTTTGGGACAATGTATTTCGACGTTTATGGGCGTTCACCCCCTAACCCTTAGCGGCGTTGTTGTTGTTGTTGTTGTTGTTCTCACATTAACTCTCTGACGAAGGAGTCCGTGGTCACACAAAGGTGCTGGAGCCCTAGGAAGATCCGAAAAAACAAAAAAAAAACGAAAATTCGGCTGCCTCAAAATACACGAGACGGAAAAAGCGCACACAAGATAAAACCAATGTGCAAAACTGAACTAACATGGCCGCGGGTATATCCTCTCAACTATAATATAGAAGAATACCCCCGTTCCCACCACTAACCAACTCGTGGCTGCTGACTACAGCGGATGCTGTCTGAAGTGCTGCCTGCACCGTACGAAACGCACGGTAGTCGTGAAAACGAAAGAGGAACACGCCTGCCTGCTATCTGGAGTGCTGTCAGAGTGAAGACTCGCGGATATGCAGTGAAAAAAGGAGCAATCGAACCTTACTACCACACGAATATCAACGATCGCCATCTCTTCCTGGACTGTCTGACACAAAAAAGTGCAGCACAGTTATGATACCACGTCCCTGATAATTGCGTAGGTTATTCCCCATGAAGGGTATACAACTCGTTAAACTACGAAGACCAGTGACGAGTACCGGTAGATACTATTCTGCCTCGTGAAAAACAATACCAGGGAAAAACAAACTATGACTGCTTCTCTCGTGATGATAGTGTGCGCGCAAATCATGGGTCTCCATGCACCGTCTTCCTGCCGCTCTTCATGGCCGCATCATCGCCTTGGCCCAATCCACCCGCTGCCATTCCCTTCCAGTCGTTTTCCTTTCTCCGTCATCCTGAAAAACAAAATGCTCCTCGCACTTACTTGCGGTTCTGATCTGGGAAAAAAAATTCTCGCGCAGGGGGAGGTCAATCCGTCTCTTCCCCGCACGTCGACGCTCAGTCTCCCTCCTCCCTCGTCGTCGAATCCAGCCTCCTACCGGCGCAATAGACTGTGCCGTAGTGTGGCCTGTGGTGGCGCCTGCCTCCGCGCACGGACCCCCCGATTGAGCATTGCTGCTCTGCCGCAGCTGCCTAAAAAGACGCGCGAATCGTAGGTCTCCGTGCCTGACGCACCACGTACGACCCAACTCTACTGCCGCCTGAGCGTCGCGGCCACAGGCAGCAGCAAGAAGGTATCACTCCTTGAGGGTGAGTCCGGCCTTACACCCGCCAGAAAGACCTACCCCACTCGCTATTAGCCTGATAGGGCATGCCTCGCAGCATTCCTTGCCGAGGCAGCGAGGGGAACGCCTTGAGTCTTTTTGTTTTTCTGCGAAAATCAAACTTCATCTTTTGCACGTGGTTTTTGCCCATGGGTGCAGTTCTGTAGGGCTTAACGGGGACATGACCTTTGTTGCTGATTTTTTCTTGGCCAGTACTCTCGCCTCATGGTGTGTTAAGGGTAATCGGAAAGGCGCGCGGGGGTGATGACACGGAAGAGTATGCAAGTTGTTCTGTACTTGAAAGGTGTCTCGGACGTCTTTTGAAGGAGTTTCGATACTCTGGTGAGTTTTTCGCAGTTGCCATTTTTTTGCGGTTGTTGCCATTTTTTTTCGCCACCTCGGGAGTGGTTGGAGTTTGAAGTGCTCTATCTCACCATCTCACCGTTGCTGCCACACAGCCTTTGCGGTATATTTTTGTCTGTGCAGCGGTCTGTCCTGCGGGCATGCCAACATAAAGTTGTACGTATCTGTTCAGCACGCTGCTATTAAGAGAAACCAACTGCAGCTGTTCATATTGGGCCAATTTGGTCGGGTATTTCTTTCCATCTTTTCATATCGAGAAGGATACTCGAAGAAGAGCTGTGTGACTGCTCCTATTGGGCATTTTTGGCCGGCGCTCTGTTCCAGTCTGCTCAGCACTCAACACACGATGCTTTCGACAGGAAATGTACGGCTGTCGGCATTGGGCATAGCTGGTCGGTGCGAGCTTCCAAGTAGATCACCACGACCTACAACTCCTGTACAGCGAAAGTGTGACCGCGACGCAACAAGAAACAATACGGGTAGGTATGATATTATTGTACCACGCTGCGTGCGTGTCATACGTAGTACAGCAACCTTGCATTTGCAATCAACGCGCAGTACCTGGTATACTCGTACTGTACTATTTGTAGTAGCCCTGACATCAATATCGCCATCGTGGCCCGATACTGACGTCGTCATGTTCGTTCCTGATGTTCTTGATGCTGTTGACATTGATATCAGATGTTGGTGTTTTCCCTTTTGAAGTCCCACAAGACACGGGTAACTGCTCTTAACACCCTCCAATATGCTATGGGGAAAACTAACGCGGAGGGTGTTTTTTGTTTTCGGCGTGTTTTTCAGTTGGTGGTGCTCTGCCACCAAACGCAGCAGTACCAGGTAGTAGACGCGGCATGTCAGCCTCAACACAGCAGAATACATCCCCGCAGCTAGCAGTACGCCGAGTAAAGTATCATGCGATTATGTCAGCGGTCAGGTCGTCGGAGGGCCTCTATGCGGGGCTTTTACTACTGTCGTACTGACGCACCTGGTATCATACGATGACACTCAAGTAGAACCACGTACCTACAGTACTGTACTATTAATACTACTTTTGTTACGTTTTTGAGATATATCGACCTCCACACCCACCCCTGACGTTTTGGTTGCACGTTCCATGTTAAACCGATACCGGTTTTTCGTATCTCTCGTTTTTGCTCGTGTATATCAGAGAGTTAGCCGTTGCCCTATAGTACCCTTGCCCGTTACCTTCTACTGAAAATACTGTGCCACCGTTGTACCAGGTATGTACTTTCGCCTGTTGAACCATCTAGAGTATCTGGTATTACATAGCCTCCCTCTGTCAAATCAACTTACTCAACAGCCGCACTCGTAGCCGCATTCTCCGTGTGTGCAAACCATTCAACCTATCAGATAACGTATGGGACATACGATGATACAGCCATCGTCCCCGGTGGCTTGGTAGGTGGTCCGCGTGCCTATCAAGATCATTTTCGTGGGTTCGAGTCTCACGGAGAGAGTGCATGCGCGTAGGGACTTTTTCTTGCAAAAAAAGATGATTAGCTGAAGCGCGAGAGCGTGAGTTAGCAAAATTCGATGGAAATCGACGAGCAGTGGGAATGTCGAACCCTATGCGCCACAAAAAATAAAGGCACGTACGGGGGGGGAGAAGAAACGGCACCTGTTACCACGGCTTGTCCAGAAGATCGCTGAGGCACAAAACCTCCAACGAGTTATGCTGGAAGGTAAAAGTGATGAAACAAAACAACAAAAAACAAAACAAAAGTACCTGGTACGAGTATAGTTGTTTTATGTCGTGCCCTGTCTCCAAGACCTGCTCTCCCCCGCCAGTCTCATGTGATGAGCGTATAATGCTGTAGAGGGGTCTATACTACAAATAGGAGTCGGAACGGTGATCCGTCTTGAAGGGATGCTTAGCCATGGCAATGGTTACATAAAGGGCTAAGGCAAGCAACAAATGAGTACCCCCCCCCTGTCGCTACATCGAGGCATTCATGCAAAAACCTCAGGGTGAGGTAAGTCCTCTTCCGTTGTGGCAACACTCACTACCGCGTGCGCCCACGTTCGTTTTAATTTTATCTCGCGTCGAAGAACACAGTTTTTACTTGAACACTGTCCTTGCGTTGGTCGCTCGTGGTAGTAGTGGTACAGCAGTAGTAGCAGTATTAAGTTAGGAGTAGTACAGTAGTCCCGTAGTGGGACTAGCAGCAACAGCAGCAACAGCAGCAGCAATAGGGGCAGCAGCAAGAACAGCAGAAGAAGCAGGAACAGGAGCAACCGATAGCATCGCCGTAGCCGGGGTGTGTATTTTCGCGGCAAGCAGCCTCGTGTAAATGGCCTCGTCGGCTATTAATAGTTAGCGAACACCTGAAAAGCCAAAAGATCGTACGTCATCAGTACTGCTGTGCCACCATGTGTCAGCATCTGTCAGCATGTGTCATCAGTACTGCTGTGCCACCATGTGCCAGCGTGTGTCAGCATGTGTCAGCATGTGTCAGCATATATGGTATGATACGAAGGAGAGAGAGGTTGGGGGAAGGGTTACTCTATTACTGTTCGTATTGAACTGTAAAAAGTACTGGTATCGTAGCGTACGCGCTATCTTTATCCCCACCACGAATTATTGTGTCCTCATTCGTATTTTATGCTACTACAGCAGTATGCCCATCCTTGTACGAGTACATGGCTCGTTGTAGCCCACAGCCCACAGGCGCCTTGGATATCATTTTTTCCCGTTGGTGCGGATCTTTGATCATACAATTATTTTGGCCTGCTGCGTCTCGAATCCTGATGCGACTGATTGAGTTGATGTTATTCCAATTAAACAGTTGTATCTCTGATGACCTGAGCGAGGCAGCCACTCATACCCAAACCGCAAATCATCTACATTATGTAGAGTCCTGCCAATGCTCTCGCGGTCGCCCGGGCGTCCTGCTCGATGCTTGGTTCAAGTTAGACCGACACGTGAAATCGATATGAAACGTAGCGAAGAATGAGGGTTGGACGGAGAATCCTGGTTCTAGCGAGCGTGTGCGTTTTTTCGCATGTGATCCCCCCGCACCCTAGGGCTAAAAATCGGCACATCGCGAGTTTACGTAGCTAAGTCTTCATCGCCAGACACCGACAGACTATTTTCGCGAGGACACCGCTGTATCGGCTACTACTGCGGCAGCTGTCATCGATATCGACCGGTATCGGCTTCGCAAACAGGTCCTAAATAGTTTCAGTAGTCCTGCAGCCGAAACGAGAGCTGAAGCTGACTTCGAAGAAAGAGAAGAAATTGTTTTCGTCATACACGCGAGTAGGGATTATCATCTCACGATCAAGGGAGCAGCGCGGGTATCACGAAGCAAGGAGCCACGGTTGTCTGTATCGCAGGTGGGTCGTAGCCAGCACACAACAACAACCATAACTAACCCTACCCATGTGCTTCTTCTGAGCTCGGTCACTGGTTTCGCTTTTGATACCACGCTATGCTCCGAAGTTTGAACTTGTTCCTGGATCCTCTCTTGTTCCTTGAAAGCACGAGTAATACTCCGTTGGCGTGCCGACATTGCCGACGGACACAAAGCAGCCGCAGCCGTGGCGCACAGAGATTCTCGGTCGATTTGCCACGGTCGAATGCTGGGTAGCTCTTGCGATGCGAGTCGCCTTGCCGGTACGGGTGTGTGGTGTCCCGGTCTGTGATGTGTGGCGTGGTGTCTTTGTCGCGTTTTGTTCTTCGAGTTGACCCAGAAAAAATCGGCCGTGTTCCACCAAAAACAGTTTTGTTCAACTCTATTTGCAATACGGTAGACGATGCTCTGCCTCAAGACACCTCAGACCTTTCTTTGCCAAACCAATGGCAGATTCTCTTCTTGCAGTATCACACCGCCGTATCTCAACCTAAAAAGCCAGAGCCACCTTCTTGGCCGTCATGCCACTCCCTATC
This sequence comes from Nereocystis luetkeana, assembly GCA_031213475.1. Lineage (NCBI taxonomy): Eukaryota > Phaeophyceae > Laminariales > Laminariaceae > Nereocystis > Nereocystis luetkeana. The sequence continues at coordinate 9,219,675 of JARUPZ010000028.1, forward strand.
CCGCGCATCGTCTGTCGGTCGTTCATATGCTGAGATACTGAGCTGTCAAGGGTGAACCCTAAGCTACTACAGTACCACTGCTGTACTACAGTACCACTGCTGTACTACAGTACCACTGCTGTACTACAGTACCACTGCCCTACTGCTGTGTCACCGGAATGCTTTTATGTGACGTTCCACATCATTGCTGCAGTATACCATATTTTTGGTACGTTTACGTGCCAAAAGGCGCTGCTCGTACCTGCTGGCGCACTGGAACCATTATGTATTCTTCACTCTATCGAATTTCATAGCTCATGTTTTTTTCGTCCTTGTTCCTTTGGTTCTTCCGCGTGAGTTTGCGCCGGGAGCCGAGTCGGTCGATTACGAGTTGCGTGATATGCCAGCCGTGCTTGTATTACCATACCATACGTACAGTCTACTCCAATCCTCAGGAAGGATAGAGGCCCGGGACTCGACCGTAGTGCGGTTTAAAGCCAGGTAGTGAACTGGTACACCAGCACAGCAGTACTCGAATATACGAGGAGGATACACCGACAACTGACTCCAGCAAATAAATAAATATCAAATTGCGTCCCGATGAATAATCTCACGGCACCAAGTATACGAAAACGCCATCGTTCGAAACAAAAGCGGCATTTCGACGATTTTGGGCTAAGGAACCCCGTCATTCAGAAAACGTTTTAGCGGAAATGTGCTACCTCTATCGTAGAACGTGTCTCGTATCATAATGAAGGGTGATACCTTGTACCAGGTACCTGGTATTAAACAGCATGATGACATCCTTTGATACATACCTGGTATACTAATATTTCCTGATGACATCTCTGATGACACCTTTGGTATCAATAGTAATAGTATCCTGCGCAGAACGGCGTTTGTAAGTTGCTTTCAAACAATCCGTAGTATGTACGAATCGAACGACTCTTCTTTTCGAACCACAAACAGTAGCCTCGTACAGCTTGCTGCAGTACAATACTGCTGTACGATAGTAGAAGCCTACTGTTTCGCCTGGTATGGGCGACTATACCATTAATAGAGCTGTAGTACGTATTGCTGTACTCCAGCGATAAAAAAATGCGGCCACGGCTTGCATAATAGTACTAATATTAATAGTACAGCAGAAAAAAAATGTACCAGGTACAGTTTACTGCTGTGCGTAGTTGCTTTTCATAGTCAGCATCGACGAAAGAAAGCACTCGGCACACAACGCGTACACAATGAATGGCAGCGATCGGATTCATCACATACACTCGTACACCTACAGCAGTATATATATGGTGTTGATAGTAGATTAGTATGTGCCGTTCGCATTTATTTAATATTATTCGTTTAAAATGGATCATGTATTATATGCACACGTGTCATGGTCAATGTATGTATGTAATAATAATAGGTTATTATCTGTACATTGGTGCCTTCATGATGAGACAGACTGTTGTTGTCGCTGCTTGGACAGAAATGGCTTCCTTCCTACGCGTTTAGCTGTACCACCTGTTAGGTACAGTGGATTCCCCGCCATCATCACCCATTATTGCTGTATTCTCTCGTCATCTGGCACCCTACTTGGCTCTTAGTTGTTCAAGTATTATGGCCCCGTACAATTAGTTTGACCTTTGATATTGCCGACATTGGCACTTTTGACGGCGTTTCCGGTTTCAAACCCCCAATAATAGTGCGTGTATGTTGCAACCTATCTTAGGAAGAATAACGCCGGTGCCCTGAGTAGTGCCGGTTTATCGGGCTGGCACATACCGGCATTTATGGTATGGGATCTCCCTACCGCATCATATCTTATCTGTCTTCTACTACTGCTGCCGTATCTCACGATTTTGGTATCTTTAGACTAATCTTTGCATCGTTAGTCTCACACTAATTATTTCAAGTAGTTTACGTATGTCATACTACGGTTGGTATATTTGTCCTGTTTACTTCTGCCTTAGGGTTCGGGGCAAGCCACCAAAAAAGCACAAGCACACTCTTCGCCTTTTTTTCATGTATATTTATTTGTAGATGCATAGCCGGCGCCCCCGGTGGCTTGGTAGGTGGTCCGCGTGACTATCAAGATCAATTTCGTGGGTTCAAGTCTCACCGAGTGCATGCTCGTAGGGACTTTTTCCTGCATAAAAACTTGATTAGCCGAAAGCGCGAGAGCGTGAGTGAGCTACATTCGATGAAAATCGACGAGCAGTGGGAATGCTGAACCCTATGCGCGACAAAAATACAAAGGCACGTGCCTGGGGGGGAGAAGGGTAAACACCTGTGGGCACGGCTTAAATGCCCAGAAGATCGTTGAGGGTGAAAACCTCCTACCTTAGGGTTAGGGTTAGGCTGGAAAGTGAAAGTGATGATTAAAAAAAAACAAATCTGGTATCATCGTATTATTGTTGTTCATACGCACGAAAATATACACAGCAGTAAGTACATGTTTTGCCAATCCTAAGCGGTCGCACGAAGTCAATAGACTCAACACCAGTTCAGTCAGTCGCATACAATGCGCTCCAACTGGTACGTATCGCCCTCCATCGGTAGTGATGACGTTTTAGTCACATACCCCAAAAATTGAATGCAGCACATACATACATACATGTCATAGATAGGTATGGCGTAGGCATTTTGTGCCAGAACATTCATCAGTAGTATTGTTTACTGCAAGAAACTTCAAAATCCTTTTTAACTACAAGAAATGCTCTACTCTTATGCAAGTAGATACAGATGCACTTGATCAAAAGTTGGATTTCCATCCATGGCAGTTGGGTGAACTCCCATCGAATCTACAGTACGTTCATGGGATATTCAACCAGTTTCCCTACTACTGCCCTGTTCCCGCTTGATACCTTGATCCGCCAGTGGGCCCTTACCATTTGACACGTTGCTCTCACCCACGAGAAGCAGAAATATTATTATTAATAGCCCCACAAGTCACCCTGATCCCAGGAACCATGGAAAAATATGCTTCCATGGAAGCAAAAAAAGCATGGATGGGAGTAAAAACACTTACTTCCGCGGAAGCATAAACACGTCGATGGAAGTATATTTCACTTGAATTTTACTTCCTCCGTGGAGGTAACACATTAAATTTTACTTCCATGAAGGTAAAAATACTTCCATGGAAGTATACAAAAAAATGATGCCAGTGTCACCACTGTTTTCCTAACCCTAACCCTTTTCGGGCTCTCCCAGAACGACATCATCTGCCTAATTTATATCGTGGGGGTTAAATTAAATGGATGGCAGCTTTCATCGAACGTGGTTCGTTGTGGAAGCTTCAGTTGGTTGATGATGTCAGTTTCCACTTCTTCCAGCAATTATTAATAGCGAAAGTTTCCACGAGCCTTCGCTATTAATAATTGCTGGAAGTGAAATGGTAATTTTTACTTCCATGGCAGTATAAAATTACCACTTCGAAGTATATAAAAGGGAAACGTGTGGTTGATGTGGTGGACCCTGCTTGCCTGGCGGTTGTTGCACTTGATCGGGGGTAACACTGTGTACGCTCTATGCGCCTGCCGAATGATGTATTGTCTGTAGACGACAGTAGAAATGCGCTGCTGCTTCCATGCTTCTAAACTGTAGGGCTAGGGTCTCGGTCCCCGAAACTTTGACCAGTTATTTGCGATGCCTTTCCTCCACTTTGTCCTACTCAGGCCGGGATCCGACATACGCAAACAGAAGAGCAATCCAGCTAGCTGGCTAGGCGGGTGGTGACGAGCCAGTGCAATCCAAACAACCAGAATACCTTATCGAGTAACATTTATCGATGATGCGTTCATGGAGCCTGATAGCGTGCTTGGTGGCTGGAAGGGTTTCTGGGCACCCCCTCTGCTTCATCAACGACAAACCAACAGACGTGGACCAAGTGTTGACGTTTTGTCCCGAAGCCCAAGATGGAGCTTGCTGCAACGCCGCAGAAGAGTTGGATGTGAAGGAGCGATTGGACGAGCTCAACTTGACGGGGGATTGCTATGATATGTACAAGCAGGTGCGCCAGCTGTAGCCAATACTTTCCCTTGGTATTTCCCTTCTCTATACTAATATAAGAATATTGTTTCTGTGTGTGATCAAATTTGAAGGGGTTTCCGAAGGGAAGATCATAACCCTAATTAATGTAGACCCAATGCTTCCACACGTACGCACACTATACAGTAACTACGTACTACTGCAGTTGTTGTTACTCTGAGTGCGTATGGTATTGCAGCCTCAACTGACCCTGTCCGTGATGTATTGTGTTAGGTACTGTGCGGTGTTTGCCACTCGTACTCGGCACACCTCTACGAGCGCCTTGGGGCAGAGCTGGGTTATGACGGCATGAACATGAAGCATGCCTTTTGCGAGGAGTTGGTCGACGCATGCGAAAGCCAGCCCAGTTGCCCAACCCACCACTCTGACGAAGACTACTGCTACGTTCACGCCGGCGATGGGCACGACTACTTCTGGTCCTACCCCTACACGGAACGTAAGCGAATACCTGGTACCTAATACCAAATACCTGGTACTAAATAATACCAAAGAGCAAATAGAACAAGCTAATAGCTGTATGTAGCTGCAGCTCGCGTTTATGTTCGACGCCGGTATACCCGTCTCGATATTATAGCCGTTGAAAGTTCATGTCGGGGAGCGAGGGGGGTAGTGAGGTCGGGTTTCCACTCACCCATCCGAGTGGAATGCCTGCTTGCATTCCAAACGGTCATGGTTTCCGCAGAGTGATACTCGTAGCATGAGTATGTTGCCTTTTTCTACTGTATTATTATGTCCTCAATAGTTTTTCACCATTGAACTACTGTGAATGACATGTGCCGGAAGGGTCTTGTCAGTGGTGCCAACACGGTGGCAGGATTACCGGTGTAATCCCCATAAAATCAACCACCTACAAGTAGCACAGCAGACATACCCTTATCCACGGTTATTGCCGTGTGAAACGCCTACTTCATCACGGGTCTCTGTTTTATTCTTAAATAGTATCTCCTCATCTAATAATAAGTACAAGGTATAATATGACATTATCTATTCACGGCCCTCATGGGGCTCGGGCATATACAACGTACAGTAAGTACCAGGTACAATTAATCGTCTCTGTGCAATCGAACCCTCGGTATGGAAACCGAGGTACATTGGTTATTATTCCTTGTGTTAGAGGTAGAAAACATATATGGCATATACGGCATAGATGAAGTATATTACATAGATAACCTACTGTAGACGGCATAGCCTATTAGATAGATGGCATACATGACATATATTCCATCGATAATTTCAGCTTTTTCCTCCGCTGTTATTTTTCTTCGCCTGGTAGCCGAGATTTTCGAGCCGGGTCTAAACAAGCTATTCCCAGAATTGGATAACGAGAACGATTTTCCCGCTCAAACCATCAGCATGCACCACAGCCCAGATGGGAGCATGTACTGGCTTGGAGGGCAATTGGGAGAGATAAAAAAGGTGCGACGTATTCCTTTTCTCTATGACTATAATATATTGTAGAAAGTTGCGTCAATTCGATACCGAGACTGGCCGCGAGGTCACCATTATAATTTATGATGCTATGTCATACAGTACTGGGTGTCCACTAGCCCCCCCCCACGCAGTTTGATTGAAGAAAGTTCCCCCCTTATGCTTGGTTTCACAGCGCAGGGATCTAATCAATGCCATTCATGTCTTCAATCAGTTTGAACACGTAACGCTTTGAGGCGAAGTTTTGGTAGCGTGTGGCCTCGACGCGACGAGAGGTCGAATCAGTATACGAAGCGCATGCACGGCCCAACTGCGATGAATGGGTGATGTCGCAGCTGTCGCGCTTGAACTACGGAGGCTGCTGCTGTCGACGTGAAATTCAATAATCCATACCATACCGTTTTGTTATGATCGCAATCCGGCATACTAATGCCTCACTTGTACAATTTATCTCACCAATCATGCGCAGGTTGACGCGGATAACCTGGGGTCGATCTCGACCGTCGTAGACATAGGGGAAGGGGAATTCTACTACGCATACGAGGAGGTAAGCACCGTAGTGTGCCGCACTGTGCTTGATGTCAACTACAGTACCTCAATGATATTGTACCATCGTATCGTGCTTACCTTGCAATATCTTAAGTTGCCTTAATATCTGGTATACTTTCCCTTACTCACCTTACCTTACCTTACCTTACCTTACCTTACCTTACCTTACCTTACCTTACCTTACCTTTCACGCGACGTTGCGTTGGGGTTGCTATACTCCAGGGACTACTGGACTTCGCGTTCGGTCCTCTGTTTGGAATAGACGAGTACCCGGACAACTTCTACGTTAGCTACAGCTGCCAACTTAATGATGAGGTGAGCGGGTAGAGGTATGATGAGAATATACACGCCACAGGATTTCCATACGAGTACGGAACATGAGGTGCAACGGTATGATTTTTTACTTCTTGGCACCTGTTTTGTGACCATGGACCAAATTATGACGATGCGTTAATATGTTCATTGTTGCTTATTGTGCTCTTGCTGTGTTTGATATTCGAATGTTTAATGAGTTTAATGTGCTTAATGTTCGAACATCATCACCGCAGGAACTGAACTTCAACACCAAAAGAGGTGGCGGTTCCTATGGTCCAAACCGCAACAAGTTTCTCCGGCCTCTTGATCGAGGCACGCTTGACAGCAAACCCTCCCACAGACAACGCGCTCTCCCGTCTGCATTTTCAGAAAATGAACGCAACCATTCATTATAGATTAGAACCATGGCAGAAGAGAGGAGGAACGAAAGCATGGTCGAAACATTGAAGGAACGATGCCCATGGTCGCACGTTGGCGACGTATACAGCGTCCGTGATCAATCAGTACAGTGGGACCCAGCACGTGGAATCATCCGCCCAACCGCAGCGCGTTAGTTGTGCCATGCTGGCGAGAAGTTCAAAACCAGCCCCGCCTTTGCTTCACTTGGATCAGTTGCCAGATCATCGCGTTTGCAACGTCTTGTATCTATATGTGATGTATAGTGGTACCTGTAGATGCTTTTATGAAAGTCGATGGACTAAAATTTACTTGGGGTCTACAGTGGAAAATGTAGTTGACCTCATGTCGGCGGCTGAGCATTCATGCTTCCTACAGCACTTGGCATACTATACTTGCCCATCCTTCCCACCGGTTCATACGAACTCCTCCCACCCCTTGATATGATGGTATTATGGCATGATGATGTATTATCTCTTCCCCATGGATCAGGACACCGCGCGAAACCGCCTCTCGAAGTTCGTCTATACGAAAGACGACAGCGATGCCACAAGGAATTCCGAGGAGGTGCTTCTCACCAGCGCTAAGAAGTTCAACAGCATTCATTCCGCGGGCTTCACCGGTTTCAAGCCCTCGGCATACGGGAAGGTGATGATCCGTTCCGTCGCTTCACCGTTGCCGTTACCGTTGAGTTTCCGTTACCGCTACCGTTCCCGTTCCCGTTCCCGTTCCCGTTCCCGTTCCCGTTACCGTTACCGTTACCGTTATCTTTGCCGTTATCGTTGTCGCTACCGTTACCATTACCGTTGTCGCTATCGTTACCGTTACCGTTACCGTTGTCGTTACCGTAACCGTAACCGTTACCGTTACCGTTACCGTTACCGTTACCGTTACCATTACCGTTGTCGTTATCGTTACCATTACCGTTACCGTTACCGTTACCGTTGCCGTTACCGTTGCCGTTGCCGTTTCCGTTGTCGTTTGGCTGAGCGCCAGCATCAGCGAAACGAAACACTCTCGACGGTACGAAGTTTGGTTACATCACGTGCCCGGCAGTGATGCCACATATATTGTTACGTGTCACTCTTAAGATGATGGCATCAAAACAATACCTGGTACTTCGTATGCTCCATACGTACACCCTACACACTCGGTGTGACTATGTTGCGTAGTGCTATGAGTTTTGTTTTGTTCCCAGAAAAAACAACTCCGTGTCGGTCATATTTCGCGTTGTGTACTTCGTACTACTGTAGGTATTCCTAGGAGCAAACGACGTTGGACCACGAGCATGTCTTACATTGTTTGTATGACCAACAGCTAGACGCTGATGACCAGATAAAACACCAATAAAGTAACAAACTAGATACAAGCTAACACTACTGTGTAAACTACCAACACAACAAATAACAAGCTCTTAAGTGGCAGATCTTCCGCGCCCCTCCCGGCGAAAACCCGCAACCACACGGGATTTTACAGCACGAAACGCACCACGAGATCTACTGGTCAACCGGCGACGGCGGACCGCAGACGGATCCTTACGAGGCCTCCCAAACTGAGACCAACATGCTGGGTTCAATGATGCGAATCTTGGTGCCGTCAAGGATGGGTGAATCTGGGTACGAGAATCCACAACTGAACCTCCGAGGTAGGGGACGACCGCGATCTTGCTCTTAGCCTTAGCCTTCGCCTACGCTTTCGCCTTAGCCTTCGCCTTCGCCTACGCCTTCGCCTTCGCCTTCGCCTTAGTCTTAGCCTTTGCTCTTGCTTCAGTCTTAGCCTTATCCTTCGGCTTAGCCTTAACCTTAGCCTTCGCCTTAGTCTTAGCCTTAGCCTTATCCTTAGCCTTAGTCTTAGCCTTTTGCCTTCGGCTCTGCCTTAACCTTTGTCTTTGCCTCAGTCTTAGCCTTTTGCCTTCGGCTTCGGCTCTGCCTTAACCTTTGTCTTTGCCTCAGTCTTAGCCTTATCCTTCGGCTTAGCCCTAACCTTAGCCTTAGGCTTTGTCTTAGCTTTAGCCTTAGCTTTAGCCTTATCCTTAGCCTTAGCCTTAGCCTTAGCCCTAGACCTAGAGCTGGCCATAGCCCGCCTTAGCCTTGGCCTTGGCCTTGCCCTTGCGCTTGGCCTAACCTGCAAAACACAACGCTACTATGGTTGAAGCGCCTCTATCGATCATTTTGCTCCAGTTGTGCTGTAGATCACATTATCAATATCAACAAGCCTGCATTTGCAGCCATAAAAATACTTTGTCGAGCATTGGAATCATAATCCCCTCGTAGCTTCTCACATCGAGCACATAAATTCTGAAGCTCGAAGTGTTTTGAACTAGGTTTGGAAAATTGTCTTGAGTTTACTTCGAGGCGAGGCTTTCCTATACTCTCTTTGGCTCTGTCTGAGTCTGTCGTGCGCTGCTCTCCCCGTGCATTACCTCTGCTGCATTATCGCTGCTTGCGCGATCTCTGCTTGCGCTACGTCTGGTTCAGATTTCGATGGTTATGAACACGCATTGCCCGAGATATGCGCAAACGGGCTGCGAAACCCCTTCAGATGCAGCTTCGACCAAGCAGATGACACGCTCTACTGCGGAGACGTGGGTCACGCACTGGTGGAGGAGATTGACATTGTCGAGTGAGTACACTAAGTAGCATGCGCCCACCACTATAGCTACTACCGCATATGCTACAATAATGTCCCACTGTTGACTGGGCATGTACCTGTTGACAGTGCCCAGACCGCTATCACGCATGTGGACTGAATCAACTCGCATCCACCCGTGGCATAGAAAGCCCCCGCATCTTTGCCCCTCCTCTACCTCGTCCCCGCTTCGTGCTGTGGTTTTTTCAATTTTCATAGTCAGCACACTTGGTGACGTGGTCGCGCAACTTTGGCAGGCCAACCCACCTTTTCAAGGCAACATAATTGTCTCGCGTTCGAATCGTCGTGCCATGAGACTCCCCATGTCTTGCTTCAACCGAAATTCACCTCACCCTTTTCCATCTTCTTTTGCAACGCCACCGTGCCCCCCCCTCCTGCACACGCCTCGCCGCGTAACATCTGGATTCCCTATAATAATCGAATGAATTCCCTCATCCCCTACCGCAGCCCTTACGAACCGTTTCCTTTCTTTTATCTCGAAATCGACCGACCGACGGGACGTCCTTTCCTTTCGAACCGATGTTGCAGGTGCGGCAAGAACTACGGATGGTCTCACTACGAAGGAAGTCGGTGTCAATCAGACGTGCAAGAACGAAACGGACTGTGCAAGGATCTAGACCGCTCGAAATTCACTTTCCCCATCTTCGAATACTGCCACCCCGACTACTACTCCGACGCCGACGGTGAAGAAGAGTTTGTAGGGGGCGTGAATGTCTGTGGTGACCGCTTGATCACGGGGCACTCCGTCATCGGTAAGTTCTTCGCAAGTGGGTTATGTTTAGTTGTACTACACGCTCTACACTGACTGGTATTCATAAATATAGTGTAGCTGTCGACAGAAACTCGCGCAATAGGAAATGGCGCTTATGTGCGTTCGCGGTCGGGCGGTCTATCGGTATGTCGATCCGTCGATCGGTGACTTGAGCCATCTCGATCGGGTTGGGGATGGTATGGATGGCTTGGACCTGAATTTGAAACTCACAGTGACTCATGGAACGCAACAGTTAGTTGCTGTAATTGAGTGTATATAGTGAGTAACCCACGACATACATGCTTGATCCCGAGGCATGCAGAATGGCTGGCTAGAACATGGAGCATACGCGACATATCTGTCGATTTCTTCTTCGCTGCTCTTGTTGTAGTGTTGAGACTGCATTTCTTTAGCCTGAAGGATTGGCGTCTTTCATGGCAACCAACCAGGCCCCAGCATAATATAAATAAATACAAAACGCCAAGAGTAGCTTACCACGCGTCAATCGCACAGGTGGTGCTTTCCTCTGAACTGATTATCGTCATCATTGCCTCCCTGTCCCCTGTGTCCGTTCTCCGTGTTCTTCCGTCGTTCGTATTGGTGGGTTTCCACCATCGTAAGGTGGGCACGTTTACCGAGGGGAGTTCTTTTCTGACCTTTTGGCCGGCGCGTTCATCTTCGGTGATTCTACCGACAAGTGAGTGTTTCGACAGAGTGTTTGGAGTGTTTAAACCGTTCAGGACTACACTCACTCCCCTTCTGGGTTAATATCACTCATAATCTAAGAAATTTGGTCCGAAAACGGGACGGCAGTCCTAAAACGGTCAACAGCTCTGAGATAACTGTGCTGTTAACCCTAAGACAAGTGTGCTGCGATAGGGGCACTTACGGTTAGTGGGAAGAATATTGCTCAGACTGCTGACAGATAGAAATACTCCTCGACTGAAAATGTAGGAGGTACCCAACCATTGTATCGGCGGAATCCGAACTGGGTTTTACCCTAATTTTCGTTGTATAGCTACACTACGTCATTACAGTAGTAACCCTCAGTATAAAATATTGATCGACTTAATAAGCGTACCTTCACGTCTCAAAGTTTGGTTTAGGGTGTTGAACTGCAGTAGTATTGGCTTCCAGCAACAGCGTGCGTACTCCTCCGGGGGGTGGCGGAATGATAAAAAATGCGCATGTACTGCAGTGTCACGTGTGAAATGAGTCAAACCGTGCAGGGTGTAGCTTCTCTCGCTTCCTAAGGCTATGAGGTTGCCGTAGATTGGGTGAATAGTGACGACACGCAGTCATACCGGAGTTCTTGTGACGACGACTCTTTTCTCTACTTTGGGTTCCAACATCTCCGGACATTTTCCTGCTGCCGTGAGATTGCCGCAACTTCGCGAAGACATGCCTGATCCGGTATGTTTTGTCTATATTAGGTTCATTCTATGCGGTTGCTGTCTCGTGACAATGCCGCATTTTTTACCATCCTCGGTTTCCTGCTGATGGAAGGTTGCGCTTTATGTTCACACGTGTTGACATCCTGCGCAACCAGTGCCTGTGCCGATTCTTCAGTCCTAGAGAGATATAAGCTCTGTGGTCACCAAACTACGACACCGAGAAAACACATTGTTATGCAACAAGCAGGGTGGACAGCAGTGGAATGTCATGTCATCGTACAGGATACAACATGCACAACATACCAATCCTACAAAATTAAAAAGATAAAACTCGAAAGAAACACACGGAAAAATAGTCAGAAAAACAAAAAATTGAGAAGGTGTCGTGCCCCCCAGAAGGGGATGTGGCAGACTACACAAAAACAAGCAAAATAAACAAGAAACCAACACATACATGTAAACGGAGGACGACTGCGAATCCAAGGAACGAACGGGCAAGCCAAAGAACAAAGCAAGAAACAAACACCCCCCAGGCAGCCGCAGCAGTTTGCGGTACGAGTAGCATGGACAGGTTCCATCTACTATTTAATAATAATAGTCGATCTACAGTAGTACCTCGCTATTCTGTGTGTCCTCTTCTCCCTGCGTTCGTCAACCGTGCCCCTGACCCCGAGAGGATGGGCCAGGAAATAAATAAACATACAAAACAGGCTCTTCATCCACCCACATAACAAGATTTACTTTCATGAGGACAGGAAGGAAGGCAGAAGAAAACCTAGTAACAATATATAAAGCAAGTAAAAAATAACGATCGGGAGAACAGTTGGCGACCGTTCATTCACTGCGCCCCGTACCCCTTTCCTGCCCCATCTAATCTTCACAACCCCTTTCCAACGCCAATGTGTGCTCGCCTGTTATAATGCTGTATGGTGTTGTCTGCACGTTGATGTTGTCAGAAACGTTTACTTCATCCGACAAGAGGCGGACGGCTCATGGTACAGAGGCTCCATTGTCAGCGACCGGAGTGTATCCATAATCTCCTTCACCGAGAACATCTATGTAAGTCCTTGGCCAAGTCCGGCAAACCCCATCCCCGACACTATCGGCGCTAACCCTCAAGCCTAACCAGCGGACACCACCGTTCTTGTCAACCGATAGTATTAGCGTTTCACCGCGTTTGTAGAAAAAGTGGTACAGTCAACACAGTACGGTATCGTTTTAGTACCACACTAACGTCGCCGATAAAGCGATAATAACCCCCAGGGTGTACCTGGATTCGTGTCAACAGTCAAGTCAGTAGCCATGCCAACAGCTTTTGCGCACTTCACCGGCAGATCCAACCAGGTTTTAGCTTCACCGAATTGGCCCGCATTGACCCGCTTTGATCTGTCGATATCCAATCAACGGACTCTCGGTGCACGCATGCTGCATCTCTTCGCGATCTGGTGCGACATTTGGTTGTGAACCCCAACTCAACAGGGCGAGATTATGCTCATCACCAAGGACTACAACATCTATCATATGCCTTGCGGTGACTTGTGCGCCACTTCATGTCTTCCGGAGGCCGAGGAGATGCCAACAACCGAGGTAAGATATATGCCAATACTCTACGACTGTACTCTACCGGTACCCTTCCAGTACTCTGCAGTACTCTACCAGTACTCTACCAGTACTCTTCATTTTACCAGTAGTACTCTGCCAGCACTCTACCAATATTCTGCAGTATTCTACGAGTACTGTACCAGTACTCTTCCAGTGCTCCACCAGTGCTCTACCAGTACTCTAACGACCAGTACTCTGCAAGGTACTCTACCAGTACTCTATCAGTACTCTTATCTGTTCCATGCCCTAACCCTACTCTAGTCGTACCCATCGGCAGTATTTGTCGTAGTAATCTTCTCCCATTTGCACCATACTCTGCTGTTGTAATTAATTGGAATGCTGCAAGATGGCTGCATCATTCTACAACGAGGATAGTGAATCCTGTTCGATCGTGAATAACTCCATCAGCGCATACCCCTGGCAATCCAAAAGCTTCCTATCCCCTCACTAACACTCACGTACGCGTATAATGTTTAACCTTCATGCCATCTGTCATTCCACATCTCTTATGCCAGCACTAATACACGTACCAATACGGTCATACTGGGTGCCGATCGTTCTCTCGTCCTAAACGTTGGTAACCTACGAGTGTAGTACATAATAGGTCTGTTGGGTGCAGTCAAGAGACACATAATCTGAGCAAGCCAAGAAACCTTATTGTTACACCTTACTGTGACACCAATTACATCATCAATCAATGCCACCGACCTTCATCAATCTTCACCATACATAGTCAAGCACTCGCCACCGAGCACGATTTTTCAATCTAAATTTGTTACCGTCCCCGACATGAGCCTATCCCCGACCATATCCTTATCAGCACGTAGGTTCTTTAGCTTCCGCGGGCCTGCAATAGACCAGGTATCTTGATATCGCCACGACATCGTCTTTGAAGGTTTGATGATTCGTATCTGTCCGCCCCTTGCTGCGACTGAAGCCTCTTCTCATACATGAAAAAATATAACCAATAATCATCAATGATAACATAACCAATAATAACCACGAACGACTTACGAAGTACCCACCGACTACCCCTATATCATACATGTCACGCAGGCACTGGGATGCTTCCGCGACAACAAGCACGACCGTGCCCTCTCCGTTACCCCCCCCAAGTGCGATGAGGGGGAGCGGTCTATGAGCGTCAAGGTGGGCTTTCGACCTCTAACAATACATGTTGAACCGGCGACGATATCACAAGACAGATACAGCAGTTCTTGTGGGTGTTGATTGTCTCAAGTTGGCATTATTAATAGTAATAGAGAGAGCTCTAAAAGAGGTACCAGGTACGAAATAAATGGAAGTCGGTAGGTACCTTTTGCGTAGTTCGTTCGAGTGATATATGTTGCAATGAAGTAAATCGTGAACATTACCGCTAGGGTTTTAGGGGGTTAGCACGTGGGCTGAAGACGCTTTTAGTTTTCAGTTTCTGCTTTCTGTAGCTTTTTGTTTGCGACTGCCTGCAAATATGACGCCGCACGCGGCCGGGCGGCGAACGTTGCTGAATATACTTCCACTGCCCTGTGTATTTGTTTTCGTTTTTCTCCATGCCATAGATTAGTTCGCGCTTCTTTTGTTTCTCCCCCCTCCTCCCCACTACTACGGTACGCGCCTTCCATTTCATCGCGAAAAGGGTTCTTCAGTGCCTTCTTCCCTCGTCGACAAGGGTCAACTTGTTGTGTCTACCCACGCCATAGCAGGCGCTCTCCACAGTTGGTGACATTTGATAAGAAAACACTCGATACGGAAAATTCAACTCATGACACCAATGCTAGTGGTATTCGTGGTTGACCACTAGACCACCGGAGTGACGGGCTACTATTACTACACTTGTTCCTTGCCAATGAAGTATACAGATGTCAGGGAAGGAGGGGAAATGTTTCCCGATCCGTATTTAAATTTCGCGCTATATGCCAGGTATGAGGTACCAGATGCCGTTACTACAGTTGCTGGTCGGATGTTTTGTTCAACAGTTGCACCGAAAATGACGATCCAAGAACAAGACTGCACTCATCCCGAACATTTTCCATGTTATCCCTAACCCTAACCATATGCATTGTTCTTTGCTCCTCAGATTTGCGCGTCGTACTGTGCGACCCTTCCGGGTGCTGTTTTCGCCGGCGTGCAATCTGGGACTGAGGTGAGGCACCGCCTGTCCGCGTCTGTCTGCGTCTGGTTTATTGTAGGCATCGGGCAGGCTATGTACTTCTGCATGCTACTGTACAATAACTGGTAGATCTTCCGATATACATGTAGTTTCGTGATTCATACCATCTGCAATATCTACTACTGTACTGTATATAATAATGCTTTCCGGGCGAGATATGTATGATCTGCATGATCTGTGTGATGTGTCTGATCTGTATGGTCTGTGTCATCTGTATGAAAATAATTGCCTCTATGATCTGCATGATCTGTCTGATTTGTCTGATCTGTGAGATCTGTGCGATCTGTATGATGCGTATGATCTGTCAGATCTGTATGGTCTGTGTCTTATGTATGATCTGTATGATCTGTATGATGTGTCTGATCTGTATGGTATGTATGCTCTGTATGGCAGGGCTCTTTCTTGCACACATGTTTGCGAGATGATATCTATATGGTACGGGTTCGGCATGACATGTCGCATGATCTAGACCATCTAGGGTAACAACTCGTGAGTTGTTCAGTGTGTCAGCTATTTTTACTATTCCGTTGGTCATTTGACAATGTTCAACGCTTATTGCAACCATACCATCTACAGTCCCTGTCAGTGAACCTGGCAGGTTTGTTTGGTTTGGGGAAAATCGTGTTTATTTCTCGATGACACCAACTCTGACCCGCCGTGTTTTCGAATAGGTGCCCAATGACATGGGGCATCTTCTATAAGTGAATAGTATATAATATATATATGGTAAAACTGTTACAAGTACGGTTCGAGGGGGGAATGGAAGCACTACAGTTACTAGTACGTAGTTGAGTATAACCGCAAGCTAGGAACGCCCACCGCCAACGAAACGTTCGACGCGATTTTTTACAAGGACATTAAACGCCTTGTCAGAGCCGAACGCAAATATATCAGGAAGGGAAGATTGTGGTTTAGAAGGGTTAAAGAGTTCACGAGGGAATACGTGAAACAGTGTATATAGCCAAACGTAATGACAGAAAAGCGGCAGGTGCAGACGACATTTTATATGGTGACTAAATTTAGGGAGTACAGGGGAGAAGGAATGTACATCATGATTTTTTACTGTACAACCGGGTATGGAAAAACAAGTACGCACCCGAGAGGTGGAGAGAAGCAGCAGCAGTTGTTGTACCACACGTATTCAAGAAAGGGGTCACGGCAGATCCGGGGAAATGGATAGGAACAAAGTTATTAGGCACAGTGGACAAAATGTTTAGTAATATTTTGAACGGCAGAATGGGAAACTTGATGGAGAAGGAAGACAAAACAAGTGACTGACAACAGGCGGCGTAGACCATGTGTACACCTTAGGTGAGGTAATCCAAGGTAGGAAAGGCGCGGGACGAACAACGTACTGTTTCTTTCTAGACGTACAAAAGGCCTACGCCACAGCATGGAGGAACAAATTCGGGAAAACAGTTGTGGGAACAGGGTATGAGAGGAAATACGAGGAGGGTGATGAAAAAAAGACGGAACGCCCGAGCAGTGCGCTTTTTTTCTTTTTTTGTTGCTCATCCCATTTATTCCGGGGTCACATATCAGGCTCTTCTACCCCCTTCCCGCTACGATACGTGCCTTCATTTTTATCGCGAGAAGATTTCAGCATTTTCTTCCCTCGTCAACTCGCATCGAATTGTGTCTACCCACGCTGCAAGGCGCAGTCAACAATTGAATCCTTTTTATTTTTATTTTTGCAAATAAAGTCAAATGCCCGACCCACCTGGGGCTCGAACCCAGGACTCAAACACATGTAGAATTCGAGGTTAACCACTTGAACCACCGGGGCGACCGGCTTGCTGTGATGCTATTAATAGACAGGGAAATATCGGCGTCTGTTGATACCAGGTATTTTCCAAGGAGGACATCACCGAAGCTAGCCAAAATATATATTAGCGGGTTGATAGCAGCAATCGAAGTTTCAGCAAAGAAAGCAAGGAACCACGATGGGGGAAGATACGGCGTCGGGATTGATGTTTGCGGATGACGTCGGTGGGTACACCAGAAACACCCAAGGGGCTGAAGAAACAAATGCACTAAACACTACTGTAGAGTACACTAGGAACTGCAGGCGACGGCTAACGTAAATAAGTGCTCAATACTTGTATGTAACCAAGATGAGGTGGACCCGGTAGCTTTCACATGCAAGTGGGGAGAAGATGAAGCACCAATCGTAGACCAGTATATGTACAGTACCTTGGCGTAGAGATATTAAATACCTGGTCTTGGGATGCAAACATAGCAAACGTAATTGGAGAGAGTAAAACACACGTAGGCAAGATGGATGCGGTCCTAACCGACTAGCACGTTGATACTAGGACTACAATATGCATCCCGATAAACGTGGGTACCAAATCTAAAATATGCAGGATACATATATATAGGAAGGGTTCGCGAAGCTCGTAAAACAGCTGGAAACAGTACATATAAGAGCAGGCAAAAAACACTAGATTGCTCGAGTACGACCGGTACTACAGTATTACGAGCAGAACTGGGAATGTATCCGCTTAGTTAGGAGAAATAGAGACGTGATAAAGTTGAAATGGCAATACAAAGTAAACAACATGCCAACCAAGAGGTTGTCAGCCATAGTTGACAGAGCTGTATGGGAGGAAGTAACACAAGGGCGAGCTGGAAGGTGGAATATATATTATGGGAGGAAACCCAAAAGAGATGCTGTGCATTGATAAGTTTCGAGAGACAAGACAGCAGGAAATTAAGAGATACCTGGTAGCAAGTAGGGAAAGGCTTGGGCTAAGAAATGAGGCGACATCTGATCTGCGGAATACGTAGAGCTGTATGGGGGGATAAGATAAGGACCATTAATGAAAAGGTATTATTAATAGCACAGTCTGATGGACTTCGCGAAAACGCTGAAACTGCGACTTTGTGAGGGGACCTGGAACTGCCAAAACGAAGTAGCCGGGAGACGGAGGAGCTAGACGCACATATATGCCCTTCTGCGTATAAACACTAGAGGGTAGCGTTCGCATTTAGGAGAATGTGAAATGCGCAAGGAGGAACGGGATGTATGTGTTGGATGAGGAGATGAGGAAAATAGACGAATGTAACATGTAGGAGTTCGGCATTCTTAGTGGAAACGAGGAAACGATCGCTATCCTAGGACGTAGATAGTGACCACAGGCGGCGAAACAGCAAGGGGATGAAATTAGTAAACAATTTCTATGTATTATATGGAAACAACTTAATGAGCGCCCAACTGTTGGAGGTGTGCCGGAGTAGGAACGGTGCTCCGTCTCGAGAGGGATTCGTGGTCAATGGTCAAATGACAACGGCAAGCAAGCAATGAGTACGCCCCCCTTTGCTCCTTGTGAGTGTGATTCT
Source organism: Nereocystis luetkeana (assembly GCA_031213475.1). Classification (NCBI taxonomy): domain Eukaryota; class Phaeophyceae; order Laminariales; family Laminariaceae; genus Nereocystis; species Nereocystis luetkeana. Next base: position 9,238,288 of record JARUPZ010000028.1, read on the forward strand.
AACCCTAACCCTAACCCTAACCCTAACCCTAACCCTAATGAACGCCACGTGACATTTCACCAAATCAAAATCTGGGGGTGTCACTTTCTTATGCATTATTACCAGTCAAATATAACCTAGGAGGGATGAACTCATCAAATGTTTTGTCTCCACTCATGAAAAGGGTAATCAATTAATTTCAGGTGTTGGCGTTTCTAAACCATCAAGCCTTTAGGTATGGTTCCGACGCAAAATAAGCCTCTCGCTATTATTCCTCAAGCTCGTATATAAAGTTGTACGTACAGCAAATCCTCATATACTAAAAGTACAATATATATCAATATCATCTGTAGCAGTGGTTAACACACACGAAGAGTGAAACGTACTGAGGGACGGGGGTACCTGTGTCGCTACCGAGTGTGACTCCCCACATCGGACTGGTTCGGGTATTTTTCCTCTCACTAGCTCGAACTACTATCCGTACAGTGCTTACGGTACGATTTCTGATAGGTGCTTTGCATCTCATTTGGGGTATTGCTTTATATATATGGAATGTACCAAGATATTGCTAATGATGCTTATATAGAGATATGACAATGCTAATAAACCCTCACCCCCCCCCTCGGTTCTGTGACACTTACGTTTATGACGACAAGTGCTTCTGTGGGTACAATTACGACGACTATACCAGGCATGGAGAACTAGTAGCCACCGATTCGTGCACGATGGTGTGCACGGGCGATCCTACGGAGTTCTGCGGGGGCTGGAACGCCATATCGGTGTGTTACTGTACGACGAGCGAGATCGTACTTCTGTTATGGGGACAACGTACTGAGTCTACTGCACAGGGCGCATGAAGTTAGACTTGCGGTTTCAAAGTGTAAATATGTACCAGGTATATATATATACTGCATGTGCTGTGTAGACATCATTTGCCTTGGAGGTAGAAGTCAATTAGTTCACACTACACTACCTGAATGAAGTCAATAGTTAGGAAATCTCACCCCCCCACCCATACCTTCTTACAGTGCAGTCTACAGTAGGGAATGCTAGATACGTTGTGATCACGCTATGTAAACTACCTGATATCATACCACATGTTCTGTTTTGGTGTTGCAAGCTTTGTACACCATGGTACAACCACAACGGCGTGAATTAAATACCTGGCTTGTACTAAGTACACGAGCCGGTGTGTGCCATGCCTATTATATCAGGTGTGAACAATAATGCTTAGAGTGGACTGAAGTAGAAGTACGATGGGGCACTCTATCAACCCTTTGATATTAAACTATTGTAACGTATAAAAACACTACCAGGTATTAATGTATCGATCAGCTAAGCCGACTGGTATTCTCATGTGATTGGGCTGAATCAATGATCCAAACAGGAGGAACAACACTACTGAATCATGTATCACCGTATTCCGATATTTCGCATGATGTACCATGTGTGTGGTCAGACTGCACCATGGTCCCGAAACCAGAGCAGCGTGGAGGCCAACAATGACCCCTCCCGTAGTATAAGGGCATGTCGAGCCAAGAGGGGAAATCTTGTCCGGTACTTGCTACCAGGGACTTCAAACTATCTGCAATACAGCGCTACCGATCGGACTCTTGACTGAGATGTCTGAATCAAACGCTATCCAGGTCTACGAAGTCAACGGCGACACTCCTAGCTCGGTGGCGTCTCTGGGATGTTACGAGGACAGCACTAAAGCCCGTATTCTGTCATCCGACATGATCAGGAGCGAAGGGATGACCGTTGAGGTGAGGCACGCGTCAACGCCATGCTTGGCGGCGTCGAAGCCCACAATATATTATGTGTCAGATATACAGTAGTCTAGACGGCACCAACTCCGCAGTAAGAAGATAGTCTAGATGCTGTCAAGTTCATGGTCAGCATCACGTCTTGGAGCACGGTGCATGACCGGCAGGTAGGCTAGTGATGCATGGTGATACCATAGAGACGCTTGTGAAGCAGGAGGTATGGGCTGCTGAATACCGTTTCGTAGGAAGTCTAAATGCAGACGTAAGAACGCACGCCTTGAGAATGCCACGACGACTCCATCCCACGGCAGCCGCAGATGCTATGGGGTGTGCATTGTGATTGGATTTATGTTCTTGGTCTGGGTAATACAAGACATCTACAGTAAAACTATTTATCACAACGACCAGACAGGCTGAGCGTCAAAGGATGTTGAACATTCGGGGACCCTAACACTGAGAATAGCGGCTAGAGTGCACTCTCTGAGGCAGGAAGTTATGGCCAGGACGTTATGGCTGGGCCAGCAAGATCATCCTCCTAGTCCGAATTGTCAAACGTCTCTACTGTAGCTTGTACTGCCGCCTTTACGTCGACTTCGGGGGGGACTGGCCTTTCACGCCTATCAGCACCGCCAACACGGTGATGCAACAACATGTGTCACCATTACTGATGTAGAATATGGCCGCCTAGGATCATTCTAGCTCAGGTTTAGTGCTTATTGTGCCTAGGGTTAGGGTTGGACTCAATCGTTGGCGACACAACCGACGACGTCTCTTCTGCTCTAACCAACTGTCTTCTCTAAGAGACTGTTGATGAAGATTTCTGTTTTTTTTTCGCCCCCCCCCCAACTAGCTCTGCGCGAAGCACTGCGAGGGTTCATCTTTCTTCGGGATGGAGTTCGCCTCTGAGGTAAGCACACAAATCAACATATCATACCAATCTTCGCCTCGGCCTTAGCCTCAGCCTTAGCCTCAGCCGTAGCCTTACCCTTAGCATTAACCTTAACCGTAACCTTTGCCTTAGTCTTGGTCTTAACCTTAGCCTTTGTCTTAGTCTTTGTCTTAATGTTAGCCTTAGGAGTCGACTTAGCTCTAGGGTTAGGGTTAGGGTTAGTATTAGCTTTAGCTTAGGGTTAGGGTTAGGCTTAATATTACCTTTAGCTTTAGCCCTAGCCGCAACCTTAGCGGTGAATGAGTTGCCGGGAAAACATTTCCTGGCGAGCAGCGCCACGAACCTCAGCAGCGACGCATGCGTGAAAAAAAAAGAGAACGCACGCTATGTTCAAGGATTACAAGCCTGTACACCGCATGTTGTATGGCATGCCGTAGTCTACCCGGCCGGTGCCAGTGTGTCCCATGCCACGGCGGAGGGTGCGCCAAAATATCGTCCTTTCGGGGTTAGGGTTAGGGTTACCATAGGGTTACCATACGCGCACGCGCCATTCGATGGCGAACTATGCCCCCATGATACGACTGTGTAAATGAAAATCGGTTGCCCCTATTGAATAGGCCTTCAGTTGCAAAACGCCCTTCCATGCTGTCTTTCAGATCCCCTCGCAAAACAATGCCACCGTTCCTTCGCTGTATCATCACCCTTATCCCTGCAGTGCTTCTGTTCTCGGCATGGCGACAACCCAACCGAGAGTCGGCCAGCCGAATGCGACATGAAGTGCCTTGGCGACATCAAGCAAACTTGTGGAGGAAGGAACGCTATTTCGATTTACAAATATTCTCTCAATATCCCAAAGCCCACCGCGACAAAAGCGCACGCGTACCAAGCCCTGGGCTGCTTTGCCGATGAGAAGTACGACCGAGTGTTCGACGTTTCGCTTAAGAAAGACGGTGGAATGACAGCCGAGGTAAGGATCTTGCGTCTGGAGGTACCGTGCACCTCCCTACTACAGTGTACTACTGAACGACCACAGAGCGGTTAGCGGAAGACTACTGAAATAAATAGCGACGTCTGGTGATTGATAATACGAAAGCGACGAGCCACTGAATGAAGACTGATACGGGGGGGGAGTTTTGGAACGGGCACACGACGCAGCCTGGACTGCTGGGCTTCGTTAAGTGTCCGAACTATTGTGCACGTACTGCCAGGAGGTCTTCGATACCATCGGCGCACCGCAAACACACCATTAATACTGTAAGGGGCTCATTTGATCGACTTCGCAGTTGTGAACCGAAAACATGTCATCAACCCGAACATGAGTTCGAAACAGCTAGGGTTCATGACTCCCATGCCTTGTTTAAAAAGAACACCACGCTTCGTGAACCGCCTTGCGAGATCCACGACGTTTGATAGATCACATTTGATATCGTTAAACACACAACATTGTCCTCGTCGGCTGAAACCTCTGCTCCGGTGCACCGCTGTTCGTGTGACCTACCTGATGCATAGGACATGGTACACGGTACATAGTACCTGGTAGATGGTGATCAGTTGTGCACTTACCATGAAGGAGGTGCCACTCACTTCAGCGCTTCTGTGTCGTACAAGTAGCATGCATTGGGTGCCATGATACCGTTGGGATACCGTAAGGATACTCGCCCGGATTGGTGCTCGCCTTCAGTGCTCCATTTGGCTCGACGATGTTGTATCATTGTTACAGCTTTTAAAATTGTATTGATGTTATTACATAATAATACAATGCTTCACCAAACAGGGGAGTAAAGTAATCGTAATTTTGAGGGCCGTCCCCGTTGCTACCGTTGGAGCATACCACCACTACTAGTTGTTACACTATTATACCATCTACACTACCTATACTGACGGGAGGATACCTATACAGTAGGCTAACTATAGACCATGGGTTTGACTCTGCAATGATAGGTCTCCGATGCCCTCCCTTCCTTTGCCCCGCCTTCCTATCACTATGTTGTCGCTTACACTGGTGTTTATGACGATGATCGTGATGACGACAACGGGGATGATGATGATGATGGTGATGATGATGATGGTGGTGACGATGATGACCATGATGACGACAATTATGATGACACTTATGCTGGTGATGATGATGATGACGATGATGGGGCCCATGCTTGGCTGCACCTGCGCGGACTGAACATCGACCCAAAACGGCGGAGCAGCTCTGCGCCACGATCTGTGCGGGCAACGAGTACTTCGGGACACAGTACGGAGAAGAAGTGAGGCACCGGACATTAACAGAGTATAAAAGTATACACATGTCATCCTCAATACAGTGTGTGGTGCAATGTATCACACCAAACCCCGTACATGCCTTGAAACAGTATACCACTGTCATAGAGTACCTGATATACGGTATATCTTACATTACATCATAGAGCACCTCATCGTGCGCAACATACAGCACCTCTATAGAATACCTCATACATTACCCTACACCAGAAAACTACGGGCATGAAATCCCTTTCTCCCACAGATACCTAGTATGCCCATTCATGTTTCTGGCAAGCAAGAGCGTGGTTGGCTGCGAATTCTGAGTCTCTGCGTTTTGCAATGATTGATTTACCACTTGAATCATCATTGCCAACCGTGCTATCCTTGTCACGATTGAATCCCGATGAGCTTTACAAACGTAGTGCAGAACCTCCTCAGGTTCACTACCTCTAAGCTTCTTATTGTAGGTGCAGTATGTTCCAACACGAACAAAGTGTATACAGTGCTATGTATTGTGTGGCAGGGCATGTATGACTGCGTATCCTTTCCCTAAAGTACTGAATCTATTTCTTCTAGCGCAATGGAACCTTACTTAAGCGCACGTACATGTTTAGCATTTACCATCTGTTTTTTGTTTGATAAGTCCATACGAAGTATGTCTGGGTGAGCTAACGGCCGCTCTTCTTTTCCTTCGACGTGGTTTTATGTCGGCTTTGTATCATTGCATATTTCCCCTCATTTTCAAACGCGAAGTGCTGGTGCGGTGGACCCAGTTGCGAACCTAGCAAGCACGGATACGCCAACTGCGACATCCCCTGCGCCGGAGACAAGTCCGAGTACTGTGGTGGGTCATACGCGTTCAACGCGTATCGGTACACCATCCCGACATTCAAGGGCTGCTACACGGATTTCAAGTCTAGTCGCGTAATGGGATCTATGGTCACCAACAACAAGATGACTATGGAGGTAAGAGCTTGGGGTCTCCCTGATATTATCAGGGATCGTCTGGTTGCGTCATGGTCGGCGTGAGGTACTAATGCTTACGACGGTTTATTTCTTGTTGTCCAATTCTCTTATGTTTGGTCAGCGAATCACCGCATCAACAGTTGAGAGTGATGATATATGGTGCATGAGGGTGCAACATATTTATTGATGGCGGCAGAATCGATCGTTGTTTCGACTAGTTCAACCCGCTCTGTCTCGTTTCTGGTTCCCAGTCTGGTTTACAGACGAGCCTCGGTTTGGTCACTGATATGTCGTTGTGCAGTGCCCGCTGTCGGTGTTAGTGGAGAGTCGACTGTTGTTATTCTCCCTCTGGCGGCACTCGGGTGCTGTGGTGTCAGCGCGTCGTGTTGATATATGATTTTGACGAAATCACAATATTGTTGCATACATGCTACCAATCCGTGGCTGGCTTCACGGGGGTTCGTCCAGCGGAGTGCGTAAATGCAATTGTGATCTTGAAGATTGGTATCTGTCGACAGAGAGCAAGGGTTATATAGCGCGGTACCGAATAGCTCATATACCGTCCGCAGCTTCAGCCTGCATAGCAAAGTACCTGCGCCGCGCAAGCCCCGCCGGTTATTGCCAATCCTTACACTGACCGTGGCTCACGGCCCTCCTCCCTTCTGCGTATGCGCTCTAACCCTATGCAGATTTGCGCAACCCACTGCGCCCTGTTCAAATACTTTGGCATGCAGTATGGAGTCGAGGTGAGGATGGTGGGGACGCACGTAACGAAACGTAGCCTTGCGGCTCTACACATCTTAGACAGAGGTAGAAGCCATACCCGCACAGGAGCTGATTTTCCCGTTTGTAGTCTGTATTGAGGCATCTCACGGTATGTATATACCGTTTATAGGCTCAACACTGACTGACCAGTTGAGCTTCTGGAGTGAAAACCAAATTGTATACCGGTTAGTCCGAATATTTTCCCTATAATATTGGTTTAGGACTAGTGTGGCTTATGTAAACGTTGGTCGGGTCGCACGAATAACGTTTTCGAAATCTCCTTTTTGGGTGACATCTTGATCTTCTCATGTGAGGGCCTCAGAAGATAAGGCACAGCTCCTCCATGTAGAATTCTCTAGTGCTGTCCAGTTGTGTTCTGTAGGTGACCTCTATCCAGATTTTGAAGTGCTGGGCGCTGCGGGTTATGACATCTCGTCTCTTTCAGTGAGAGTCCCGGTGCTTGCATTTTCATTACTTCCTTATGCCTAGCTTCACCCGTGCGTGGCACCGTGTTTTGCGTATTCCTCATTGCCTTATGCCTGGTTTCATCCGTTGTGTAGCCAACCGCAACACACCCACAATCACACCTGGTCAAACGTTCACACCGAAGCCTCGGGAGAACCAAGCCAAACGTTGCGCTGTATGTTCCTTACTTGGAGCTATACGTCCATCTCCGGTACCCTCCATCAGACCATCGAGCACGACCTGGCTACTGAATACTGCTGACCACCCCCTATCGTATCGCCGATTCGCGTTTGGAACACAACCTACACCCACAATGCAGTGTTGGTGCTCCGACTCATCTCGTTACCGCACCGAGGAGTCTAGCGGATGCACGTTCGACTGCGCTGGCGATCGAGACCAAACGTGCGGCGGCCGCTACGCGATGAGCGTGTACCAGCTCGACTGAAGCACTGCCTAACGTAGCTGGATCAAACACTCCTAGTAGCAGCGGAGGGTGTCGTGGGATTGATGTTCGATGCACTGATTGACACACTTTGCGCCGGGGAGTGTCCAAGCCGTTTCGGACACAACCGTGAGGATATATATGGAGGGAGAGGGAAGGGGAATCGCGACTGAAGAGGAAGAGAGGGGAGGGAGAACGGGGAACAAAAAGGGTGTGGTGATATTGTTGATAAAGCCTTGTAAGTAGACGTTCGGTGGCATTCCTGAACAGCGTAATCCCGTAAACAAATTATCCTTGTTTCGGGCACAAATCTGGGTTTAAAGGAGATTAGGGTGGGGTTGGTCGACGTGAGGTGTGGGCGGGGTGGGAATGGGGGGAGGGTCACTTATGTGGCGACGATACGCCGCATGGAGCTTTTAGCTTACGGCCGAAGCTCAGTCATCATTGCCTTTGACAGTGACCACAAGAGCAGAGAAGGCTTTGTTTTGTTGTGTGGTGTTGTTGTTGTTGAGATTGAGTTTCGATTTCTCGTGTGCCAGTGAGTTGACTCAGTTAAATATCAAGTATTCTGGGAGCGTGCGCAAGCGGGAGGGCCATTTATCAGTCCTCTCAAGTTTAGTAGTGTTGTATACCTGGTACCAGGTATGCGAAAACAGAAAATAGACGTTCCCTGAAGGCGCGGTGCGGCCTACTGTAGTACCGGCCGCAAGGGTTTTGGGCTTGCCCAGCGCTACATTATACCTTGCTAAGAATACTTTCCACTTGTTCCGTTCCCGCAGCATCCGATAATATCCAACCGGGAGGAGTGAACGAAATGAATGATTTATCTGTAGCATTATGTCTCGATGATCTGGATCATTTGATATAAGTATCATTTTTGTGGATGAGGCCTCCTGCACTGGCAGGGGTCCTCGTCCGGTACTTCTGCCCGCGCTGAGTGGACGAACGTATCGCATGCTCTGCGGGAGGCTAGCACCTGCAATTGATCTAGAATCCAAACCCAAGAATGCTTATTCTACTGCAGGGTGGGTGGGATGGTCTCAAGAAATCGGTTTCGTGCCCACCTCTGCTAACGAGGTTTTGGGAACAAAAATGACGACTGATCGTGAGCGACCACTCCACAATACAAGTCCAAGACATTTTTGTATGGCACCCATAGTTCCATGACTTGTGCCAAAGCATTTCCTTTGTTGTCATCGCCGAGGTTACTCTTGCCAACACCGAACCGGCCACTAGAAGTAGAGCCGATGTAGTGCTTTGCTGTTGACCCCGTATTCCAGCCAACTATCTTCCTGATCTAGTCCGCCACCATCCCGCGAAGGGATCTAGCGAGGGAGCCTCCCACTCGAAAGGAGTGCATCATTATATGGTTCGGCCGGCCTGCCTGCCGCAAATGGACTAGCAGGGTAAGCGATCATTCGGGCTACGGAGGGGGGGCGAGAACCCCGGCCACCCTCCCTCGTAACCACGGGGAAAATATGCCCGGCGCTTTGATCCCACCCAATCCGCTGCGCGGCGGAGATGTACGCCGTCCCCGCCCGGCACACGCACGTCTCCGGGCAGTCCCTGTCTGCCAACACTACGACCGCCTCGCTAGTAGCCCGAAGAGTCTTACCGAACTGGAAAGTGAAGACTAGGCTCCCAGGCTCTGGGAGCCTCAGAATTTTGCGATCACAGAGTGAACGAGAGGTCGTATCCCCTACATGTATACCGCGGCGAGGTAAATCGGTTCCACGCAGGGGCGGGATTATGCACCCTTGGTATTAGTTTTGTTTGGGTTTAGCTAAACGTCGAAGCGATGCTGTGCAGGATCGTCAAGAAAATATGACGATCGCACAGACACTGCCAATATTCAAGTATGACATTACAGTAAGCATGAAATTGTTGATAACGGGTTCCGTTGGTGTCTGCGTACGTTAGGCCCGTCATCAGAAACAAACAAAATAAGGTACGTGAGTGACAGAGTGAATTTGGGCGTGTCGTCAGCCGTAAATAAGAAGATCGGGACATTCCGGTGAGGCAATAGTAACGTGAGTCGAGCGAATCATTTAACTTTTCTCTGCCCCCCCCCCGACGTTTAACGGACGTAATTCAAAGGGAAAAATTCTGAAGAGGGGTGCGCTGAATCCGCTCACCAAGGAGGCACAGCATAAAGCAAACTCAGATACTTTACGGAGCAACCCGGCGATCGTAACCACGTAATCCATGTATGTGCAATAAAGCTAGGCAGGATTATTGTGGATGAATAATTACGTGGGTCGCATGAAACCCACGCCAAGCCCGGGGCCAACACCGGTACCATGAATCAGAACAACGGAGCCCCGCGGCAGCGCGACGACTCCGAGAAACAAGAGCGTCTTACGGAGCAGCCAAGAAGCCGCAGCCACCTACCCCGCGAGCTCTAAAGTGTTACGGGGCAGCCGGCGGTTCCGAACACGTCGCCCGTGTGCAACGACGTTGCCAATATGATCGTGAATCAATGCTGCCGCGCGTCGGGTGTAAACCCGAGCGAAATGCTGTACCAAAACCTGCGCCTTACCTCGACATATTGGAGCCCCGGTGACGGCGTGAAACAAAAACTCCTTACGGAGCAGATAATATGAAATTGGACACCATGATCGTGAGTTACTGTCGACGCAAGTCGGGTGACGTTCCCCCACCCATAGAACGGATATCTCAAGCAAACGCCAAGAATATGATTTGCTGTGAACAGTCTGAAATCGTCGGCGAGATCGACTGCCCGGCACACCGCGTGCTCGACGCGTAACCAGGTGTAAGTCCCGTCCGAATTGTGATTTTTGTCATCTCGACGATGCACTGCCGGAACTATCGCCGAATAACAACAAGACCGCGGGGAAGTACATAGTTAAACACACGACCACCACCGTACTAGACCCGTCCGCATCATATACTTCCATCAGCAACATTGCCCGGAGAGCAGGCACAATCGTACCCACCGCACCCTACTCTCCAACCTGCGGTATGGGGCCACATGAACTATTGACCATACTGAGCGAGAACGCAGCGTCGAACACTCGAATGCGCAGCGGCGTGTGCACGCTATCAGCTGAAACAAGCCCGCACGACCGATCCCGACACCGCGGCATCGTATTCTCCTATACAGCCACAACGGACATAGAAAGGCTCGCGACCGAGCAACGAGTGGACACAGACGTACCAGGCCCCTCGACACCAAAACGCTTCAGCACACCTCGCTCGGCGTGTAACGAAATGTAGCCGAGAAAATGGCGGGCACCACGGGTCCAGACACCTCAGCATCAACACTCGAGAGAAACGAGCGGGCGCAGCCGTACCTGACACCTCAGCAACCAACGCTCCCGTACACAATGGCATGTGCACGCAAATAGCAGGGAAACGAGCGTGAACAGTTGTACCTGACCCTCCGCAACCAACGCTCCCATAAACGACAGCGTGTGCACGAACTTAAAAGATGCGCAAGCAGACACAGCCGTACTATATACCTAGACATCAAACGCGCAAGCACAACAAGGCGTGTGCACGAAATTTGGCCGACCACGAGCAAGCACCGCGGTACCAGACACCTCAGAATCAAGCACTTGAGTGCAAAACGGCGTGTCCACCCAATTTGCGGAGAGACAAGTGGAAACGGCCTTACCTGACACCTCAGCATCAACCACACAAGTACACAACGGCGTGAGCACCAAATTCGATGAGGAACGAACGGGCACCCGGTACCAGACACCTCAGCATCAACAATCACTCGAGTACATAACGGCGAGTGTACGCAATTGAGGCGGAACGAGCGGGCACAGCCGTACCTTACACCTCAGCAATAAACGCTTACGTACACAGCGGCGTGTGCTCGAACTTAACAGAGAGAGTTTCAGAGAAGCGAGCGGACACAGCCGTACTGGTCAAGTAAGCACAAACGCCCCCGTACACAACGGCGTGTGTCGAGACTTAGCAGATAAACAAACGAGCACAGCCGTACCAGATACCTCCTCCGCATCGGACGCTCCAGCACCTGACGGCGCGAGCACGAAATGTAGCCGAGAAACAAGCGGGCACCGCGATAACCCTAACCCAGCATCTGACACTCATGGGCACTACGACGTGTGCACGCAAATCGGGGAGAAACGAGCAGGAGCGGCCTTACCTGACACCTCAGCATCCATGACAGAAGTACACAACGGCGTGTGCACCAAATTCTACCGAAGAACGAGAGGACACCACAGTGCCCGACACCTCAGCATCAACCCCTCGAGAGCACAACAGCGAGTGCGCGCATTTGTAGCGAAACGAGCTACCACAGCCGTACCGGGCCCTCACCAACAATGCTTGCGTACACACGGCGTTGGCACGAGTATAGCAGATCGAGAAGCGGGCACAGCCGTACCGGGCCCTCACCAACAACGCTTGCATGCACACGAAGTGTGCACGGGCTTAGCAGAACGACAAGTATGCACAGCCGTACCAGGCACCTCGGCATCAAAACGCCCCAGCACCCCACGGCGCGTTCACGAAATTCAGACGAGAAACGAACAGCACAGCGATACCTAAACCTCCAGCATCTGACACTCGAGTGCCCGCATTTCGCAGATAAACGGGCGGGAACGGCCTTACCTGACACCTCAGCATCTATTACCCAAGTACACAACGGCGTGTGAACCATTGTTTGCCGAAGAACGCGCGGGCACCATAGTAGCAGACACCTCAGCATCCAACACTCGAGAACACAACAGCGAGTGCACGCAATAGTAGGGAAAGAGCGGGCACAGCCGTACCGGACCCTCACCAACAACGCTGGCGGATGCATACCATGTGTTTGAGCGTAGCTAATACCAAGCAGACACAGCCGCAAGTGACCCTCATGAACAACGTTTGCGTACGCACGGCGTGCGCACGAGTATAGCAGAGCGAAAAGCGGGCACAGCCGTACCAGACTCTCACAAATATCACTTGCGTACAAACGGCGTGTGCACGGGCTTAGCCTATAGAGAAACGGGGGTTAGGGTTAGGGTTAGGGTTAGGGGTTAGGGTTAGGGTTAGGGTTAGGGTTAGGGTTAGGGTTAGGGTTAGGGTTAGGGTTAGGGTTAGGGTTAGGGTTAGGGTTAGGGTTAGGGTTAGGGTTAGGGTTAGGGTTAGGGTTAGGGTTAGGGTTAGGGTTAGGGTTAGGGTTAGGGTTAGGGTTAGGGTTAGGGTTAGGGTTAGGGTTAGGGTTAGGGTTAGGGTTAGGGTTAGGGTTAGGGTTAGGGTTAGGGTTAGGGTTAGGGTTAGGGTTAGGGTTAGGGTTAGGGTTAGGGTTAGGGTTAGGGTTAGGGTTAGGGTTAGGGTTAGGGTTAGGGTTAGGGTTAGGGTTAGGGTTAGGGTTAGGGTTAGGGTTAGGGTTAGGGTTAGGGTTAGGGTTAGGGTTAGGGTTAGGGTTAGGGTTAGGGTTAGGGTTAGGGTTAGGGTTAGGGTTAGGGTTAGGGTTAGGGTTAGGGTTAGGGTTAGGGTTAGGGTTAGGGTTAGGGTTAGGGTTAGGGTTAGGGTTAGGGTTAGGGTTAGGGTTAGGGTTAGGGTTAGGGTTAGGGTTAGGGTTAGGGTTAGGGTTAGGGTTAGGGTTAGGGTTAGGGTTAGGGTTAGGGTTAGGGTTAGGGTTAGGGTTAGGGTTAGGGTTAGGGTTAGGGTTAGGGTTAGGGTTAGGGTTAGGGTTAGGGTTAGGGTTAGGGTTAGGGTTAGGGTTAGGGTTAGGGTTAGGGTTAGGGTTAGGGTTAGGGTTAGGGTTAGGGTTAGGGTTAGGGTTAGGGTTAGGGTTAGGGTTAGGGTTAGGGTTAGGGTTAGGGTTAGGGTTAGGGTTAGGGTTAGGGTTAGGGTTAGGGTTAGGGTTAGGGTTAGGGTTAGGGTTAGGGTTAGGGTTAGGGTTAGGGTTAGGGTTAGGGTTAGGGTTAGGGTTAGGGTTAGGGTTAGGGTTAGGGTTAGGGTTAGGGTTAGGGTTAGGGTTAGGGTTAGGGTTAGGGTTAGGGTTAGGGTTAGGGTTAGGGTTAGGGTTAGGGTTAGGGTTAGGGTTAGGGTTAGGGTTAGGGTTAGGGTTAGGGTTAGGGTTAGGGTTAGGGTTAGGGTTAGGGTTAGGGTTAGGGTTAGGGTTAGGGTTAGGGTTAGGGTTAGGGTTAGGGTTAGGGTTAGGGTTAGGGTTAGGGTTAGGGTTAGGGTTAGGGTTAGGGTTAGGGTTAGGGTTAGGGTTAGGGTTAGGGTTAGGGTTAGGGTTAGGGTTAGGGTTAGGGTTAGGGTTAGGGTTAGGGTTAGGGTTAGGGTTAGGGTTAGGGTTAGGGTTAGGGTTAGGGTTAGGGTTAGGGTTAGGGTTAGGGTTAGGGTTAGGGTTAGGGTTAGGGTTAGGGTTAGGGTTAGGGTTAGGGTTAGGGTTAGGGTTAGGGTTAGGGTTAGGGTTAGGGTTAGGGTTAGGGTTAGGGTTAGGGTTAGGGTTAGGGTTAGGGTTAGGGTTAGGGTTAGGGTTAGGGTTAGGGTTAGGGTTAGGGTTAGGGTTAGGGTTAGGGTTAGGGTTAGGGTTAGGGTTAGGGTTAGGGTTAGGGTTAGGGTTAGGGTTAGGGTTAGGGTTAGGGTTAGGGTTAGGGTTAGGGTTAGGGTTAGGGTTAGGGTTAGGGTTAGGGTTAGGGTTAGGGTTAGGGTTAGGGTTAGGGTTAGGGTTAGGGTTAGGGTTAGGGTTAGGGTTAGGGTTAGGGTTAGGGTTAGGGTTAGGGTTAGGGTTAGGGTTAGGGTTAGGGTTAGGGTTAGGGTTAGGGTTAGGGTTAGGGTTAGGGTTAGGGTTAGGGTTAGGGTTAGGGTTAGGGTTAGGGTTAGGGTTAGGGTTAGGGTTAGGGTTAGGGTTAGGGTTAGGGTTAGGGTTAGGGTTAGGGTTAGGGTTAGGGTTAGGGTTAGGGTTAGGGTTAGGGTTAGGGTTAGGGTTAGGGTTAGGGTTAGGGTTAGGGTTAGGGTTAGGGTTAGGGTTAGGGTTAGGGTTAGGGTTAGGGTTAGGGTTAGGGTTAGGGTTAGGGTTAGGGTTAGGGTTAGGGTTAGGGTTAGGGTTAGGGTTAGGGTTAGGGTTAGGGTTAGGGTTAGGGTTAGGGTTAGGGTTAGGGTTAGGGTTAGGGTTAGGGTTAGGGTTAGGGTTAGGGTTAGGGTTAGGGTTAGGGTTAGGGTTAGGGTTAGGGTTAGGGTTAGGGTTAGGGTTAGGGTTAGGGTTAGGGTTAGGGTTAGGGTTAGGGTTAGGGTTAGGGTTAGGGTTAGGGTTAGGGTTAGGGTTAGGGTTAGGGTTAGGGTTAGGGTTAGGGTTAGGGTTAGGGTTAGGGTTAGGGTTAGGGTTAGGGTTAGGGTTAGGGTTAGGGTTAGGGTTAGGGTTAGGGTTAGGGTTAGGGTTAGGGTTAGGGTTAGGGTTAGGGTTAGGGTTAGGGTTAGGGTTAGGGTTAGGGTTAGGGTTAGGGTTAGGGTTAGGGTTAGGGTTAGGGTTAGGGTTAGGGTTAGGGTTAGGGTTAGGGTTAGGGTTAGGGTTAGGGTTAGGGTTAGGGTTAGGGTTAGGGTTAGGGTTAGGGTTAGGGTTAGGGTTAGGGTTAGGGTTAGGGTTAGGGTTAGGGTTAGGGTTAGGGTTAGGGTTAGGGTTAGGGTTAGGGTTAGGGTTAGGGTTAGGGTTAGGGTTAGGGTTAGGGTTAGGGTTAGGGTTAGGGTTAGGGTTAGGGTTAGGGTTAGGGTTAGGGTTAGGGTTAGGGTTAGGGTTAGGGTTAGGGTTAGGGTTAGGGTTAGGGTTAGGGTTAGGGTTAGGGTTAGGGTTAGGGGTTAGGGTTAGGGTTAGGGTTAGGGTTAGGGTTAGGGTTAGGGTTAGGGTTAGGGTTAGGGTTAGGGTTAGGGTTAGGGTTAGGGTTAGGGTTAGGGTTAGGGTTAGGGTTAGGGTTAGGGTTAGGGTTAGGGTTAGGGTTAGGGTTAGGGTTAGGGTTAGGGTTAGGGTTAGGGTTAGGGTTAGGGTTAGGGTTAGGGTTAGGGTTAGGGTTAGGGTTAGGGTTAGGGTTAGGGTTAGGGTTAGGGTTAGGGTTAGGGTTAGGGTTAGGGTTAGGGTTAGGGTTAGGGTTAGGGTTAGGGTTAGGGTTAGGGTTAGGGTTAGGGTTAGGGTTAGGGTTAGGGTTAGGGTTAGGGTTAGGGTTAGGGTTAGGGTTAGGGTTAGGGTTAGGGTTAGGGTTAGGGTTAGGGTTAGGGTTAGGGTTAGGGTTAGGGTTAGGGTTAGGGTTAGGGTTAGGGTTAGGGTTAGGGTTAGGGTTAGGGTTAGGGTTAGGGTTAGGGTTAGGGTTAGGGTTAGGGTTAGGGTTAGGGTTAGGGTTAGGGTTAGGGTTAGGGTTAGGGTTAGGGTTAGGGTTAGGGTTAGGGTTAGGGTTAGGGTTAGGGTTAGGGTTAGGGTTAGGGTTAGGGTTAGGGTTAGGGTTAGGGTTAGGGTTAGGGTTAGGGTTAGGGTTAGGGTTAGGGTTAGGGTTAGGGTTAGGGTTAGGGTTAGGGTTAGGGTTAGGGTTAGGGTTAGGGTTAGGGTTAGGGGTTAGGGTTAGGGTTAGGGTTAGGGTTAGGGTTAGGGTTAGGGTTAGGGTTAGGGTTAGGGTTAGGGTTAGG